>CAUDMG010001675.1:0-605579 GCA_958450375.1 Homarus gammarus
AAAACGATGGATCCCTCCCTCCCTCCCTCCCTCCCTGTAGTCTCCATCACTCCAGTATATTAGGTTTTCCTCCTTCCCCCCCCCCTCCCTCCCTGTAGTCTCCATTAATCCTGTATACAGGGGTTCCTCCATCCCTCCCTCCCTCCCTCCCGTCCTGTAGTCTCCATCACTCCTGTATATTAGGTTTCCTCCCTCCTTCCCTCCCTCCCTGTAGTCTCCATCACTCCTGTATATTAGGTTTCCTCCCTCCCTTCCTGTAGTCTCCGTCAGTCCTGTATATTATGTTTCCTCCCTCCTTTCCCCCTTCCCTCCCTGTAGACTCCATCTCTCCTGTATATTTGGTTTCTTTCCTCCTTCCTTCCCTCCCTCCCTCCCTCTACTCCATCACTCCTGTATATTAGGTTTCCTCCCTCATTCCCCCCTCCCTCCCTATAGTCTCCATCACTCCTGTATATTAGGTTTCCTCCCTTCCCCCCTCCCTCCCTCCCTGTAGTCTCCATCATTCCTGTATATTTGGTTTCCTTCTTCCCTGGAGACTAGAGGGAGGGATGGAGGGAGGGTGTGTGGGAGGGAGGAAACCTAATATACATGAGTGATGGAGACTACAAGGAGGGAGCGAGGGAGGTAGGGAGGGAGGAAACCTAATATACAGGAATGGAGGAGACTACAGGGAGGGGGGAGGGAATGAGGGAGGGAGGAAACCTAATAAACAGGAGTGATTGAGACTACAAGGAGGGAGGGAGGGAGGGAAGGAGGGAGGAAACCTAATATACAGGAATGGTGGAGACTACAGGGAGGGGGGGAGGGAATGAGGGAGGGAGGAAACCTAATAAACAGGGGTGATGGAGACTACAAAGAGGGAGGGAGGGAGGGAGGGAACCCAATATACAGGAATGATGGAGACTACAGGGAGGGGGGGGGAGGGAAGGCGGGAGACAGGAAACATAATAAACAGGAGTGATGGAGACTACAAGGAGGGAGGGAGAGAGGGAGGAAACCTAATATACAGGAATGATGGAGACTACAGGGAGGGGGGGAGGGAGGGAAGGAGGGAGGAAACCTAATATACAAGAGTGATGGAGACTATAGGGATGGAAGGAGGGAGGGAGGGAGGTAATGAGAAAACCTCATATACAGGAGTGATGGAGACTACAGGGAGGAAGGGGGGTGGGGGAGGAAGGAGGAAACCTAATATAGAAGAGTGATGGAGACTACACGGAGGGAGGGAGGAGGGGAAGGAAGGAGGAAACCTAATATACAGGAGTAATGGAGACTACAGGGATGGAGGGAGGGAGGGTGTGAGGGAGGGAGGAATCCTAATATACAGGAGTGATGGAGACTAGAGGGATGGAGGGAGGTGGGGAGGAAGGAGAAAATCTAATATACAGGAGTGATGGAGACTGCAGGGAGGGATGGAGGGATGAAGGGAAGGAAACCTATTATACAGGAGTGAAGGAGACTACAGGGAGGTGAGGGGGGAAGGAGGGAGGAAACCTAATATACAGGAGTGATGGAGACTACCGGGAGGGAGGGGGAAGGAGGGAAGAAACCTAATATACAGGTGTGACGGAGACTACAGGGATGGAGGGAGGGAGGGAGGGAGGGAGGGAGGGAGGAAGGAAACCTTATAAACAGGGGTGACGGAGACTACAAGGAGGGAGGGAGGGAGGGAGGAAACCTAATATACAGGAATGATGGGGACTACAGGGAGGGGGGGAGGGAGGGAAGGAGGGAGGAAACCTAATATACAAGAGTGATGGAGACGACAGGGGTGGACGGAGGGAGGGTGTGAGGGAGGGAGGAAACCTAATATACAGGAGTGATGGAGACTAAAGGGATGGAGGGAGGTGGGAAGGAAGGAGAAAACCTAATATACAGGAGTGATGGAGACTACAGGGAGGGAGGGAGGGATGAAGGGAAGGAAACCTAATATACAGGAGTGAAGGAGACTACAGGGAGGAAGTGTAGGAAAGAGGGAAGGAGGAAGGACACCTAATATACAGGTGTGATGGAGACTACAGGGAGGTGAGGGGGTAAGGAGGGAGGAAACCTAATATACAGGAGTGATGGAGACTATAGGGAGGGAGGGAGGGGAAGGTGGGACGGAGGGAAGGTGGAAACCTAATATACAGGAGTGATGGAGACTACAGGGAGGGAGGGGGAAGGAGGGAAGAAACCTAATATACAGGAGTGACGGAGACTACAGGGATGGAGGGAGGGAGGGAGGGATGGATGAAAGCTAATATAAAGGGGTGATGGAGACTACAGTGAGGGAGGGGGGAGGAAGGGAGGGAGGGAGGGAGGAAGGAAACCTAATATACAGGTGTGATGGAGACTACAGGGAGGGACAGGGTTGAAGGAGGGAGGAATCCTAATATCCAGGAGTGATGGAGACTACAGGAAAGGAGGGAGGGGGGAGGAGGAAGGAGAAAAGCTAATATACAGGAGTGATGGAGACTACAGGGATGGAGGGAGGGGGGAGGAAGGAGAAAACCTAATATACAGGAGTGATGGAGACTACAGGGATGGAGGGCGTGGGGAGGAAGGAGGAAACCTAATATAGAGAAGTGATGGAGACTACAGGGATGGAGGGAGGGGGGATGAGGAAGGAGAAAACCAAATATACAGGAGTGATGGAGACTATAGGGATGGAGGGAGGGGGGAGGAAGGAGAAAACCTAATACACAGCAGTGATGGAGACTACAGGGAGGGAGGGAGTGGGGGAGGAAGGAGGAAACCTAATATAGAGGAGTGATGGAGAGTACAGGGAGGGAGGGAGGAGTTGAAGGAAACCTAATATACAGGAGAGATGGAGACTACAGGGAGGGAGGAAGAGAGGGAGGGATGGAGGAACCCCTATATACAGGATTAATGGAGACTACAGGGAGGGAGGGGGGAGGGAAGGAGGAAAACATAATATACACGAGTGATGGAGACTCTAGGGAGGGAGGGAGGGAAGGAAAAAGGGAGGGAGGCCTAGTGGAATCCTAATATACAGGAGTTATGGAGACTACAGGGAGGGAGGGAAGGAGAGCGGAAACCTATTATACAGGAGTGATGGAGACTACAGGGAGGGAGGGAGGGAGGGAGGAAGGACCAAGGATACCTAATATACAGGAGTGATGGAGACCACAGGGACGGAGGGAGGGAGGGAAGGAAACCTAATATACAGGAGTGATGGAGACTAATGGGAGGAAGGGAGGGATTGAGGAAGCCTAATATTTAGGAGTGATGGAGACTACAGGGAGGAAGGGTATGAAGGAGGGAAGGACCAAGGATACCTAATATACAGGAGTAATGGAGACTACAGGGACGGAGGGAGGGAAGGAGAGCGGAAACCTATTATACAGGAGTGGTGGAGACTACAGGGAGGGAGAGAGGGATGTAGGGAAGGAAACCTAATATACAGGAGTGATGGAGACTAAAGGGAGGAAGGGAGGGATTGAGGAAACCTAATATTTAGGGGTGATGGAGACTACAGGGAGGAAGGGTATGAAGGAGGGAAGGACCAAGGATACCTAATATACAGGAGTGATGGAGACTACAGGGACGGAGGGAGGGAAGGAGAGCGGATACCTATTATACAGGAGTGGTGGAGACTACAGGGAGGGAGGGAGGGATGAAGGGAAGGAAACCTAATATACAGGAGTGATGGAGACTAAAGGGAGGAAGGGAGGGATTGAGGAAACCTAATATTTACGAGTGATCGAGACTATAGGGAGGAAGGGTATGAAGGAGGGAAGGACCAAGGATACCTAATATACAGGAGTGATGGAGACTACAGGGAGGAAGGTGTGGAAGGTGGGAGGAAACCTAATATACAGGAGTGATGGAGACTGCAGGGAGGGAGGGAGGGAAGGAGGGCGGAAACCTAATATACAGGAGTGATGGAGACTACAGGGAGGGAGGGAGGGAAGGAGGGAGGAAACCTAATGTAGAGGAGTGATGGAGACTACAGGGAGGGAGGAAGGGATGGAAGGAGAGAGGAAACCTAATATACAGGAGTGGTGGAGACAGGGAGGAAGGGAGAGAGGAAATGAGGGATGAAACCTAATATAGAGGAGTGATGGAGACTACAGGGAGGGAGGGAGGAGGGGAAGGAAGGAGGAAACCTAATATACAGGAGTAATGGAGACTACAGGGATGGAGGGATGGAGGGTGTGAGGGAGGGAGGAAACCTAATATTCAGGTGTGATGGAGACTACAGGGATGAAGGGAGGGGTGGAGGAAGGAGAAAACCTAATATGCAGGAGTGATGGAGACTATTGGGGGGGAGGGGAGAGGAAAAAAAAAATACAGGAGTGATGGAGACTACATGGAGGGAGGGGGGAAGGAAAAAGGGAGGGAGGGACGGAGGAATCCTAATATACAGGAGTGATGGAGACTGCAGGGAGGGAGGGAGGGAAGGAGGGCGGAAACCTAATATACAGGAGTGATGGAGACTACAGGGAGGGAGGGAGGGAAGGAGGGAGGAAACCTAATGTAGAGGAGTGATGGAGACTACAGGGAGGGAGGAAGGGATGGAAGGAGGGAGGAAACCTAATATACAGGAGTGGTGGAGACAGGGAGGAAGGGAGAGAGGAAATGAGGGATGAAACCTAATATAGAGGAGTGATGGAGACTACAGGGAGGGAGGGAGGAGGGGAAGGAAGGAGGAAACCTAATATACAGGAGTAATGGAGACTACAGGGATGGAGGGATGGAGGGTGTGAGGGAGGGAGGAAACCTAATATTCAGGTGTGATGGAGACTACAGGGATGAAGGGAGGGGTGGAGGAAGGAGAAAACCTAATATGCAGGAGTGATGGAGACTACAGGGAGGGAAGGGGGTGGGGGAGGAAGGAGGAAACCTAATATAGAGGAGTGTTGGAGACTACAGGGAGGGAGGGAGGGATGGAGGGAAGGAAACCTAATATACAGGAGTGATGGAGACTACAGGGAGGAAGTGTAGGAAAGAGGGAAGGAGGAAGGAAACCTAATATACAAGTGTGATGGAGACTACAGGAAGGGAGGGGGGTGAAGGAGGTAGGAAGCCCAATATACAGGAGCAATGGAGACGACAGGGAGGGAGGGGGGAAGGAGGGAGGAAACCTAATATTCAGGAGTGATGGAGACTACAGGGAGGGAGGGAGGAAAAATAATATACAGGAGTGATGGAGACTACAGGGAGGGAGGGATGGAGGGAGCAAACCTAATATACAGGAGTGATTGAGACTACAGGGAGGGAGGGAGGGAGGGAAGGCGGAAGGAGGGAGGGAGGAAACCTAATATACAGGAGTGATGGAGACTACAGGGAGGGAGGGGGGAAGGTGGGACGGAGGATGGTGGAAATCTAATATACATGAGTGATGGAGACTACAGGGAGGGAGGGGGGGGATGGAGGGAGGAAACCTAATATACAGGAGTGATGGAGACTACTGGGAGGGAGGGGGAAGGAGGGAAGAAACCTAATATACAGGAGTGACGGAGACTACAGGGATGGAGGGAGGGAGGGAGGGAGGGAAGGAGGGATGAAACCTAATATAAAGGAGTGATGAAGACTACAGGGAGGGAGGGAGGAAACCTAATATACAGAAGTGATGGAGAGTACAGGGTGGGAGGGGGGGAGAAAGGGAGGGAGGGAGGGAGGAAGGAAACCTAATATACAGGTGTGATGGAGACTACAGGGAGGGAGAGGGTTGAAGGAGGGAGGAAACCTATTATCCAGGAGTGATGGAGACTACAGGGAGGGAGGGGGGGGATGGAGGGAGGAAACCTAATATACAGGAGTGATGGAGACTACTGGGAGGGAGGGGGAAGGAGGGAAGAAACCTAATATACAGGAGTGACGGAGACTACAGGGATGGAGGGAGGAAGGGAGGGAGGGAAGGAGGGATGAAACCTAATATAAAGGAGTGATGAAGACTACAGGGAGGGAGGGAGGAAACCTAATATACAGAAGTGATGGAGAGTACTGGGTGGGAGGGGGGGAGAAAGGGAGGGAGGGAGGGAGGAAGGAAACCTAATATACAGGTGTGATGGAGACTACAGGGAGGGAGAGGGTTGAAGGAGGGAGGAAACCTATTATCCAGGAGTGATGGAGACTACAGGAAAGGAGGGAGGGGGGAGGAGGAAGGAGAAAACCAAATATACAGGAGTGAAGGAGACTACAGGGATGGAGGGAGGGGGGGAGGAAGGAGAAAACCTAATATACAGGAGTGATGAAGACTACAGGGTGGGAGGGAGGGGTGAGGAGGGAGGAAACCTAATATAGAGGAGTGATGGAGACTACAGGGAGAGAGGGAGGAGGTGAAGGAAACCTAATATACAGTAGAGATGGAGACTACAGGGAGGGAGGAAGGGAGGGAGGGATGGAGGAACCCCTATATACAGGATTAATAGAGACTACAGGGAGGGAGGGGGGAGGGAAGGAGGAAAACCTAATATACACGAGTGATGGAGACTCTAGGGGGGGAGGGAGGGAAGGAAAAAGGGAGGGAGGCATAGAAGAATCCTAATATACAGGAGTTATGGAGACTACAGGGAGGGAGGGAGGGAAGGAGAGCGGAAACCTAATATACAGGAGTGATGGAGACTACAGGGAGGGAGGGAGGGATGAAGGGAAGGAAACCTAATATACAGGAGTGATGGAGACTAAAGGGAGGAAGGGAGGGATTGAGGAAACGTAATATAGAGGAGTGATGGAGACTACAGGGAGGAAGGGTATGAAGGAGGGAAGGACCAAGGAAACCTAATATACAGGAGTGATGGAGACTACAGGGAGGGAGGGGGGAGGAAAAATAATATACAGGAGTGATGGAGACTACATGGAGGGAGGGGGAAGGAAAAAGGGAGGGAGGGACGGAGGAATCCTAATATACAGGAGTGATGGAGACTTCAGGGAGGGAGGGAGGGAGGGAGGGAGAGAAGGAAACCTAATATACAGGAATGATGGAGACTATAGGGAGGGAGGGAGGGGGGAGGGAGGGAGGGGTGAGGAAGGAGAAAACCTAATATACAGGAGTGATGGAGACTACAGGGAGGGAGGGGGTGGGAGAGGAAGGAGGAAACCTAATATAGAGGAGTGATGGAGACTACAGGGAGGGAGGGAGGAGGGGAAGGAAGGAGGAAACCTAATATACAGGAGTAATGGAGACTACAGGGATGGGGGGAGGGAAAGTGTGAGGGAAGGAGGAAACCTAATATACAGGATTGATGGAGACTACAGGGAGGGAGGGAGGGATGAAGGGAAGGAAACCTAATATACAGGAGTGATGGAGACTAAGGGGTGGAAGGGAGGGATTGGGGGAACCTAATATATAGGAGTGATGGAGACTCCTGGGAGGAAGTGTAGGAAAGAGGGAAGGAGGAAGGAAACCTAATATACAGGGGTGATGGAGACTACAGGGAGGGAGAGGGGGGAAGGAGGGAGGAAACCCAATATATAGGAGTAATGGAGACGACAGGGAGGGAGGGAGGGAAGGAGGGAGGAAACCTAATATACAGGAGTGATGGAGACTACAGGGAGGGAGGGAGGACAAATGATATACAGGAGTGATGGAGACTACAGGGAGGGAGGGATGGAGGGAGCAAACCTAATATACAGGAGTGATGGAGACTACAGGGAGGGATGGAGGGAGGGAGGGAGGGAAGGAGGCTGGAGGGAGGGAGGAAACCTAATATACAGGAGTGATGGAGACTACAGGGAGGGAGGGGGGGAAGGTGGGACGGAGGGATGGTGGAAACGTAATATACAGGAGTGATGGAGACTACAGGGAGGGAGGGGGGATGGAGGGAGGAAACCTATTATACAGGAGTGATGGAGACTACTGGGAGGGAGGGAGGAGGGAAGAAACCTAATGTACAGGTGTGACGGAGACTACAGGGATGGAGGGAGGGAGGGAGGGAGGGATGAAACCTAATATAAAGGAGTGATGAAGACTACAGGGAGGGAGGGAGGAAACCTAATATACAGAAGTGATGGCGACTACAGGGAGGGAGGGGGGGAGGAAGGGAGGGAGGGAGGAAGGAAACCTAATATACAGGTGTGATGGAGACTACAGGGAGGGAGAGGGTTGAAGGAAGGAGGAAACCTAATATCCAGGAGTGATGGAGACTACAGGAAAGGAGGGAGGGGGGTAGGAAGGAGGAAACCTAATATAGAGGAGTGATGGAGACCACAGGGATGGAGGGAGGGGGGAGGAGGAAGGAGAAAACCTAACATGCAGGAGTGATGTAGACTACAGGGAGGGTGGGAGGGGGGGAGGAAGGAGGAAACCTAATATAGAGGAGTGATGGAGACTACAGGGAGGGAGGGAGGAAACCTAATATACAGAAGTGATGGCGACTACAGGGAGGGAGGGGGGGAGGAAGGGAGGGAGGGAGGGAGGAAGGAAACCTAATATACAGGAGTGATGGAGACTACAGGGCTGGAGGGAGGGGGGTAGGAAGGAAGAAACCTAATATAGAGGAGTGATGGAGACTACAGGGATGGAGGGAGGGGGGAGGAGGAAGGAGAAAACCTAACATGCAGGAGTGATGTAGACTACAGGGAGGGTGGGAGGGGGGGAGGAAGGAGGAAACCTAATATAGAGGAGTGATGGAGACTACAGGGATGGAGGGAGGGAGGGAGGGAGGGATGAAACCTAATATAAAGGAGTGATGAAGACTACAGGGAGGGAGGGAGGAAACCTAATATACAGAAGTGATGGCGACTACAGGGAGGGAGGGGGGGAGGAAGGGAGGGAGGGAGGGAGGAAGGAAACCTAATATACAGGAGTGATGGAGACTACAGGGCTGGAGGGAGGGGGGTAGGAAGGAAGAAACCTAATATAGAGGAGTGATGGAGACTACAGGGATGGAGGGAGGGGGGAGGAGGAAGGAGAAAACCAAATATACAGGAGTGATGGAGACTACAGGGATGGAGGGAGGGGGGAGGAGGAAGGAGAAAACCTAACATGCAGGAGTGATGTAGACTACAGGGAGGGTGGGAGGGGGGGAGGAAGGAGGAAACCTAATATAGAGGAGTGATGGAGACTACAGGGAGGGAGGGGGGAGGGAAGGAGGAAACCTAATATACAGGAGAGATGGAGACTACAGGGAGGGAGGGGGGAGGGAAGGAGGAAAACCTAATATACAGGAGTGATGGAGACTACCGGGAGGGAGGGAGGGAAGGAGAGCGGAAACCTAATATACAGGAGTGATGGAGACTACAGGGAGGGAGAGAGGGATGACGGGAAGGAAACCTAATATACAGGAGTGATGAAGAGTAAAGTGAGGAAGGGAGGGATTGAGGAAACCTAATATTTAGGAGTGATGGAGACTACAGGGAGGGAGGGGGGGAAGGAGGGCGGAAACCTAATATACAAGGGTGATGGAGACTACAGGGAGGGAGGGGTGGAAGGAGGGAGGAAACCTAATATACAGGGGTGATGGAGACTACAGGGAGGGAGGGGTGGAAGGAGGGAGGAAAAATAATATACAGGAGTGATGGAGACTACAGGGAGGGAGGGAGGGAAGGAGGGCGGAAACCTAATATACAGGGGTGATGGAGACTACAGGGAGGGAACGAGGGACGGAGGGAGGAAACCTAATATAGAGGTGTGATTGAGACTACAGGGAGGGAGGGAGGGATGGAAGGAGGGGGGAAACCTTATATACAGGAGTGGTGGAGACAGGGAGGAAGGGAGAGAGGAAATGAGGGAGGAAACCTAATATCGAGGAGTGATGGAGACTACAGGGAGGGAGGGAGGGAGGAGGGGAAGGAAGGAGGAAACCTAATATACAGGAGTAATGGAGACTACAGGGATGGAGGGATGGAGGGTGTGAGGGAGGGAGGAAAAATAATATTCAGGAATGATGGAGACTACAGAGATGGAGGGAGGGGGGGAGGAAGGAGAAAACCTAATATACAGGAGTGATGGAGACTACAGGAAGGGAGGGAGGGAGAGTGAGAAGGAAACCTAATATACAGGAATGATGGAGACTATAGGGAGGGAGGGAGAGGGGAGGAAGGAGGAAACCTAATATAGAGGAGTGATTGAGAATACAGGGAGGGAGGGAGGGAGAGTGAGAAGGATACCTAATATACAGGAATGATGGAGACTATAGGGAGGGAGGGAGGGGGGAGGAAGGAGAAAACTTAATATACAGGAGTGATGGAGACTACAGGGAGGGAGGGGGGTGGGGGAGGAAGGAGGAAACCTAATATAGAGCAGTGATGGAGACGACAGGGAGGGAGGGGGGAAGGAGGGAGGAAACCTAATATAGAGGAGTGATGGAGACTACAGGGAGGGAGGGAGGGAGGAAAAATAATATACAGGAGTGATGGAGGCTACAAGAGGGAGGGATGGAGGAAGCAAACCTAATATACAGGAGTGATGGAGACTACAGGGAGGGAGGGAGGGAGGGAGGTAGGAAAAATAATATACAGGAGTGATGGAGACTACAGGGAGTGAGGGATGGCGGGAGCAAACCTAATATACAGCAGTGATGGAGACTACAGGGGGGAGGGAGGGAGGGAAGGAGGCTGGAGGGAGGGAGGAAATCTAATATACATGAGTGATGGAGACTACAGGGAGGGAGGGGGGGAAGGAGGGACGGAGGGAAGGTGGAAACCTACTATACAGGAGTGATGGACACTACAGGGAGGGTGGGGGGGGGGAAGGAGGGAGGAAACCAAATATACAGGTATGATGGAGACTACAGGGGGGAAGGAAGGAGGAAACCTCCTCCTCAAAGCCTGGAAAGACATAAACATAATCAGAGGTAAAAACAGTAGGAACGTCTCCCATCCAAACCCTCTGCAAAAGTCGAATGAGCTAATAACAAAGTGGGCTCATGTGTCGAGCTATGACATGTTACCAGCTGGGACTCGGGGACTCCTTGATGCGAAGTCTGTAGACAGAAGTAATCTTATTAGCTTTATGCTGGGCAAACTGCACGATGAGTGTGATTTTCCATATACTGAGTGGGAGCTTTACGCCGCCCTCGCCAAGGGTAGGTCTACTTCCCCTGGAGTGGACGGAGTCACCTACAACATCGTTAGACTACTAAGGCGCGTGCCAGGCAATCCATTGTTGGTATTGTACAATATGAGTCATGCCGAGGGCCAACTACCCACATCATGGACCGGCAGTATTGTTGTACCAATATCGAAACCAGGACAGCCTGATGCTTTTCGTCCCATATCACTAACCAGCTGCCTGTGTAAAACCTTTGAGAGGATCGTTCTTGGCAGACTCTCATATAGAATCAGAGAACACATGTCTCCTAACATAAATGGCTTCACCCATGGTAAAGGTGTACATAATTGCATCACCACATTCCTAACTGTGCATGGTGATGAAAGGCACAGATACACCACATTTCTTGACCTAAAAGCTGCATTTGATATTGCCAATAGGCAACTGATATTGTACGAACTAGCCAAAATGGATATAGGAGGCAGGCTGTTACACTGGATAAGTGGTTACCTAACCAACAGAAGGGCTGCTGCACTGTTTCAGGGTTACAAAAGTGAAGTTAAAGATATGCAACTTGGTGCCCCTCAAGGTGGAGTACTTAGCCCCACTTTGTTCAATGTTCTTATGAATGCATTATTAAATTTAATACCAGACAACCCCAGCAATATCTCAATCAGCTATGCTGATGATATTCTTATACATACTAAAACTCATCGTGAAATGCAAACCACCCTGAACCATGTATACGCAGCCTTTGAGAACCTCGGTCTTATTATCTCCACTGAGAAAACTGTGTTGGTTCATTATTACCTATAATTTGAACATCTTCATATGCGCTGAGAAGTGAGATAAGTCTCCCACCATTGGTGTTACTGATGGAGTCACCTAATTTCTTGTGTCTAGTATTCAGGTCACCCATCAGGATAGTGGGCTCAGTGTGTAAAAAGTCTGGGAGATCTGTGTACTGAAGCTGATCTGAGGGAGCATAGGTGTTTAGCACGTTGAGTGTGGAGTTGCCCAGGTGGATAGTGATCCCATGGTACTGAAGGTTGGTAGTCTTTTTGGATACAAGAGGTACATGCGGGAGTGACTTCTTAAAATACATCAAACATGTGTGAGTAGAACTAGGATCATAATACACATAATTGGGCAGACTGGGTGGGGGCTTACCATTAGGTGTGAGACACTCCTGCAGGCACACAATATCGATGTCCTCAGTAACAACTTTGTGGTGTAGGTCAGGGTTTCGTTTTCTAAGGGATGAGATGTTCCAACTCATCACCTTCACCGCTCTGTATATTTGCCTGGTATTAACACTGGCCATTATGAAATGTATTTGGAACTTTGTCTGATATTAACACTGGCCATTATGAAATGTATTTGGAAAGAAGCAAAAGGCACTGTATGATACTGTTCTTTTCTGCGCTGGCTGTCCCTTCGGCAGGCAGTAGGCCAGTTAACCTTTTTGAAACATTTCTGGAGAATGTACGACTCAACAATTGTTGTATTTCAGTGGCAGACAACAACACACTTTGGTTACACTCGACACCACCACCATTTTCTGTTTGTGTTTGTTCATCTTCACTGACCATGTCCACAGAGGCATCAGTAGAACTGTTACCAGTATCACTAATTTCCTCTGCGTGGACACTAGTTCCTGGTGGGTCTTCCACATCTGGTACTGACATCTGAATGCCTTCAGTTTGACTGTAATTTTTCCGTAGCTACTGCACTGTGTTGGTGGTGTTTTTTTCCTTTAGTGTATCACAGAGGCTCCTTAACATTTCAGTTTGAGCTGTAAATTGAGCTTTGAGTTCTTTAATTTCATTTTTCAAATCATTGATCTCTTCACGTTGTGCGTGTTCACGGAGTGTGTTGGCAGCAACCTGTTGTGTCGGTACATCTGTGTTGCCCCATACTGATCTTTCGATGACTGCTGGTGATGATCCTGGAGCTTTGGTGGGGAGGGCGGGCCAGGGGTTGGCCGTAAGGAGTCCCCTAGCAGCATTAGTGTTTCTTGAGACCTGCCTGGGTGGCGGGTCTGGGCGCTGAAGAGGTGTAGGAGCTCTAGAACGGTCAGGGTGCCATACAGGAACTCCAACTGTTTTGCAGTTAATACACTTCTGTTGGATGACACCCCCTTGAGCAACTGTATCTCTGCAAACCTGTGTTGCATGTTGCCTTGAGCAGAGACCACACCACGGCTTAGTCGAGGGGCATAACCGGGCCACATGGCCCCAGTGCTGACAATTGTAACACCTCCGGTTAGGGGGCTGATAGAGAGTTACCTTCAGAGTCCGATAGGCACCACGGACTCGAATGGTCTTGGGTGGGTCTTCCGAGCCAACCCAGTCTGCAATGAGTTTTTTCAGCTCAGGGTCATTATAGCACTGCTGTTGCCTGTTCCCATTATGCTGACCACGTTTTCTCCTTTTTTTGGCGGAGGCATTGTTGGTGAAGTATACATAAGTCCTATCTCTCAGATCGTCATGGAAACTTTGGTAATTGTCAGGCTTGTAGTCCTTGTACCAGTCATGGATGAAGTCTATGAACTGGCTTTCATGTTCTTGCTTGACTGTGATTCTACGTCTGTTGAGTTTACCACCAGTGGGGTTGTCATTGGCTACATGTATACTAGCTTGGATTGGGCTGTGGTCAGACATAAGATCAGTGACAACATCAGAGCTATGAGTTGTGTATGATAGATTAAAGCCAATACATTTGTCTAGACCCCCGCCATAGATGTAATATACAGGAGTGATGGAGACTACAGGGGGGGGGGGAGGGAGGGAAGGAGGGAGGAAAGCTAATATACAGGAGTGATGGAGACTACAGGGAGGGAGGGAAGACGGGAGGAAACCTAATATGCAGGAGTGATGGAGACTACAGGGAGGGAGGGAGGGAGGGAGGGAAGACTGGAGGAAACCTAATATGCAGGAGTGATGGAGACTACAGGGAGGGAGGGAGGGAAGGGAGGAGGAAACCTAATATACAGGAGTGGTGGAGATTATAGGGAGGGAGGGAGGGCGGAAGGGAGGAAACCTAATATGCAGGAGTGATGGACACTACAGGGAGGGAGGGAGGGAAGGAGGGAGGAAACCTAACATACAGGAGTGATGGAGACTTCAGTTATAGGTACATTAGGTTTACTCCCTCCCGCCCTCCCTCCCTCCCTGCAGTCTCCATCACTCCTGTATATTAGGTTTCCTCCCTCCTTCCCCCTCCCCCCGTGTAGTCTCCATCACTCCTGAATATTAGGTTTCCTCCTTCCTTTCCCCCCTCCCTCCCTCCCTGTAGTCTCCACCACTCCTGTATATTAGGTTTCCTCCCTCCTTCATTCCCTCCCTCCCTCCTCGTAGTCTCCATCCCTCCTGTTATTAGTTTCCCCTCCCTCCTTTGCCCCCACCCCACCTCCCTGTAGTCTCCATCACTCCTGTATATTAGGTTTCCTCCCTCCCTCCAGCCTCCTTCCCTCCCTCCCTCCCTGTAGTCTCCATCACTCCTGTATAATAGGTTTGCTCCCTCCTTCCCTCCCTCCCTGTAGTCTCCATTACTCCTGTATATTATTTCTCCTCCCTTACTCATACCCTGTAGTTTCCTTCACTCCTGTATATTAGGTTTCCTCCCTCCCTCACACCCTCCCTCCCTCCCTCTCTGTAGTCTCCATTACTCCTGTATATTTGGATTGCTCCCTCCTTCCACCCCTCCCTCCCTGTAGTCTCCATTACTCCTGTACATTAAGTTTCCTTCCTCCTTCCCTCCTTCCTACCCTCCCTCCCTGTAGTCTCCATCACTCATGTATATTAGGTTTCCTCCCTCCCTCCCTTCCTCCCTGTAGTCTCCATCACTCCTGTATATTAGGTTTCCTTCCCTTCATCCCTCCCTCCCTCTCTGTAGTCTCGATCACTCCTGTATATTAGGGTTTCTCCTTCCTCCCTCCCTCCCTGTAGTCTCCATCACTCCTGTATATTAGGTTTCCTTCCTCCTTACCTCCTTCCTACCCTCCTTCCCTGTAGTCTCCATCACTCCTGTATATTAGGTTTCCTCCCTCCTTCCCCCACTCCCTCTCTGCAGTCTCCATCACTCCTGTATATTAGGTTTCCTCCCTCCTTCCCCCACTCCCTCTCTGCAGTCTCCATCACTCCTGTATATTAGGTTTCCTCCCTCCCTCACACCCTCCCACTACTAGAAGCTCATCCCGACATCAGAAGGACGAAGCGACTCAGGGGCAAGAATGCAGTCGCTCCGCTGTCGCAGGTCTTGCACATGCGCTGCTCTGATTGTGCCGATACAAGTATTTCCCAAATGCATGGGTATCCCAGTCTCAGTCGGTGGAAGTTGACTTCTTCCCTTCATGTTATATCCTTCATGAATGGTGGTCTCTCATAATTCGTGACCAGATAGTACCACCTGGCCGATCGTGATACTGGTGTTAATCTTCTATGTTTCTCTATTTTCCACTGGGCGGTTCGTGTTATTGTGGTCTTCTTTATCTGCTCCTGACTGGGCGGGATGTTCATCTCAATGTTTCGCTGTTCTAATGCAGCCTTGGCAGCAGCATCAGCTCGTTCATTCCCTGGGATTCCGATATGACTGGGCACCCAGTTAATGATAACTTGCCGATCTTGTAGTTTTAAACCTTGCAGTAGTCCAATAACGGATGTTATGAGATGAATGTTGTCTCTATGCTCTCTGCATTATAGCGCTTCAATAGCACATCGTGAGTCAGTGTGTATTACAATGCTTTGTTGACTGTTTATGGAAGCGTGTCTTAGGGCTCCAAGTATGGCAGCTAGCTCAACTTGCAAAGTAGAGCATCCATCTGAAGTTCTCCAAAGGGACGTGTTACCTCCTTCTATAGTGAAGGCTGCTCCTGCCTTCGTACAAGTGGTCTCTACAGAACCGTCTGTGTAATACACTGTACTATTGTGAGGTGTTAGTGCCTTCATGTTTCTCTCTGCTATCTGTCGGAGCTCATGTGGGTTACAGTCAGCCTTTCTTGTCCCAGTTTGTAGAATGTTGAAGATTGCTGGCGGGGACTCCCACGGTGCTGGGGTGCTATAGCCTGGACTCATTGTATCAGGTCCTTTGCTGAGGATTGTATCTTTCAATTTCAGTCGATTTACAGCGTCAGCTGCGCATAATAGCCATGTTTTCTTGTTAAAGACATCTCTGTTAAGGTTCAGTGCTCGTAAAAGTCCATTCTTGATGTCACCCTCCCGAGCCCTGGTAATCAGTGTTGTTGCAAAGCACGCTGTTAATCGTTCCGCTCTGGTTTGGAGAGATGTGAGACCTGTCTCCATGTGTAAGTCTTCAATTTTTGTCCACATAGGTGCCTTGACAATGGCTCTCATAGCGTTATTTTGGGCAACTTCTAATTTCGCCCACTGCCCCTCAGACAGTGTGTTAAGAGCCGGTGTCGCATAGTCTGTTAATGATCGAATGGCGTGTATATATAGCGTTCTTCGGACTACATGATCCGCACCCACCTTGGGTCCTGTCATGGCTCTCATCATGTTGACTCTCTTGCCTATTCGGTCTCTTAGATAGTTTATCTCAGTGTCAAATTTGAGGCGTTTGTCAATCCAGATGCCCAGGTATTTGTATACATTGACCCATTGTAGGGCAATACCTTGTATTTGAAGTTGTGTCACCGGCTCATTGTGTCCAAACCTCATGGCTTTCGATTTGGGGATTGATATCTTGAGCCCGAGCCTCAAACATTCTTCACTGATGAGGTCTAGTGCTCTTTGGACTTTGCTGATTTGGTTTCTGCCTTTTACTATCAGTGCTAAGTCGTCAGCACAGCACAGCAGCTTGGTACCCTCCTGAAAGGGGAGCCGACACAAGCTTTCCATGAGGACGTTGAAGAGAGTTGGACTAAGAACTCCTCCTTGTGGTGTGCCATTTTCCAGTCTTTGCTGACCTGAGACTTGTCCTTGACAAGTAACTCTTGCTGTTCTGTTTTGGAGATAGTCAGCAATCCAAGCCAGTAGGTATCCTTTGACGCCTTTCCGGGCCAGAGTGGTTACAATGGCCTGTGCATTTGCCAGCTCAAATGCTTTCTCTAGATCAAGGAATACTACGATTGCCTTATTTTGACCAATCGATCCCAGGAGAGTGGCCAAACTGTGTGCAGTGCTGAGACCTTTGGTGAATCCAAAGATATTGTGGTGAAGTGGTCCAATTTTCCAGAGGAGTCGTGTAAGGGCCATCCTTTCGGCGGTTTTGCCGATGCATGCTGTTAGTGATATTGGTCTGAAATTCGGGGGATCATTGGGTTTGGGAATAGGAACAATGTTTGTCCTTTCCAAGCTGAAGGGAGTTTGCCTGCTGACCATGATGCGTTTATAACTGTTATGAGAGCAAGTTCACCAGCAAGTCCTGCATTGCTGAGCATTAGCAATGAATAGGTTATACCATCACTGCCAGGAGCGGTGTCTTTGCTTGTTTTCCTGGCCCTTCTGATTTCGTCAATAGTAAACAGACAGTCTGTAGTGTCAACTTGTTCAATTGCATGTTTGACAACTACTTCTCTCTCCATTTGTACTTGCTGTAGATGAAGTCTTATTTCAGGAGGTAGTTGAGCTGATGACGAGCGTTCTGCAAAGTGCTCTGCCAAGCGATTTGCTTCCTGTAGTGGCTGGGGGTGGGCTGGAGATCTGGTCAATTTTCCTGTTGCTATCCTGAGTTTTCTCCAGAGTTCACTCAGGTTGGTGTGTGCATTAAAGGTTGCGCACCACTCGAGCCATTTGTCTTCCATAATTTTCTGAGTAATTTGACGAGCATGTTGAACAGCAGCTCTCAAGAGTTTCACTCCCTCAGGGGAAGGGTATTGTCGGAGATGTCTTCTGAATGCGTTGATTCTGTGATTCTGTTCTCTGACTTCGTCATTGTAGAACCAGTAGTCTTTGTGGTGTCTATTTATAGGGTTTGCTTTTGGTATTGCTTTCTCTGCTGCATGTTGTATGGCATCAGTAAGGTCCTGGTTTAGTTGGTCAATATCTTCTGCTGGTTCATAGTTCGAAAGCCATTTTTGGAGTTCATCTTGATATAATTTCCAATTTGCTTTCTTGGTATTCCATCTGGGTGGCTGACGTGGGGGAAGGAGGGAGTAGTTTCATTCTCAAAGTAGTTGTCGTTGCAAAGTGGTCACTGGTCAGTTCATCATCCATCTCCCACTGAGCCACTGGAACGAGCTCAGTGGAGATGAATGTGAGGTCCAATGTGTGTTGGTATGTGTGTTGGTTCCCCAGTATTAATTAGCGTTATTTCTGGAACATCTGTCAGCAGTTCCACTAGGTGACGACCATCCAGGTTCATTCTTGTGGTCGAATTGATCGTTGGATGGTGGGCATTGAAGTCCCCAGCAATGAGCACAAGTTCTTGTGTTGCTTGTGTCAGTAGTTCACCGGCTTCTAGTCGTTTGGTAGGCGGTTTATACATATTGTATACTACAAGACTGTCGTTTGCCAGGTGTATCCGAACAGCTTGTGCCTCTACTCCATCTCCACAGTGAACTGGTTCTACTTCTGAACTGGGATGGTCGCCCTGACGAGAATCATGCTGCCATGGGAGTTGGGCCCCTTTGGTACAGAGTACTGTTGGTATCCAGGCAAGCAGAATTGTTGATCTTTGGACATCAGGGTTTCTTGTAGAATGAAGACATCAATATTTTTAGCTAAGGCTGCTGCTTGTAGAGTATACCGTTTGTTGGACAGGCCTTGTACATTCCACTGTCTTATCTTGAGATTACAAGGAGGTGGGGCTATTCTATCATTGTCTCCTCGTCGCTGGTGCTGTAGTTGCTCTCGGCGTTCATGGTCGAGTCGCTCTCCTCCTCGTCTGTTAGGAGTGGTGGCCGTTTCTTGGGCACCTGCTCTGAGGGAGGAGCAGGAGGTGGAATCTCGGGAGTTTTTTCTTCTCTCTTCAGGGTGTTGTCGCTCTTGTCTGTGATCGTGTGTTTGCTGACGGTCTGTGTTTGTTGTTGTATTCCTCGTGATCTGTTGCAAAGAGCTTGAGGTTTCACGGTTTTGAGTGATCTCTTGGATGGCAAGTTCTTCCTCTTGTCTGATATCTGTCTCAAGGGCGTCGTCTGTTTCACTTGTAGTTGTGGAGTTTTGGGGGTCTGGTCTTCCTGCATCTTTTCTGTGAGCTGTATCATAACTGCGTTTATTATATTTTCGGTGCTGGTATCTTGTTTCTGCATTATCGTAGAGAAAGTCACTATCATAATAGTGATCATCTGTTTTATTTGTTCTTCGGTGAATGCCGCTTGTAAATTGGCAGGGTGGGGTGTATTCAGTTGGGTGGTCGCCTGAAGGGGTTGCAGTGTCCCAGGCAATATGGTGTTCTCCACGTATACTGGAGTGTTCTGTCCTTTTACTGCTACACAGCTCTGGAGCTGCGGTTGAGGAGTCCACTGGTTTGTCATGGTTTTCTGCATGGACTGATTTTGTCCTGGTGTCTTCAATTTTGTCCTGTAGCCTGGTGAAGGAAGTGCAGGGAAGGAATCCTCTGACAGTTGAGGCGGAGTGGGTGTTGGGTTGAGTGTATTCTGTCGCTGTTGACCCCACACGAATGTGCTCTGAGGTGCTTCTGCTCTGTTTTGTGGTTGAACTTTTGCCATTGCAACTTTCATTCGCTCTCTCCTCTCTGGACATGATGTGCTCCAAGCGTGATGTTTCTTTCCACAATTTGGGCACTTGGCTGTCGTGATGGTTCCGTCCTTGTGTTTCTGAATACACATTTCTGTCATGTGGCTTTGGCTGCAAATGCCACATCTCACGTTTTTGTGGCACCTGGATTGGTGATGTCCAAATTTCTGACATTTGTAGCATCGTAGTGGTTCTGGGACAAAAGGACGCAACTTGTAAGTCCCCAAGTTGCCTAGGTCTACCTCCTCTGGGACTGTCCCCTTGATGTCCACTAGCATTTGCCTTGTCTGTGCTTTGTCCCGACTTGTAACACAGCGCTCTGCCTTGGTCACTTTTGAATGTCTTGTGACGACTTCTACAGGTAGTTCCAGAGGATATCGTAGTAGGACCATTCTGGTTGTTTTCTCCTCGGGGTCTAATGGTATTATCTTGATCGCCTTCCCGTTGAGATTGCTGACCTCGCTGAGGATCTTGGCTGTGTTGTGGTCTTGGGGGGAAAGTATCAAGTCTCCAACTAGATTGGGCTTCACACTGAACTTGATGTTCTTGTATTCCAGTTCCAGTGCTACTACTACCTCGTATGCATGGTCGAACTCGGTTTCCTTGGGAATCTTGTACTTCATCACAGTCGGAATCGCGACGGTGGGTGGTTCTGCCACGGGGTGGATTGCTGGGGACATATTGGCCATGTCGGAGAAGTCGTCTTCCTTCCGAAGCCTCTTGTGGCATTTTCCTTCCATTGGTTACGTCTCTCTCGCTCGTCTTAAATCAATAAATTGACAATGAAGGCTCACTATACCTACCTAGTTCCTCGTTGCCCCAGGACCAGTGCCGTAGCCAACCCCCCCCCCCCCCCAACGGGGGTCGTAGGGTGGTGGACTGACCTAACGACAGTGACAGTTCCCGCAGGGTTCGTTAATACTGGGAGAATCGGTGAGGGCACTAAGAATTGTGAGCAAAAAACACAGAGAAACAAGCAAGTCTATTCAACAGAGACGAGAGATCCACGTCAAAATAAAAGTGGCGTGTGTGGCGACAGTAAGTCTGGCTAGGCGCCGTCGTGAGCAAGTGGAAGAGTGGAAGCGCTTGGGTCGGGAGTAACTGCGACGTGCTTCTTCTCACAGCGGTGGCTCACACTGAAAACTAAGGTGTTCAACAAACAAGCTGGTAACCGCAAACGCGGCCCCGCCAAGTTCAAGATAGGTAACAACACTATTGATTATGTTTCTTCTTTTAAATATCTTGGTGTTTCCGTCCCTTGTACCCTACCTGCCATACAACAGCTAACCCGCCAATGTACTGACAGACTGAGACCTCTTAGAAGTGTAGCGGGGTACAGCCCGCACTATGGTGCTAATATTAGAATTGTTAAAACAATGTACCTAGGCTATATAAGATCTCTGATAGATTACCACGCACCAAACCTGGTCATTCGTGACGGGAAAGGCGTTGACAAGCTCGAGAAAATGCAAAATAAAGCCCTCAGAATTATCCTAGGATGTCCTATGAGCACTAAAGTACTTAATATGAGGAAAGAACTAGGTATACCCAGTGTTAAAGATAGAATAATTGAAGTCAACCTCATGATAGCCCTGAGGCTTCTGCGTGGTGATCCTGATAACATTGTTTCCTTAAAATTGCTAGAATGTATGAACCATGGGACTACTGAGTCTAAATGGATCCAAACTACAGCTACACATATGAAGATGTTTGGACTAGACCACCTGTACAAAGTTGAGACACAACAGCGCTTCCTGCCACCCTGAAGGACAGTTCCCTTCGACATCACCGACGTATCCGCCTAAAAAATTAATTATACAAAGCATTTATCTCCAACACACTGCCAAATTGAGAGCTCTTGAACACATACACACTCTACAGACTGATGATAATATCACACAGACCATCTACACTGATGTATCTCTTAACACCGCCTGTGGGAGGGCTGGAAGTGCTATTGTTGTGACTCAACCTGACGGTAATATAATTGAGAAAGGAGTTAGAATTAGCAACTGGGCATCCACTCTATAAACTGAATTAGTTGCCATACTCACAGCTATTAAATTCATTGAAACCACTGTTACTGACAGTCTCATCATCACTGACTCTCTAACCTCACTACTTGCCCTTGGCACCCTCGACTCAGGTTGTCACGCTCTTGTCTCTGAAGCCAGACACAAATATGCGTGCCTTGTTGACCGGGGTGTCAAGGTCAAACTGTTGTGGATCCCCTTTCACATAGGCCTCATAAAAAATGACAGAGTTGATGCCCTCGCCAAACTCGCGTCTAACAAAGACACCGTTGAATACAATTTGGGTCTGTCAAAAAGAACCCTTAAAACTGTAATTAGGAAAGAACTTATTGATGAGTTTGACGCAAGTAGACAAGTGCAAACAGGCACTAGTCGATCCATAGGTTACCATGATGAGATGTATCAAGTGAAACATGCATATGGAGCAAGTAACAAGATCACCAGATTACAAGATGTTGTAACCGCTAGATTAAGGTTAGGTTATAAGTACCTTTGGCAGTATGTTCCTCAAGCAGATGTAAACAAAACTAAATGTAAAGTGTGTGGCCATACATACGGCCACACACTTGAACACTACGTCCTCGACTGTGTGAAGATAGAACCTTTTAGGGACAAGTCCAAGCACACTGTGTGCGAAATGGCACAACACTTCATCTCTAATGGCAAGATAGCCTACATATTAAGATTGTATCCACTTTTTTGCACTTAGTAACTATATCAGTTCTCATGTACAGAACCAAATACGCAATATGCTTGAATACCTCTCACGTAAATGTGAATAACAAAGTGTGAGGCCAGACATACTGCCTCACACGCCTGTACTCACGCATTTGTGAATAAGTTACCCTCTATGTATAGAACTAAACAAATAATGTAAATGAAATACTGTGTAACATTCAGTGCCATAATATCCTGACAACGGGGGTTAATTATTATGACCCTTTGTAAACTCTACTCTGTAATCCTTTTGCGCTACCACGCACAGGATGAGTGTGGGGTGCACACTGCACAATAAAGCAGCCGCTGAAAGCGGCAAAATAAAAAATCAATCCCTCCCTCCCTCCCTCCCTGTAGTCTCCATTACTCCTGTATATTAGGTTTCCTCCCTCCTTCCCCCCTCCCTCCATGTAGTCTCCATCACTCCTGTATATTAGGTTTCCTTCCTCCTTCCCTCCTTCCTTCCCTCTCTCCCTGTAGTCTCCATCACTCCTGTATATTAGGTTTGCTCCCTCCTTCCCTCCCTCCCTGTAGTCTCCATCACTCTTGTATATTATTTTTCCTCCCTCCCTACCTCCCTGTAGTCTCCATCACTCCTGTATATTAGGTTTCCTTTCTCCTTCCCCCACTCCCTCCCTGTAGTCTCAATCACTCCTGTATATTAGGTTTCCTCCCTTCCTCACACCCTCCCTCTCTCCTTCTCTGTAGTCTCCATTACTCCTATTCCTCCCTCCTTCCCCCCTCCCTCCCTGTAGTCTCCATCACTCCTGTATATTAGGTTTCCTCCCTCCTCCCCCCCCTCCCTCCCTGTAGTCTCCATCACTTCTGTATATTAGGTTTCCTTCCTCCTTCCCTCCTTCCTACCCTCCCTCCCTGTAGTCTCCATCACTCCTGTATATTAGGTTTCCTCCCTCCCTCCCTTCCTCCCTGTAGTCTCCATCACTCCTGTATATTAGGTTTCCTTCCCTTCATCCCTCCCTCCCTCCCTGTAGTCTCCATCACTCCTGTATATTAGATTTCCTTCCTCCCCCCCTCCCTCCCTCCCTGTAGTCTCCATCACTCCTGTATATTAGGTTTCCTTCCTCCTTCCCTCCTTCCTACCCTCCCTCCCTTTAGTCTCCATCACTCCTGTATATTAGGTTTCCTCCCTCCCTCCCTTCCTCCCTGTAGTCTCCATCACTCCTGTATATTAGGTTTCCTTCCCTTCATCCCTCCCTCCCTCCCTGTTGTAGTGATGGGTTGTCAGACCGCAGCTTACATCGCGAGGAAAGCCAGACTTGACCCGACATTAGCCAGGTCAAACGTGTAGGGTGGCTCTCACGGTGGACCGGGGGTTTCAAATCAACTAGCTCCCCTCCCATGTGACATGTCACCACAACAGACATGTAAGAAGGCACCAGCCGACTCTCTTCCAAGATACAATAACCTACTCTCTGAACAAAGGCCGGACCTGACCTCACATTAGCCAGGTCAAATGTAACCCTCGGAGCCCAACTCAAGGGGCCACAAATCAACCAGGACCTTTCGTGTCACACGGCCCCACCTGATGACTTCTCCTTACATCTCAGAAACTCCAGCCTGACCCGACATTAGGAAGGTCAAGTGTAGGGGAACTCTCACGGTTGCTCTCCCAATATACACACGGCCCCACCTGATGACTTTCCCAGATAGCTCTGAAAAGTCCAGACTTGACCTCACATTGGCGAGGTCAAATGTAAGGAGACCCTTCGCCGCCCCCCCCCCCCCCCCCCGGCCAGCTGAACCTGACGGCTCGCATCCCAATATATAGGACGCCCTAGCCCTCCCTCAGGGTCTTTGGCAGAGAGAGATACCCAGAGACAGAGTGAGGGAGAGAGACACACAGGGATCGGAGGAGGAGGTCCACCACAGCCGAGTCCCGCTCACGGGAGGAGAGTGAAGCAGGACTTCCCTCCCCGACTTCCCTCCGGTGTCCCAGCTAAGCAGTCGCCCTCCCGACACCAGTGTCCCAGCTAAGCAGTCGCCCTCCCGACACCAGTGTCCCAGCTAAGCAGTCGCCCTTCCGACACCAGTGTTCCAGCTAAGCAGTCTCCCTGCTAGGCCTCCCCTAGGTCACGTGAGTGTTTGTCAGAGCTTTCCACGGGATGAGGTTCTTATGCGGGAAGTGTATTCATTTCATGTTCGTATCCGAGAATCAGTGTCTAGTAACGTAATAAGGTCCTAGTAACTTTCAATGGAAGGTGTTATTAATGTGTCCATGTCATGTTCGTAATTAATAAAGAGTTGTAACGAAGCTGTGTTTGAGAAGTCGCCTTCAAGAACGTAATAGATGTGTATTGACATATAAGATACGATAAGTGTACTGACAGTGTAAATAACTATCACGGCCACGCTACCAAAGTCTTCCTCTCTTTATACTCTTATACTATCAATATTCTACCTATATGTAGTCTTCTTCTTGTGAGTTTTGTCTCATTACACTGTAGTCTCCATCACTCCTGTATATTAGGTTTCCTTCCTCCCCCCCCTCCCTCCCTCCCTGTAGTCTCCATCACTCCTGTATATTAGGTTTCCTTCCCTTCATCCCTCCCTCCCTCCCTGTAGTCTCCATCACTCCTGTATATTAGGTTTCCTTCCCTTCATCCCTCCCTCCCTCCCTGTAGTCTCCATCACTCCAGTATATTAGGTTTCCTTCCCTTCATCCCTCCCTCCCTCCCTGTAGTCTCCATCACTCCTGTATATTAGGTTTCCTTCCCTTCAACCCTCCCTTCCTCCCTGTAGTCTCCATCACTCCTGTATATTAGGTTTCCTTCCCTTCATCCCTCCCTCCCTCCCTGTAGTCTCCATCACTCCTGTATATTAGGTTTCCTTCCCCCCCCCCCTCCCTCCCTGTATTCTCCATCACTCCTGGTTGATACGACGGGCTGACCGGTCAACACTGATTCGAGATACAATATACAGATAAAGTAATTATGCCCCGGGCCACACGCAGGGGTGTCCCTAGCGCCCGGATGAATCAGACAGATGACAGCTCTACAGAGATGGATGACCAGTAAGAGCGCGACGCCCCACCCTCTCCCAACACATCTCCCAGCCACACCCCTCGACCCACAGTCTCGTCCTCAGAGATAATTGCTCTGATGAAGCTTATGAGGGAGGAAAGGCATGAGGACGAAGCGAAAGACGTGCTGAGGACCACCAAAGGAGATTTTGAATTGAATTGTAACAGTTTATTTAGCCAGAAAAATACAGATACACAGTGGATAATAATAACAATATTAACATGGCTGAGCCAGTTGAGAACCTGAGCTCTCTTTTAGGCACCTGATATATACCATACATTTATCTCAAGGAAGTATTATGTAACATTTAGTATCATCTGGAATAGTACAATAGCATGGTAGTAATAAGTACATCTCATAGTGTTACCACGGTTATCACTTCAATATTTATTTATTTTATTATTCATCATTTTTATTTATTTATTTTTTATTTATTTATTTATTTATTTTATTTATTTGTTTTATTTATTTATTTATTCATACATATACACATACCTACACATATATACATATATACATATATATATATATATATATATATATATATGTATATATATATATATATATATATACATATATACATACATATACACACACATACATACACACACACACATGTCGACGACTCCACCATTGGGATCAGCGTCAACAATTCTGCTCCCAACTATACCGCCCTTCAGGATTTATTGAACAGTCTCCAAAACTGGGCTACCAACAACCATGTCACCATCAACCATACCAAGACCATGGTTATGCACATCAACCTCTCCTCCGACATTGTCCCACCTCCTTCCATTACTCTAGGTCCGAACACACTCCAGGTCGTAGATTCCACGAAGCTCCTCGGCGTCACCATAGACAACAAACTAAATTGGAAACCACACGTCAATGAAGTTGTCAAATCCTCCAGTTTCCGTCTCCACCTCCTCCGCCGACTCAAGTCCCTCGGAGTTCCTGCACACGAGCTCCTCAGTGTTTACACAACATTCATACTTCCCAAGCTCACCTATGCCTCCCCCACCTGGTCTTCCTCCCTAAATGCCACACAACGTAAACACCTAGAAAAAGTGCAAAAGAGGGCATGCAAGATTATTCTCTCCTCCTCCTACTCCACATATCAAGAAGCGCTCAACACACTGACCCTTTCGACTCTCACTGACCATCACCACGACCTCATCTGCAAATTTGGTAAGAAGCTTCTACACCATCCCCGACACCGGCTCCTGCTACCACCCGAGGTCCCTTGTCCGAGAATTGCTGTTCGACACCACAACCGCATCCAGCCCATACGTGCACGAACTGATCGCTATAAGAACAGCCCAGTCCCAACCATTGTAAAAATTATCAATAACTTGTAATACTGTAACACTGTCACTATGTTGAATTGAACTGTAGTTTGAGCTTTTCCCCATCTAAGTTATT
Source organism: Homarus gammarus (assembly GCA_958450375.1). NCBI lineage: Eukaryota > Metazoa > Arthropoda > Malacostraca > Decapoda > Nephropidae > Homarus > Homarus gammarus. The sequence goes on from CAUDMG010001675.1 coordinate 26,813, forward strand.
ATATGTCTTATTTGTGTCACTTATGTTACTTGTATATTATTTGTAATTCGTAACCCACTCCCCAAATATGTAACTGTATATTTTCAGCCTTCTGGCTGCCAAGCTCTTTCAATAAACCGTTAATTATTATTATTTATTATTATACACACACATACATACACACACACATATACATATAAATTAGAGTGGAATTTAAAAACATAAGTATAATGGGGGAGCAGTACAACCTGGGTTGTGCAGTAATATGGTTGAACAAGAGGACAGAGCTTTCAGGATTATGTCTAGTTGGCAATTATGTGTATTGCAATGGTAATTACTTATTTATTTACATGATAATTTCCGATAAAACGGATTTGGTGGTACAATAAAAGCAGGTACTGTAAATATAGTAAGTGTTACAAGAAATATCAATACTACGACAAAAGATATTTTTTTAGAGATGATTTAAAGGAAGGGAGCATAGTCTTTGCTCGGATGGGTGGGGGTAAGTTGTTCCATACCTTCACACCATGATATTTTATGGAGGTCTGGGACTGAGAGGAGCACATGGGGGGTGGTCTTAGTAGCTCTGGGTGCCTCAAGTTGTATCTCTGATTATTCCGGGACTGGAAGTAATTATTGTCAAGCAAGTGATTGATAGATTTGTAAACAAAGAGGGCACAGCAGTAAGTGTTAATATCTTCGAATTTTAAAAATTTCAATATAGCAAATTTTTCGTTTGTGTGATCTGTTTTTTCCAAGTAGGTCATTGTCCGTACAACTCTCTTTTGTGCAGTAACCAGAGATTGTGTTTTTGAAGAGCCAGAGGCCCCACATAGTGTGTGACAGTGTATCAGGTGTTGGTAAACAAGATCGTGATAGATTTCTTTCATTGCTGTGAGAGTGAGTGACTGTCGAGTGTGATACATGATACCGCACTGTTTATTGATTTTACTTTGTATGGCTTGTATGTGGTTTCTCCAGTTAAGTTTCTCATCAACAATAACTCCGAGGAATTTAGTATTTTGTTCGCGTTTGAGGACTATATTACCAAGGTACAGGGGGTTCAAGTCTGGAGGTAAGTTTTTTCTCAAGATTTAGGGTCAGTGTATTACGTATTACCCAGGTCCCGACTTTAGTTAATTCAGTGTTCATAGTTCTCATCAAGGAATGGAGGTCTGAGTTGCTGGCATAGAGATTACTATCGTCTGCAAATAAGTTGTATTTTATGAGTGGGCTGGCGTGGACTATGTCGTTTATGTACAACAAAAACAGTACTGGACCGAGGAGTCAGATTGGTGGTTATTATAACAGACATACTGCATCCTGTTGGACAGATATGAGGTAAACCAATTGTGGGACAGGCCCCAAACGCCGTAATGTTCAAGCTTTGAAAGGAGGATGGTATGGTCGACAGTATCGAAGGCTTTAGAGAGGTCCAAGAATATACCGACTGTGAGCTGACTCTCATCAAAGGAATTTAAGATGTCATTAGTAAAGGATAGCAGAGCACTCTCAATCGACCTTCTAGCTCTAAATCCATGTAATTTAGTCTATTACATGCTAGCTTTTCCAGTATCTTACTCAAGGCTGGGAGGACTGATATGGGGCAGTAGTTCTTGAAGAGACCTTTGTCCCCAGATTTTTTATATGCCCTGTGGACTTTAGCAATTTTCAGTTTATCAGGAAAGACCCCACTAGTGAAGGAGGAGTTACAAATGTGGAGGAGAACAGGTAGTAATAAGTGGGCCACTTTTTTAATGATGCTCATTGGTATATTGTCTCCGCCTGCTGCTGCATCTTTGGACATTTTTATGATGGCCAGTAATTCATCTGCTGTGACATGGGATAAGAATAGTTCATTTTGCTGTCTGTTTTGCAGGTAGGCTCTAAATTCCTCATGGTGGTCAGGGATGCTCTCTGCAAGATTTTTCCCAACATTAATAAAATATTCATTGAAGTTGTTGACAATGAGGGAGGTTTCCGTTATAACTGAATCGTTTATCATAAAAGCTGAGTGGGGGGCTGAAGGCTGAATGTTCCTCTTCTGAATAGAATTTATGACATTCCAGGTTTTCTTACTATCGCCTGATGCTGACTGGAGCTTATTTGTGTAATAGTTACGTCTGGCATTTCTAACTGCTTGAGTTACTCTATTTTCATTGAAGTGGTTGGCAATGAGGGAGGTTTCCGTTATAAGTGAATCGTTTATCATAAAAGCTGAGTGGGGGGCTGAAGGCTGAATGTTCCTGTTCTGAATAGAATTTATGACATTCCAGGTTTTCTTACTATCGCCTGATGCTGACTGGAGCTTATTTGTGTAATAGTTACGTCTGGCATTTCTAACTGCTTGAGTTACTCTATTTCTGATACTTTGGTAAGCATCACCGAAAGTTATGGGTCTTTTTGCAAATTTCCTTTGGAGTTTGTGTTTTTCCTTTATCATTATCTTAATTTCGCTTGTGATATAGGGTTTGGAAATGGATACAGTTTTCACTGACTTAGTCTTGAGCGGGAAGCATTTATCAAAGGCATTGAAGATGCTAGAGAAGTTACAGCTGTTCACGTTAGGGTTGTTGGAGGCATAGACAAGATCCCAGTTTTCAAAAAGGAGCATGTTGTCGGCGCAGTAGTCTCTGTATTGAATTGAGACTCTACTAGACCTTTCAGGTCTTGTGGCTGTTTTATACATGGCAAAAACTGGGAAGTGATCTGAGATATTGTTATAAATAATTCCACTTGCTAGGTTGTTAGGAGTGTTGCTAGTCCAGATATGATCTATCACAGTGGCAGAGGTGGCAGTTACTCTAGTGGGTTTGGTTATAGTGTTGAAGAAGAGTTTAGAGTGATAGGTAGCAAGAAGGTCTAATACTGAGGTGTCGGTTTCTGATTTTAGTAGATAAAGGTTGAAAGCTCCTGTAATGTAGCAGTCTTTCCTCTCTGAACTTATGATAGAGATAAGCTCCGAAAATTTATCAAGTAAATTCCTTACATTAGTGTGGGGTCTTCTGTAGATTATCCCTACTAGGATATTTCGTGTGTCGTTACGTAATTCAATGAAAACACTCTCCATGTACTCCTCCTGAGCCTTTAAATCATCTCTTACAGAAGTGTTATACTTGATATCAACATATAGGGCGACACCACCACTGTGTCGTGACGTGTTGGAAGATAACGAACAGTTTGCAGCTTTGATATCTAGCCTCATTGCGAATCAAGCCCTTGGCCCTTCCACTGCTCCGGTACCGACTGGCTTAGATACTCGTCAACGCCCTCTACCAAAGTGGTTGTCCAACCCCCACCCACCTTGAAGCCTGATGAGGCTTTCCAGACTTTTCGTGAGTGGCGGCGACGGTGGACTGATTATGCTACAATAGTGGATGTCCAGAGCTTGCCACAGCCTAAACAACTCATTCAGCTACGTATGTGCCTGTCTTATGGAACGCAGCATGTGTTGGAACACACGTTGCAAGTGCCCCCGACGTCTTTATTGTCTGTAGAGAAGGTACTGGATGTTCTAGAAAGGCACATCAAAGGTCAGCTTAATGAAGCTCTCCGCAGGAGGGAAGTGTTTAGCTGCAGACAGATGGAGGGCGAGACTTTTGACGATTTCTACGTACGACTCAAGAGAGCCTCGGAAGAGATAGACATATGTCCCGGTAATCACCAGCAGTGCGAGGAGACTCAGTTGAAGCAGGTGATCCTCATGGGTGTTAAGGACGAGGAGCTTGTCCAACGCCTTACCTCCCTCGACTCTTCCTCCTCTCTTAAGGATGTATTGACAGTATGTCGCTCCTATGAGGCTGCCAGGTGTGCTACCTCTGCCATCCAAGCTCCCCCTACAGCCGTACGGGTTATGTCCCAATACAAGAAAGACAAGAAGTCTACCCCAACGCCTACGCCCAAAACGCCCACGTCCAGCTCCCTTTGCAACAGCTGTGGTAGGCAGCACGGAACACAGGTGTGTCCAGCTGCTGAGTCTACCAGCGACAGTTGTGACCGCAAGGGCCAATCGTCACTTACAGTACGGTGCCCAGCCAAACGCGTCCAGTGCAATGTGTGTGGTCGTCTGGGCCACTACGACAAGTGTTCCCGACAAACATAACCAAGGGACTGCGAGGCCTTCGACCAGGGTCTCCTTGAGCTCCGCAACTCACCCAATTACACCGGACGCTCCCCTGTCCAGGTCTTGTATGGACGCCCCCTCCGTGCTTGTGTTCCTGCTCACCCTCAGTCCTACTCCAAGGAGTGGCAGGCCAAGACAGAGGATTGTGACCGCCGAGCCGCCGAACGTGTTCAAGACGTCGTCGCCCGCTACAACGACCACGCCCGTCCTCTCTCCAGGTTGAGTGTCGACACCCAAATCCGAGTTCAGGACCCGACCTCCCTACGTTGGGACAAAGTGGGCGTAGTCATGGGTCTCGGCAGGTCACGGGACTACCAGGTGCGGTTTCCCATCGGTCGTGTGTGGTGGAGGAACCGCCCCGTAACGCTCAGAACGGATCCACAGGAAAAGGTCCGCTCAAGACTTTGCTATTAGCGTATACGGGGGGAAGGTGTATGTATATTATGTATGTTTATGTATACCATGTATGTACTCTATATATATATATATACATTACTTCTCTAGTCAGTAGCTTGTGGCAATGCCCCTGTTTCATGTCACCACACTCTTGACAAATGTGCTTGGCGACATCTGGAAGCTGCTAATGTACCACTTACCACATGTTGCCTGAGAGGTCAGAGAGAGGTCAGTTGATCCAAATAGGAGTGTAGGGAGTACCTGCGCTTGTAAGTGCACCTTGTATATTTCCGTTGAATAGAACCTACAGAACTCTACAGGGGTTTATGTTCTCTCCTGTAGTTAGAACCAAGTACCCCGAACATCTCCATTTAACGCCATTTGAAGTTAGTTTAACGCCATCTAAAGTGAGTTTAACTCCATTTAAAACATGTTTAACGCCATTTAAAGTTAGTTTCACGCTGTTTATAATTAAGTTAATGCCGTTAAAGATATTTTAACACCGTTTAAAGTAAGTTTAACACCATTTAAAGTTAGTTTCATGCCATTTGAAGTTGGTTTAATGCCATTTATAGTTAAATTAACACCATTTAAGTTAGTTTAACACCATGTAAAGTTAGTCTAACGCCATTTGAAGCATATTTAATGTCAATTAAAGTTAGTTTAACGCTGTTTAAATGTAGTTTAACACCATTTAAAGTTAGTCTAACGCCATTTGAAGCATGTTTAATGCTATTTAAAGTTAGTTTAACACCATTTAAAGTTAAATTAACGCCATTTGTAGTTAGTTTAACGCCATTTGAAGCAAGTTTAATGCTATTTGAAGTTAGTTTAATGCACTTTGAAGTTAGTTTAATGCATTTGAAGTTAGTTTAACGCCATTTGAAACGCATTTAACGCCATTTAACTTTAGTTTCACACCATTTAACATTAATTTCACAACCATTTAAAGTTTGATTAACGCCATTTAAAATTAGTTTAACGTCATTTGAAGCACGTTTAACGCCATTTGAAGCACGCTTAATGTCATTTAAATCATGTTTAACGCCATTTGAAATAAGTTTAATGCCATTTAAAGTTCGTTTTATGCCATTTAAAGTAAGTTTAATGCCATTTAAAGTTCGTTGAACGCTATTTAAAGTAGGTTGAAGGCCATATAGTGTTAGGTGAAAACCATTTGAGGTTAGTTTAATTCCATTTAAAGTTTGTTTAAGGCCGTATGAAGTTAGTTTAACGCCATGTGAAGTTAAGTTTAACGCCATTTGAAGTTAGTTTAACGCCATTTGAAGATAGTTTAATGCCATGTGAAGTTAAGTTTAACGCCATTTGAAGTTAGTTTAACACCATTTAAAGTTACTTGAATGCTATTTAAAGTAAGTTGAACGCCATTTAAAGTTAGGTGAACGCCATTTGAAGTTAGTTTAACGCCGTTTAATGTTAGAGTAACGCCACTTAAAGTTAGTTTAACGCATTTAACGTTGGTTTAACGCCATTTAAAGTTAGTTTAACGCCATGTAAAGTTCGTTTAATGCCATTTAAAGTTAGTCTTACGCCATATGAAGTTACTTTTATGCCATTTGAAATTAGTTTAACGCCATTTAATGTTTTTTTAACGCCATTTAAAGTTAGTTTAACGCAATTTAAAGCACGTTTAACGCCAATTAAAGTTGGTTTAACACCACTTAAAGTTAGTTTAACGTCATTTAAAGTTAGTTTAACCCCATTTAACGTTAGTTCAAGGCCATTTAAAGTTCTTTTAATGTCATTTAATGTTAGTTTAACGCCATTTATAGTTAGTTGAACGCTATTTAAAGCGCGTTTAACGCCAATTAAAGTTGGTTTAACACCATTTAAAGTTAGTTTAACGTCATTTAAAGTTAGTTTAACCCCATTTAAAGTTAGTTTAAGGCCATTTAAAGTTCTTTTAATGCCATTTAAAGTTAGTTTAACGCCATTTATAGTCAGTTGAACGCTACTTAAAGTTAGTTGAACGACATTTAAAGTTAGTTTAATGCCATTTGAAGTCAGTTTAACGCCATTCAATTTAGTTTAATGCCATTTGAATTGCATTCAACGAAATTTAACTTTTGTTTCACGTCATTTAAAGTTTGTTTAACGCCCTTTAAAGTTAGTTCAACGCCATTTGAAACACGTTTAACGCCATTTAAAGCAAGTTTAACGCCCCTTAGAGTTATGTTAACGTCATGTGAAGTTAGTTTAACCCCATTTAAAGTTCGTTTAATGCCATTTATTGTTAATTAAACGCCGTTTGAAGTTTGTTTAACGCCATTTAGAGTTAGTTTAACGCCATTTAGAGTTAGTTTAACGCCATTTAGAGTTACTTTAACGCCATATGAAACTAGTTTGATGCCACTTAAAGTTCGTTTATTGTCATTTAAAGTTAGTTGATTGTTATTTTAAGTTAGTTGAACGCTATTTAAAGTTAGTTTAACCGCATTTAAGGTTAGTTTAACGCCATTTGTAGTTAGGGAAACGAAATTTGATGTTAGTTTAACGCCATTTAGAGTTAGTTTAACTGCATTTAAAGTTAGTTTAAAGCCATTTAAAGTTAGTTGAACGCCATTAAAGTTATTTTTTACACCATTTAAAGTCAGTTTAATGCCTTTTAAAACATGTTTAACGCCATTTAAAGTTAGTTTCACGCCATTTAAAGTCAGTTTAATGCCATTTGATTTTAGTTTAGCGCCATTTTAGTTAGTTTAACGCCATTTAAATAATGTTTAACGCCATTTCAGTTAGTTTAACGCCATTTAATGTTAGTTTAATGCCGTTTGATATTAGTTTAACGCCATTTCAAGTTATTTCAACGCCATTTAAGCGCATTTAACGCCATTTAAAGTTAGTTTAGGGCATTTAACGTTAGGTTAACACCATTTAAATTTATTTTAACCCCATTTAAAGTACGTTTAACGCCAATTAAAGTTATTTTAACGCTATTTAAAGTTAGTTTAACGCAATTTAAAACATGTTTAACGCTAATTAAAGTTTGTTTAACGCCATTTAAAGTACGTTTAACGCCATTTAAAGTTATTTTAACGCTATTTAAAGTTAGTTTAACACAATTTAAAACATGTTTAACGCCAATTAAAGTTTGTTTAACCCCATTTAAAGTTAGTTTAACGCCATTTAAATTTAGTTTAATGCCATTTAAAGTTAATTTAACTCCATTTCAAATGCATTTATCGAAATTTAACTTTAGTTTCACGCCATTTAAAGTTTGATGAATGCTATTTAAAGTTAGTTGAACGCCATTTAATGTTAGTTTAACGCCATTTGAAGTTAGTTTAACGCCATTCAATTTAATTTAACGCCATTTCAAATGCATTTAACGAAATTTAACTTTAGTTTCACGCCATTTAAAGTTTGTTTAATGCCTGCTTAAAGTTAGTTCAACGCCATTTGAGACACGTTTAACGCCATTTAAAGCACTTTTAACGCCATTTAAAGTAGTTTAACACCATTTGAAGCACGTTTAACGCCATTTAAAGTTTGTTTAACGCCATTTAGAGTTAGTTTAACTCCATTTAGAGTTAGTTTAACGACATTTGAAACTGGTTTACTGCTATTTAAAGTTCGTCTAATGCCATTTAAATTTAGTTGAATGCTATTTAAAGTTAGTTGAACGCCATTTAAAGTTAGTTTAAATTCATTTAAAGTTAGTTTTACGCTATTTGAAGTTAGATTAACGCCATTTAAAGTTAGTATAACGCCATTTGAAGTTAGTTTCATGCCATTTGAAGTTAGTTTAACGCCATTTAAAATTCGTTTAATGCCATTTAATGTTAATTACACGCCGTTTGAAGTTTGTTTAATGCCATTCAGAGTTAGTTTAACGCCATTTAAAGTTAGTTTAACCACATTTAATGTTAGTTTAACGCTATTTAAAGTTAGTTTCACGCCATTTAAAGTTAGTTTAATACCACTTGAAGTTAGTTTAACGCCATTTAAAGTTAGTAAACGCCATTTATAAAATGTTTAACGCCAATTAAAGATAGTTTAACGCCATTTAATGTTAGTTTAACACCATTTGATATTAGTTTAACACCATTTGATATTAGTTTAACGCCATTTCAAGTTATTTAGATGCCATTTAATGTTAGTTTAACGCCATTTGATATTAGTTTAACGCCATTTAACGTTTCTTTAACGGCATTTAAAGTTCGTTTCACGCCATTTGAAGTTAGTTTAATGCCTTTTAATGTTAGTTTAACACCTTTTGAAGTTAGTTTAACGCCATTTAAAGTTAGTTTAAATTCATTTAAAGTTAGTTCAACGCCATTTTAAGTTAGTTTAACGCCATTTGAAGTGAGTTTAACGTCATTTTTAAGTTATTTAATGCCATTTGAGTTAGTTTAACGCCATTTAGAACATGTTTAACGCCAATTAAAGTTAGTTTAACGTCATTTAAAGTAAGTTTAACGCCATTTAAAGCTAGTTTAACGCCATTTAAAGTTAGTCTAATGCTATTTAAAGTAAGTTGAACGCCATTTATTGTTAGGTGAGCTCCATTTGAAGTTAGTTTAACGCCGTTTAAAGTTAGTTTACCGCCATTTAAAGTTAGTTTAGCGCATTTAACGTTAGGTTAACTCCATTTAAATTTATTTTAACGCCATTTAAAGTTCGTTTAATGCCATTTAAAGTTAGTTTAACGCCATTTAAAGTTAGTTTAACGCAATTTATAACATGGTCAACACCAATTAAAGTTAGTTTAACGCCATTTAGAGTTACTTTAACGCCATTTAAAGTACGTTTAATGCCATTTAAAGTTAGTTTAACGCCATTTAAAGTTAGTTTAACGCAGTTTAAAACATGTTTAACGCCAATTAAAGTTTGTTTAACGCCATTTAAAGTTAGTTTAACGCCATTTAAATTTAGTTTAATGCCATTTAAAGTTAGTTTAACACCATTTGAAGTAAGTTTAACGCCATTAATAGTTAATTTAAGGCCATTTAAAGTTCTTTTAATGACATTTAAAGTCAGTTTAACTCCATTTAAAGTTAGATGAATGCTATTTAAAGTTAGTTTAACTCCATTTAGAGTTAGTTTAACGCCATTTGAAGTTAGTTTAACGCCATTTAAAATTCGTTTAATGCCATTTAATGTTAGTTAAACGCCGTTTGAAGTTTGTTTAACGCCATTTTGAGTTAGTTTAACTCCATTTAGAGTTAGTTTAACGACATTTGAAACTGGTTTAATGCCATTTAAAGTTCGTCTAATGCCATTTAAAGTTAGTTGAATGTATAACAAGACGGACCTTGCATGAAGAATATTTATATATATATAGGAAGAATATTTAGTAAGAGAGTATAAAAGAGAGGAAGATTTTGGTAGCATGGCCGTGATAGTTATTTACACTTATCGTATCTTCTATGTCAATACACATCTATTACGTCTTAAGGGCGACTTCTCAAACACCGCTTCGTTACAACTCTTTATTAATTACGAACATGACATGGACACATTAATAACACCTTCTATTGAAGTTACTAGGACATTATATTTACGTTACTAGGACATCATATTACGTTACTGGACACTGATTCTCGGACACGAACATGAAATGAATACACTTCCCACGTAAGTAACTCATCCCATGGAAAGCTCTGACAAACACTCACGTGACCTAGGGGAGGCCTAGCAGGTAGTCCTGGGTTGTCTCTATGGGGGACTGCTTAGCTGGGCACCGGTGTCGAGGGCAACTCGCTCCTGACCGGAGGCGACCGGAGGCGGCTTGCCTCCGGCCCCTGACTTCTCTCGAGCAGGACTCGGGACGTGGTAGCTGGTCCTTCTTGGTCACACGACACACTCTCTCTCTGTCTCTGCCTGTGTCTCTGGAGGACTAGGACGTCCTATATATTGGGAGGCGAGCCGTCAGGTTGAGCTGATCGGGGGGGGGGGGGGGGCGGCGGCGGCGAAGGGTCTCCTTTCATTTGCCCTCGCTAATGTAAGGTCAGGTCTGGACTTTTTCAGAGACTATAAGTTGTATCTTCTGGGAAAGTCATCAGATGGTCAGCCGTGAGAGTTACCCTACACTTGACCTCCCTAGTGTCGGGTCAAGCCTGGACTTCTTCAGCGATGTAGGTTATTGTATATTGGGAGAGAGTCGGCTGGTGCCTTATTACATGTTTGTTGTGGTGCCGTGTCACATGGGAGGGGAGCCTGGCTGACTTATAACCCTTGGTCAACCGTGAGAGTTACCCTACACTTGACCCCCCTAATGTCGGGTCAAGACTGGCCTTCCTCTGCGGTGTAGGATATTGTGTATATTGGGGGAGAGTCGGCTGGTGCCTTCTTACATGTTTGTTGGCCGTGTGACATGGGAAGGGGAGCTAGTTGATTTGTAACACCCTTGAGCACCCGCTGTGGATACCCTTACACTTGACCCCCCTAATGTCGGGTCAAGTCTGGCTTTCCTTGCGATGTAAGCTGTGGTCTGACAACCCATCACTACAAATGCTATATAAAGTTAGTTTAACGCCATTTAAAGTTCGTTTAATGCCATTTAACGTTAGTTTAACGCCATTTGAAGTTAGTTTCACGGCATTTAAAGTTAGTTTAACGCCATATAAAGTTAGTTTAATGCCATTTAAAGTTCGTTGATGCCATTTTAAGTTATTTTAACACCATTTAAAGTCAGTATAACTCCATTTAAAACATGTTTAACGATATTCAAAGTTAGTTTCACGCCATTTAAAGGTTGTTTAACGCCATTTAAAATTAGTTTAACACCATTTGAAGTTAGTTTAATGCCTTTTAAATTTAGTTTAACGCCATATGAATTTAGTTTAACGCTATTTAAAGTTAGTTTAACACCTTTTGAAGTTAGTTTAACGCCATTTAAAGTTATTTTAATGCCATTTATAGTTAGTTTAACGTCATTTAAAACATGTTTAACCTAAATTAAAGTTAGTTTAACACAATTTAAAGTTAGTTCAACGCCATTCAAAGTTAGTTTAACGCCATTTAATATTAATCTAGCTCCATTTAAAGTTCGTTTAGTGCCATTTTAAGTTAGTTTAACGCCAGATGAAGTTACTTTTACGCCATTTGAAATTAGTTTAGCGCCATATAAAGTTATTTAACGCCATTTAAAGTTAGTTTTACGCAATTTAAGCCATGTTTAGCGCCAATTAAAGTTAGTTTTAGGTCATTTAAAGTTAGGTTTACCCAATTTAAATTTAATTTTACACATTTAAAGTTAGTTTAACGCCATTTAAAGTTAGTTTAACACCATATAAAGTTAGTTTAACGCCATTTAAAGTTCTTTTAATGCCATTTAAAGTTAGTTGAACGCTATTTAAGAATAAGTTGAATACCCATTTAAGTTAGGTGAACGCCATTTGAAGTTAGTTTAACGCCATTTAAAGTTAGTTTAAACCCATTTAAAGTTAGTTTAACGCCATTTAAAGTTAGTTTAACTCCATATAAAGTTAGTTTAACGCCATTTAAAGTTCTTTTAATGCCATTTAAAGTTAGTTGAACGCTATTTAAAGTAATTTGAATGCCCATTAAAGTTAGGTGAACGCCATTTGAAGTTAGTTTAATGGAATATAAATTTTGTTTAACGCCATATGCGGTTAGTTTAACGCCATTTGAACTTAGTTTAACGCCATTTAAAGTTAGTTTAACGTCATTTAAAACATGTTTAACGCAAATTAAAGTTAGTTTAACACAATTTAAAGTTAGTTCAACGCCATTCAAAGTTAGTTTAACGCCATTTAAAGTTAATCTAACTCCATTTAAATTTCGTTTAATGCCATTTAAAGTTAGTTTAACGCCAGATGAAGTTACTTTTACGCCATTTGAAATTAGTTTAGCGCCATATAAAGTTATTTAACGCCATTTAAAGTTAGTTTTACGCAATTTAAGCCATGTTTAGCGCCAATTAAAGTTAGTTTTAGGTCATTTAAAGTTAGTTTTACCCAATTTAAATTTAATTTTACACATTTAAAGTTAGTTTATCGCAATTTAAAGTTAGTTTAACACCAGATAAAGTTAGTTTATCGCAATTTAAAGTTCTTTTAATGCCATTTAAAGTTAGTTGAACGCTATTTAGAATAAGTTGAATACCCATTAAAGTTAGGTGAACGCCATTTGAAGTTAGTTTAACGCCATTTAAAGTTAGTTTAAAGCCATTTAAAGTTAGTTTAACGCCATTTATAGTTAGTTTAACTCCATATAAAGTTAGTTTAACGCCATTTAAAGTTCTTTTAATGCCATCTAAAGTTAGTTGAACGCTATTTAAAGTAATTTGAATGCCCACTAAAGTTAGGTGAACGCCATTTGAAGTTAGTTTAATGGAATTTAAATTTTGTTTAACGCCATATGCAGTTAGTTTAACGCCATTTGAACTTAGTTTAACGCCATTTAAAGTTAGTTTAACGCAATTTAAACCATGTTTAGCTCCAATTAAAGTTAGTTTATTGCTATTTAAAGTTAGTTTCACGCCATTTAAAGTTAGTTTAACGCCATTTAAAGTTAGTTTAACGCCATTTAAAGTTAGTTTAATGCCATTTAAAGTTAGTTTAACTCTATTTGAAGTTAGTTTAATGCCATTTGAAGTTCTTTTAATGCCATTTAAAGTTAGTTGAACGCTGTTTTTAAAGTAAGTTGAATGCCCATTAAAGTTAGGTGAATGCCATTTGAAGTTAGTTTAATGCAATTTAAAGATTGTTTAATGCCATATGAAGTTACTTTAACGCAATTTGAAGTTAGTTTAATGCCATTTGAAGTTAGTTTAACGCCATTTAAAATACGTTTAACGCCATTTAAAGTTAGTTTAACGCAATTTAAACCATGTTTAGCGCCATTTAAAGTTAGTTTCACGCCATTTAAAGTTAGTTTAAAGCCATTTAAAGTTTGTTTAATGCCATTTAAAGTTAGTTTCACGCCATTTAAAGTTAACTTAACGCCATTTATAGTTAGTTTAATGCCATTTAAAGTTAGTTTAGCGCCCTATATAGTTAGTTTAACGCCATTTAAAGTTAGTTTAACGCCATTTAATGTTCGTTTAATGCCATTTAACGTTAGTTTTATGCCATTTGAAGTTAGTTTCACGGCATTTAAAGTTAGTTTAACGCCATATAAAGTTAGTTTAACGCCATTTAAAGTTCGTTGAATGCCATTTTAAGTTATTTTAACACCATTTAAAGTCAGTATAACTCCATTTAGAACATGTTTAACGATATTCAAAGTTAGTTTCACGCCATTTAAAGGTTGTTTAATGCCATTTAAAATTAGTTTAACACCATTTGAAGTTAGTTTAATGCCTTTTAAATTTAGTTTAACGCTATATGAATTTAGTTTAACGCTATTTAAAGTTAGTTTAACACCTTTTGAAGTTAGTTTAACGCCACTTAAAGTTTTTTTAATGCCATTTATAGTTAGTTTAACGTCATTTAAAACATGTTTAACGCAAATTAAAGTTAGTTTAACACAATTTAAAGTTAGTTCAACGCCATTCAAAGTTAGTTCAACGCCATTCAAAGTTAGTTTAACGCCATTTAAATTTAATCTAACTCCATTTAAAGTTCGTTTAATGCCATTTAAAGTTAGTTTAGCGCCAGATGAAGTTACTTTTACGCCATTTGAAATTAGTTTAGCGCCGTATAAAGTTATTTAACGCCATTTAAAATTAGTTTTACGCAATTTAAGCCATGTTTAGCGCCATTTAAAGTTAGTTTAACACCATATAAAATTAGTTTAACGCCATTTAAAGTTCTTTTAATGCCATTTAAAGTTAGTTGAACGCTATTTCGAATAAGTTGAATACCCATTAAAGTTAGGTGAACGCCATTTGAAGTTAGTTTAACGCCATTTAAAGTTAGTTTAAAGTCATTTGAAGTAAGTTTAACGCCATTTAAAGTTAGTTTAACTCCATATAAAGTTAGTTTAACGCCATTTAAAGTTCTTTTAATGCCATTTAAAGTTAGTTGAACGCTATTTAAAGTAATTTGAATGCCCATTAAAGTTAGGTGAACGCCATTTGAAGTTAGTTTAATGCAATTTAAAGTTTGTTTAACGCCATTTGAACTTAGTTTAACGCCATTTAAAGTTAGTTTAACGCAATTTAAACCATGTTTAGCTCCAATTAAAGTTAGTTTATCGCTATTTAAAGTTAGTTTCACGCCATTTAAAGTTAGTTTAATGCCATTTACATTTCTTTTAATGCCATTTATAGTTAGTTGAACGCTTTTTTTAAAGTAAGTTGAATGCCCATTAAAGTTAGGTGAATGCCATTTGAAGTTAGGTTAATGCAATTTAAAGTTTGTTTTAAGCCACATAAAGTTAGTTTAACGCCATTTAATCTTAGTTTAAGACGTTTTGAAGTTAGTTTAATGATATCTGAAGTTAATTTAATGCCATATAAAGTTAGTTTAACGCCATATAAAGTTAGTTTAACGCCATTTAAAGTTCGTTTAATGCCATTTAAAGTTCGTTGAATGTTATTTAATGTTAGGTGAACGCCATATGAAGTTAGTTTAACTCCATTTAAAATTAGTTGAACGCCATTTAAAGTTGTTTTAAAACAATTTAAAGTTAGATTAACGACATTAAAAAAATGTTTAACGCCATTTAAAGTTAGTTTCACGATATTTAAAGTTAGTTTAACGCCATTTAAAGTTAGTTTAGCGCTATATAAAGTTAGTTTAACGCCATATAAAGTTAGTTTAACGCCATTTAAAGTTAGTTGAATGTCATTTGAAGTTAGTTTAACTCCATTTCAAGTTAGTGTAACGCCATTTGGAACAAGTTTAATGCCATTTGAAGTTAGTTTAACGCCATTTGAAGTTAGTTTAACGCCTTTTGAAGTTAGTTTAATGCCATTTGAAACGCATTTAACGCAAGTTAACGTTAGTTTCACATCATATAAAGTTTGATTAACGCCATTTAAAAGTTAGTTTAACACCACTTGAAGCACGTATAATGCCATTTGAAGCATGTTGAATGCCAATTAAAGTTAGTTTAACTCTGTTTGAAGGTAGTTTAATGCCATTTAGAGTTAGTTTATCGCCGTTTAAAGTTAGTTAACGCTATTTTAAATTAGTTTAATGCCATTTGAAGTTAGTTTAACACCATTTGAAGTTAGTTTAACTCCATTTCAAGTTAGTGTAACGCCATTTGAAACGAGTTTAATGCCATTTGAAGTTAGTTTAACGCCATTTGAAGTAAGTTTAACGCCATTTGAAGTTATTTTAATGCCATTTGAAACGAATTTAACGCAATTTAACGTTAGTTTCACACCATTTAAAGTTTGATTAACGCCATTTAAAAGTTAGTTTAACGCCATTCAAAGTTAGTTTAACGCCATTTAAAGTTAATCTAACTCCATTTAAAGTTAGATTAACGATATTTAAAAAATATTTAACGCCATTTAAAGTTAGTTTCAAGTTATTTAAAGTTAGTTTAACGCCATTTAAAGTTAGTTTAACTCCATTTGAAGTTTCTTGAACACCAAATGATGTTAGTTTAACGCTATTTGAAGTTAAGTTTAACGCCTTTTGAAGTTAGTTTAACGCCATTTGAAGTTAGTTTAATGGTATTTAAAGTTAATTTAACACCATTTGAAGTTAGTTTAATGCCTTTTAAAGTTAGTTTAACGCCCTTTAAAACATGTTTAACGCCATATAAAGTTAGTTTCACGCCATTTAAAGTTAGTTTAATACCATTTGAAGGTAGTTTAACGAGATTTAAAGTTAGTTTAACACCATTTAAAACTTGTTTAATGCCATTTAAAGTTAGTTTCACGCCATTTAATGTTAGTTTAACGCCATTTGATATTAGTTTTAAGCCATTTAAAGATAGTTTAACACCATTTGAGGTTAGTTTAATGTCCTTGAGACTTAGTTTAACGCCATTTTAAGCGCATTTAACGCCATTTAAAGTTAGTTACACGCCATTTAAAGTTTGTTTAACGCCATTTAAAATCAGTTTAACACCATTTGAAGATAGTTTAACGCTATTTAAAGTTAGTTTAACACCTTTTGAAGTTAGTTTAACGCAATTTAAAGTTTGTTTAACGCCATTTAAAGTTAGTCTAACTCCATTTAAAGTTCGTTTAATGTCATTTAAAGTTAGTTTAACGCCATATGAAGTTACTTTTGCGCCATTTGAAATTAGTTTAGCGTCATATAAAGTTATTTAACGACATTTAAAGTTAGTTTAACGCAATTTAAACCATGTTTAGCGCCAATTAAGGTTTGTTTAACGTCATTTAAAGTTAGTTTTACCCTATTTAAAATTAGTTTAATACCATTTGAAGTTAGTTTAATGCCTTTAAAGTTAGTTTAACGCCATTTGAAGTTAGTTTAACGCTATTTAAAGTAAGTTTAACACATTTTGAAGTTAGTTTAACTCCATTTGAAGCTAGTTTAATGCTATTTAAAGTTAGTTTAACGCCATTTAAAGTTAGTTGAACGCCATTTAAAGTTAGTTGAACGCCATTTAAAGTTGGTTTAATACGTTTTGAAGTTAGTTTAATGCCATCTGAAGTTAGTTTAACACCATTTGAAGTTAGTTTAACGCCATTTAAAGTTGGTTTAATACGTTTTGAAGTTAGTTTAACGCCATTTAAAGTTGGTTTAATACGTTTTGAAGTTAGTTTAATGCCATCTGAAGTTAGTTTAACACCATTTGAAGTTAGTTTTACGCTATTTGAAGTTACTTTAACACCATTTAAATCGTGTTTAGCGCCATTTAAAGTTAGTTTCCCGTTGTTTATAGTTAGTTTAACGCCGTTAAAGTTAGTTTAACATCGTTTAAAGTTAGTTTAACGCTATTTAAAGTTAGTTTAACGACATTTAAAGTTATTTTAAAACCATTTAAAATTAGATTAACGATATTTAAAAAATGTTTAACGCCATTTAAAGTTAGTTTCACGTTATTTAAAGTTAGTTGAATGCCATTTTAAGTTATTTTAACACAATTTAACGTCAGTTTAACGCCATTTAAAACATGTTTATCGCCATTCAAAGTTAGTTTCACGCCATTTAAAACATGTTTAACGCCATTCAAAGTTAGCTTCACGCCATTTAAAGTTAGTTTAACTCCATTTCATATTAGTTTTACGCCATTTAATGTTAGTTTAACACCATTTGAAGTTAGTTTAACGCTATTTAAAGTTAGTTTAACACCTATTGAAGTTAGTTTAACGCCATTTGAAGTTAGTTTAATGGTATTTAAAGTTAATTTAACACCATTTGAAGATAGTTTAACGCCATTTATTGTCTGTTTAACGCCATCTAAAGTTACTTGAATGCTATTT
Source organism: Homarus gammarus (assembly GCA_958450375.1). Classification (NCBI taxonomy): domain Eukaryota; kingdom Metazoa; phylum Arthropoda; class Malacostraca; order Decapoda; family Nephropidae; genus Homarus; species Homarus gammarus. The sequence goes on from CAUDMG010001675.1 coordinate 44,599, forward strand.
AAAATAAGTTGAACGCCATTTAAAGTTTGGTGATCGCCATTTTAAATTTGTTTAACGCCATTTAAAGTTAGTTTAACACATTTAACGTTAGTTTACCGTCATCTAAGTTTATTTTAATGCCATTTTAGTTAGTTGAACGTCATTTAAAACATGTTTAACGCAAATTAAAGTTAGTTTAACGCAATTTAAAGTTATTTTAACGTCATTTAAAGTTAGTCTAACTACATTTAAAGTTCGTTTAATGCCATTTAAAGTTAGTTTAACGGCATATGAAGTTACTTTTACGCCATTTGAAATTAGTTTAGCGTCATATAAAGTTATTTAACGCCATTTAAAGTTAGTTTAACGCATTTTAATCCATGTTTAGCGCCAATTAAAGTTAGTTTAACGTCATTTAAAGTAAGTTTTACCCCATTTAAAGTTAATTTAACGCCATTTAAAGTTAGTTTAACGCCATTTAAAGTTAGTTTAACACCATATAAAGATAGTTTAACGCCATTTAAAGTTCTTTTAATGCCATTTAAAGTTAGTCTAATGCCATTTAAAGTTACTTGAATGCTATTTTAAGTAAGTTGAACGCCATTTAAAGTTAGTTTAACGCATTTAACGTTAGTTTAACGCCATTTAGGGTTAGTTTCACGCCATTTAAAGTTAGTTTAACACCATTTAAAGTTAGTTTAACTCCATCTAAAGTTCGTTTAATGCCATTTAAAGTTAGTTTAACGCCATATAAAACATGTTTAACGCCATTCGAAGTTAGTTTCACGCCATTTAAAGTTAGTTTAACGCCATTTGATTTTAGTTTAACGCCATTTGAAGTTAGTTTAAAGCCATATAAAACATTCTTAACGCCATTTAAAGTTAATTTCACACCATTTAAAGTTATTTTAACGCCCTCTAAAGTTAGTTTAGGACGCATTGATGTTAGTTTAATGCCATCTGAAGTTAACTTAATGCCATTTAAAGTTAGTTTAACGCCATATAAAGTTAGTTTAACGCCATTTAAAGTTCGTTTAATGCTATTTAAAGTAAATTGAATGCTATTTAATGTTAAGTGAACACAATTTGAAGTTAGTTTAATGCCATTTATAGTTTGTTTAACGCCATTTGAAGTTATTTTACGCCATTTGAAGTTAGTTTATCGTCATTTGAAGTTAGTTTCACGCCATTTAAAGTTAGTTTAGCGACATTTGAAGTTAGTTTCACGTCATTTAAAGTTAGTTTAGCGCCATTTAAAGTTAGTTGAATGTCATTAAAAATTATTTTAACGCCATTTAAGGTGAGTTTAATGCCATTTAAAACATGTTTAACGCAATTCAAAATTTGATTCACGCCATTTAAAGTAAATTTAACGCCATTTGAAGTTAGTGTGACGCCTTTTGAAACGTTTTTAACGCCATTTAACGTTAGTTTAACACCATTTGAAATTAGCGTAACATCATTTGAAGTTAGTTTAACGCCATTTAAAGTTAGTTTAACGGGTTTCTAAAACATGTTTAACGCCATTAAAAGTTAGTTTCAAGCCATTTAAAGTTTATCTAATGCCATTTGAAATTAGTTTAACACCATTTGAAGTTAGTTTAACGCCATATAAAGTTAGTTTAACACCATTTAAAACATGTTTAACGCCATTTAAAGTTAGTTTCATGCCATTTGAAGCATTTTTAATGCCAATTAAAGTTAGTTTAACTTTGTTTAAAGGTAGTTTAACGGCATTTAGAGTTAGTTTATCCCCGTTTAAAGTTAGTTTAACGCTATTTGAAATTTGTTTATTTCCATATGCAGTTAGTTTAACGCCATTTGAAGTTAGTTTAACACCATTTGAAATTAGTTTAACTCCATTACAAGTTAGTGTAACGCCATTTGAAGCAATTTAACGCCAATTGAAGTTAGCTTAACGCCATTTGAAGTTAGTTTAACGCCATTTGAAGTTAGTTTATCGCCATTTGAAGTTAGTTTAAAGTCATTTGAAACGCATTTAACTCAATTTAACGTTAGTTTCACACCTTTTAAAGTTTAATTAACGCCATTTAAAAGTTAGTTTAACGCCACTTGAAGCACGTTTAATGCAATTTTAAGCACGATTAACGTCATTTAAAGCATGTTTAACGCCATTTAAAGTTAGTTTAACACCATTTCAAACATGTTTGACGCCATCTAAAGTTAGTTTCACGCAATTTAAAGTTAGTTTAACGCCATTTGATATTAGTTTTAAGCCATTTAAAGTTAGTTTAACACCATTTGAAGTTAGTTTAATGCCTTTTAATGTTAGTTTAACGCCAGTTTAAGCGCTTTTAACGCCATTTAAAGTTAGTTACACGCCATTTAAAGTGTTTAACGCCATTTAAAATTAGTTAAACACCATTTGAAGTTAGTTTAATGCCTTTTAAAGTTAGTTTAACGCCATTTAAAGTTAGTTTAACGCTATTTAAAGTTAGTTTAACACCTTTGAAGTTAGTTTAACGCCATTTAAAGTTATTTTAATGCCATTTTTAGTTAGTTTAACGTCATTTAAAACATGTTTAACGCAAATTAAACTTAGTTTTACGCAATTTAAAGTTAGTATAACGCCATTTAAAGTTGATTTACCGACATTTAAAGTTACTCTAACTCCATTTAAAGTTCGTTTAATGCCATTTAAAGTTAGTTTAACGCGATATAAATATATTTAACGCCATTTAAAGTTAGTTTAACGTAATTTAAACCATATTTAGCGCATATTAAAGTTAGTTTAACGTCATTTAAAGTTAGTTTCACCCCATTTAAAGTTAATTTAGCGCCATTCAAATTTAGTTTAAAGCCATTTAAAGTTAGTTTAACACCATATGAAGTTAGTTTAATGCCATTTAAAGTTAGTTTAACGCCATATAAAGTTAGTTTAACGCCATTTAAAGTTCGTTTAATGCCATATAAAGTTAGTTTAACGCCATTTGAATTCAGTTTAATGCTATTTAAAGTTAGTTTAACGCCATTTAAAGTTAGTTGAACGCCATTTAAAGTTAGTTGAACGCTATTTAAAGTATGTTGAATGTCCATTAAAGTTAGGTGAACGCCATTTGAAGTTAGTTTAATGCAATTTAAAGTTTGTTTAATGCCATATGAAGTTAGTTTAACGCCATTTGAATTTCGTTCAACGCCATTTAAAACATGTTTAACGCCATTTATAGTTTGTTTCGCACCATTTAAATTTGGTTTAACGCCATTTAAAGTTGTTTAAGACGTTTTGAAGTTAGTTTAGCGCCATATGAAGTTAATTTAATGCCATATAAAGTTAGTTTAACGCCATATAAAGTTAGTTTAACGCCATTTAAAGTTCGTTGAATGCTATTTAAAGTAAGTTGAATGCTATTTAATGTTAGGTTTAATGCCATTTAAAGTTTGTTTAATGCCATTCGAAGTTAATTTAACGCCATTTGAAGTTAGTTTATCTCCATTTGAAGTTAGTTTCACACCATTTAAAGTTAGCTTAATGCCATTTGAAGTTAGTTTCACGTCATTTAAAGTTAGTTTAATGCCATTCAAAGTTAGTTAAACGTCATTTAAAATTATTTTAACGCCATTTAAGTTTAGTTTAACGCCATTTAAAACATGTTTAACGCAATTCAAAGTTAGTTTCACGCCATTTATAGTAAGTTTAACGCCATATGAAGTTAGTTTAACGCCTTTCAATACGCATTTAACGCCATTTAACGTTATTTTATCGCCATTTAAAGTTAGTTTAACGCCATATAAAACATGTTTAGCGCCATTTATAGTTAGTTTCAAGCCATTTAAAGTTTGTTTAATGCCATTTAAAGTTAGTTTCACGCTGTTTTTAGTTACTTTAACGCCGTTAAAGTTAGTTTAACACCGTTTAAAGTTTGTTTAACGCCATTTAAAGTTAGTTTCGTGCCATTTGAAGATGGTTTAATGCCATTTATAGTTAAATTAGCTCCATTTGAAGCATGTTTAATGCCAATTCAAGTTAGTTTAACTCTGTTTAAAGGTAGTTTAACGCCATTTAGAGTTAATTTATGGCCGTTTAAAGTTAGTTTAACGCTATTTGAAATTAGTTTAATGCCATTTAAAGTTAGTTTAACGTTATTTACAGTTAGTTTAAAGCCATTTGTAGTTAGTTTAACGCCATTTGAAGTTAGTGTAATACCATTTGAAGTTAGTTTAACGCCATTTGAAGTTAGTTTAGCGCCATTTGAAGTTAGTTTAACACCATTTGAAGTTAGTTTAAAGCCATTGCAAACGCATTTAACGCAATAAACGTTAATTTCACAACATTTAAAGTTTGATTAACGCCATTTAAAAGTTAGTTTAACGCCTCCTGAATCTCATTTATTGCCATTTGAAGCACGATTAACGTCATTTAAAGCATGTTTAACGCCTTTTAAAGTTAGTTTAACGCCATTTAAAGTTAGTTTAACGCCATTTGAAGTTAGTTTAACGCCATTTGAAGTTAGTTTAATGCCATTTAATGTTCGTTGAACACTATTTAAAGTAAGTTGAACGCCATTTAATGTTAGGTGAACGTAATTTGAAGTTAGTTCAATGCCATTTAAAGTTTGTTTAAAACCATATGAAGTTAGTTTAACGCCATTAGAAGTTAAGTTTAACGCCATATAAAGTTAGTTTAACTCCATTTAAAGTTAGTTGAACGGCATTTAAAGTTATTTTAAAACCATTTAAAGTTAGATTAACGACATTTAAAAAATGTTTAATGCCATTTAAAGATAGTTTCACGTTATTTAAAGTTAGTTTAATACCATTTAAAGTTACTTTAACGTCATTTAGTGCGTTTAACGCCATTTAAAGTTAGTTGAATGCCATTTTAAGTTATTTTAACACCATTTAAAGTTAGTTTAACGTCTTTTAAAATATGTTTAACGCCATTTAAAGTTAGTTTCACGCCATTTAAAGTTAGTTTAATGCCATTTGAAGATAGTTTAACGCCATTGAAAGTTAGTTTAACACCATTTAAAGTTAGTTTAACGCCATTTGATATTACTTTTACGCCATTTAAAGTTAGTTACACGTCATTTAAAGTTTGTTTAACGTCATTTAAAGCATGTTTAACGCCATTTAAAGTTAGTTTAACGCCATTTAAAGTTAGTTTAACGCCATTTGAAGTTAGTTTAATGCTATTTAAAGTTAGTTTAACACCTTTTGAAGTTAGTTTAACTCCATTTGAAGCTAGTTTAGTGCTATTTAAAGATAGTTTAACGCCATTTAAAGTTAGTTGAACGCCATTTAAAGTTAGTTTAACGCCATTTAAAGTTACTTGAACGCTATTTAAAGTAAGTTGAACGCCATTTAAAGTTAGGTGAACGCCATTTGAAATTAGTTTAACGCCATTTAAAGTTAGTTTAACGCATTTAACGCTAGTTTAACGTCATTTCAAGATATTTTAATGCCATTTTTAGTTAGTTTAACGTCATTTAAAACATGTTTAACGCAAATTAAAGTTAGTTTAACGGAATTTAAAGTTAGTTTAACGCCATTTAAAGTTAGTTTAACGCCATTTAAAGTTAGTTTTACCCCATTTAAAGTTAATGTAACGCCATTTAAAGTTAGTTTAACGCCATTTAAAGTTACTTTAACACCATATAAGGTTAGTTTAACGCCATTTAAAGTTCTTTTAATGCCATTTAAAGTTAGTTGAACGCTATTTAAAGTAAGTTGAATGCCCATTAAAGTTAGGTGAACGCTATTTGAAGATAGTTTAATGCCATTTAAAGTTTTTTAACGCCATGTGAATTTAGATTAACGCCATTTGAAGTTAAGTTTAATGCCATTTGAAGTTAGTTAACGCCATTTGAAGTTAGTTTAACTCCATTTTAAGTTATTGAACGCAATTTAAAGTTATTTTAACACCATTTAAAGTTAGTTTAACGCCATTTAAAACATGTTTAACGCCATTTAAAGTTAGTTTCATGGAATTTAACGTTAGTTTAACGCTATTTGAAGTTAGTTTCACACCATTTAAAATTAGTTTAACGCCATATAAAGTTAGTTTAACGTCATTTAAAATTTGTTTAACGCCATTTAAGGTTGGTTTAATGGCATTTAAAGTTAGTTGAACGCCATTTAACGTCATTTTAACACCATTTAAAGTTACTTTAACACACTTTAAAACATGTTTAACGCCATTTAAAGTTAGTTTCACGCCATTTAAAGTTAGTTTAACGCCATTTGATATTATTTTTATGCCATTTAAAGTTAGTTTAACACCATATGAAATTAGTTTAATGGCATATAAAGTTAGTTTAACACCATTTGAAGTTAGTTTAATGCCTTTTAAAGTTAGTTTAACGCCATTTTAAGCGCATTTAACGCCATTTAAAGTTAGTTACACGCCATTTAAAGTTTGTTTAACGCCATTTAAAATTAGTTTAACACCTTTTGATGTTAGTTTATTGCCTTTTAAAATTAGTTTAACGCCATGGAGCCATTAAACGGTTCTATCAGACATTCAAATCAATGTTAAACAAATACTTTTGGGTGAATGAGACGGAGTGGGATGACGGAGTGCCACTAATGTTATTCGCCATTAGGGATTGTTGCCAGGATGTTCTTGGTTTTAGTCCTTTACAGTTTGTTTTCGGACATGATGTGAGGGATCCGTTGACAATTTTGAAGGAGAGCTGGGTGAACAACAAGATAAAATTCCACTTTCAGTGTATGTGGACAAATTCAAAGCTAGACTGAAGAGAGTTGGGGAAATTGCTCGAGAGAACTTGTCCCAGGCTAAGTTGAAAATGAAGGGTCAGTATGACTAGAAGTGCAAATATGTACAATGTTAGGGCTGTAACGAGCGGGATGGTTGTCCGCCGCTCGAATGCTTGTTCGATTGCTTGTTCGCGGCCCCACTAGGGGGAGAGACGGAGGTGAGAAGGTCGCTGCTGCCTCGTCGCACACCAGATATGATTCAGCCTTCACCACAGCTGTTACTTTACCCCTCTGTTCGATTCCAACTCTGGTTGTGTACTCATCTGAGGTTACTGGGCTCGTGGGCTGATTCCCCAGTCCTTCACTATTCGGCTGTCAACTCCGGTCACCTACTCCAGCTACTGCCGCGGTTGCCACGTGATCGCCACTTCCTTCACGCCCTATCCACCGTCCGTGCCCTGGCGTCTCTCCTGTGTGGCAAGACATCGCCCACCAACGCCGGCGCCAAGTGAGGAAGCTGCCCTGGACCTTCCCCCTGAGAGCGGATCACCACGTTGCCAGAACATTCCACCGTGCTGGTTAGGAGGAGGATTCATCTGCAGCCGTAGGAAATACCTGTACTTTGTTGTATTGAATGTTTTGTTTTAAGTAATTGTTTGACTCCAGTGCTGTTTATCTAATATTTGTGTTAGTGGTGTCAGAGTTAAATACACAGGATGACACGATAGTTTATTCATTTATAACTACATTAAAGACATGTCAGTATATATTAACTTGATACTCGCATTAAAATGATCTACACAAATATAGAAGCAGTGCACTAACATAGAAAACTCTCGGTGAGCAGCTAGCCACCACATCTTGTTTATCTTTATTTCCCTCTGTAGTGAGACAACTACTTTTCCTGGTGTGGCTCTGTCCGTACTCTTACACAATGGAACGAAGCACCAACGAGGCCGTTTCCTTTCCTTAAATATAATTTTTGGTGAAAGGTTGCTGCCAAAACGCTCACATCAACTGGATAACTCCCGCCCTCGTTTTCCCCACAAGTGGATGACGCCATAGCCAATCACTGGGTGTTTTGCTGTCACACTAAGTTTTAACAGCTTTAACCAATATTTTATACTTTCCAGCATTTTTATTTTGGAAAATACGGTTATCATAGTGAAATTCAGCACATTTTTATTACTTGTTGAAGTACTTAAAAAAATTTGTTACCGTCAACTCGTCCCTTGTGGACAATTCACTGGAAATCTGTAATGAGTATGTATTATGCATTGATCATATAGTTTGTGTTCTAATGATGTTTTTTGTGGAGTATTATATGTTAAAAATCTTCTTGTCTTTAAATTCAGTCTCGAGTCACTTATTGTTTTACTGTTATTTGTTATGGATAATTTTAAGTATGGGTAAGAGTTTGTCTTGGTAATTAAATTTTTTAGGATTATTGCAACTTGTATGTAACTAAATATATTACATTAAAACTGAATTTGTTTACAACATTTTTTATTATCTTAGTTGAATAAATGAGCTTATCACTAAAAAGCTGAGTCATAATAAATTATCAGAACTTCTTTTACTCAAAGAGCAACAAATCTAATTACGATAGAGTTGTCTAACATATTGCACCTAGACACGTACTAAAAATACACTAATGTTGACTCAAAACAATTACCAACCGTAAGAATACTAATAGACTTGTGTTTTTTTTTAGGTGATTTCTAATAGAATTTGTAACAATTCCTCCAATAATTTTATCGTACTTGATGTTAAACTGTTCCTGTTCGAATGATAGTTTGAAAGTAATGATCTATCTCTATATTTGAAAATCTGTACTGTATAAAAAAAAATTTTCTAGCAAATATTTCATCGGGATTTGGTGACTTTTGGTAAAAATCGGATATTGCTGTAATTCCTACACAGCATAATTAACCCCAGAACACCACTGTGAGAAGGCAACAGTCATCAGCCTAAGGTCTTGTTGCAGGTTTATGCCGTATATATCTGAGTTTGGTCACTTAATATATTTTCTCTGTAACTATATATTACGAAATCGGTTATAATGCAGGGATAACTAAAACTTTTAGAGATCACGCACCTAATTCAGGCAAGGATTCATGGTAAATATACATATTACAGAAACCATGGAATTTGAAAAAAAAAGTCTTCTGGTAGATTTTGATATGATTAGTTCAAATCTGACCTTCATTTTTGTCGGAATTCACTCGTTTATGATATAGCCGCCCCCCCCCCCCCACCCCCCCCAAAAAATAACAATACTTGGGAAGGGCGTGGGAATTGTGGGTTTTGGGTGGGGGAGAGCAAAAAAACTAGTGATTTGTGGATTATACAATACAACCAAAGTAAACCTTATGCAAGAAGCAATGGACAGATTTTTTGTAGCGTAGTTCCTTTGTTCATGGAAAGAAAAACTGGACGTCTTTCACCGAGTAATATCGTGTTCACCGAGCTGAATGGTTGAGACTTATTGAACCTCGCTGATGCGTTGGGTAGGAGACAATGGAATCGGCGATGGACGGCTTTGATCACCTCGTCTCTTCTAATTAGATTGAAAGCATTCTTGAAATCTTATTTGACTACCACTTAGTCCTCGGTGGAATGCAGTTTCACAACCTTGGGAGATTCCGTATTCCACGGCTGCCCTGGTGACGAGTCTGCGGAGGGCGTTGTGTGACCGACTGCGATAGGTCTAATTCCACCAATGTTTATTTCTTTTATTATTTTTTTAACAGAGGGCTACCTAGAGAAAGATGAGCATAAGCTTATCCACAATTAGGCCCTCAAGGCAGTTATTGACGATCATCGTCATCTCAGTCAGGAGCAACCAGTCTGGGACTGGTTTGATCATCTCTTGAAGATGCTGGTATTTTAATTGGGTGAACATGTGAACATATTTTCTTTATTGAACATGTGTACTGAGTTTAACATGTGTTGTGCACTGAGTGAACATGAGCTGTGCGGTGTGATAAACATGCTTTGTATACTGTGATAAACATGTGTCATATGTTGTGCATATGATAAACATAAGCGATGTGTCCTTGTTCTCACTACAATAAGGGCTAATGTTCTTTCTTATCATTTCTAAGATAAACAAATAGGGAGCTTAGTTCAGTCGCCTGATTCAATGTTGTCATATCTCTAAAGGTTCCGTTGTTGGAGTGTATCCCCGAGGATTATATCAACAATAAAGTCATTACAGAATCATCGAATGTATGATTCGAAATGTCTTTTTTTTCACCCTTAATAAAAAAGTGTGTATTCTCGGCAATTACCCGTCTTGTGTCATGGGCACAGTTGCACTGATAATATATTACTACTCACACCTAAACATATTATGCTCCGGTCGTTTATAAAACATGAGTGAAACTAGAGAGTTACCTTCTAGAGAGAGACTAGTTTTCTCTTGTGAAAGGTAGCGTTCATTTTCAATATATTTTTGTAATTAGACCGGCAGCATATGTACACTTTTGGTACCTACTTTAAAATGCGTGCCAACTTTTTTTTCTTCTAATCTTTAACATGCCAACAGATCAAATAAAATGCGCTCATAAGGTGAATGAAAATAGTAAATGTAGGCGACTAAGATAAATGTATTTTTTACAGAAGCACTGAATTGGGAGTCCCAAATGGTAATTAGTGTAAGATTTCCTCACTTGCTTACCTAACAGACCATTTTCAATATTTATTCAGCTCCAAAGGGAGCATATATCATAGAAGGTATATTTAAGAGTAGTGAAAATTGTACTCCGATGATGTATTTAAATGCTAAGCCAACTTTATGATAAATAATTTTTCCTTTCGTGAAGCTACGGGATATGAATTCAAAACTGAAATTCTATGTCTTTGATTCGCAGTTATCAGAGAATCTGATGATCTTATTAAAGTGGTTGTCATTTTTGTTTTAAAGAAAGTCATTAATCATTTGTCAGAACCTCTCAAGGCCTCAAAAGTCTAACGGTCATGCGCAATTCATTCCATGTGCCAATCTGAGTACTTGTGACCAATGTAATTGATGCAATGCAAACTCAAACACTAGCCTTAAAATTTAATGTAAACCCCTAGTACTAATTTTCATAAGCCAATGTGGACCATAACTCAGGTATGTTACTCCGCGTCAGACATTGTCATATTAAGTGAATTTGACCTAGTTGAACTTTATTGAAAATATCAGTGTTCCTATTTTAACGTAATTTATTGTCTTATTATATGTAATATGTTCATGCTCCATTCATTTACTCGTACAAGACGTATACTGTATGACTCTGAGTGCCATATTTTCTGTAAAACAAACACCGGGTGTGTTGCTGGTGCTGCCGAGAATCGGTGACTAGTGCAGACAGGATGTATTGAATGGATACTGCTGTGGTAATGACAGCATAAAAATCAATAACATTATTTATTCAAATGAAGTTGAGTATAGGAACACTTTAACAGAACACTAAAACATGAACCACTCCTTGGGGTTCACTCAAGACTTGGCCAAATCTACGTTAATATTACAAAACAAATTACAAAAACCACTTGGCTTTACTTCCAGGTTAGCAAAAACAAGTCTGTACAGTTAACAGAAGCAATGTTCAGTATAAACTACTACAACTCACTTTAACATTCTACAAGAGTGACACACGAAAATAAGCAATCTTCACCACTTCATTTCAATACCACTTATACTAATACTTTATAGCATTCTCCAAAAATCCATCACAAGGCTGATATTTGTTTACCTAATTATTTATATCACTGAATACAGTAGAACCAGACAATGTGATGTAGTCGTGGCCAGAATTAGGCGAGGATACAGACACATCTGGCAAGTTAGTAACGCTGTACCCATACCGGAACACTCAGCATATAAACTTTGTGATAAACCTTTGAAGCATACACTTGAACACTATATTATTGAATGTGACACTGTCAAAGACTTCAGGCCACCTGACTTACTGTATCTTGAACTTTGTAATTACTTCATTGAATCAGGTGTGCTTGAGGACATTCTTGCTGTTTATCCCAAATTTGCTAGCCCACACTGATTAGTCTTCAATTAGAATATGACTCCAATGTATGTGATCCACTGACCTATATATGCTGCTGGTGAATGTGATGTATTTCCTTCTTTGTGTATGAACCTCTGTCCTGCGTGGCAGTGAACAGTGGCATTACCCACATGAATCTGACCTATATATAGTGTCAATGAATATGATGCATTCTTTGTGTACGAACCTCTGTCCTGTATGGCAGTGAAGAGTGACATTACCCACATGAATCTGACCGACGTATATGTATGTATGTGTGCGTGTGTGCATGTATATGTACGTGTACATGTATATGTGTATGTATATACGTATATGTATGTATATGTGTGTGTGTGTCTTTACATATATGTATATGTACTGTCAATGAATATGATGCAACTCTTTGTGTACGAACCTCTGTCCTGCATGGCAGTGAACAGTGACATTATCCATTTGAACCTGACCTATATACATTTATAGTTGTTAATGAATATGATGTATTTCTTTGTGTGTGAACCTCTGTCCTGCGTGACAGTGAGAAGTGATACCACCCTCAGTGTCAAGACCTGACTGAATTACTCAGAATAGGCAAACTGTACTACAAACTCTGCCAATAAATTTGTTAAACTAACTAAAACATGGTAAGCCCAAAATCAAAGCATAATAAGGAAACAAAAATTCTTTGAGAAATGTAATTAGAAAATAAAACAAATTCTTAGAAATATAAGAAATAAATAGAATAAAGAAAATCAGTAAAATAAATAAGTAAAACATATACAGTAGAACAAAATACGTAAAATGAATAAGCAAAACATATAGAAAAATAAAATAAAATAAAATTAAATAAAATAACAGAAAAGAAATTAAAAGAAAAGAGTACGTAATAAAGAAAAATATAATCTCCCTCTATTGAAATGAGCTTCATTTTTATACGTGGGAAGGACAGGTAATCAACATCTGGCGTTTCAGACAGCGGTATCAATCGTTATAACCAACTTATGTTTGAGTCATTTTCCATCTCAGTAGCAGCTCTATTCTAGCGCCCTCTCACCATTTTAAACTTTTTAGGGTCAACCAAAATGAAGGTCATTCCTGCATTTACCATGTTGTCGTGCTCGTTGACGGCGTTTCTTTTAAACATGAATCACATAGTTGACTTCTTTAACAATATATCTGCTCATATCAATGTCTTATCTTTTTAGATGTTAATGTCTTCTCATATATAATATATTTACCCTAATTGTTGTAGGAGGAACAAAATTGTTGTAGGGGGAAAGAAACTGCTTGGGGAGATGGGAGGGGGGAGGGGAGGAATGAATTAAGAATGTTTTATGTTTGTTTCGAATGAAGATGTTCAATTGTTTGATCAAGGAAAATTGAGAGCATGGAATGAACGCCTAATAGATAGTACAGTAATTACTTGCATAATGACAGTCAACAAAAATATTATGGTAATTATTCGTTTTAGCAGACCTTAGAATTTGTTCACGAGACGTTTGATTTCTGATGTATTTTGATGTGTTTTATTCAGATCTGAACTTCGGCGTTTAAAAAAAGAAAAAAAAAAGATTCAAGTCATCCTTGATCAAAAGCCGCTATTTTCCATCAAAAACGAAAGTGAGATCTGAACAAAACACATCCAAATACGTCAAAAACCAAACATCTAGACCCCTAACTTTCACTAAATTAACCTAACCTAACCTAACTTCACCTAACCCCTGCAGGGGGCGCTAACCCCTGGCAGTGTGGCACGCCCCACGGCTCCAGACAGCTCGCCATAGGACAAGAAATGGCGGGTGGAGATTTATTGACCTAATTTTTTAGGCGCTCCCCACTTATCAGAAAGAAACACGTTTCCAAGAGGCGTCAAGGGTTGAGGAATGTATATAGAGGTAAAAATTGCCTAAAAGTGCTTCTATGCGATTTGAAGATACACTAAACCGAATAATTACCGATATTATTCCTGGGAAGTGAACTTAAGGATTTGTAAACATGTAAAAGGTATGATGAGAGATACAGTAAATCCTCATAGGTGGAGAATCCGGTAATTGTGCAGATTACAGCAACCAAAGAATCCCGGAAATTCACTTCACTCAACCGATAGAACTATTTTTTTCTATTATTAATTTCTTATATACACTTCCGTCGCAAATTTAGAATAATGAAGATATTGAATTTTAAAAGGAATAAAATCAGAGCACCTGTCCCTGACTCAGACTCATACCCTGACTCTGAGTAAGGTAAGAAATACTGTAACGACTACTTATATTATTGTGGAGGCTGACCACGCTACTCTGGGTTATTACCTAGCATATGGCAAGCCCCCGGCTAGGGGGTCCGGGGGCAGAGCCCCGGGTAGGTGGCATAACGACTCCTTGGCTTTTTCAATTCCAGCTAACAGCATCCTCGGGGCACCCCTGGGCGCCTACGCATTTCCGTCGTCCTTCAACAGAAGCTGGACAATTTGAAAAAGAAGGGAAGGAGAATAGGTTATCTGGATGCCTACGTCTTGTGTATATCCTCACAAAATCTCTCTCCTCACCTAGGTTAAAGTACTTCCTGACGGTTGCACCGTCCTTCAACAGCCGAAGATTAGGCAATTACGGTAAGCTCCTTAAAGCCATTTCTTGAACAGGATAGAAGGATCGTTCCAGAACACATTAGAACAATTGCAGAAGTAAACAACCTTAATTCAAGGAAAAAAAACAGCAAATCCCAAACAGCCAAACCAATGCCCCTAAAATACGACAAACTAATCTACTAGGACAAACCTATCATGGAAAAGATTTCCTGGGAAATATTCTAGGGGGCGTCAAATGACCTGGAGAGGGTTTGGCTGCAGAGGGTGAGTATCTATAGGTAGGGGACTTGCTACTGGCTTCCCCAAGCTAATCCTTAGGCGTTCGCCTCGATCCCTGACACTCCGTGCTTGAATAACATCTTGTACTGTGGTTCCTATGCACAAAAGCTAAGAAATGTATTTGAGGCAACGAGTGGACAACCTAACACAGCAGTCACATCCCCGTCAGTGAGGCCCCTAAGGTTGGCATTCCAGACATAATGAAGTGAATGACATCATCAAGAAGAGTCTGACCACGACAGGCTGCCCAGTGCCCAGCGAACAGGGATCCCCATTTTTATGGATCAGACAGCAGGCATCTTGACGGACTCCCCTAAAAAGATGGTACATAGCTGGAGTGGGAATACACATGTGCTATCACTCTGGCGCTTATCTACTGTACATCTTTAAAGCTACACCTGGAGCGGGTAGGGAGGAAAGTTAGAGGGAAAACAGGAGGCAAAGCAAAGGGCTCTTAGTGACGAATACCGCTGTCTCAGTAGGGTCAGACTCAGTTAGAGACTCTGGGAACCTGGGGCACCAATGTTCTGTAGTCCCTGGTTTAGGTGGGCTTCAGTTTTAGAGAACCCACAGAAACTCCAGGGCGTTCAGATACATGCACCAGCATCTTAGTATAGCGATGTAGAGGGAGAATGCCTTAAGGAGCTCGAGGAGTCTTCGAAATGTAAGTGTAGCTCTTAATACAATACATTGGTATATCTGTAAAATATATATTAATAAATAAATACCAAATAGAAGTAAATTGATAAGTCAGGGGCGATAGGAAAAGCCAATATCTGTTCATAGTTCATGAAAAAAAAATCGTAACCGCCCTTTTTCTCTTAGGCGAAGATCTAAACAGAACGAACTGGAGGTGTTACCCCATGCATACATAAACAGCGTATATATATATATATATATATATATATATAATCAACGACCTCACCAGCAAGGAATCGAACCCTCGACCTACTGGGTGTGACTAGGGAACGCTTACCGGCTAGGCCACAAGGACACTAAAAGCAGTTCTAGACTCTGTTATATGAAACGCGAGGTACATATATATACTTCATTTTTAGTCCATATAACACGCTGGATTCGGTAAAATGCTACTGACACCACATAAGAGGCACGGGCAGTTTCCCATTGAGGTTCACGGCGCCATCAGCTCGATGAACAGGCTTTGTGTGAAATATAACAGAGTCTAGAACTGCTTTTAGTGTCCTTGTGGCCTAGCCGGTAAGCGTTCCCTAGTCACACCCAGTAGGTCGAGGGTTCGCTTCCTTGCTGGTGAGGTCGTTGATTATATGTTCAAAGTCCGCGTGTTATATGGACTAGAAATGAAGTATATATATGTACCTCGCGTTTCATACCAGCTGGATTCGGTAAAATGCTACTGACACCACATATGAGGCACGGGCAGTTTCCCATTGAGGTTCACGGCGCCATCAGCTCGATGAACAGGCTTTGTGTGAAATATAACAGAGTCTAGAACTGCTTTTAGTGTCCTTGTGGCCTAGCCGGTAAGCGTTCCCTAGTCACACCCAGTAGGTCGAGGGTTCGATTCCTTGCTGGTGAGGTCGTTGATTATATGTTCAAAGTCCGCGTGTTAAATGGACTAAAAATGAAGTATATATATGTACCTCGCGTTTCATACCAGCTGGATTCGGTAAAATGCTACTGACACCACATAAGAGGCACGGGCAGTTTCCCATTGAGGTTCACGGCGCCATCAGCTCGATGAACAGGCTTTGTGTGAAATATAACAGAGTCTAGAACTGCTTTTAGTGTCCTTGTGGCCTAGCCGGTAAGCGTTCCCTAGTCACACCCAGTAGGTCGAGGGTTCGATTCCTTGCTGGTGAGGTTGTTGATTATATGTTCAAAGTCCGCGTGTTATATGGACTAAAAATGAAGTATATATATATATATACTTCATTTTTAGTCCATGTAACGCGCTGGTGAGGTCGTTGATTATATATATATATATATATATATATATATATATATATATATATATATATATATATATATATATATATATATATATATATATATATATATATATATATATAACGAAGAGGAGAACCAGGGAAAACAAACATCTTGACTAAGTTGGGTTTCTTTTAATCACTAGCGTTTAGGAAAAATCATTTTCCATCATCAGCCTAGAGAACAAAAAATTTTGATAAAAGTTTTAAAATACAGGTGATATACAATAAAAACATAATATTATACGAAAATTTACCTTAGATAAAATTAAAAAAAAGAACAATGCAATTTAAAACCGACAAAAATGACGAGGGACCTACGTACAAAGCTAAAATCAGGAATAAAAAAGTGTGAAATAAAAAACTACAGGGAGTATTACCTTAATTTAAACGAGCTTTAATGCGAAAAACACAACAAATTCACAGGAGGCTATATCACAAATGGATGGCTTTTCTTTATACTGATGCAAGGTTTCCATAATGAGGAGGTCCATCTCACAGTTGCTCCTGCCAAGAACTGAGAAATCGGACGGCGAAAACGGGTGGTCATGTTGGTGGGCGTGGTTACGGATAACTGAATGTGGTGGTTGTGTGATTAACTGGCCTGTTCGTATAATGTTATGTTTTTATTGTATATCACCTGTATTTTAAAACTTTTTCAAAACTTTTTCAAAACTTTTTGTTTTCTAGGTTCTGATGAAGGAAAATGATTTTTCCTAAACGTTAGTGATTAAAAGAAACCCAACTTAGTCAAGATGTTTGTGTTTTCCCTGGTTCTCCTCTTCTTTATGAAACTACGCTTTCCACGTAACAAGTCCATTGCTGAAGATGTATATATATATATATATATATATATATATATATATTATATATATATATATATATATATATATATATATATGCTGATAACCACAAGGAAAAGAAAACACGAGTCATATACCTGGACCACGCGCACCTACAGTGATTTACTTGCATATATATATATATATATATATATATATATATATATATATATATATATATATATATATATATATATATATATATATAATTCTGCTAATATATCCATACCACTTAAGCTGACACATATTTGAGAATTGAATGTTTGATAATAAAAACCGGCTCCCAGTTCAGTTAATATACAGTACACCCGGTAATTGTAGAAAATAGTTATTCTTACTGTTAGTCGGTGTTGTTCACATACATTACATGTACAGTATATGCCATCTATATGTTTATTGTATTTTAGATTTATTTATGAAATTCTTTTCAGCGAATGTGTTCAAAGTATTAGAATGATTTTATATGCAATTCATTTCACATCTATTAAGGTGGGATTTATCATATATCCGTCTAGGATGTTTGTACTCTGTTTTAGCATGGAAGTTTAAGCTATTGTTTTAAATCTTATAATGCAAAAACTTACCTCTTTCTGTATGTGTGTGTGTGTGTGTGTAATAAAAATAATAATAATAATAATAATAATAAACGGTTTATTAATAGAGTTGCAGCCGGTGGCTGAAAATATACAGACTTACATTGGATTTAGACATAATGATATAATATGCATTGAATACATTTACAGGGCTGTACAGTACATAAATCAGGAGTTGTCTATTATTTTTAACAATAGATGGGATGGTGCTGTTCTTATATCTATCGGTGCGGCTCTTATGGGCTGAATTTTGTTGTAGTGGCGGACTGCGCGAGTTGGGTGGGGGGCTGCAGGTGGCAGGAGGTGGCGATGGCGAGGGTGGTGCAGTAGTCCACGGCTAAACCTTTCCAGCGCTTGGTGGTGGAGGTCACTGAGGGATGGCATTTTCAGGGTGGAGAGAGTGTTGGTGTAGCCGGAGTATTCTGCGCCGAGCATGATTCTGCAGGCCCTTTTCTGTACCTTCTCTAGCTGACGTTGTTGGGTAGAGTTGAGAGAAGACGACCAGGCTGGTGACGCATACGTTAGTTTGGGGAGAATAAAGGCGTTGTAGATGGTCCTCAGCTCTGGCGTGGGTGTCCCAAGTGACCTAAGTCTTCGTAGCATGTAGAGACGGTACGAGGCTGCCTTGACTGTGTTATTTACATGGGCCTTCCAGTCAAGTTTGTTGTCTATAGTTACACCCAGGAGTTTGGCAGACTGCACCAGCTGGAGAGGATGGGCACCCACTGTGACTGCTGGGGCTTGCACTGGAGTGGTGGCGGTATTGATGTGCATGACTACGGTTTTGGTGTTGTTGATGGTGACCTTGTTCTCCGTAGTCCATGCCTGTAGCCTGTCCAGGGTGCCTCGGAGCGATGAGTAGTCTAGTGCGGTGTTGTCCACTGAAACCCCCACAGTGAAGTCATCCACGTACTTCCACCTGTGAGGAGTGTCCGATAGAGCGTCGTTGATCAGGATGAGGAAGCACAGTGGTCCCATCTTGGTCCCCTGGGGAACACCGCAGGTGAGGTGTTGGAATGTAGAGACCAAGCCCTGATACCTCACTGCTTGGCGACGTCCACTCAAGAAATCAGTGAGCCATGAGACCAGGTTGGTGGGCAGCCCTGGTGCAATAGCCTTGTTGATAACAGTGCAGTGATCAACAAGGTCAAAGGCCTTCCTGAAGTCCACAAGGGCAACGGCCAGTGATGTCTTTCGTTTCTGCAAGTTTTTGTGCAGAAAATCCAGAAAGCTCACCAAGCAGTGTGATGTAGAGGAGGTCCTCATATTGCCAAATTGCTGTGAATCAATTGACTGATAGATACTGGCAAATGCCCACTTAAAAACAAAGTCCTCACAAAGTAGACTGGGTATGGGGGTAATGGCAACTGGCCTGAGGTCGTTAGGGCCTGTCGGGTGGTGACCTTGGGGATGGGGTGACAAATGCGGTTTTCCATTCATTAGGACATTTGCTTTGTCTGAGAGATGCATTAATAATAGAACAGAGGGGGGTGGAAAGTTCGACTGCAAACTCCTTGTATATTTTGATTGGGAGGTCAATTGGGGTCGTGGAGCGTTTGGATTTAAATTTCAGGAGTTTGTTGGCGATTTCATATGGTTGGACACTGGGAGGGGGGGAGGGGAAAGGTAAGTAAGCTGGGAGGAGAGTGAGGTCAAGACTGGGTAAGGTATGACATATGGTAGCAAAATGGTTATTAATTATCTCAGCTGCCTCCTCACTAGGTAAATGTGAGATGAAAGGAAGTGTGGGTGACTGACGGTTGAGACCACAGAGATCTCTTACCTTGGAGTACCACTGACCGATGCCGACTTCCTTGAGGCCGTGCACTTTCCTGGGATAATAAGTCTTCTTGGCAGACTTGATTTCCCTGATGACCTGGTTACGTAGACTTTTGTACAGGCGGTTGTTGGTGTAGTATGCTTTGTTGCGCTGCTCAATAAGTCTTTTTATGTGTGTGTGTGTGTGTGTGTGTGTGTGTGTGCACTGATAAATTTGAAGTCTAACATTCTGTTGAAGGCCACCTTATCAAACGATGCAAGGAAATGGGTTACGAAATAAAAAGTGGTTGTTGAGAATGGCATCACCTGGAGGAAACTTAAGCCAACTATATCTCTTGTCACAACATCTTCAATGTCTCGTAAATGGCTCGTAGAAGCCCTTAACCGCCTACTTTTTAGCCATTAAACTTATTCTCTAGCAATCAAATAGTCAAGCCTTAAAGGCATGCTTGGGAGTGTGTTTTTATTAATGAGTTGCCAAAATATCTTGATACAGCAACATTTTTTCATACAGTATACTGTAGACAGTTGATTATGGTCATTAATAATTTTACTCATATTGTTGACGAGCTTATACCTGTTTATTGGAGGTATAGTGGTGGAAACTTGATTAATAGGCTACCTGGCTTATAAACCAACGTATTTTACGAGTGACCAGGTTAATTGAGATATAGGCGATGTTGAAGTCACAGTCCCAGAAACCAACATTCGTCCCGGGAATCCCTGAATACTCACGCCGCTCGTCGCACTCCTGGACTCTTACGTCGATACCTTCGCTGTGTTGTGTTGACCTCACACTATCTGCGCTAAAATGTGACCAGAAGGTGTATGGAGGACCTAGACTCACCTGGTAGTTTGAAGGTAAAGCTGCACAAGACCTGCTCAACATTCCTACCTCATTTGTTACCACGACGAGCAGTGACTCATCAACTATTTTGAAATTACAACCTTGTGGGTGAGCCCATCACTTCATCCGGCTTGCCTCCGGCGATGCACGCGGGAGCTTAATGTCAGATGTGTCGGGCAGCAACAGCGGGGGCTCAGACAACAACTCGGTTTGACCCCTTCCTCCCAAAGGTATGTCTAATGTTAATATCCCTGTGGTACTTGCTGTAATGATGTTGGTAATAAAGATGTATTGGAGTATGACCGCTGTGCCACGTCGACTCATGATTCACAACAATACTCAAATGCCGGCATTACATATGTCTGTACATCCTGTAGGCTAAATGCTAACAATAACAGTGCTAAAAACAGTTCAAACAAATCAGGATACACCCAACCTTTTGAGACTGTCAAGGGCCTATGCCAAGCTGTTGCTACTGTAATGATTGTTTATCAGGCCACAGCCTATAGCCCAGAGAAATGCAACACATATAACAGTAAGTAGATGCCCTCGTGGTAACCCACATAAGTTGACACACCCTACAGTCCCAGGAGAGCTGACGGCCAATAAGTACTTGAGTTAACCGTGTGATATAACCGTGTTAAAGAAATGACACCCAGCCAAGACACACCTGGGCGGTTATAATTAGGGAGCATTACTGACCAACATGACAACGCACCTGGGCAAACGCAGCTGTCCAGATCTAACCAGTTTACTGTTAATTGGGAGAGGTCATCTGCCGACACTCCTCCAATATAAAGGCCCTGCAGCCCCTTCCACGGGTCATTCATCCACGCATTCATATTCAGACGACTTTCACAACACTATCGACGGAAGACGGAGTCACGCTCGTCACTAGTCGAGGTGGGGAAGGAGACTTCCCTCCCCAGCACTGCGCCTCAAGCTAGCAGAGTCTTCCATAGGAGACATAGTCCAGCAGCACCCGCTGGGCCTCCCTTGAGTCACACGTGAGTCATTGTCAGAGCTATCCATTTGGTGAGTTACTTACGGTGGGAAGTGTATTCATTTTATGTTTGTGTCCGAGAGTCAGTGTCCAGTAACGTAACGTTGGTCCCCTTATGATTCCATGTACTCTATCGGACTCTCCACAACTGACGTGCCGGTTTCCCACCAGCTCAGTCCAGGTCTGATCGATTCTGCCCCAATAAGTGTTGCCATTGTTGAAAAGTGTCTGAGAGAATTGAAATCGACAGTGCTATGGGGCCAGATAATATCCAGCCCCCGCCTTTTAAAAAAATGCGCTGTAGAGTTTGCCCTACCCTTAAATGCCCCTCCCGAGCTTTCCTTGTCCTCTGGTTCAGTGCAAGGACCCTGCAAGCTGTCTCATGTGTCGCCCATATTCACGAAGGGAAAGAAATCTGATCCACTAAATTACATGCCAATTAGTTTGACTTCTGT
The DNA here is from genome assembly GCA_958450375.1 of Homarus gammarus. Lineage (NCBI taxonomy): Eukaryota > Metazoa > Arthropoda > Malacostraca > Decapoda > Nephropidae > Homarus > Homarus gammarus. The sequence continues at coordinate 66,635 of CAUDMG010001675.1, forward strand.
TGTGTGTAAAATGATGGAGCTTCCTTGATAACCATGCAGGTCCTCCAAGGATCAGCTGTTAATCACATACAATTACATCACCCATTGGTATGATCAAGAGGAAACCGGTGACATAATTTATTTTGACCTCCAAAAGGCGTTTGACAAGGTCCACCACCACCTTACCAAACTAGAGTCGATTGGGATAACTGGTAACCTCCACAGCTCGATCGAGAAATTTCTTTGTGATTGGTATATGAAGTTTGGTATCAATGGCATTACAAGTTCTGCTAGACAAGTCCTCAGTGGGCCCCTACAAGTATCTGTTTTGGGCCCTCTACTTTTCCTGATTTTCATGAACTTTGTATGTTTCCAACTGAACGTAAAATATGTGATCTTTGCTGATGTCCTGAAGCTGTTTTTCAGTATCCGCTTTTCTAACTCATATGCTCAGGACAAAATTGATGCTCTACAAAACGACGTTAGCACGCTATTCGACGCAGACTCTTTGTGGAGTTTTAAATTCTCCCCAGATATATGTGTGTGCACCTCAGATTCTCCCGCCACCAATGTCACCACACTGATTAGCTACTTCATTTCCTAATGGCAGGCCTAGTCGTACGACATCCCTGACGGATCTAGGGGTAACCATTTGACCATTAGCTCGACCCTTAAATTTCACCAATATAGTAGATGTAGGTTATGTATCGAAGCTACTGTGCCGAGTAGCAACCTTGTATATAAGCTACTGTGCCGAGTAGCATCTATGTATATAATTACGTGGCACCACTGCACGTGTTATGTGGCAACATTGCCCCGAGGCTGCCATATGGCAAGGCAGTCTCAGTCTGACTCTGTGGGCCGTGCATGGCACACGCAAGTCACCACTTGTATTTCTCCTATCCGAATAAATGGATTTCAGTGTTACTGCTTTCTTCAGGGAACACTTGGAACCTTCATGGCGCAGTGAATAGGATCTATGGACTTACAAGTGTGTGAACAATGGACAGTTAGCCGGCGAGGTGCGACTGCCGGCGATGTGCACGTGAATCTTAGTGTGTGCTGTGTTGTGTTGCGTTGTGTTTCGATGCGATGTGCAGCGTTGCTCCGTCACAGTGCGTTTTAGTGACGGTGGCAGTGTTAGTGTCAGTGTATCAGTGTGTCTAGAGCTGAGAGTTGAGCATTGGCCTGTATTTTGTGGTACCCACGGAGCACGCAGATGTACACCCTTCTCGTGTGACATCCGGGGAGGCACTAATGTTCTCACCCCCGCGGCGGCTCTAGCCACCGGCATTAAGGCCACCACTAAGTGCATCTGCTGCACTCACTCACTCACGGACAGAACAGTGGACTCTATGCGTTATTTCTGCCCTGTTTGCAGTGGCGGCTCGTGAAAAAAAAAATGGAGGGACTGCAAGCCTCACACCGAGTCCCCACCAAACAACAAGCATGGAAAGCAGAATAAAGTATTTGCCTCATCACAACCACAGAGCCATTCACATTTCTGATAAACACTGATGTTAAACTGGCGTGTATATTCTTTGTTCCTGCTTGTACTGTTCTGAAATTCCATGCTTATTGTTTGGTGGGGACTCGGTGTGAGGCTTGCAGTCCCTCCATTTTTTTTTTCACGAGCCGCCACTGGCTGTTTATGTCATATATATGTGGTTCGAGCTGATGAGGCGCCACTTTATATACTAAACAGTGCAGTTCAAGCATAGTAAGATGAGCGGTAAGAAGGGACAACGTCAAGATGGGAGACACGACTCCCCACCATCTTCTCCTCTACCGGGCACAGATGGAGCTTCTGCGCCCACCGCCCCTCATCCTTCACCTACAGCGACGGACATTGCAACAATTCTGAGGTGGATGGATCACAGAGACGAGCGACGCCGAGAGATGGAACTTCAGAGGGATGAGACACGAAGAAAGGAGGAAAAGGCGCGCTTTGATGCAATATTGGCGACCCTGGCGCTAACCCACCCTCCCTCACTCGCGCACCAAGGCGCCAGTAACCTCCCTCCTCCGCCACACCAGCGTCCTCCAGGTACTCTTGCTACTCCAACAGCTCCCAAGGCATCTGTTCAACCCCCACCCGCCCTCTCACTAGACGTCACGTTTCAGCTTTTTCGTGAGTGGAGGCGGCGTTGGACAGATTACTCCACGATGGTGGACTTTGATAGCATGCCTCCAAACAAACAGCTCATCCAACTGCGGATGTGTTTGTCGCTGGAGACCCAGAGAGTCTTGGAGCACACGTTGCAAGTGCCTCCCGATTCTACCTCTTCAGTGACGGATGTGCTCGACCTTTTACAGGAGCACGTTAAAGGTCGGAATAACGAGGCCTTGCGTCGCCGTGCCTTCACCAGCTGCAAGCAGATAGAGAACGAATCCTTTGACGACTTTTTTGTACGATTGAAGAGTTTGTCAGAGGAGATCGACGTCTGCAAGGCGCACAGCCGGGAATGTGAGGAAGCCTGGATCAAGCACGGGATCTTGGCAGGTGTCAGGCAAGAAGAGTTGGTGCAGCGACTCATCCCCCTGGACGCTTCCTCCACACTCCAGGTGGTAGTGACTGAATGTCGGTCATACGAGGCCACCAAGTCCGCCACCTCTGCCTTACGGGCCCCACCTGCTATGAGAGCTATCTCACAATACAAGAAGGGTAAGAAGGCGGCCAACAACGTGAAGGCTGCCGCACGTTCTTCCATGCCTCCGCCTAGTGCTTCCTGTGGCAGTTGTGGAAAGCAGCATGGCCCCAAGACATGCCCGGCCGCCGACGCACTGTGTCGTGGATGTGACCGTAAGGGCCACTGGTCTAACACAGACAGGTGCCCTGCACGAGGCCGCAAGTGTCAGGCCTGCGGTCGCTATGGACGACGACAAGTGCTGCCGCCAACCGAAGCCCAAATGCCCGAGACGAGGACGAAAGCAGCGCACTTCCCTCGGAGTGGTTCACATGCAGCCCCCTTCAGATGGCCCACGCAGCCCCAAGCAGCAGCTGAGTCACATCAGGTGGGTGAATCGACCACACGCCCCAGGGCTACCCCTTCCCCTACAATCGGCGTCGCCGTCACACACGGTGATGTGTCGGGTCACATCGAGGTGATACCGGACACCGGCGCTGATACTACGGTGATAGGCCTGAAGCACCTCCAGAAACTGGGCCTCACCAAAAGCGGCCTGGGACCACCGCCGCAGCTGCAGTACTACAATGCGGACGGGTCCGAGATGCCGGACACTGTGGGCTCCTTTTAAGCGGAGATCACTTACGGCGACATGTCGTGTCACGGATGGATCGACGTGCAGCCTACTCTCGCTACACCCTTGTTGTCGTGGGAGCACTGCAAGGAGTTAGGTGTGGTGCCCAGAGACTTTCCCGAGCAGATCCCAGCTGCTCGGTACACCGCCAGCAGGGTGCGTGAGTCAACGAGCGACGCCCCTGGCGCTGCCGCACAGAGCTGCCCAGAACCCGCGTCCACTCCCGTCCCGCTTCCACCCAAGTCACGGCTGCTTCCTCTTCACAGCGAGACTTCTCCTTCAGCCGCAAGGGCCTACTTCCTGAAGGAGTACTCGGATATGCTGGTGACGAAGGAGGCCCTACGGACCGCGCCACTGAAGGCTATGGCGGGTCCGCCTATGAGGATACGCCTGCAGGAAGATGCACAGCCGTTTGCCATACACACTCCCCGGTTGATCCCTCTCGCCTTCAGGGATTTAGTCAAGAAGGAACTGGGTTCCATGGTGGCCCAGGGTGTCATCCTACCCGTTGGTGACGACCCGTCCCCTTGGTGCCACCCTCTAGTCGCTGTGGCTAAGACTAACGGTGGAGTGTGGATTACTACCGACTTGTCTAAGCTTAACAGCCAGGTGTCCCGTCCCGCCCACCCTTCACCCACACCTTTTGCAGCTATACGGAGTGTGGACCCGAAGGTACGGCACTTCTCGACAATGGACGCCCTCTGTGGTTACTGGCAGATCCCACTGAAGAAGGAGGATCAGCCACTGACCACTTTCATCACGCCTTACGGACGCTTCCGCTACTGCCGTGGCCCTATGGGATTCGCTGCTACGGGGGACGCCTTCTGTCTCCGTGGTGACACGGCACTTCAAGGCGTGACCAACTGCTTGAAGGTAGTGGATGACGTCCTCCTCTACGATGAGGACTACCTGACGCATCTTCGCCGCATCGAAGAGGTACTGATCAGGTGTAGGACGCACGGCATCACTCTGAATGCCGAGAAGCTCGTCTTGGCCGCACCTGCAGTGTCTTTCTGCGGCTACCGACTATCAAGGGATGGCATTGCTGCGGACCCGGAAAAAGTTCGCGCCATAGCGGACTTTGCAAAACCTGCCAACCTTACGGATCTCAGGTCTTTCATGGGCCTGGTGAACCAGCTGGCAGAATTTTCTCCTGACGTCTCCGCCGCTGCCGGGCCTCTCCGCCCCCTGATGAGCCCCAAGAGAACTTTCACGTGGACCCCTGACCACGACCTCGCCTTTCATAGGCAAAGGAGGCCCTGTCAAGTCCACCTATCCTTGCTACTTTCGACCCAGCGTCCTCCAGACAGACGCCTCGCGCCTGTACAGGGTTGCTTACGCCCTTCTCCAGGATCACGGTGGAGGAAAGTACCGGCTCGTACAGTGTGGCTCTCTCTTCCTCACCGATGCTGAGTCTCGCTACACTACCATCGAGCTGGAGCTGCTGGCAGTGGTATGGGCCTTATCGAAGTGCAAATTTTACTTGATTGGCCTACAGCACTTCGACCTCATCACAGACCACAGGCCCTTGGTCCCCATTCTTAATCACTAATCGCTGGACGCCATCGAGAATCCCCGCCTCCAGCGCCTGAAGGAGAAGATTTTGGCCTTCGTCTTCACCGCGGCTTGGCGCGCAGGTAAGGAGTTGTGCATCCCGGATGCCCTCTCCCTCTCCCCGGTCAGCCGCCCTACACCTGAAGACGAGATGCTCAGCACTGAGGCCGGTTTCTCCGTCAGCAACATCGTCACTTAGCAGGCCGTACAGTCCCTCGCCACTACCCAGGCCTCAGTGTCGCCACCCGACAGCGATCTGGCCCTTGAGGAACTACGGACCGCCGCACGCGACGACCCCTCCTACACTCAGCTCTTGGAGAGTGTGAGGACTGGGTTCCCTCGCGACCGTTTTGACCTCCACAACGCCCTACGCCCGTATTGGAAGATACGTGAGGACCTCTACGCAGATGGGGACCTCGTCCTGTACGGTGCCTGTGTGGTCGTCCCTGCAGCTCTCCGTCGTCGCGTTCTGGCCAGCTTACACGACAGCCATCGTGGAGCAGAGGCCACCAAGCGCCGCGCAGGGCAGGCTGTGTACTGGCCCGGCATTGACGCGGATATCGTCAATACGGTCCGTGCCTGTGAGCCGTGCCAGATCATGCAGCCCAGTCAACTGCAGGAGCCCCTCTTGTGCGACGACGAACCCACCAGGCCCTTCGAGTCCGTGTCGGCTAATTTCTTCAGCACAGCTGGGAAACATTTCCTAGTTGTCGCCGACCGACTCTCTGGCTGGCCTGTGGTGGTAATCTGTGGCTCGGACACGACGTCCGCGGCCACCATTCGCCACTTCCGGCACCTCTTTCGTGACCTGGGCGTCCCCGTACGTCTGCGGACGGACGGTGGGCCACAGTTCACCAGCCGGGACTTCACAGGATTCCTGGAGCGTTGGGGAGTCCGCCACATCGTGTCAACACCCCACTACCCACAGTCAAACGGCCATGCTGAGGCTGCGGTCAAGACAATCAAGCACCTCATCCTCAAGGTGGCCCCTTCAGGCAACATAGACTGTGAGGCGTTTGACAAAGGACTCCTGGAGTTACGTAATACTCCCAGCCACACAGGGCGCTCCCCTGCCCAGATCTTGTATGGTCACCCTCTCTGCTCTTGCGTTCCTGCACACGCCAAGGCCTTTGCGAAGGAGTGGCAGACCAAAGCCGAGAGCTGCGACCGCCGCGCCGCTTAACGTGCCCAGGACGCCAAGGCTCGGTATGACGACCGTGCCCGTCCTCTTCAGCCACTGGAGATTGGTGCCCTTGTCCGCGTCCAGGACCCGACGACGACACGTTGGGACAAGGTGGGCATAGTGATGGGCCTCGGTCGGTCGAGGGACTACAAGGTCAGGATGCCGAGCGGCCGTGTCTGGTGGAGGAACCGCCGCTTCCTCCGGCCAGTCCCTCCCCCTGCTGCTGGCCCCCTGACAGAGGACGAGTCCCCTACACCTCACGAGGATCCGCCCCACAGTGCACCTCGACGCTCGGAGCGACTTCGGACTAAGAAGTCCGCTCAAGACAAAGACTATGAGCGTGAGGGGGGGGGGGGGGAGGGAGATGTAGGTTATGTATCTAAGCTACAGTGCCGAGTAGCAACCTTGTATATAAGCTACTGTGCCGAGTAGCATCTATGTATATAATTACCTGGCAACACTGCACGTGTTATGTGGCAACATTGCCCCGAGGCTGCCATATGGCAAGGCAGTCTTAGTCTGACTCTGTGGGCCGTGCATGGCACACGCAAGTCACCACTTGTATTTCTCCTATCCGAATAAATGGACTTCAGTGTTACCCGGTGTTTCCCTACCCATCACTGCTTTCTTCAGGGAACACTTGGAACCTTCAGTAGAGAGACAGTACACAAAGCTGGAGATATAGCCACTACCCTAATCATGTGCATAGTCAATCGTCCGGCCCGTTTCATGACATAAAATCAATCAAAGACTTTGCTTCTGCACTTTGGAATCAGGGATATATCACTACTAAAGTCAGTCCAGAGGAGATGGACCAGACAGATCTTTGAGGTCAGAGAACTTCCTTACAATGAACGTCAACGTCGATTGAACCTCTACTGTGTCAAAGGGCGTCTTCTCCGCTTTGACCTGATCACTTGTTTTCGCATCTCTCGTTGCCTTTATCCTTTACATCCCACCGACCTATTGACCTTGAAACCAGATGTAAAGGCCTGGGACTTAGGGATAGAAATCCCTTACCAGCCTAATCAGGATCTTATAAAGGAAAGTCAAGGACCATGGTTATCTGAGGAATAACAAACAACCGTTTGAGATTGACATCTCTTTACTATAAAAATATAACACAAAACTCTGTGTAAAGAGTGTCGGAATAAGAACCAATGAATAGATTACTGGTCGGCATATGAACTTCGACTGATTCGTTGTGTACACACTGAAGCAGTTAAAATTTAGATATTATATGTTATACTTGAAATGTAGTAACATTAGTTTCAATGTGTTAGATAAAACAAAGTAATGTTTATTGTATAAGTCTCAAATACTAATGAATGAGTGAGCGTTTGATAGCTATTTGTGGATTCGCATCTTGAACGACTATTTGTTTATGAGGTCATTTCCGCCCACCTCTGTTCGCTCTGTTTAACTCCCAAGCCGGGTGACGGCAGTATTGGGCTGGCAGTTGTAAGATAAGTATCTCCTCTCCTATTGTATATTTCTAGTGGTGTACCGTGTTAACCTTGCTCGACTTTTAAGAACACCAAGTATTATATAGTGATTTATATGTGAAACTGTGGGTAGTCACATTTTAGAATTCAACGGTAAATAACTTACTTGTTTATTAGTTACGTGTGTTGGATAACCACGTTGTTCAGGGTAGAGTCTAGACTAAATAAGTGTTTAATCAGTACTTTGATGTTCATCATTTTGTCACTCGGTTGAATAGTTTATTTGTTCAGATTTAATTTGTATTTATTTATTTTTGTACATACGGATACACTTGTTTTATTGTTTGTTTGTTTAGTAATATATTCTGTGATTAAATCTACTTATGAATTTCAATATACCCCATAGTAATGAGGTGATGAATTTGGTGGGAACTATACCTGGACCTATAGTACAAAGTTGAATTTGTGATTTTGTTACACCCTAAGAGGCCAAGGGTCGTAAAACTCTGACACCACTCAACAACATGAAATAACAGTTACGCGAGTCTAACAATTAATGCAGTCAACAGTTAATGGAGTCAAACAATTATGAGAATCAACAATTAATGGAATCCAACAATTAATGGGAGTCAACAACTGATAGAATCAAACAATAAAAGGGAGTCAGCAATTAATGGAATCAAACAACAAAAGAATCAAACAATGAACAGATACTTCCTACGGCAGCGGCCCTGGGAAAGGTTCTGGAACGCAGTGATCCACTCTCGGGGGAAGGTCCAGTCAACTCCTCACTTGTCCTCGGCGGCCGATGTCTAGCTACACAGGAGAAACACCGGGGCACAGACGGTGGAGATGAGCTGGTGGTCATGGCAGCTGCGGTAGTGTTAGGGGGTTCAGAGATTGACAGTCTATAGGTGAAGGTCTGGGGACACAGCCCACGAGTCCAGAGCCTTGATGAGAACACCACCAGAATTTTGAAGGGCAGGGAGGGGGGGGGGGGGGGGAGTTTGTCTGGTTTGAAGTCAATTTCAATTTCAATTGTTTATTCCTTGATAGAGGAAGCGGGATCCTAGTGCTGTCACTAGGTACCCCTGTACAATGACACCAGAATCATCTGGCAAGTGTGAAAAGTATATACAGTAGGGGGCAGTGAAATTTTGCTCAAAGCTGCACTCTTCAGGCATTGTCCCTTATACATATCTAAGACTCCATGCCAAATTTGAAGCTGATATGTCGAGGTTTAGTCTGCCGCATTTTCTACTGAAATTTTTAAATTTTCCTCTGACAGACACCAGTTCACAGAACCGGACAAGACTCCCTACACTGGCTGCCGCTTGTGACCGATACTTGATTAGTGATTATGCTGGAGCTGCCATTGCTACTGCCACCTTAACTGACTATGGCATTATCACAAAGGATGACAAGAGTCAGGTTATTGGACCACATAAGTTGCGGGATGCGAGACAAAAATACCGATTTAAGAGGCAAGAAATTAAGATGGCTAGTTTAGATAATTTGACGTCACTCTATTTTGATGGTAAGAAGGCCGCCACTCGTGTGATGATAAAGAATGAGAAGACCGAGAAATGGAGTTCGAGGATGATGGTGAAAGATCATTATGTCATCATGGTTGAGCCTGGCAATGAATATCTCACACATGTGACTCCCAAGACAAGACACGGAAAGCAGATTGCCAAAACTATTCACGAGTTTCTGGTGGAGAAAAATCTAACCCAGCAGCCCATTGTGTGTGTTGGTTGTGATGGAACCAATGTAAATGTAGGATCAGAAAATGGAGTCATTCATCATCTTGAAATGTTACTTGGTCACCCGCTCCATTATTTCATATGTCAGCTTCACGGAAATGAGCTGCCTTTCCGCGCAGTTTTTTATCACTATGATGGTAAACCAAGTGGTCCTGAGCATTGGCGTGGTCCCATTGGAAAGCAGATCAAGGAGTCTTTGTCTGAGCTTCCAGTTGTCGCCTTCCAGCCAGTCAGTTTCCCTGATTGCCCTGTGTTTAATGATGAAGTGGAGAAAGATCTGTCCTGGGATCAGAAATACCTGTATAGGATTTGTAAAGGAGTTATCACAGGTGTTGTTGAAGATGACTTGGCTGCTATTGAGCCAGGTCCTCCCTGTGTGTCAAGGTGGAACACCTTATGGAGTAGAATCCTCAGGCTGTATGTAGCAACATCAAGACCCAGCCATGAGTTGAAAAGAATTGTCATTATAATAATAAAGTTCAGTGCTCCAATGTGGTTTTACATCAAGATACACCCTTACGTAACACACGGCTCAAGGGACGTATTCCAGTCCCTGCTATATATGAAACACCTGAATAGTGAGGAGGAGACGATAGTGAAGAAGGCTGTCCAGAGAAATGCATACTTCGCCCACACAGATGAACTTCTTCTTGGTATGTGTGCAGATGAGGACATGACTGTTAGAGAAAAAGCTGTCTCAATGATAAGAAAAATTAGAGAGGAGAATCAGCAAAAGGAAGAATGCACTGGCAGATCTGAAGAGGAGGAGGAAGATTCTGATGCTGCTGTTGACGCGAATTTGTTAAACTATACTGATGAGGAGGGTAAAGATGGAGATGGGAATGAGGATGTGCCTCCTGTAGTCAACATGAGAAAGGTGGTGACTCCGAAACTAAAGTGGCAAGCAAAAAACTATCATTCCATGATTAACTGGAGGAATGAACTCAAGACTGAGCCTCCTTACATTGCTTCTCTGTCAAATCTACAGGTTAATGACATTCTTGAGACACCATTAGTGGTGCCCAAGTGGCCAAACAGCACTCAGGCGGTCGAGAGAGGCATAAAAGTGATGACTGAAGCTTTCACTGAAGTGACGGGATACGAATCGAGAGATGGATATATTAGGCAAAGATTATTGTCTAGGAAAATGATGCCAAGGTTCCGCACAAAAAAGAATTTCAATATGAACTTGTAAGGATTTTCTATACGGTGTACCTGTAAAATAACATGTGAATTAAATCGATGCCACCCATGTAAAATTTATCATTATCCTGGAAAACATTAAATGACACCTAATTTTTGGTATACACTAAAAGTTGACAAAAAGTCGTTCGCGATGCGGCAGGGTAAGTATGCATGAAATGGCATGAAATTTTGCACAGGTGTTTGTTACAGCCATACAAACGATGCCTGAAAAGTGCAGCCTGCAACTCAAATAAAAGTGTTTTTTCCCTGCCCCCTAATATACAGTATAAATATTATAAAGGGGCTCACTAAAGCCTAAGGAAGGAAGGATATTCCTTTAACACATAATCAATATTATTTACAAAATATCTGGCCAGTATTGGGAGGATCATCGTGTCTCCGTCAGGGGGTCGTGGAGTGGTGGTCCAGCAGGCGTCACGGAAGCGTTGTGTGTGGGGACATCATAGGAGGTAGTGAATAAGGGTGCGGCTGTCGGGTCTTCTGCATAACGCACAAGAGCGTTGCTCAGGGGATGCCGGGATACCAATCTCCCAAGAAAAGTCATACCCAATGATGATACGGGCAGCAATCACGTCCCCCTTCCGCGACCCTTTCCCGTAGACGTACGAGAGGTCAGGAAGTTTACGGAGGACATTGTACCAGGTGGGCGGGGAGTCCAGGGGGATGGCTGCTTCCCGAGCTTCTCTCTGTTTGCGGCGGATTTGGGTCCTAATCTGTAAGAGTGTTCGAGGAACAACGTAGTCAGGTGTGGCCTTGTTGCAGCCAGTCTTGGCAAGGTCATCTGTTGCCTCATTCCCCAAGATACCGACATGACTAGGTATCCATAGGAACGTCACAGGACGGCCTGCATCCTGAAGTGTGGATGTTAACCCTCGTATTCGGAGGATGAGGGCCTTATTTTCCCCTGATCCAAATGCGATCCCGTCCAGAGCAGACCTGGAATCGCAGCAGACAAGCAAGGGGTAGAAACCATCTGCTTCTTCCTCGGCGAGAAGGGCAGCAAGGAGGGCTATTAGTTCAGCCTGAGTGGAGGATGCCCCGTCAGAAACTCTGAGAGACAGTTTGATAGGCTCAGGGGCATGAGGAAGGGAGATGTAGACACCAGCCCCGGCCCTACCTGTAGCGGGGTCAACAGAACCATCAGTGTAGAGGACGACCCTACCTGGGGACCAGTGAGCGATCCTGGAGAGGTGGTATTTGCAGAGAATAACAGGGTTCACCTGGGGTTTTGGGAGCGGTCCACAGAGGGCAATCACTTCAGGTTGAAAATCCAGCCAGGGAGAAGGAGACGAACCAACAGCAGGGGTGACAACAATATCAGGCAGGAGGTCGTGTTCCTGAAGGGCTCGGATGAGTGACCCTCGCCACTGTCTTCTAGATGGAGGTCGGTCTCGGACAGCAGTAGTCAAGTTGGTTTGGACATAGTTGCCCCTAGGATCCCGTAGAATGGAAACGGCAGTTTTTAGGTAAAACTCCTGGACACGATCCTGTAAGGGGGAAAGACCAAGTTCGTTATATAGAGAAGTAGAGCGTGTCCACTGAGGAGCCCCAAGGATGATACGAGCAGCTTTCCTCTGGATAACTTCGAGACAGTTGACAGCAGTCCGACTAATGTTGACGAGGGCAGGGGCGGCGTAGTCGACACAGGAACGGACAAAGGACTTGTACATGGTGAGAAGTACAGGGATGGTGGCACCAAAGGAACCCCTGCACATGGTAGAGACGGGAGTGATACGCTGAAAGCATATGTCTCGAAGATAGCGGACTTCAGGGATCTGACAACGTGTGCGAGTTACATACACACCCAGGTATTTTGTCTCATTAACCCAGCCCAAGGGCGTTCCTGATAAGAAAATGGGTGGAGGTACAACACGACCGTGCCACATGGCTTTTGTTTTCGCAGTTGAAAGAAGGAAACCAAGTGAATCACACTCTCTGGAGACCAGATCAAGGGCTTCCTGCATGCTGAGGTAGTCAGGGGCTTGGAGGAGGACATCGTCGGCATATCCTGAGTGGACAACTTCTGTCGGCCACGGGAGTGATGCAATGGAGTGCATGAGAGTGTTAAACAAGGTGGGACTCAGGACTCCACCTTGAGGGGTGCCGAGGTTCATTTCTTGAATAGGAGACATAGAGCCTTCAACGCGAACCCGGGCCTGACGTCCAGTGAGGTAAGAGGCGATCTATTGTAGAAGTCTCCCTTTAACCCCTAACCGTGCAAGTTCAGCTAAAATGAGGGCAGGCTGAGCCGTATCAGAGGCTCCCTTGATATCAAGGAAGACGGAGACGCGGGCAGTCTGATTGCAATAAAAGGAAGCTATGGAGTGTGCTGTGCTGCGATGTTGAATGAAACCATTGAGGGAGTTGTGGAAGCCGCCTATGGTGTGAAGAAGGCGACGATGGAGTATCCTCTCCATCATCTTGCAAACACAGGAGGTAAGACTAATGGGTCGATATTTCCCAGGATCTCCCGGTTTAGGGATGGGGATAATAGTGGCATTTTTCCAGTTGGACGGGAGAACCCAATGTTCATAAGACATATTGTAGAGAGCAAGCAAGGGGCCGTTAGGAATATTAGTACAGGCGTTGAGGACGGAGTAGGTTATCTGATCATCCCCAGGAGAGGTGTCTTTTCTAGAGCGACGAGCACTGTCAAGCTCGAACTGTGTGATGGGATGATCAGTGGGGGCAGGGGAGGTTAGAGCAGCACGAACAACAGGCTCAGACGCATCGATGCGGGCCTGCACTGCCTCCTGCATTGGATCTGGAAGTGCCTCAGGGAAGGAAGCTCGAGCCCAGTCCTCCATTAAAGAGCAGGCAAGGGAGGCGGGGTCAGGGTGGGGAGGAGGCCTCCGTCGAGTACCCCGTATAGCATTAATCCGATTCCATAAATAAGAGGGTGACGACTGGAACGATAGAGACCCCGTGAAGGATAGCCAGTCCGCCTCACGTATCCGACGGCGCTCCTGAGTTGCAAAGGATCACCATTTTTTTAAGTCTTCCCAGTCCTCTGGAGAGCGAGACCTCCGTATGGCAGAGTGGAGATCACGGGTTACCTGCCGGAGATGTCTCATGGCAGGGATACGATACCAGTAGTTGGTGGCACTTCTGGGGTGACGGGGAGGGCGTGGAGGGGTAGCGCGATTGACAGAGTCATACACGGCATCAACAAAATCAGCGCTGTAAGAGTCAAGGAACTGGGGGACAACATAGGAATCCGCCCTGGTAGAAAGGTATTGGGTAAAGGAAGGGACAGCATCTTGTGTGAGACGAAGGCGAGGGGATCGATAAGGAGTTGATGTCGGGGCAGAGAAGGAGAGCCTGAGATGGGTAGGAACGGCAAGATGTTCACTATACAGAGTAGGCTCGGTGCAGACGGTAGGATGAAAGGAAGTATGACCGTTCAATAGTAAGCCAACATCAAGGAAACTATGGGGGAGGCGAGTAGGATCGTCAGGACAAAGAAAGCGAACATCATCATCCCCATTAAGAAACTGTGAGAGGTGTGATCCGTTAAGGGTACATGGCGTGGGATGATCCGGAGTAAGAGTGGGATGGCGGGCATTTAAGTCGCCAAGAACAATAGTGGGAACCCCATCATGGAGGTCGTGAAGAACCTGGGGGTCCAGAGAATCACTCTTGAAATGAACATTGACTACACGAAGGGTCCGGTCACCAAGAGTAAGGGAGACAGAAAGTAATTCAGACGGGGGTCCATGTGAGTCAGGTGAAGGGAGACGAGCAGATGGAATGGTGTTACGCACAAGGGTGAGGAGGCCACGAGCCTGCCCACGGTACCGAGGCAGGGTGTAAACAGTATAGCCAGAGAGGCGGAGTGGAGTAACATCGTCTGTGGTGGTTTCCTGAAGTAGAGCAACATCTACTTGATGGGAGAGCACAAACTGGGCGAGGTCTGTCCGGCGAAGTCTAAGTCCCTGGATGTTCCATTGTAAGAAGAGGAGGGAACGGCCTCCGGTGTGAGATGATTCGGAGGGGCTAGACAGGGCTCCAGAGGAGGTACCAAATTCTGTTGAGAGAAATGGAGAGGGAGGAGTGGGAGAGCGAGGGATGGATCCTCCATCTCGGGAGATGGAAGTAGGCGGGTCATCAGGGCTTGCAAAGTGCGCCCCTGTTGGGTCAGGGTGTCCAGAATGAGTTGTTGTTGCTTCTGTAATGTCGCAATTGTTTTCACAAACAAGTCGAGTTGGGCTGAGAGAAGGTTGATTTGCTTGGAGTGGCGATCCAGACGGGGAGTGATTGTTTCCATAGAACCAACTTGGTGTACCTGTGCAGGAGCTGGAGGTGGCCGCGAGGATTGCCGAGGGTCCGACTGGGCATGTGGTGGTGGTAGCGACGGAGAGGGACTGTGAGGGTTCAGTTGAGTAAGAGGTGGTGGTGCTGGTGAGAGACAGCGGGGGTCCGGGTGGGCAGGAGTGGTGGTGACTGTGTGGCAGGGCCGGCAACGACCTTGTTCCAAGAACGGTAGGGATAGGGAGAGAGGGGAGAAAGGATGGGTGGTAGGGGTGATAGGGGGGGTGGTAGAGGAGAGGAGATCAATGGGAAATCCTTGGTGGTTGGAAGAGGCGGTGGTGGATAGGATTGAGGTTTGGTTGACAGGGGCTTCGTCAGAGACGAGGGCGGTGGTGCAAGGTAAGTTTCCCCGGGCGAGTGCCAGGACGCTGTGGGCAATTGGCATTCCATGCGTGGTGACTGCCATGGCAATTGACGCGTCGTGGAATAACTGGGGTTTTGTTCTGAATTTTCGATTTGCATTTCACTGTTTTGTGAGGACCTGCACAGAAACCGCAGGCGACCATCCTCGTGCACTCCCAGGTGCGGTGTTTCCACGATTGGCAACGACCACAGATTTTCGGGGTTCTGATAAATCGGTCGAGAGGACAGTTGTGAATTGGTCCTACATTCACCTTCGGGGGCCGGGGGCCCACCCACCAGCCGATGAGTTCGTTGGATGGACGTTTGGAGACCGGGTTGATGCGGCGTTCCATGTCCAGTAGTTGTGGGAGAAGAGGGCGAAGATCGTCGATAGGGATCTCCCAGGGTATGTGGCGAACCATTACCTTGGTACGACGAGTTTCTGGGGCGATGGTGGTGAACTTCAACATCACCTCCCTCTGGGGAGCAGGAAAGCCCACCTGAGTGAGCAGGCGTACCGTCTCGTCCATTTGTGTGGTGACTATCACGGCTGTGGGACCTCGGCGGAGGCAAAGTGTTGAGTCCTGAAGTGGAGAGCAGTGACGGAAGAACCAGGTCGTCCGTGTGCTCAGAGGCAAGTCCCGAGGGAAGGCGAGACGACAAAGGCGCGACGGGGCAGGGAGACAAAGGGAATCCCCTATGTCCATCGTCGGCGGAGGGTCGGTCATTGAGCCACATGTAGGCTCACTTGGGGACCCCGATGACAGGAGTCCACCCTCTACAGCCCCAGAAGGGGTGCAAGGGGGAGCCGTGGCCCCTGCTGGAGACCCTGACTTCTGAGGTTTCTGGTTCTTCTTTGACTTGTCTTCAAGAAGAAAGTCGTCAGCATCACTGTCACCTACTGCCGCCGTTTCCAACGAACGGGAGCGTTTAACGGCGGGCATAGGGCACGTTGACAACACTGCAGTCAGGTGGAGTGGTAATGACGGCACTGCTACGTCACACTATCACATTGCGCATGCGCAAACTTGAAAAACTTTGCTCAGAGGGATCGGGTGGTAGGACCCGATGTTTTATCCCAAAAAAATGACAAAGTCCAAAAGTAACAAAAAAAATATATGCCACTGTGCTGATAACTGGATCTTACTATAGTTGTTTGCACAGGCTGGGATTGGTAGACGCGCTGAATTCGTCAGAAATACGAATTTTAAGGAGCAGTCTCATACAGCCTTTGATGACACTACGCACGCATGCGCGTTCCGGTTTGAAGTCTAGGTAATGTCTGCCGGTGACACTGGTAGCAGCGACGTTCTCACCTCCGTCCAACCCCTCCAAGTGGGGGTCGCGCCAGCAAACGAGCGAGTGAGCAGCGGTAACGAGCAAGAAGGTCGTTTCCGCCCTTACACCAGAGGTTCAACACTGATGTCAGGAGAAGGTTCTTCTCATGCATGGTTGTTGAGCCCTGGAAAGAACTTCCAGAATCCACTAACCCAAGGCCCAACCTCAAACGCCGTTAAATCTCTTCATGATTATTTGTCTGCTGTTTTCTTCGGCTATACCCCAGCTCACCATTTGTACTGTTTTACTGTTTCTTGTTGTTGCCCGACTTGGGCCTTTCTGCCTGTTTGCAGTGGGAGATGCTATGACAGGTGGTGGGCATACCTGGTAAGAGAACCTGGTAGGAGTAATTCTGCACCCCAAGAATATTCTGCTTCACTATTCATGTACAAAAACGTTGTTGGTTGATTAACATAATTGTTGACGCTATTTATTTCACTATTGTTCTCGCATAAAGTTATAATACATATCTTATTCTAGAGAAGATGTAGGATTATATTCGTTATGAAAACTGCGGGTATTTATCCTGCATTATAACACCGGAACATCGTAAACAAATGTTTCCTTGACCACTGAAAGCACCTGATATAAAGTAAACAAATCTTCAGGGAGTCATAGAGTCAAGGTGGATTATGTTTTACATCATCTCCAGGTGATGTTCATTTACTTTCTACAAAATATTCTTCTGCTACGAGTACTATCGTGCACTAAAGTCGTGTCCACTACCCAGGCACAGTGAGGTTTCGAATAGCCTTGAGTCTGAAGTTTCGAAACAGCTGGGGGAAATGCTATGGTCGGTCAACAGATGTCGCCCACTGTAGTATGTGTGTGGGGGGGAGGGGGGAGGGGGAATAGAGGAGGTGGGGGTTAGTCTATTAACAGGCTGTGTGTTGGTGGAGCATAACATCGCGAATTCCACAATCGCTGATAACAATAAGAATGTCATGAAGATAGTTAATATTATTAAGCATGGTGAGACATGTTAAACGGGTAAATAAAAGCACTACAACGACCATATCTCTGCCGTTCATAGCTACGACGGTGAGATTGATGGCCACATCAGTAATTAATTCTCCGTGACTACCATTACTGGTAGTCACGGAGAATACACAAGTTGTTACCAAGGTTGGCGCCACCCACACCAGGGGAAGGAGGTGATATCGAACACTGAACATGCCGAGGTCGTCACCAACAGGTAAGTCACATTAATTTGTCAGCATAGCCCATGTCGTCCTTATACTATTGCAGGGTGTCCCATGAGTGACAGCAGATATTTGTAGAGGTGAAAGAATACGTGATATTGAGCTGAAAAACTTCTATACACATAATCATTTTCCGGTTTACTTTAGGCGTGAGGTGGGTTGTAAAAATTACGCAGGGCAAAAATTTTGCCATGTTATATTTTATTTTTCTTACCAATTGCAGCCACACTGTGTGCTGTTGTAATCCTTATTGGTGGATTACTTAAGGCCTATTAATAGCGTGAAAACCAGTTTGAAGATAGTGTAATGTTCCATAACTTGTATTAAACAACATCATACGTTCACGAGTTCCAACTTCGCGCCTAGCCTCCCTCCCCCCCCGCCTCTACCCACCCAACTATTAAACCTCATAATAAGAGCATCGTGGGTTACCACACCTAAACACACTCCCCCTCCACCATCCCGCCACTCCTCCCTCCCCTACCTCTTCCCTTCATCCCTCCCCCAAGACTAACATCAATCGAACATTCCTTCCCATCACATTACCTTCCCCTGCATTCCCCAACCCCCCTCCCCCTATTCTACCCATAGCGACGAATTGGACTACTGTAATGAACACTCACAGAACCGACAACATGGCTCCTCCCCCTTGTATTTAGAGTTACCGGTAGTGTTGTGATAGCACCGAGTATGAACTTATTTAAGACCAGACTTGACCATCACTGGCGTAAGTTTAGATACATTCTGGAACCAGTGAATATTCTTTGTAAAAAAATAAATTTTAAATGAATTATTTATAAGAGATAAGTATGTCAAAGCTGAAAATTGTCAAAGAAATATGTAAAGCAGTGGAAAACCATATATTTTGATTATCGGCGAGGCTAACTACCCATAAACAATTAATATTTGACGATTGGCAAAAGTCCTGGGAAAATGAACCAATAAGTCATAAGCTAAAAATTTTCAAATCATCAGTTTATCCTTGGTCACCATCAAAACTATTCTCTCGACATCACGAAACTATTCTGAATCGTCTAAGAATTGAGCATATGCGATTGACGCATGGCCAACGCATGTCTTCGCCTAATGGAGCCCCACCTATATGCTCCAACTGCCGAACACAAATAACAGTCCAACATTTTCTCATTGAATGCCCGATTTATAATCGGTATCGAACAATTTGCTTCACTAACCCTGTATGTATATTATGTATGCTGGATTATATATCATGTATGTATATTATGTATGTGCTCCATTTATGTATTATTTATTCAGCCTAGCTAGCAGCGTGTGGCAATGTTATTACCATATCCCACACGCTTAATTAATGTGCCTGGCGACGTATGGAAGCTGCTAATGTATCACTTGCCATACGTCGCCTATAGCAGTTGACCGGGAGCCTAGTCAAGAGAGAGTGCTGCTCTCCTTTGTGTACATACTCTTATCCAGTAAACCGAACCTACAAAACTATACAGGTGTTTGTGTTCTCTCCTGTATATAGAACTTATTATTCAGAACCTAACATGGCGCAGTGTGTAGTCTTACTGGATAATTACGAGTGATAGTGCAAAGTTTGTAGAAAGCCGGCTAGGGTCCCCTCCCGTCTTGGGTCAAGCCTTGGGTCAACTCCCGCGCCATCTCTCCTCGAAGAATTTCAGCAACTTTGAGCAGTGTCAGTGACAGTGATTTTCTGTGAAGTGTTTAGTGCATTGTGTGTTCGTGCCATTCATGTGTGACCTTGTTCTAAAGGATTCCCAAGGTATACGGCACGTTCTGGGCATTTGTAAGGAGTAAAGTTCAGTGCACCCGTCTCTGACCGCGTCCTGAGGGTAACTAGACTGACTGGGAGTCGCCGCGCCTCTCCCTCCACCCCCCCTCACAGCGCCGCCTCCACCCCCCCTCACAGCTGGGGCGAGACTTTGCCGGCCCAGGACACACACTCACTCGCACACGTACATGTACTGTACTAACACTCGCTGACCGCGCGGCTTCCTTATATATATTTTATATATATAACCTACTTATCTGTGTATTTAATTAATTTTTTGTCTGAAATCTTGTTGATACGACGGGCTGACCGGTCAACACTGATTTAAGACATAGTACACAGAGGAAGTAGTTATGTCTCACGCCTTACGTAGCCGTGGACCCAGCGTCTGGATGACCCAGGCGGGTGATAGCCCCGCAGAGATGGATGACCAGACCGGCCACGACGCTTCAGCCCCCACATCGCGCAGTCCCTCACCTCAATATTCAGCGTTGTCTCCAGAGATAATTGCTTTACTGAAGTTTATGAGAGATGAGAAACGCGAGGATGAAGCCCACAGACGTTTGGCGGATGAGCACAGAAGGCAAGCAGAGGCAGAACGAGACAACCAACGGAGATTGGAAGACAGTGAACGGTTTGAAGCCTTGATATCTCGCCTCACTGTTAACCAAGCCCCTGGCTCTAACACTGCCTCGGTACTGACTGGTTCAGATACCTCATCCATGCTTCCTTCACACCCCCCAGCCCCACCTAAAGCAGCAGCTCAAACGCCGCCCATCTTGAAGCCTGATGAGACTTTCCAGACTTTTCGTGAATGGCGGCGACGGTGGACTGATTACTCTACAATGGTGGATCTCCAGAGTTTGTCACAGCCTAAACAACTCATCCAGCTGCGCATGTGCCTGTCCTTGGAAATTCAGCGTGTCTTGGAACATACGTTGCAGGTACCCCAACCTCTTTGCTGTCTGTAGAGGAGGTACTGGACGTTCTACAACGGCACATCAAAGGACAGCAGAATGAAGCTCTGCGCAGGAGGGAATTGTTTAGCTGCAGACAGATGGAGGGTGAGTCTTTTGATGCCTTTTACGTGCGTCTTAAGAGAGCCTCGGAAGAGGTAGATATATGTCCAGGCCACCACCAGCAGTGCGAGGAGACCCAGTTGAAGCAGGTGATCCTGATGGGTGTTAAGGACGAGGAACTTGTCCAACGCCTCACCTCCCTCGACTCTTCCTCTTCTCTTAAGGATGTGTTGACGATATGTCGCTCCTATGAGGCTGCCAGGTGTGCCACCTCTGCCATCCGTGCTCCCCCTACAGCTGTACGCGCTGTGTCCCGGTACAAGAAGGACAAGAAGTCTGTTCCTACGCCTTCGCCCACCACGTCCACGCCTGGTTTATTTTGCAACAACTGTGGTAAGCAGCACGGAACACAGGTGTGTCCAGCTGCTCAGTCTACCTGCAACAGTTGTGACCGTAAGGGCCACTGGTCACTCACAGTACGGTGCCCAGCCAAACGCGTCCAGTGCAATGTGTGTGGTCGTCTGGGCCACTATGACAAGTGTTGCCCTTCCAACATACCCAAGGGACCGCGTCGGCGGAAGCTTCAGCCCCCCTCCACCAGAGAGGGCCGCCCACAGTCTTCCAATCAGAGGTACGACGACTCCTGACAACGCTCGAGCCACATTAGGAATGTGTGCTCCCCCCCGCGTCCCAGGACCAAAGTCCCCCAGTACATCAGCGTCATCGTGACCTACGGCGGTGTGTCATCCCGTCTTCAGATGTTGCCCGACACCGGCGCTGATGCTACAGTCATCGGTCCCCAGCATTTGCAATGCTTGGGGCTCTCTCCAAGTGATCTAGGACCGCCCCCCAAGGATCTCCGCTTTATGGCAGATGGTTCACAGATGACCCCGGCCCTAGGTTCACTCTATGCACACGTCACCTTTGGCAACAGGTCGTGTCAAGCCTGGATTGATGTGCATAATGGCGTCCCGACTCCTTTGCTGTCCTACAGACATTGCCAAGAGTTGGCCATCATCCCCCAGGACTTCCCAACACCGATTCTCGAGGTAAAACACGCCAACAGGGTGCACGAAGGGAGCAGCAACTACCCTGCTGCCGCCCTGCCCCTACCTCTGGCCAGTGACACCTCTCCTTCGGTAGTTGTCCCTGCTGCTTCAAGTCTCCACGCCTTGGCTCGCCTCCACGACAGTCACTGTGGAGCCGAGGCCACCAAACGGCGTGCAAGACAGACTGTGTTCCGGCCTGGCATCGACCCCGACATCTCCAATGCTGCCCAGGTGTGTAAGCCCCGCCACGTATTACAACCCAGCCAGCAGCAGGAACCCTTTATGAGTGACGACAACCCCACCCGCCCCTTTGAGTCTGTGTCGGCCGACTTTTTCTGTGTGTCAGGAAAGTCCTTCCTCGTTATCGTCGACCGTCTCTCTGGTTGGCCGGTTGTCATCAAGTGCGGTAATGACACGACGTCTGCCGCCACCATCAGCAAGTTCCGCCACTACTTCCGTGACGTGGGCGTTCCTGTACGCCTGCGAACCGACGGAGGGCCTCAGTTCACAAGCCGGGACTTTGCTGCGTTCCTTGACCGATGGGGAGTCCGGCATGTGTTGTCATCGCCCCATTACCCGCAGTCCAACGGCCACGCTGAGGCTGCTGTCAAATCCCTGAAGCACCTCATCCTTAAGGTGGCCCCTTCTGGGAACATTGACTGCGAGGCCTTCGACAGGGGTCTTCTTGAACTCCGCAACACACCTAACTACACCGGACGCTCCCCTGCCCAGGTTTTGTATGGACGCCCCCTTCGTTCTTGTGTCCCTGCTCACCCTCAATCCTTCTCCAAGGAGTGGCAGGCCAAGACAGAGGATTGCGATCGCCGAGCCGCCGAACGTGTTCAGGACGTCGCCGCCCGCTACAATGACCACCCCCGTTCTCTCCCCAGGTTGAGTGTCGGCACCCAAGTCCGTGTTCAGGACCCGACCTCCCTACGTTGGGACAAAGTAGGCGTAGTCATGGGTCTCGGCAGGTCACGGGACTACCAGGTGCGGTTACCCAGTGGTCGTGTGTGGTGGAGGAACCGCCGTTTTCTCCGACCCGTAACAATGCCTTCCGCTGGCCCCGCCACCAGTGTTGAGTCCCATACCCTTCCCAGTGATGAAGTCCCTCGACGCTCAGAACGGATCCAAAAGAAAAGGTCCGCTCAAGACTTTGCTATGAGCGTATAGGGGGGAGGGAGGTGTATGTATATTATGTATGCTGGATTATATATCATGTATGTATATTATGTATGTGCTCCATTTAGTATTATTTATTCAGCCTAGCTAGCAGCGTGTGGCAATGTTATTACCATATCCCACACGCTTAATTAATGTGCCTGGCGACGTATGGAAGCTGCTAATGTATCACTTGCCATACGTCGCCTATAGCAGTTGACCGGGAGCCTAGTCAAGAGAGAGTGCTGCTCTCCTTTGTGTACATACTCTTATCCAGTAAACCGAACCTACAAAACTATACAGGTGTTTGTGTTCTCTCCTGTATATAGAACTTATTATTCAGAACCTAACAAACCCTACAATGTAAGATATTTTAGCAGACCCCAAAGTTCAGTTTTGACTTTTATGAAATACTGTAATCTCCTCCAAACAATATGACACTAAATTATAGAAACACAAATACGTCAACTAATCCCTCTGGCTAGCCATAGGAGAGACTCAAATGGGTCTCAGTGGTCTGGTTAAACTAAATCTTGATGATGTTGATGATTATTGGCGAATGTTCAGTCTACAGTCGCAGGGGTGGTGGTGGAGGTTTGTGGGGGGGGGGGGGGGGAGGATCCACTTGCAGTTCACTATGAATACATGAAATAGGAAAGGTTTCTTGGGCAGTTGATCCTAAAAGATTTACCAAAATATTATGTCAGTGTAATAATACTTAACCTAGGTGTTACTAATACCATTAATTTACTCAAGTATATAAAAGCATGCATCAGTTACCACAACATAATATTACTCTGCCATTTCAGATATGCCTGCAGGACGAGCAAATTCGTCGGCAGTGTTTGCTGAGCGAGGCCAAATCATCGGGATGCGGAGAGCCGGGGCAACTGTGCCGAACATTGCTCTCGAAGAGGGGAGGAGCACCAAGACTATTAGGAGATGGACCCGCCGGTGGGAGGAAGAGGGCTCAGTGGAGACAAAACCTCGAAGCGGGAGGCCACGAGTAACGTCGGCAAGGATGGACGCCATGATGGTGGCAGCTGCAACGGCATATCCAACGCGAACATCAGTGGAGCATACAAGAAATCTGGGCCTTAACTGCCATCACATGACGACGAGACGCGAAGCCGGGATCGACTGCGATATTCCAGCTCACAAAGGGTGGCTAACACCTACTCACAAGGAGTGTCGACTCGGCTTTGCATTGGAACACCTTCCACACAGAGAAGAATACTGGAGAACCATTATATTTACCGATGAAACGGTGATCAGGTCAGTGGGAGCCGAAGCAAGGCAGTGATGGCGGCCCCCCAGAGAAACACATTCAACATCGCGCAGTGAGTGGTAGGGAGTCAGTGTAGTAGGCAGTAGGCAGCTACCAAACAGGGAGGTACTACTGCCTGGGAAGATATTGGAAGCATAATGTGTTGTCTAATGGTAGACGCTGCTGCCATATGGCATCACGAAAATTGTGACCAAGTCCCAGGTTGCTGATCTGACTTTCTGCTTCATTTACACGCAATTGCAGGGTCTCAATTGTTTCTCTTACCATTGACAACACAACATACATATATCGTTTCTCACTTTTGATCTTGTTTTCTTCATTTTTGTATTTATAGTTGCTTATTATTATTATTATTATTATTATTACAGTTACTGTATTATTATCATTATTGTATTATTTTATTTTGTTTGTTTTATCATAAATTTTATTTATTATGAATTATTATGACTATTATATTATTATTATTATTATTATTATTATTATTATTATTATTATTATTATTACATTTTCGTCCCCCAGGCCCCGATGTGGGTCAGTGACCTGTGTCCGAGTGGGCTAATCCCCGTAAAAAAAAAAAAATTCTGGGGTGGATGTGGGCAGATGGGCCAGGTTAACTGGTGAAGATCAATGGCCGTTTCACTGGTGAGCAGTATGTAGACATCCTGGAGCAAGTGCTAATTCCTTCCGTCCAGGCTATGGCAGTTCCAGCCCCCCACACTATCAGGCTGGTTCATAACAACAGTCCCATTCATACCAGCAACATAGTGTAGGACTACCTCCAGGATCACCCTGAAATTGAGGTCATCGACTGGCCAACACTAGGATGTGATATTAATCCGATTGAACATATTTGGACCATGATGAATCGTGATTGGGATATTGGGGAGCAGCGAACCTGTGCAGCAATAGAGGCCAAGGCTTACGACATGTGGGAGAGTATACGTCGACGACCAGGGGTGTGCCTGAAGCTGGTCGACTCCATCCCTAATCGCCATGATGAAGTCCTGAATGTAATGGGTGGCTGGACCAAATACTAAGATATGTGTATTGGTGTACTGTTTGAATTTTAGTATTGTTTGTAAATACAATTAATATATATTAACTCACCTACACCTACAGTGTTATCTTAAATCCATGTCCTTAATGATGTCTTAAACTATATCGCATGAAAATTCATAATAAAGTAACTTAGCAGCCACAAATTATGTATTGTGTGGTATACAATGATCTATATGATACATCGTGGAATGTGTTGTCTTATAACACAATGTAATTACATAGTTACATTTGCTACCATCATTGAAATGCTCATGATGTTCAGCACGCAATATTAACGGTAAGCGAGCACACTCCAAAATATATGAAGCTTGCATATTGTGGTGGGGTGTTTCAACACTGGAACTTGGAATAATTGGAACTAGATGACGTCTAAATACTATTTTACAATACTGATAACTTTTTCACTCCACTCTTTTTAACATAAGTATATAATTATATAATATTGCATATTATCACAAATGTTTATTAAGCAAAGGATGGGTGGAATATAAATAAATATTACCATAATCTCTTTGTCTGAATAACAACAAAATTGTGACGTGATTGCTGAGCAAAACTAGCTGACCAAGGCCCTTCACCCTGATCCTTGCATATTTCACTTTTATCCTTAATATATTCCATTCTTTAAAGTATCATTGTGACCTGAGCGGCAATAAGCACCCAGGGCACTGCACATGTTCCATGAATTCATAACCATAAAGAAACAACTGTAAGACAGAACGTAGTTAAAAAGGCAGCTTGAAATTATGGTGGTATAAACAATAAATAAACCTGCCTCTCATCCAGCCCCCACCTTCTCTATCCCCCCCCCCCCCCCACCACACACACACTACAGTGGGCGACATCTGTTGGCCGACCACAGCATTTCCCCCAGCTGTTTCGAAACTTCAGACTCAAGGCTAGTCGAAACCTCACTGTGGCTGGGAAGTGGACACGACTTTTGTGCACGATAGTACATGTCTTTGTTAACATGTTTAGTACTGGGAACTAAGATACAAGAAACATAATCTTTTCAAGAAGAATGGTTGAAGATGCTTATGATTTTCAAACTCATTGAATCTCATGGAGAGAGTGTACTCCCCTGAAAAAGGTTGTTCCTGGGTTTTTTCCGTAATGGTACATAAGTATAGAAGGGTTGATGTGGGTGAGTATGACATCAGCTGCATCAGTGTGGGTGACGCCCTCCTTATTTATCATTATTTTTTTTTACTTGTAGTTATTACTGCTGTGTTGGTGAAGACCTACTCCTCCTCCTCCTTCTAATATTTTGCTGTCACTCGGAAATCAAGTTTGACGATCACCCAACTATGACACAATGATAATAGTTATTAAAGATGTCACCTTCGTTTGGGAGCTCAGAGGTGACTGAGAGGCTGATACGGGACCGGCAGGGCCGTCTATATATGTTGCACGCGTGGAGGGCTACATCTACTGCAGCCTCGTCTTTCCAATGCTAGCACTTGCCTGCCTCGGTATGCAGTCGGGCTAGCTCGAAAGTATTGACACTTTCTCGTGTGGTGCTTTTCCAAGCGTTACCGTATGCCGTGATTGTCTCCCAGATGCCGGGGTCGATTTGGCTCTTTTTCAGGTTTGTGTTAAGATTATTCCTACACATTTTCCGTTGCCCCCAGAGTTACGTTTACCATTCATTATTTGACTACAAAGCAGATGCTTTGGCAGTCTACTGTCGTTCATGCTGGAAACAAGGTCAGTTCTATGTAGTTATTCATGGATAATAATAGCCTCAATGCCCCTATGGACGATGGAACTGAGGCTACATTGGTGAAAGTTCTTAAGTGCCATGAGGTGCCGCCTGTAAGTGAACAATGTCTCGCCTGCATACACCAGTGTGAGGATGATCATTGATCGATATACGTGCAACATTGTAGATAATTTTAGCTCCCTACATCTGAAGACACGAGTACGAAGTCTGCCAAAGGCTTGAGATGCACATCTCATCCGTTGTTGAATATCTTCATAGGTGTCCACGGTGGTGAGCAGGTGGAAGCCATGGTATTGAAAGTGGGTAACATTAGAGAGGGCAGTAACTTTAACCAGAATGGATGGTAGAGGTGTGGTTGAATCAGGGACAGGCTGAAAGACAATCCGAATCTTACGTTTATTCACCTCAAGGCCGAATTGTGCATACGCATCTGCGTTGGGGTTCAGGATCTCTTGTACATCGCGTTCAGTGTGAGCGATGAGGGTGAAGTCGTCTGCATACTAAAGTTCAGTGATGGAATGGGGCCACACCTTTGTTCCTGTCTGGAGTCGCCGTATGTTGAAAAGTGCCTTCATCCGGTACTGGATGTCCACCTCGCCGGCTAAATTGATACTGGCACGAATACAGAAGGCAGGTAAGAAAATAAATCGATTTGGACCCAGTACATATCCTTGTCTTACCCCTGTTTGGATGGGGAAGAACTCAGACTGGGTGCCATTATGCAGATTACAGCCGCTCATGCCATAATGGAGTTACCTCACATTGGCGATGAATTTTGATGGACAGCCAAAACGACTGAGCGTCAGCCAGAGAGCTTCCCTGTTGACCGAGTCGAAGGCCTTAGTACAGTAAGGTCAATGAAAGCCATGTACAAGCCACGACGCTGCTCTCTGCACTTTTCCTGTATCTAGTGGGCAGCAAAGATCATGTCAGTGGTGTCACATGGCAGTCCAAACCCACATTGAGATTCTGAGAGCAGGTTTTCCGCCTCAGGATAAAGTCTGCTTTGGAGGACTCGGGCGATAATCTTGCCAGGTATGGACAGCAGGGAGATCCTTCGGTAGTTGCCACAGTCTGACCTGTTTCCCTTGCTCTTATTGACGATGGAAGCGTCTTTAAAATCTCGGGGGTTTCCTCCTTCTTTCATATACTCTCCAGGAGAGAGTGGAGACTGCTGGTAAGCAGAGGTCCGCCTGCTTCATACTCTTCGGCTGGGATTCCACCAGGCCCTATTGCTTTGTTATTTTCCATCTGCTTATTTTTCATCTGCGGGATGGAGGATAGCTGAGGCGGGTCAGCTCTGGGTGCTGAGAGACCTGCTGGTTAGTCAGTTGAGCAAGGAATCTTAGTGCTGTTTCCAGCGCTGACAGATGCCTGTTTGGTCTTTAAATAGGGAGCTACATTCGGGCCATATATTGTTTAAGCGAAATTGAAAAATTCAGGCATCTTATGCTAACCTGCAAATTTTTGCTTTTCACACACTATTTTGTTTTTCCACTATTCGTTCATAAGTTTGGGAAGTTCGCGCTCTGCCGCCTCTTTCTTCTCGTTGAAGGTAGCAATTTTGGTCTGAGACTGAGGGTTGTTCTCCCAGTCAGTGAAGGCAGTACATTTACGATCAACGAATGCATTGATTTCCTGCATTTTTTTTATCTTGTCGAGGGTCTCGCTGCAGGATTTTGTCATGACTCGAGGATACCCTGTTCGGTTTGTTTGTTTGTTGCTGGGTTGTTTATCAAGCCATCGTCGAGCTGCTCTATGAAAACATGTACTACCGCTTGATCATCCAGTCGCGTGGTGTTGAACCTCTTCTGGAGGCTTGCTGTCTTCGCCGTTTAGGGGCAACTTGAAGGGAGAGTTGTCCTCCACACACACACATACACTGGAATATCAAGGGAATTATTTGTTGGTCTCAAATAATTTTTGCCTTTTTATAATTTGGTTTGCGTTTTCCTTATTCAAGCATATAATCGTGAAACAACTCATAAAATAACTGAAGTGTATTTTAAGTTCATCTGTGTGTTGAGGTAATCAATTCTGGGAGATAATTCGCCAATAGTTGTCAGTAACGAAAGTTCTGAGATGTCTTGTCTATGCGGGTTGATGATATCACTGAGGTAGATGAGCAATAGCTGGACTAGTCTGTTTATGATGGATATCCACAAGTAAAGTTCTTAATTATTAATGAAAGAAATAGAGGTAAGTTTGATGTACACTGACCCGCACTTCGCGCGGCACCTGGAAAGGAAATGTAGGTGGTGGTGCTGATGTACAATCAGTAAAAAAGAAAAAACTACTGGTCACTACGACCAAATTTTATTTTTCTGTCTCTAAATTGCCTGAGATATCACTCGGAGAAACAACTGACCATTATGACAAACCTACAGAATAATCAATGTGTACCTCTTTGAACTTCTCGCAGCACCTGAAACGAAATGGAGGAGGGGAAGGGTGGTGTACCGGGTATACAATCAGTGTGTATATGAGTGCGTGCGTTCGGCAACCTGATGAGGGGAGGGGGGGGGGGGGAAGTAGCTTCTTATCACAGGGAATCACAAAATCTCCCAGAGGTGAAGGCGTTGGGAAAGTAGACACATGGACTTTCCCAAAGATATTTTCATACATCTCACATTAAGGCTTGTGTTCACAGTGCAACAATAAAACTACAAGGCTGCATGTGTGTGTGTGTGTGTGTGTGTGAAGTAGTCACAGGGTGGTGAAATGCGTCTAGAGTGGCAGCATTATGTTAGTGTTTAAGTGCAAGCATTACTTGCTCCCTCTCGCTTTCAGCTGCCTTCCGCTGGCTAGCCTTCGTGGCGAACAGGGAAGCAACTTGAATAAGTCTTACCTTGCCAGTACACAGCCTCCTCACCATCAAGACTCCTGTTGTGCCTCCTCGTGAACAACACACGGTAACTGGGTGCCCTCATGGGCCCAGGCGAAATCAGCGGGGGATCTCGGAGTAGCAGTGGTCCCCAGAGAGACGGCGCATAGGCTCACTGGCTTGTGGACACGTCCTGGCGCCTACCAACCACCGCCCACCTGCCTTGGTAGGTATAAGGCTATGGGAGTAAAGCTCGAACGAAAAATCTGTGGTGGTGCCCCACATCAGGCAGACGTGCTTACAGAGCTCCAACAAGACCCCAATGGCAATGTAGGCGGATGAGGTGACCACCATGGAAACCCAGCGACTATACAAGTGGACGAAGGCAATGCCTGATGGACAGGCTACTAAGGCGAAACCCAACAAACAGGGCTATCGGCAGTCCATTGCGAGTCTCCCTCTCCCCAATCGTTACAACACTTGCCCCACAGGATCAGGAAAAGGGAAAGCCAAAATGTGTGGTTACAGCCTGCGCTCCTGCCTCACCACATAAATCAACTCACGTGCAGCCTTCATCCAGTTCATCATGCCTCTCATCATCATCAAAACCCATATACCTCCAAAAGTCCTATGGGAACAGACGAGTGGCGACGGGGACAGGCAGAGATGACTGTAGGGAGTCTCTAGTCACAACTCTGCACATGGGCAGCTCAGATAAGATGGTCGTTTCTGCACTGGGATCTAGGCAGCAGTGCAATCCGGTCCAGTCTGTGCGACTGAGCAGCCCTTTCATGGAGCCACTCTGTTCACCCTACTTGGGGAGGGGGCTAGAAAAGGTGCCCTAAACATAGGCTGCCTAAAAACCCAACCTGACTGGACAACCGCACCCAGTAAGGTCATTCTTATGCGGTCTAAAACACAACCAAAATCACAGATCCAAACAAAAACAAACCATTTAACCTCTTATGGTCGCTGCATGGAATGTGAGGACCCTTCTGGATACTAGCACAAATGAGCATCCTGAAAGAAGAACTGCCCTTGTGACAAAAGAGCTGGCTAGGTATAATATCGACATAGCAGGCATCCTAGGTGAGGGCCAACTCACAGAACGGTGGTCTGGTTACACCTTCTTCTGGAAGGGTAAGCCTGCCGCGGAAAGAAACAGCATTTATGGAGTTGTCTTTGACATCCGCCAACGAATCCTGCACAGGCTAACTGAAATGCCTATTGGGATCGACGAACGCCTCATGACGCTTCGAGTCCCACTGAATCGCTCACGTCATGCCTTCTGTATCAGTGCATACCCCCGAACACTGGATGCAGAGGATAACATAAAGGAGTTCTTTTACGCCGACCTCGACAGGGTGCTAACTTCTATCCCCAGAAGAGACAAGGTTGTGCTCCTTGGCGACTTCAATGCCAGAGTTGCCAGAGATGCTAATATTTGGCAGGGAACCATAGGGAGAAATGGACTTGTCAAGTGTAATCCCAACGGCCTACTCCTCCTCAGCAAGTGTGCTGCACACAACCACACTATCAACAATACCTTGTTTAGGCAGGCCTACAAGTTCAAGGGTTCATGGCAACTCCCACGATCCAAACACTGGCATCTCATTGACTACATCATTGTCAGAGAAGGAGATCGCCGAGATGTCCTCATCACCCGTGCCATGCGTGGCTTAGACCATTGTGACACTGATCATCAATTTCTCAGATCCAAGCTCTCTCTTCATCTCTCTTCACGTCGCCCAAAAACGGCGATGACAGCAAGCCTCCAGAAGGGGTTTTACTACTAAGCGTCTGGAGGATCCAGCGGTAGCACATGCTTTCAGAGAGCAGCTCGAACATGAGCTTCTAAACAATCCAACAGCGGAGAGACCTTCGGCCAGATCAAAAGAATACATCAGGATTGCATTGATGAAAATGACCCGACAATTAAATAGCTCATTGATGATAAACATGCCGCTTTTACTGACTGGTAGAACAACCCTCAGTTTCGAACCAAAGCTTATACCTTCCGCAAGAAGAAAGCGGCAGCCCAGCGGGAACCTCGCGATCTAAAGAACGACTGGCTTAAAAATAAAGCATGTGAAACACAAAAACTTGCAGATCAGAACAAGATGTGCGAATTTTTCATTTCCACTAAAACATTTTATGGGCCACTCACTCGTTGTGCATCATCCCTCCCCTCATCTAACGGTAAACTCATAATTAAAGACGATGAAGGCCTTCTTCAGCGCTGAAAAGAGCACTGCCATTCATTGCTCAACTGAAACATCGATGTGGACTACCCACTACCCAGCAGGTCCCTCAGCATTCAGACCTGACCCACCGCAGCTATCCTCCACCCCTGGATGAGGTAGCTACTGCCATCAAACAAATGAAGAATAACAAAGCTGCAGGGCCTGATGGAATCCCAGCCAAGGTGTATAAAGCAGGAGGACCTCTGCTTACCAGCCGTCTCCACTCTCTCCTGGAAAATATATAGGAAAAGGAGGAAATCCCTCAAGTTCTTAAATACGGCTCCATTGACAATATTTATAAGAACAAGGGAGACCGGTCAGGCTGTGGCAACTACCGTGGTATCTTACTGCTTTTTGTAGCTGGCAAGATTAGCGCCCTAGTCCTCCTAAACAGACTTCTTCCTCAGGCGAAAAACCTCCTCCTTGAATCTTAATGTGGTTTTAGACCATTATGTGGCACCACTGACATGATCTTTGTTGCCCGCCAGATACAGGAAAAATGCAGAGAACAGCGTAGTGACCTGGTTATGGCTTTCATCGACCTAACCAAGGCCTTCGACTCGGTCAACAGGGAAGACCTCTGGTGGACCCTCAGCCGTTTTGGCTACCCAACAAAATTCATCGCCATTGTGACGCAACTCTACAACGGTACCTAATCAGAATTCTTCCCTATCCGAACAAGGGTTAAACAAGAGTGTATACTGGCACCAACTCTCTTTTCCATCTTCTTGGCTGCCTTCCTAACTCGTGCTAGTGCCAATTTAGCCAGCGGGGTAAACATCAAGTACCTGGTGAAAGGAGTTATTTTCAACATAAAACGACTCCAGGCAATAAGAGACCTTGTTCCTCACACTGAACTCGATCTACAGGCGATCCTGAACACCTATGCAGATGCGTATGCACATTTCGGCCTTGAGGTGAATATACGTAAGACTCAGATTCTCTTTCAACCTGCCCCTAATTCAGGCACACCTCCACCATCCATCCTGCTTAACGGTACTACCCTCTCTAATGTTGCCCACTTTCTGTATCACGGCTCTCACCTATCCACCACCACAGAAGAGATTCAGCATCGGATCAGATGTGCATCTCAAGCCTTTGGCAGACTCCGAATAGTGTCTTCAGCTGTAGTGAGCTGAAATTATCTACAAAGCTATACGTATATCGAGCAGTGGTTCTTCCCACCCTGCTATATGACAGTGAGACATGGGTCACATACAAGAGGCACCTCAAGGCACTTGAAAACATTCATTTACGTAGTTTGATTTCCATCCTCCGAGTTCGCTGGGAAGACAAGAAAACAAATGCCAGTATTTTTGCTGACACCAACTCTAAGAGCATCGAGGCTACCATTATCCATGAACAACTACGTTTGACTGGCCAGTAGACTGCCAAAACAGCTACTTTACAATCACCTAACGAATAGTAAACGTAACTCCTGCGGGCAATTGAAAAGGTGTAAGGATAGTCTTAAGACAAACCTGAAAAAGTGCCAAATCGCCCCTCTCACCTTGGAGTTAATTACTCCACATCGTAACGCTTGAAGGAGCACCACACGAGGTGTCAATACTTTCGAGTTAGCCCGACTGCAAATCGAGGCAGACAAGCACCGACGCCGGAGCAACCCTGCCACTGCCCTTCCCGTAGTAAATGAAGCTCTCCACAGGTGCAACGAATGTGAACAACGCTTCGGGTCCCTTATCGGTCTCTTTAGTCACCTCAAAACTCACTAACCTAGTTGACATACCTAATACCTCAAAGCATTGTATCATAGCTGGATGATTATCATATTCGATTCCGAGTGACAGCAAAGTAGTAGTAGTAGTGTGTGTGTGAGTGTGTGTGTGTGTGTTTGTGTGTGTGTGTATGTTTGTTTGGTGTCTGAGAGTTGGAGGTGAGGTGATCATCAAGCGTGTATATAAGAGGACGACGACCTTCCTCCCACAGTTGTTTCTTCCCCAGCAAACATGGCTGGTGTCCCGGTGAAGACCTGCTTGCTAGGGGCCCTCACTCTCACCTTCCTCCAGCCAGGTATTCTCACACATTCCAATGGTCAAGAAAATTTTTCAATGAAGATTTGTAAATTCCATCATCGCTTGTGAGAACTTTCCTAGTTAATGAAGAAGTTGCCTTAACACCATAGAAATTCTCCATTATGTAAGGACAGGAGAAATCTGGTTCAGAGTGTGTGTTTGTTGGGTTGCAGGGGCAGCGGTGACTCAGTGTGAAAACATAGTAATTGACAACGAGTGGGATACTGGATATCAGGCGGACTTTAAGCAAATTTCTCCTGTGGATTTGGATGGCAACACCGGCCTCACTATACAATGGACTTTCAGTGCTCCCGTAGATTCAATCGATGTAAGTGCACCATGTTTTTTCTCGTGATAAAATTTAAATCAAATTGTCAGAGTCTGTTTTAACTACTGAGTGTCTTATTATGTTTCCTTTATCTATCTATGTCTCTATTTATATAAGATGAAGGAATTTCAGCTTCTGATATAAAAAGTAATCTCTAACAAACACTGTGGTTTTGGGTCATAATTTTTACACCTGATGTGATACACAGTGGACATTATTGTTGGACAGAGGGAGATGTGAAGATCCCAGAAGTATTTAAAGCATAAATATATATTATATATGCACCATTTATATCACTGATATCTTATTTGACAATTAAATGACCACTACCTATATACAGATGCCGTAGTTACTTCACTCCTGAGCAGTTGCTTAAGGTTTATAAGGGATTCATTCATCCTCACTTGGAGTACTGCTCCCATATCCAGGGCAGCTCTTCTTCTACCCAACTGTTAGATCGGGTGAAATCAAAGGCTACTTTAGTTAACGATCTTTCTTCCCTTTCTCTTCGCTGCAATGTTGCTTCACTCTCTCTCTTTTACAGGAACTTTAACGGGCTCTTTCAGTGTCTTTGGCAGTGGGTTCGTAACACTCGCCTTGTCCGTGGTGCCCACCGCTTCTGTGTGAAAGTCGGTCACACAAGCAACCCGTTAAAGAACATCCTTCTTTCCTCATACAGCCACTTTGTGGTATGCTCTGCCCTTTTCTGTGTTTCCATACTCTTGCAATCTGTCTCACTTCAAAAAGCTAATTTCCGGCATCATCTTGATGTAGATTAACATACCAGTTTCCCCTCTAATTTTTATTATTTTTGACTCTTAATTTTTTACACCCCAGGCCCCGTTATGGGTCGATGACCTGTGTCCAGGTGGGTTAATCCCCCCCTCCCCCAACACACACAGTCACACACAGTCACACACATATATATATATATATATGTATATATATATATATAAGTCCGCGTGTTTATTGGGCTAATGAAATATATATATATATATATATATATATATATGTAATCAACGACCTCACCAGCAAGGAATCGAACCCTCGACCTACTGGGTGTGACTAGGGAGCGCTTACCGGCTAGGCCACAAGGACAGTGTCCTTGTGGCCTAGCCGGTAAGCGCTCCCTAGTCACACCCAGTAGGTCGAGGGTTCGATTCCTTGCTGGTGAGGTCGTTGATTATATGTTCAAAGTCCGTGTGTTATATGGACTAAAAATGAAGTATATATATATGTGATGACCACATATGAAACAAGAAAACACGAAGGGGTGAGTACAGACTAAGGAGTAATTATTGACAAGGCTAATATATACAGGCTAATATATACAGCAGGGGTACACAACGTTCCGGTCATAAGGCAGTGACCCTTACTAATCTTCTTAATAAAAAAATTGACTATGCCATCTCTAAGCACGGCAGCTGTCCGTAGTCAGGTCACAGGGTAAGATGTCCCGACCTTCTCACCTGGTTACAAATCTTATTAATCACAAAATTGTCCAGTTTGTACATGCCGTTACTCAAATTAATGTTGACGGATTCGGTATGTTTAATGAGAGTAGATCCTTTAATGTTCCTACTGACAATTAAATTACAAAGTAATATTGAAGAGGTATTATCCCAGTCAATGCAATGCTTATTGTCTCTTACATGAATGAACAAAACATTGGATTCCTGGCCTGCCCTAACAATATATTTATGCTGTTTAAGTCTAGTTATAAGATCTTTTCCCGTCTGACCAAGTTAGAACATTTTGCATTCCTTGCAAGGAACCTTGTAAATGCAGCCTCCTGCATTGCTGGGGGAGTTCTTCGTTAACGTTTGATTAACAGCGCATGAGTTACTGAATGTCACATGTACGTTCCAGGTTTTCAGTTGTAGAGGAATTTGAGAGAAATTTTTGTTAAAAATCAATACTAAAATAATCTAATTGTTATGGGTAGGCTTAGGATCAGTTCTATAGAAAGGTATCTTAGCGATGTTAGGCATTTGTCTGTAAAAGAACTTGGGTATTTTAAGTTCAAACCAATATTATAGGTATATTTATATTCCTCATCAATGAATTCCAGACTGCATATTAGTAGAGCACGTAAGAACATTGATGAGAATGCTGACTGTTTGACTCTATTATGGTGGGCAGAATAATAATGAATATATGAACACACATTAGTAGATTTCCAATAAATACTGAACTTAAAGGTGTTACCTACTCAATTCAATTCAATTTCAATATTTTATTCCTTGATAAAGAAAGCGGGATCCTAGTGCTTTCGCTAGGTACCCCTGCACAATAACACCAGAAGCATCTGGCAAGTGTCACAAGTATATATAAATATTATAAAGGAGCTTACTAAAGCCTAAGGAAGGAAGGATATTCCTTCAACGCAGCATCAACATTATTTACATAATATCTGGCCAGTATGGGGAGGCTCATCATGTCTACATCAGGGGGTCGTGGAGTGGTGGTCCAGCAGGCGCCACGGAAGAGTTGTGTGTGGGACATCTTTGGAGGTAGAGGACAAGGGTGTGGCTGTCAGGTCTTCTGCATAATGCACAAGGGGAGGCGGGGATACCAATTTCCTAAGCAAAGTCATAACTAATGATGGTACGGGCAGCAATCACGTCCCTTTTCCTCGACATACGAGAGGTCAGGGAGTTTACGGAGGACATCATACCAGGTGGGCGGGGATTCTAGGGGGATGGCTGCTTCCCGAGCTTCTCTCTGTTTCAGGCGAATTTGGGTCCTAAGCTGTAAGAGTGTTCGAGGAACAACGCAGTCAGCTGCGGCCTTGTTACAGCCAGTCTTGACAAGGCCATCTGCTGCCTCGTTCCCCAAGATACCGACATGACTGGGTATTAGGGTGTGTCATAGGAGGGAAGATCAGCTAAAACTAATGGCCCATCACTTTTTTGGTAGATTTTAGTGTATATAAACAGAAAATAATTTCAGTTTTAATATTTTGCAACCTTTTGCTAGGTAAATTTTAGCCTGAAATTTATCGAAAATCTAACGTACAGCTGCATTAGTGCATTACAATTAAATAGTGAACATTGCTTTCTGACTTCATTCTTTAACAACCCAACTAACAATATTTTTTTCTGTTTCAGATTCTGATGCATTTATAAGTTGATAATGTTTGCGATGGCTGCTTGTGTCAGGACGAGGAACCAAAAATCCAGCCATCTCAGTCACTATCTTGGGTCTGGGAGAGAGCTCCTGAAGTCGGAGTTGCCTACATTGAGAGATGCTTTGAGATACGGTGTTTTAATCAGACAAATCAGTGACAAGAACCAAAGAACTTACACAAACAAAGACATTGCCAGTGATATGACCAAAGCTGTCATGGCACAGTACACTCTGGCTAACGCTCAGTTCAAGCCTCCAGTCATAACAAGTCAGAAGAAGATTAGTGAGAGACTGCTAGCCAGTTGGGAAAAGGCAAGAGATATCTCTCTTGGGAGAGGAAAACTTGCAGTTAAGGACAGCTTTGCCAAGCAACTGGACCAGTTATTTGACATAATTACTTGCAAGTGCCCAATTGTTCTCTGTCCTGAGTTTGGATGCGATCGTGACTGTAAATCCGAGGCCCACATCTCCTGTATTTGCAAGCGTGAACTGAAGATTCCTGTGATCGAACTGGCATTTGTCAAAGCACAGAGAGAGAAGACTGGCAGTATAGGGGCTCTCATGATTTCTAGCCAAGATATTCCGGAGTCCAAGAGACAGGAGGCTGCCACAGAGAGACAGAAGAGGAGAAGAGTTGCCGAGGAAAAGAGACTTGAGAAGGCCCAGGGTGAGGTAAAAAAGGCCGATGATTGGAGTCAAGCTGATTCAGAGTTTAATGACTTCCCCATGGCTGATCCGAGCGCTGACCAGGAGAATGGTGACTTTGTCCCTAACCCAGAAAATAATGATCCCAAACCTTCCAGGCATAAGATTCGAAATAGGAAAGATAACCCGAGCATAGCTCTGGCCAGCATGCGATGGCCACACTGGTCTCAGAGAAACTGCAGAGATAGCAACAGCTGCCTGGATTGACGGTGGTTTGATAACACCTGATGATGTTCACCTGGTGATAGATCATAACAAAGTAAGGAGAGCTCAGGAGAAACTTGTCAGTAACCTAGAAGAGGAGTTTGATAAGGGGATAAGAGAAAATGGAATCAATTGTTTGTTCTTTGATGGGAGAAGGGATGACACTAAAGTGTTCATGAAAGTTGGAGATTCTGACAAGTTGTTCCCTGCCATGGTGAAGGAGGAACACTACTCCTGCTGCAGTGAACCAGGAGGGAAGTATTTGTGGCATTTCACTCCAGAGAAAGATGACATCAGGAAACCAGCTGAGATAGTGGCAGATAACATTGTGAACTGGCTCAGAGAGAGGAACGTAGACCAGACCCTGCAGGCCATTGGAGGGGACAGCACCAACACGAACACAGGGTGGCAAGGGGGGGGTCATACAGTGGATAGAGCGGAAGATTGGGAGGAAGCTGGTCTGGATTGTTTGTGACCTCCACACCAACGAGTTGCCACTCAGACATCTGATCCAGGAGCTGGATGGCAAGACTCTTTCAAACAACAGATGGTCTGGTCCTCTTGGCAAGATGCTGGACTCTGCCACTGAGTTAGAAATAAATCCGAGCTTTGAAAAAATCACAGTTGGCCCTCCACTCGTTGAGCTTGCACATACTGTCATTGACGACCTGAGTACTGACCAGTACTATGGTTGCATGATTTGCAGTGCCATCAAAGCTGGAGTCATGCCTGATAGACTTGCTTACCTGCAGATAGGTCCAGTCTCACATTCTAGGTGGCTCACAACGGCTCTCAGGTTCTGCAGAATTTGGGTCGCTCATCATAAACTGAAAGGGAACCAGCTTCACAACCTGAGACTTATTGTCCAATTCATCGTGAGTGTCTACTTGCCAAATTGGTTCAACACCAAGGTCAAGTCATCGTTCTCCGAAGGTCCGAGGCATGTTCTCTTCCAGCTTGAGCTCCTGAGGAGTCAGCCAAGGAAGGTTGTTCAGATTGTGGAGCAGACTGTGAGGAGATCTTCCTGGTAAGCTCATCCCGAGGCAGTTCTGCAGACAATGCTCTGCAGTAAGGATGAGGAGGAGAGAAGAGTGGCAGTCAAAAAGATCTTGGATATGAGACTTATGAGAGGATCTGGGCATGACGAATCAGTTGGTGACGATTCCTTCAGGGTCAGGAGGACTCCTGAAGTCAATCTAGGTGCCAAGACCCTCACTGATCTCATAGATCTGGATAACATCCAGGCTGGCAGTGAGCCCCCTCTTACCTGCGGCCTCACCAATGTTCAAGTCAGAGCTTTCCTGGACAACCCCATGCATGTCCCTGCCTGGCCCTCGCACACCCAGAGTATAGAGCGTTGTGTACAGCAAGTGAGCGAGGCCAGCAGTCACGTGTACAGCCAGGAGAGGAGGGAAGGCTACATCCGAGCTCAGGTGGTCAGCAGGGAGGTGATGAGTAGAAACAGAAGCAAGAAAGACATGTTCTCTATGGTGTGCAGCAACACCGGTTCGTAGTAGTAAAACCGGTTTTTGTATTTGATGATTTTGTTTTCTAAAGGAATATTAAATTTAATAAATGTGTCAAGATCATTCGTTTCACTATTCTGGATCATTTTCATCCTAATAAATTAACCTGATACATTTACTTTACTTTAAATAAGCTATTTAGTGGTGTTGGTAAAAGGGTGGGAATACTGAATTTTCATAAGATTTCAAGTTAAAATTTACCTAGCACAAAATAAAACCTTTTCAAATCTGAAGACATCACATGATTCTGCACATAGAACTACATCAAAAATACCATGGGCCGATTTTTCAAACTCAAAAAAAAAAAATCTCCTCCGTATGACACACCCTACTGGGTATCCATAGGAATGGCACAGGACGGCCTGCTCCTGAAGTATTGATGTTAACCCTCGTATTCGGAGGCTGAGGTCCTTATTTTCCCCTGATCGAAATGCGATCCCGTCGAGAGCAGACCTGGAATCGCAGCAGACAAGCAAGGGGCAGAAACCATCGGCTTATTCCTCAACGAGATGGGCAGCAAGTAGGGCTATCAGTTCAGCCTGAGTGGAGGATGCCCCGACAGAAACTCTGAGAGAGAGTTTGATAGGCTCAGGGGCAACAGGACGGGAGATGTAGACACCAGCCCCGGCCCTACCTGTAGCGGGGTCAGGGGAGCCATCAGTGTAGAGGACGACCCTACCTGGGGATCAGTAGGCGATCCTGGAGAGGTGGTATTTGCAGAGAATAACAGGGTTCACGTGGGATTTCGGGAGCGGTCCACTGAGGGCAATCACTTCAGGTTAAAAATCCAGCCAGGAAGAAGGAGACGAACCAACATCAGGGGTGACAACAGTATCAGGCAGGGGGTCGTGTTCCTGAAGGGCCCGGATAAGTGACCCTCGCCACTGTCTTCTAGGTGGAGGTCGGCCTCGGACAGCAGGAATCAAGTTGGCTTGGACATATTCGCCCTAGGATCTCGTGGAATGGAAACGGTAGTTTTCAGGTAAAACTCCTGGACACGATCCTGTAAGGGGGAAAGACCAAATTCGGTATATAGAGAAGTAGAACGTGTCCACTGAGGGGCCCCAAGGACGATACGAGCATGTTTCCTTTGGATAACTTCGAGACGGTTGACAGCAGTCCGACTAATGTTGACGAGGGCAGTGACGGCGTAGTCGACACAGGAACGGAAAAAGGACTTGTACATGGTGAGAAGTACAGGGAAGGTGGCACCAAGGGAACCCCTGCACATGGTAGAGAGGGGGGCGAGACGTCGAAAGCATATGTCTCGAAGATAGCGGACTTCAGGTATCTGGCAACGTGTGTGAGTTACATACACACTCAGGTATTTTGTCAGATTAACCCAGTCCAAGGGCGTTCCTGATAAGAGAAGGGGGGGGGGGAGGTACAAAACGACCGTGCCACGTGGCTTTTGTTTTCCCAGTTGAAAGACGGAAACCAAGTGAATCACACTCTCTAGAGACCAGATCAAGGTTTCCTTCATGCTGATGTAGTCAGCAGCTTCGAGGAGGACATCGTCGGCATATCCTGAATAGACAACTTCTGTCGGGCACGGGAGAGATGCAATGGAGTGCATGAGAGTGTTAAACAAAGTGGGACTCAGGACTCCACCTTTGGGGGGGGGGGGGGGGGGTTTCCGAGGTACCTTTCTTGAACAGGAGATATATTGCCTTCAACGCGAACCCGGGCCTGACGTCCAGTGAGGTAAGAGGCGACCCAGTTATCTACTCTGGGGATCAGACAATCGAGGATTGGTAATTTGCAGTCACTTTCTAATTCCACAGTGAATTTGATCGAGGGGGCTAAGTTGTTAAGTAGTGTTAAAAAGGCTTTTAAGCCCTCATTACATGGCCAAAGACATATTACATCATCTACATATCCAAACCAAACTGCTGAATGTGGTAAAATATTGCTTAGTAGTTTCTTGTCAAAAAATTCCATCGCCAAACCAAATTTTTGAGCATGATACCTGTACAATATAAACCATTAAATTAAAATTTACAATCCTTAATACACAGTTTGATAAGTTCAATGAAAAAATTTTTTAAGACTGGCAAGGGAATATTATCCAGGGAATCTGTGAGGAAGTCAAGCAAATCATCAATTTGGACCTTTGTAAAGAGTGATGTTAAATCAAAACTGGCCAGTTTAAAATCATAATTAATATGTCAATTATTGAGTGTAACAACTAAATCCATATTATTCTTAATATTAGACTTTAATATGTTGCCAACTAGGGGATTTAGCAAAGAAACTAGCCATTTAGACAACTTAAAAGTGATTGACCCAACTGAGCTAATACTGGGTCCTGCTGGGTTACTTGGCACACAAAGCATTGTGTTCCAAAGTGTCCGGAAAGATTTACCAAAGCAGTCCAAGGGTTTAGTAATGGCATTTACAAATTGGACAATTTTGTGATTATGACCTGAATATGGTGGACACTTGCTGTCTCTAGGGACTTGATCTCACTCTCCTTTTCTGCATATATTAGCCTTGTCAATAATTACTCCTTAGTCTGTACTCACCCCTGAAGATGTGAATTACACGAAAGCACTTAGGAACTTCGTGTTTTCTATGTTTCATATATATACAGTATATATATATATATATATATATATATATATATATATATATATATATATATATATATATATATATATATATATATAAATATAAATATATATATATATATATATATATATATATATATATATATATATATATATATATATATATATAAATATAATATATATATATATATATATATATATATATATATATATATATATATATATATATATATATATATATATATATATATATATATTATCAACGTTTCATACCAGCTGGATTCGGTAAAATGCTACTGACACCACATACAGGCTTTGTGTGAAATATAACAGAGTCTAGAACTGCTTTTAGTGTCCTTGTGGGCTAGCCGGTAAGCGTTCCCTAGGGCCACCCAGTAGGTCGAGGGTTCGATTCCTTGCTGGTGAGGTCGTTGATTATATGTTCAAAGTCCGCGTGTTAAATGGACTAAAAATATATATATATATATATATATATATATATAAGAACATAAGAACATAAGAATGGAGGAAACTGCAGCGGGCCTATTGGCCCATACTGGGCAGTCCCGTTTACACCCAACCCCTATTGCTCATATGAGCATCCAACCTATGTTTGAAGCAATTCAGCGTATTCGAGTTAATGATGATATTTGGTAACTTGTTCCATTCATCCACTACTCTGTTTCCAAACCAGTGTTTACCTATTTCACGCCTAAATCTAAATTTGTCCAATTTAAAACCATTGTTACGAGTTCGCTCCTGGTTGGATAATTTGAGTACCTTTGTAATGTCCCCTTTGTTTAGCCCTGCCTTCCATTTATACACCTCTATCAGGTCGCCCCTCGCTCTACGTCTCTCAAGGGAGTGCAAATTAAGATGCTTTAACCTGTCTCTATACTCAAGGTTCCTGATACCCGGGATTAGTCTTGTCATTCTCCTCTGGATTCTTTCCAAGGATTCTATATCCATTCTGTAATACGGTGACCAGAACTGGACTGCGTAATCCAGGTGTGGTCTCACAAGAGCAAGATACAGTTTTAGGATGACCTCGCTAGTCTTGTAACTAACACTCCTTTGTATGAACCCAAGTACTTTATTAGCCTTGTTACGAGCAAAAACACATTGTTTACTTGGCTTAAGGTTCCTACTTATCATTACTCCTAAATCTCTCTCGCAGTCGGATTTCTCTATGGCATCGTTGTTCATCTGGTATCTGGTTTCCCTGTTTACATTCCCTATACTGAGTACTTTACATTTGTCAATGTTGAATTTCATCTGCCATTTTTCAGACCATTCGAAAAATTTGTTTAGATCCTCCTGTAGTTTTGCCGAGTCCTCGTCAGATTTGATAACACGTCCTATTTTAGTATCATCAGCAAATTTACTTATGTTGCTGTCTATGCCGATATCTATGTCGTTTATGTATATAATAAACAATAATGGTCCAAGTACTGAGCCTTGGGGAACTCCACTTGTGACGTTGCTCCAATGGGACTTAGTGCCGTTAATGCTCACTCGCTGTTTCCTGTCCTGTAACCACGCCCTAATCCATTTAAGGATGTCACCTTTGATGCCATGAGCTTCTACCTTTCTAATTAGTCTTTCGTGGGGTACTCTGTCGAAGGCTTTGCTAAAGTCGAG
The DNA here is from genome assembly GCA_958450375.1 of Homarus gammarus. Classification (NCBI taxonomy): domain Eukaryota; kingdom Metazoa; phylum Arthropoda; class Malacostraca; order Decapoda; family Nephropidae; genus Homarus; species Homarus gammarus. The sequence goes on from CAUDMG010001675.1 coordinate 110,492, forward strand.
ATATACCACATCATAATTGTGCCCCTCGTCCACTGATTCGAAAACTGATGAAAAGAATGTTAATAGATTAGTTAGGCAAGAACGTCCGCTTGTGAAGCCATGCTGGGAATCATTGATCAATCTGTGCTTCTCCAGGTGATTTCGAATAGAGTTTGAAATGATTGCTTCCAGTAATTTGCCTACTATTGATGTTAGACTGATTGGGCGGTAGTTAGAGGATAGTGATCTATCCCCCTTCTTGAAGATCGGTATTACATTCGCTATCCTCCAGGATTCTGGTACTACACCTGTTTTTAAGGACATGTTAAACAACTTTGCTAAGGGCATACTAAGCTCTTCCTTACATTCCTTTAATACTCTGGCAAATATCTCATCGGGACCAGGTGACTTATTAGGCTTTAGTTTGTCTATTTGCTTACTAACATCGTTACTAGTCACTACTATCTCACTTAATTTGTTTTCTTCACTATCTCTGAATAGAGTCGGTGCCTCGGGTATCATGTTTAAATTTTCGCTGGTGAAAACTGTTGAAAAATATTTATTCAAATTATTGCTCATTTCTCCGTCGTTATCAGTGAGCTCGCCGGAGTCTGACCGTATTGGTCCAATCTTTTCTCGTGTTTTAGTTTGGTACATTTGGTAGAATCCTTTGGGGTTTGTCTTTGCCTCCCTTGCTATCCTTACCTCATTATTCCTCTTTGCTTTCCTTATCTCGGTTTTAACCCTACTCGCCAATACCCTATAATAGTCCCGGAGGTGAATTTCGCCACGATTTATCCTTCTACCTATAGCCTTCCTTTGGCCAATGATGTTCTTTAAATAATTATTTATCCATTTAGGGTCATTGTTGTTTGATCTGAGTTTTTTGTATGGTATGTTCTGCCTTTGTGCATTAAGTAACTCACTATTTAAATTGTCGTGGAACTCGGCAATCTCAGATCTCGTTATCAGGTCGGTGTCATCTGTCAGGTTCACGGCCAAGCGCGACACCCCCTCTCTTAGCTGCCTCTTTAAACTGTCAAAGTTTGCCCTTCTGAAATCTGGTACTTTAGTGGAATTTTCCTTACGTCTGCCCTGAAAATCTAACTGGAATCGGATTTCTTTGTGATCGCTGTTTGCAAGTTCGTTCCCTACCTCGACATTGCTAATGAGGTTTTCTCTGTTTGACAAAACTAAATCCAATATATTATTACCCCGTGTGGGTTCGGTTATATGTTGACTTAGGAAACAGTCCTGGATCGTCTCGAGAAAATCCTCTGATTCTGAGTTTCCCGTAAGGTCGGTCCAATCTATTTGGCCAAGGTTAAAGTCGCCTACTATACAGACTTTGTTGTGTATGGAAGCCCTGCGCATTTCATCCCAGATAAGTCGCTCATTGACTCTGTCAAGATTGGGGGGTCTATATATTACTCCTGTGATTAATTTTTCCCGACCGTCGCTTAATTCTATCCAAATTGTTTCTGTATTCCTCTCAGTTTTTATTTCCTTATTTATTTCACACTTCAGATTATCCCTAACATAGATTGCTACTCCGCCTCCTTTCCTGGTCTGCCTATCGGTATGGAACAGTTTGTAACCCGCAATTTGGTATTCGACTGGTAATTCACGTGTGTCTAGGTTGATCCATGTTTCAGTGAATGCAATTATATCGATTTCTTCTGTACATACCAAGGCCCTAATATCATCCATTTTGTTTCTCATACTTCTACTGTTCGCGTAATATACATTTAAGTTAGTCGTGTTCTGAGTCCTTCCCTTACCGCGTTTAGTTTTAAACTCCCTGTCTAATTTAGTTATGTCATCATTCCTAACACTATTTCCCTGTAATCTTTCGCCTTGTTTACCCGCTCCCACTGCAGTCTCCTCCACCCCCGTGCCCCTATGTTCTCTTAGCAGTTTAAAGACTTCGATATCTTTTGAACTGCCCCCTCTAGAGCCCCAGCCAGGGTTGCTACTCCATCCCTAGACAGGTGCACCCCATCCCTAGCATAAAGGTCCCTTCTGCCATAGAAGTTGTCCCAGTTGTCAATGAATGGGACTGATATTGACTTGCAATATCTGTCAAGACGGTCGTTAACACCAACCGCCCTTGACAACCATTCACTGCCAACTCTCCTTCTAGGCAGGACACCGCATATGATAGGGATCCCTCCCTTAGTCCTAATACGATCTATGGCTGCCTTGAACTTATCAAGAAGCTCCTCGCTCCTACACCGGCCAATATCATTGCCTCCTGCACTGAGGCAGATAATGGGTTTGTTCCCATTACCAGACAAGATATTGTCCATCCTGTCAATTATATCCCCCACCCCAGCTCCTGGCAAACACACCCTCATCCTATTTTTGTTTTTACCACAAAAGGCCCTGTCCATGTACCTTACCTGTGAGTCACCAACAATTAAAGTTTTTATACCTTCCTTGTCATCCCTGTCCCTGACTGTACTAACGTCCAATTCGTCTATCAAGGGACTGAACGGGTTGGTACACTTAGCTGTTGTTGTCGTTGTTGTCGTATCCTTGGTGTGCTTCTTCACCAAAAGCTTTGTCTTCCCACTACTCACAATTTTCCACTCGCTTGATTTTTCGTCAGCCACTGGCTTTACTCGTCCAGCCTCTCCTTTTAACATCGCCAGCTCTTCCCTTAATTTCAAGTTCTCCAACTTGACCTTCGCCAATTCTTCAGTGGACCACTCCAGTTTGGTCACCAAACTCTCATACCCAAGACCGCACCTTGCTCTGGCCATATCTGATAATTATCCCTCCGGAGCTAACCCTGCCGTGACCTTTCCCCTAGTGAGGTCAGAACACATATATTCAGAAAGTTCAGAGTAATTTCAAATGCCCTGCCATTAGCGATACTGAGCGTTCAAGGTCATCTGAGGGAAGAGTGCGCTCCCCGCACACAGTGGGAGGTTGTGGAACTAGGCCTATATGATATTAAATGTAATTTGCCGAATTAATAATGATGCGATTCATGAAGTTAAGGGACTATTATTGAATTTGAAATTATTATAGATCGTGTATCAGTCTGAATAATGTTACGGGTGTCCCAAGGAGTTATTAGTTAGGCGGAAAATGTGTCACATAGGCCTAAGCTAACGCCTTGAGAGGACGCGACGCTGGCTCTCCCTCAGTCACGGGGAGCATTCAGACAAACAAGACGTCCCTGCGCGTCCGTCACAGAAATAGTCACGTGGCCTAGTCACCTGTGCTGCACTATTGCAGTATAACAAGTAAGTCTCATTCGATCTCAGACAGGGTTAGATAGGGCAGTGGTAAAGTAAACTAGAGCTAACAGTGAGTTCATTTCAGGGTTTCCGTCAGAACCCACTTGACCGGAGTTGACCGGAGTTTGACTGCGAGAGATTGACTGCTGTTTGAGACTGCCGTTGATGATTGAGGGTGGCGATTGTCGCCATTGGACCGATCAGTGTAGGCCTGTCACTGTTTAGCGGGGTATCAAAGGATCTCTTGAGGGAATCTAGCCGTCTGGGTGCCCAGCTGACGACGGGACGATCGTTGGGTCAGCAGCTCTCCTCTACCTTGGCTCACAACACCACAGTCTCGAGCAGCTTAGTGAAACCCTCTTGCTAACGGGAAGCTAAAGCTTCTCTCAACTGTACAAGGTCTGATTGGCTCACTCCCTTCCGCTTTATGGATGTACTGGGGGTAAACTGAGGCCAGCTGAGTGATACAGGGTCGCACACTGAGACCATGAGTCTAGGGGATACCTAGAGGAACATTTTATCTCCCTTATTACGGGTGTATGTTGAGTTGGGAGGAGCATGGTTCACGGGTGTTGGTGGACCCAGTAACAAACCAATAATAGTGACAATATATTTGGGTGTAGTTGATACCATTTCTCAGTTACTGATATTATCGTGACGTGTGTAGTTTAATATTTCTTAAACAATTTTGATAGTATTGTTTTTGAATGTTTGTGTCACTAAGTGGAACCAGAGTGATACTGTGATTTGATTCTTTTAATGCATTTAAATTTTCTTTATAATTCCGATCTCAGGTATAACCTTTGTTCCCCAGAGTAGTGTTTAAGTTAGATTAGGAAGAGTGCATCTGTTGGGGTGATATAATTTTGTTGAGTGCCTTTAAGGCCTATTCATTGTAGAGTATTTAATTTCTTATTTTTTATTACCATTTCCTCAGTGACTGATATTATTTTGTTGAGTGCCCTTAAGGCCTATTCATTGTAGAGTATTTAATTTCGTATTTTTTAATCCCATTTCCTAAGTGACTGATATTATTTTGTGAAAGCCCTTAAGGCCTGTTTCATGTGTGCAAGCAACATTTCTTAATGCTTCAAATTTATTGTTGCCTGAGTTTCTAATAATTTCTATATCATGTATAACTTTTATTCCCCAGAGTAGTGTTTTAAGTTCAAGTTAAGAGGTGCGCATATTGGTGTACCATTATTTGATTGTGTTTGTAGTGTTGGAGGGAATATAAGTGTCTAAATGTAACAGTGTGTCTCATTCATCCCAGTCACAGATGCTATCCTTCCACGGGTCACGGACAATTTATTTTGTTTAGTAGTTTTAAGTGTTCTTGTGCTGGTTCGGGATTTTTCTCAAGGGGCGCTTCCACTGCCATTACCATCTTATAATCTTTAATAAACCCCAAGTCAAGTGAGAAAATAAAGTCCAGTAAATTCCGACCGGTTACACACACACACACACACATATATATATATATATATATATATATATATATATATATATATATATATATATATATATATATATATATATGTAATATTCAGAAATTTCAGAGTAATTTCGAATGCCCCGCCATTAGCGGTACTGAGGGCTCAAGGTCGTCTGAGGGAAGAGAGCGCTCCCCGCACATAGTGGGAGATTGCGGAACTAGGCCTATATGATATTAAAAGTAATTTACCGGATTAATAATGATGTGATTCATGAAGTTAAGGGACTATTATTGAATTTGAAATTATTATAGATCGTTTAGCAGTCTGAATAATGTTAAAGGGTGTCCCAAGGAGTTATTAGTTAGGCGGAAAATAGGTCACGTAGGCCTAAGCTAACGCCTTGAGAGGACACGAGGCGGGCTCTCTCTCAGTCCCGGATAGCACTCACACGAACAAGACGTCCCTGCGCGTCTGTCCCAGAAATAGTCACGTGGCCTAGTCACCTGTGCTGAAATATTGCAGTATAACAAGGTTTCCGTGAGAACCCACTTGACTGAAGTTGACCTGAGATTGACTGCCGTTTGAGACTGCCGTTGAGGATTGAGGGTGGCGATTGTCGCCATTGGACCGATCAAAGTAGGCCTGTCACTGTTTAGCGGGGTAGCAAAGGATCTCTTGAGTGAACGAGTGCTCCCGACAACTAAACGACACGGGACGCTAAAGCTTCTCTCAACTGTACAAGGTCTGATTGGCTCACTCCCGTCCGCTTCATGGACGCACTGGGAGTACACTGAGGCTATCTGAGTAGACTAATGGTCACACACGGAGACCGTGAGTCTAGGTCTCTAGGAGATACCTGGAGGAACATTTTCCCTCCCTTATTACGGGTGTAATTTAATAGTTTCTAGATAATTTTGATAATATTGTTTTGAATGTTTGTGCCATCAAGTGGAACCAGAGTGATACTGTGATTTGATTCTTTTAATGCCTCTGATTGTTCTTCATAATTCTGATCTCAGGTATAACCTTGTTCCCCAGAGTAGTGGTTAGGTTAGGTTAGGAAGTGTGCATCTGTTGGGGTGCTATAATTTTGTTGAGTGCCCTTAAGGCCTATTCATTGTAGAGTATTTAATTTCATATTTTATTACCATTTCCTTAGTGACTGATATAATTTTGTTGAGTGCCCTTAAGGCCTATTCATTGTAGAGTATTTAATTTCATGTTTTATTACCATTTCCTCAGTGACTGATATAATTTTGTTGAGTGCCCTTAAGGCCTATTCATTGTAGAGTATTTAATTTCTCATTTTTATTACCATTCCTCAGTGACATATAATTTTGTTGAGTGCCCTTAAGGCCTATTCATTGTAGAGTAGTTAATTTCTTTTTTTGGTACCTAAGTGACTGATATTATTGTGTGAAAGCCTTTAAGGCCTGTTTCATGTGTGCACGGAACAGTTCTTAATACTTCAAATTTATTGTTGCCTGAGGTTCTAATAATTTTTATATCATGTATAACTTTTATTCCCCAGAGTAGTGTTTTAAGTTCAAGTTAAGAGGTGCGCATATTGGTGTACCATTATTGGATTGTGTTTGTAGTGTTGGAGGGAATATAAGTGTCTAAATGTAACAGTGTGTCTCATTCATCCCAGTCACAGATGCTATCCTTCCACGGGTCACGGACAATTTATTTTGTTTAGTAGTTTTAAGTGTTCTTGTGCTGGTTCGGGATTTTTCTCAAAGGGGCGCTTCCACTGCCATTACCATCTATTAATTTTAAATAAACCCCAAGTCAAGTGAGAAATTAAAGTCCAGTAAATTCCGACCGGTTACAAATGGTAGCAGAGCGTAGTTTTTAATGTCGTGACTGATAGTACTGTGGTTGGGATAATGAACGCCATCATGTGTTGGTTAGTAATGGTAGGGATTGAACTCGCACTGATGCTCATCCTTGTGCCCGGACTGAGTTGGTTAGGCTTGACAGTAGAGATGTGTATGAGGAGGAAGAGAGACGGCCGCGGGACCTTGGTACAGCTGAGAGAGGAGTTCGGAGACCTAAAGAGGGATTATCAAGCACAGGTAAACAGGTTCAAGTGGGAGTCTCAGGCACACATTCAACGGTTCAGGGAGGAAACAAGGGGTGAATGTCAGGCACACGTTCAGCAGTCAAGGAAGTGTGAGGTCCAAGTGGGAAATATAGGGGTACGTAAGTAGTTCAGAGAGGTTGATCGAGCCCTCCAGCTGAGAGACAAGACGGAGCCGACCGATTACAGTTTAGGGTGCATGGTAATGAGGGAAGGCAGGTTGTCGAGGGTGAGTTGGAGGAGTCGTGAGTAGGGCAGAGGGGATGGGAGAGATGGTTAGGTCAGAGATGTGCGTTGAGTAGTGGTTGCTGTCATGAGCGGGATTGAGTTGCTGTCATGAGCGGGATTGAGTTGCGGTTGTAATGTCCAGGGCCTCACTAATATGGACTGGTACATTGTCAGAGGGTTGGTCTGCCGGCATGAGGTTCGGAGACGTGGACTGAGTATTTTTTTGACACTGGTTCCTCTTAGCTCAAGGGCCAGGCAAAAGGAGACAATGTTTGTTTTGGACTGTGTATTGTTTGGACACTGGTTCCTCTTAGTTCAAGGGCCAGGCCAAAGGAGAGCATGTTTGTTTTGGGCTGGTATTAATTTTGACATTGGTTCTCTAGTTAAGGGCCAGGCAAAAGGGGAGCGTGATGTTCTGGTTGGTTATGAGTTGGGCTAGGAAGAAATGGGGAAGAAATGGAGTTGCTGGCTGCGAGTGGAATAGTACAGAGTTGAAGGTGGGTTCTAAGTTGTTCTCTCAGCACATGAGGGCAGTGCTGTTTTTTCTTTAGGGGGGTCGAGTGTTAGCGGGAGAGAAAAGGAGAGAAGAGAAGACGGGAATGCTGCGTTTAGCAAAAGGGGTTAGATGCAGTTTCTTAGAACAAATTTTTAGGGGGGTCGTATGTATGTTTTTCTCAGCACATGAGGACAGTGCTGTCTTTTTTTAGGGGGGTCGATTGTAATATTCAGAAATTTCAGAGTAATTTCGAATGCCCCGCCATTAGCGGTACTGAGCGTTCAAGGTCGTCTGAGGGAAGAGAGCGCTCCCCGCACATAGTGGGAGATTGCGGAACTAGGCCTATATGATATTAAAAGTAATTTACCGGATTAATAATGATGTGATTCATGAAGTTAAGGGACTATTATTGAATTTGAAATTATTATAGATCGTTTAGCAGTCTGAATAATGTTAAAGGGTGTCCCAAGGAGTTATTAGTTAGGCGGAAAATAGGTCACGTAGGCCTAAGCTAACGCCTTGAGAGGACGAGGCGGGCTCTCTCTCAGTCCTGGATAGCACTCACACGAACAAGACGTCCCTGCGCGTCTGTCCCAGAAATAGTCACGTGGCCTAGTCACCTGTGCTGAAATATTGCAGTATAACAAGGTTTCCGTGAGAACCCACTTGACTGAAGTTGACCTGAGATTGACTGCCGTTTGAGACTGCCGTTGAGGATTGAGGGTGGCGATTGTCGCCATTGGACCGATCAAAGTAGGCCTGTCACTGTTTAGCGGGGTAGCAAAGGATCTCTTGAGTGAACGAGTGCTCCCGACAACTAAACGACACGGGACGCTAAAGCTTCTCTCAACTGTACAAGGTCTGATTGGCTCACTCCCGTCCGCTTCATGGACGCACTGGGAGTACACTGAGGCTATCTGAGTAGACTAATGGTCACACACGGAGACCGTGAGTCTAGGTCTCTAGGAGATACCTGGAGGAACATTTTCCCTCCCTTATTACGGGTGTAATTTAATAGTTTCTAGATAATTTTGATAATATTGTTTTGAATGTTTGTGCCATCAAGTGGAACCAGAGTGATACTGTGATTTGATTCTTTTAATGCCTCTGATTGTTCTTCATAATTCTGATCTCAGGTATAACCTTGTTCCCCAGAGTAGTGGTTAGGTTAGGTTAGGAAGTGTGCATCTGTTGGGGTGCTATAATTTTGTTGAGTGCCCTTAAGGCCTATTCATTGTAGAGTATTTAATTTCATATTTTATTACCATTTCCTTAGTGACTGATATAATTTTGTTGAGTGCCCTTAAGGCCTATTCATTGTAGAGTATTTAATTTCATGTTTTATTACCATTTCCTCAGTGACTGATATAATTTTGTTGAGTGCCCTTAAGGCCTATTCATTGTAGAGTATTTAATTTCTCATTTTTATTACCATTCCTCAGTGACATATAATTTTGTTGAGTGCCCTTAAGGCCTATTCATTGTAGAGTAGTTAATTTCTTTTTTTGGTACCTAAGTGACTGATATTATTGTGTGAAAGCCTTTAAGGCCTGTTTCATGTGTGCACGGAACAGTTCTTAATACTTCAAATTTATTGTTGCCTGAGGTTCTAATAATTTTTATATCATGTATAACTTTTATTCCCCAGAGTAGTGTTTTAAGTTCAAGTTAAGAGGTGCGCATATTGGTGTACCATTATTGGATTGTGTTTGTAGTGTTGGAGGGAATATAAGTGTCTAAATGTAACAGTGTGTCTCATTCATCCCAGTCACAGATGCTATCCTTCCACGGGTCACGGACAATTTATTTTGTTTAGTAGTTTTAAGTGTTCTTGTGCTGGTTCGGGATTTTTCTCAAAGGGGCGCTTCCACTGCCATTACCATCTATTAATTTTAAATAAACCCCAAGTCAAGTGAGAAATTAAAGTCTAGTAAATTCCGACCGGTTATATATATATATATATATATATATATATATATATATATATATATATATATTTATTGTTACGAATGAGAGTTCAATGGTCGGTTGCGGATTCTCAACGTGAGTCTTTTGTTTTTTACGTCATTTCCGCCCACCACCTCTGCTCGCTTAGTTTTACCTCTCAAGAGCAGGGTGATGGCAGTATTGGGCTGGCAGTCAAAAGTTAAGTATCTCCTTTCCTATTGTGAACCTTGCTCGAATTTTATAACACCAAGTATTATATGTGAAATTGTTGTTAGTCATATTTTATAATTCCACGGAAAATAACTTACTTATTTATGAGGTACTTGTGGTGGATAACCACGTTGTTGATGGTAGTTGCTAATTTGAATAAGTGTTTAGACTTTACTTTTATGTTCATTATTTTGTCACTCGGTTGAGTCACTTATTTGATCAGATTTAGTTTGTATTTGTTTATTTTAGTACATAAATGATATATTTGTTTTATTGCTTGTTTGTTAATATAAATTCTGTAACTAAAACTTATTCATGAATTTCAATATACCACACAGTAATGAGGCGATGAATTTGGTGGGATCTTTTCCTTGGACCTACAGTATAATACAAAGAGAAGTTAAATTTGTGCATTGTTCCAACCTAAGAGGCCAAGGTCGTAACATATATATATATATATATATATATATATATATATATATATATATATATATATATATATATATATATATATATATATATATATATATATATACAGTATAACTTTTATCTCTGTTTACTGTACATTTTCACCCTTTTGGTGTCATGATCTTTCAATAAACATTCAGTTATTATTATTATTACATAATGTATATAATACAAACTCTGGTATGTCGTGAACTTTGAACATCCCTGATTATGTGGCGTATTTGTTTGTCATTGGCAGTATTACCAGGGAAGTGTGATCAAGAATGACGACTACCACTTTACTCTTCAAAATAACAATGTCTATGTGAATGAGGGCGAAGAGATCTCCTTTAGTTTCAACATCCACTACTCTCATGAGAAACCCATTATCTACAGTGAAACGATGAACGGCGTGCCCATCTGTAGTAGGTTTCGCTACTGGTTGTCAGCCCTTGCCCTTGTGTTTTTTTCATCTACAGTCATGAAGATACCAGAAAAAAAATACATTTGCTAATAATTGACATGAAAATATACATTAAAGAATCAGAGAATAGGGAAAAAATACAATATTGTACCATCTCATGTATGAAATATACAATCATGTACTATCGAATGTATAAGTCAAACTATAGTGTACTATCTAATGTATTAACCAAACAATAGTGTACTATCTAATGTAGAAATCCTATAATAGTACACTATCTAATGTATAAATCATACAATAGTGTACTATCTAATGTATAAATCATGCAATAGTGTACTATCTAATGTATAAATCATACAATAGTGCACTATATAGTGTATAAATCATACAATAGTGTACTATATAGTGTATAAATCCTATAATAGTACACTATCTAATGTATAAATCATGCAATAGTGTACTATCTAATGTATAAATCATACAATAGTGCACTATATAGTGTATAAATCATACAATAGTGTACTATATAGTGTATAAATCATACTACTACCGGAGCCAACCCACCAGCTAACGCTCTCCATGTTATCCGGTACTCATTCCTTCTCTTTCCTTGTAGACGGAACAGCACCTACAGATCAGCCCGTGGTCACTACAACAGAGGTTGTGGTCACTACAACTGAGGCTGTGGTCACTACAACTATGCCCGTGGTCACTACAACTGTGCCCGTGGTCACTACAACTGTGCCCGTGGTCACTACAACTGTGCCCGTAGTCACTACAACTGTGCCCATGGTCACTACAACTGTGCCCGTGGTCACTACAACTGTGCCCGTGGTCACCACAACTGAGGCTGTGGTCACTACAACTATGCCCGTGTTCACCACAACTGAGGCTGTGGTCACTACAACTGTGCCCGAGGTCACCACAACTGAGGCTGTGGTCACTACAACTGTGCCCGTGGTCACTACAACTGTGCCCGTGGTCACCACAACTGTGCCCGAGGTCACCACAACTGTGCCCGTGGTCACTACAACTGTGCCCGTGTTCACCACAACTGAGGCTGTGGTCACTACAACTGTGCCCGTGGTCACCACAACTGAGGCTGTGGTCACTACAACTGTGCCCGTGGTCACTACAACTGTGCCCGTGGTCACCACAACTGAAACTGTGGTCACTACAACTGAAGACGTGGTCACTACAACTGTGCCCGTGGTCACTACAACTGACCCCGTGTTCACTACAACTGAGCCCGTGTACTCAACGGCGACGCCCGAGAACAACCCCTGTGAAGCAACTGGTATGAAGCCGTACGACTACAGTCAGGTCAGTAACTCTGTAACGTTCCTCTGGGCCGTATTCAAGAAAGTGAACGGTGCCTACGTTTTGTATTAAAGAAGTGTTGTGAAAGCCAAAGGCGTGGTCAATGCCTACGGATATTAATAGAGATTCCCTATGGGTTACTTAATAGAATGTTCATGAGTAAGGGGAGGGCGCCCTAAGAGCAAGTCCTATGAAAACAAACGTTCATCGTTTATACATTTATTTGCATCTATATGTCGTAACTGCCTGAATATAATCGATAAATAATAAATAAGTTTTATAGGCCTAATAATGGGAGAAATTTATCTAAGTTTTAGGAACGTCATTGTTGCTAAAAACTATATTACTTCTCGAAACGTTTTCGTTTATAACTCTGCTGGTGGAACATTCAGATGATGGTTTGCTGATTGAAGACCAATTTATGTGTGTTTTAAGGTGCAATATACTGGTACTATACGAAGACTTCTATTTGAGAAAAATAATGTAAATTTCGTTGGACATGAACGATTCGAAATGAATTAGCATTACTCTCGTGCACCAGGAAATGTTCTGAGGCAGACAATTACCAAAGTTCCAAAATGATGAGCCAACATTTGTTATTCACCAGGATGGATGGTCTACACTAGTTAATTTAACTGGAAGTGGATATGTAGCCGCGAATTCCCGGCTGGACAGGCTGAAGGCTCTGTAGCCGGGATGTAAGTTAGGTTGGAAGTCATAATCCTGATATAGGAGTCATTTGGTCTGGTTTCTTAAGTTCTTTTGGTTTTAGTTTTTATTTTGGCTAGGTCAGGTTTGGTAAAAATTGATTCCTCCATAGTATTGAAAAGTTTCGTAATATTACTCATTAACCAGCTCACCTCTTCCAAAATCTTACAGGTAACTTTTAATGTTTTAAAAAACCGTTAGGTTGGACAGATAATAGGCTTTTCTTATGTAAAATTGTATTCTGAATCTACGTTATTTTATGGCATTTCTTGTGCAAATTGATATTAACGTAGAAATAAGCTTACCAATAAACAAAAAGAGAACACCTCTTTTTACACATAGGCAGCCCAGGAGGAAGACGCACGGTTTAAGTGATTTCTTATATGATTTTTATTTATTTACTGATCTTTTGCGGGGGATTAGCCCACCTGGGTACAGGTCTGCGACTCACAACTGGGCCTGGGGGGCGATAAAATGAATAGCAAAAATAAAAAATAAAAGAGAAAACTACATTAATCTATACCAGGAAGATGCAGGAAATCCTGTTTTTTGAAGTGAGACAGTTTGCAAGAGTATGGAAACACAGAAGAAGGCAGAGCATTCCACAGTTTGGCTGTGTGAGGAAAGAAGGGTGTACTTGAATGAATTATTCTAATGTGACCGCCATCCGCACCGAAACGGAGGGCACCGCGGGCAAGACGAATGTTTTGAGACCACTGCCTTGCCTTCGGTACACAGGTTGCCAAATCCACTGAACATTGCCCGTTAAAGTGCCTGTAAAAGAGAGAGTGAAGCAACATTGCGGCAAAGAGAAAAGGAAGAGAGATTATCGACTAAAGGAGACGAAATTCCTTTGATTCCACCCTATCTAACAGTTGTACAGAAGAAGACCCACCCCATATATGAGAGCAGTACTTCAAGCTAGGACGATGAACCCTTTATAAACCTGAATCAACTGCTCAGGAATGAAGTAGCTACGGCATCTGTACAGCATCCCCAGCTTTCGGGAGGCAGCTTTAGCAATGTTGTGAATTAACCTTGGTAGGTATAAGGCTATGCTTACAGAGCTCCAGTAAAACCACAACGGCGGTACAGGTGGAAGAGGTGACCAACATGGGAACTGAACGACAACACCAAAGGACGAAGGCAAAGCATGATGGACAAGCTACTAAGGTGAAACCCAACAACACTTGTTCCACTTCATCAGGAAAAGGGAAAGCCAAGATGTGTGGTTGCAGCCTACGCTCCTGTCTCATCTCATAAATCAACTCGTGTGCAGCCATCATCCAGCTCATCATACTTATCGTCATCAAAACCCCTTTACCCCCAAAAGTCGTGGCGACAGACGAGTGGCGACGGGGTAGTCTCCAGTCACAACTTTTCACATGGGCGGCACAGATAAGATGGTCGTTTATGCACTGGGATCTAGGCAGCAGTGCAATCCGTTCCTGTCTGTGTGACTGAGCAGCCTTTTCGAATAGTTACTCTGCTGACCCCACATGGGAAGGGGGGCTAAAAATGGTGCTCTAAACATAGCCTGCCTAAAGAACCAACCTGACTAGGCAACAGCACCTAGTAAGGTCATCCTTATCCGGTTGAAAACAATCAAAATCACAGATTCAAACAAAAACAAACTATACAACTTCTTATGGTCGCTGCATGGAATGACGAGTCCCTTCTTTATTCTGGCACAAATGAGCGTCCTGAAAGAAGAACCGCCCACATGGCAACAGAGCTTGCTAGGTATAACATCGACATAGCAGACATTAGTGAGTCCCGGCTCCTTGACCACGGTCGACTCACAGAACCGGGGTCTGGCTATATCTTCTTCTGGAAGGGTATGCATGTTGTGGAGACATACTGCATTTATGGAGTTGGATTTCCCATCTGCCAATTCATCCTACAAAGACTAACTGAAATGCCTGTTGGGATCAACGACCGCCTCCTGACGCTGAGAGTCCCACTGAATCACTCGCATTATGCCTTCTCCATCAGTGCATGCGCCCCAACACTGGATGAGATCATTAGGCCTTTTATGCTGGCCTCGTTTCCTAAACAAGATAAGGTTTTGCTCTTAGGTGACTTCAATGCCAGAGTTGGCAGAGATGCTGATATTTGGCAGGAAATCATAGGGAGAAAGGGACGAGGCAAGTGTAATCCCAACAGCCTACTCCTCCTCAGCAAGTGTGCTGCACACAACCTCACTCTCATCAACACCTTGTTTAAGCAGGCCGACAAGTTCAAGGGTTCGTGGAAACACCCACGATCCAAACACTGGCATCTTATTGACGACATCATTGTTAAAGAAAGAGATTGCCGAGATGTCCACATCACCCGAGCCATGCATGTCTGAGACCAGTGTAACACTGATCATCGGCTCGTCAGAGCCAAGCTCTCAATTCAAGTCGCGCCCAGACGGTGGAGGCAACAAGCCTCTAGGAGAGGTTTTTACACTAAGCTTCTGGAGGATTCAGCGATAGCACATGCTTTCAGAGAGCTCGAACATGGACTGATAAACAACCCGTCAACAAAAAACCCAAACCCATTATCGAATGGGATATTCTCTACATTGGCATAGCAAAAACCTGCAGAGAATCCCTCGGCCAGATCGAATGAATACACCAGGACTGGTTTGATGAAAATGACCTAGAAATCAATGTACTCGTCGATGATAAACGTGCTGATTTAACTGACTGACAACAACCCTCAGTCTTGGATGAAAGCTAATGCCTTCCTCAAAAGAAAGTGGATGCCCAGCGCAAATTTCACAATCTAAAGAAAGACTGGTTTAAAAACAAAGTATTGAACCCCAAAAACTTGCAGATCAACACAAAATGTGCGTATTTTTCAATCCCACTAAAATATTTTAGGGGCTAGTCACTCATGGAGCAGTCCACCTCTGCTCATCCGAAGGTAACTCCCTAATTAAAGACGAAGAAGGCATCCTTCACTTCTGGAAAGAGCACTACGGTTTGCTGCTCAACCGAAACACCGATGTGGATGTGCTGACTACCCAGCAGGTCCCTTAGCTTCCAGAGCTGACTTACCTCAGCCATCCTCCATCCTTGGATGAGGTAGCTACAGACATCAAACATGAAAAATAACAAAACCTAGCCGAGGTGTATAAAGCAGGAGGACCTCTTCTTTACCAGCCGTCTCCACTCTCTCCTGGAGAATATATGGGAAAAGGAGGAAAACCCCATAGCTCTTAAAGATGTCTACATCTTCAATATTTATAAGAACAAAGGAGATTGGTCAGTCTGTGGCAGCTATTGTGAGATCTCACTGCTGTCCTGGCTGGCAAGATTATCGCCGGAGTCCTCCTAAACAGACTTCTTCCTGAGGCGGAAAACTTCCTCCCAGAATCTCAATGTGGCTTTAGACCATCACATGGCACCACTGACATGATCTTTTCTGCCCGCTACATACAGGAAAAATGCAGAGAACAGCGTCGTTACCTGTATATGGCCTTCATTGACCTAACCAAGTCTTTCGACTTGGTTAACAGGGAAGCCCTCTGGAGGACCCTCAGTCGTTTTGGCTGCCTAACAAAATTCATCGCCATTGTGAGGCAACCCCACGATGGCATGAACGACAGTGTCTTGCACCATGGCACCCAGTCTGATTTTTTTCCCTATCCAAACGAGTAAAACAAGGATGTGTACTAGCACCAACTCTCTTTTCCATTTTCTTGGCTGCATTCCTTATTTGTGCCAGTGCCAATTTAGCCGGCGGGGTGGACATCGAGTACGAGATGAAGGGTCTTTTCAACATAAGACGACTCCAGGCAGGGACAAAGGTATCGGCAGCTTCCATTACTGAACTCCAGTATGCAGACGACCTCACCCTTGTTGCTCACATTGAACGCTACATACAGGAGATCCTGAACACTTACACAGATGTGTATACACACTTCGGCCTTGAGGTGAATGTACGTAAGACTCGGATTCCCTTTCAGCCTGCCCCTGGCTCAGACACACCTCCACCACTCATCCAGCCCAACGGTACTACCCTCTCTAATGTTTCCCACTATCGGTATCTCCGCACCCACCTGTCCACCACCGCAGACATCGATGAAGAGATTGAACAACGAATCAGATGCGCATCTCAAGCCTTTGGTAGACTCCGTACCCCTGTCTTCAGCTGTAGGGAGCTGAAATTATCTACAAAGGTGCAGTGGTCTTTCCTACTCTGCTATATGACACCGAGACCTGGGTCACATATAGGAGGCACCTAAAGGCACTTGAAAACTTTCACCAACGTAGTCTATGTTCCATCCTCCGAGTTCGCTGGTAAGACAAGAGAATAAATGTCAGTATTCACGCTCACACCAAATGTAGGAGCATCGAGGCTACCAATATTCATGGCCAGCTACATTGGACTGGCCATGTGACCTGCATGTTCGACAGTAGACTGCTCAAACAGCTACTTTACAGTCATCTAACGAATAGTAAATGTAACGCTGGCTGACAACGGAGCAGATGCAAGGATAATCTTAAGACAAAACTGAAAAAGTGCCAAATCGACCTCCTTACCTGGGAGACGATTACTCCACATCTTAATTCTTGGAGGAACATCACAAAAGAAGGTGTCAATACTTTCGAGTTGGCCCGACTGCATACCGAGGCAGACAAGCGGAAGCACTCTGCTGCCACCACCCCTCCCGCCTAGATGTAGCCCTCCATACGTGCAACATCTGCGAACGACTCTGCAGTTCTAATATCGGCCTCTTTAATCATCTCGGAACTCACCATTAAAGGTAGCATCCTTAATAACTCAAATCATTGTATCATAGCAGGATAATCGTCATAATCGATTATGAGTGACACCAAAGTAATAAATGATCAACTTAATATTTCCTATCAGAAATTTAATCCATCTATCCAAGTATCGTAATAGCATGCTGAGGACTATTATATACATAGGTTTAAGTATTAAGGACATACACATACAGTACACTAGTGTGGGGTTTATCCTACCCTGGGCAGATGAATGGATCTGAAGTTCCCTTGGTTCCCGCATGACTCAGAGCTTGGGTGCGCCTGTACCCTCAGTGCTTGCCGAGATCTCACAAAGTAAGGGTGCGTTGCTCTGACATCTAATCTAAACTTTTGAAATACGGTTTATATCCCTTGTGTTATATTTTTTCTATGAGAATGAGACCAGTAAACAAAAGCAGTAGTGACGATAATTAGAGTGATAGTATTGAAGCAGAGGAAATGGTTGACAATGAGAACGATGAAGACTATTTACCAAACCCACATGAGAGTGATTCCAGTGTTCATTTACAGTATATGGGGATTCCTACAGTGTAAGTATAAATTGAAAATTTTCGACCTCTAAATTTATGCTGTATTTGCCATTCTGCCCTACAAACCATGGTAATGCATGGAGGCTGTTCTTACGCTGAAGCAATTTACATGTCTGGGGAATGTGTACCAACAGTGTTAAGTTCCTAGCCTCAGTAGTCTTTGCGGTAAGAATATTTATGTACAAACTTTTTTCGGTCACAGTTTTCAAGTGTTTTTTTTTCTTCCACCCTTATATAATACACTTACTTTAGATTCTATGGGTTGGTAATAAAGAGCACTACTTGAAATTAAGGGGTAATATTTTACTTGTATAAATTGTCATTGTAACTATTTTATTTGTTTCATTTTTCCCTTTGGGGTATGACCTACCGCACAATAGTGAAATCGTTACAAAATCCCTACATTAATGTTCTAGGGTTAATCTGTAAAACAGCACCGATTCAGACAAGCTAAAGTGTTTACACTGATGACTACAGACAGATTTCAATATTTAAAATTTACTTAGTTGCAGTTTTTAATAGTAGTAAATTTCTTTGAAATAAACTTTCAGTAACTAATTCCGTAGGAGGTTAATCTGGCCAGAGAGGGTGTAAAACAGCCTAGGCTTGATTAACCCTTGGAGTATATTTTGGCCTAGGCCACTTTATAACCGGGGTATTAAGTGACTCGGGGGTATTATGTGGCCTGTTACACCGGCCTTCTACACAAGCTTTGAGTTTTATCTGCTAACCTTTATAAGTTTTTACGAAAATGTTATGCTATTTATTATGTTTTTTCCTTGCATTATTTGATTTTAGTCTTCTAAATCTCTATTTTAATTTGTCGACATATGACCAAAGCTGTTGCGTCGCCAGGGATGTAATTACCAAAATAAATAAATAAATCATTCATTCGCCTATATATTTGCCACTTATCTTTCAATCTTTCTCCAACACTACTTTTTCATTTCCCCTTTCTGCTTCGCCCCACGTTTCTCACTTCTCGCCTCTCACCCTCAGGTGCTATGCATGTCGTACTTGTTCTACGAGGCCCAGCGGTCAGGTCCTCTGCCTTCCGATATGCGCATCACCTGGCGCGGCAACTCTGGTCTTGACGATGGCTCTGACAACAACGTGAACCTGACTGGCGGCTACTATATCGGTAAGGAAACGGAGAGAGATAGAGATATTAATACAAAAACAAGAAATATAATCTGATAAATACCACATCAATTGTTGTTTAATATTTTTTTTTCTCCTGGTACAGCTGGTGACCATGTGAAGTTCGGATTCCCGATGGCCTTCACCGCAACCATGCTGGCGTGGGGCATTATAGATTTCCCCGACGGCCATGAGACGGCTGGTGAGTCGTACTGTATGCTTTTTTTAGGTCCTTTGAACGCAGACTTATACCCTAACAACTATATCTCAGGACTAGAGACTAAATATGCTCACAGTTTTGTAGTGAATACCTTCTATGTTTTCTTTATAAATCGGGTGAGAGGTTCCATACTATTCTGGGCCATGACAAGTGTCGAACTATAATCTTCAGGGACAGTGTTGTGAGAAACTCGTGATTCCGGTATGTCTCCCAGGGACAGTGTTGTGAGACTCAGGATTTTGGTGTGTCTCTCAGGAGCAGTGTTGTAAGAGGCTCATGATCTTGGTATGTCTCCCAGAGACAGTGTTGTGAGAGACTAGTGACCCTGATGTGTCGCCCACAGGTCAGACAGAGTACGGTGAGGCAGCACTGAAGTGGGCCACCGACTATTTCCTTAAGGCTCACACTGATGAATATGAATTCTACGGCCAGGTCAGTTGTTTCTTTTTGTAATGTATAGGAGCCTTATTCTATGAATGAATGGGAATAACTTTCAACATACAACTTAATGAAGGTTCTAGTGTGGGTCATAATAAAACTTTATTCCTCATTGTCAGTAATTCAGGCTCTTTCAGTTTTTTTGTAATCCACTTGGGTTTGGGAAGTGTCATCTTGATTAGTTAAGGGAAGCTCAGATGAAATTATTTGTCTGACGCATCAGTGTACAAAATATCGTGGCAATTCTCATTTATGGAGGAGAAATATTGAACATAATATTCATATTAATTATTCATAGATCCAGGTATTTTTTAACAAATTGAAATAAGCATTTAATTTTCATCGGAAGAATTATAAAATCAAAATAAAGACTAGGACACACTCAATGTTTACATTAAATTAATGTCTCAGATGAACTGACGACATTGCAGTGAAATGTATTCTGTATTCATTAACGATGATTTACATAAAATTATTTTAAGATAAGAAGACGTAATACAACTGCAGCAGATTAAAATATGACTAAATTGTTAGGCCGACGACATAAAGTAGCAAATATGATGTGAGCTTAACAACAAGTACTTGGTGTCTTTTGTCATACAGCATAATAAAAATATTTTGATAAAAAACATTCGCAGGACAACTTTAGCCGAGAAGAATGAAAGAGCAAGTTCGATGAACAACAATGACTGCTGACAAAATAACATTTAATAATGGTTACAAATATAGATGCGTATAGGCTTATGATATTGCCCAGTTCATGAACTGGGGAATCAATTTGCCCAGTTCGAGAAATGGGTTACTAACAAAACCAAATAAAACCATACTAAGCCAAATCTAACCTAATTAAACAAATCTAACATAGGATAAATTAGGTTAGGTTAGGAACCCATTTCACGAACTGGGCAAAATGACTGCCCAGTTCATTATTGGGCAATTTCACAAACGAGGCGTATATACAGGTAGGCCTCAGCGACCTTGATCATGCATACTGGGGACGACCTGAAGAGATGACCATGGAGAGACCTTCATATAAAATTGATGAAGCTCACCCAGGTTAGTAAGACGAAGAGCTGAGGAGTTGTGTTGGTGATATTCTGTGTTGACTGTCACCGAGAAGTGTTTTATGAAGCATTTTAATCTCACGCGCATATGTGACAAATAAAGGATTTAAATGTGAAATAAAAGTCCTGATAGAAATGTAAAACATCAACTAGAGTAACTAGACAGTGTACACAACTGAGCCATTCGGTTCTCCATCCTACAGGAACTGAGTTGACCGCGGAGACAGCCGCTGCCCTGGCTGCAGCATCCATGGTCTTCTGGGTAATTAAGTTATTCTTTTGTCTCTCCTTAAATGTCTGATTCTTTCAGCATTTCATCTGTACTGATGTTCATTACGGTTCACATTTAAGTACTGATGCTCCCACCGAGGAAACACTAATCCGTAATAGATATTCAACGATAGATTAAAAACAAAATAAAACAAATCAGTGGTATTACATAATTTAGTCAAACGTAGTTTTTAACATCGGAATTTATTACCATTACAATAATAATAATAAACAAAAAATATACAAAAATATAATGCGTAGCTTGGAGTCTTCACCTCGACTTGAGAGGATAGTAAATGAGGGGTATGGTCGTGTCCCTGGCTATGATTCTTAATCCCTAAAGGCTCTAAAGATAGCTCTCCCACTAGTTTCATTTTATTAGCAGTTGAGCCATTTAATTATATGTTCTTTTGAAAGCAACCTTCACCACCAACCAGTCCAATTTCGTGAAATATTCATGTGCTTTGGCTTTTGGAAATTTTGTGCAGTCTGTTTAGGATATCTACTAAAGTAAAGAACTTCAATCAATCTTTGTTTCATGACCATTTATACTTGGCAGCCGATGACTGCTTATGCATTCAACAGATACATAGATACCATAGCCATGGGTAGTCCTCTTGAGATCTACACTAGCCATCTCACTTCTTTTTACCCACAAAATTTCATGGCTATAAGCCTACCTATATGCATTTACCACTGCCCCATAAAAGTTGTGTGAAATAAAAATTATAACCTTTAAATCTACTCGACAGATTTCTTTCGTGTTTGATAATTTCATTTCCGAACATAATAATTATAAAATTCACCTCGATAGGACCACACACTTATATTTTTTTTTTAACTTTCTGATAGAAAAATCAAACACTGCCTTTATTACTCCCTTATAAAAAAAACCTTCATGTAATCTCAATAACAGACTCAGCTCAGCTATTCTAAATAGTCAAAAAGATATAATTTACACCTTAGTTCCCTGTGTATAGTAAAAGTTACAGAGAATAGGTGATTAATATTATATAGTACAGTCCTTTGGAGAACTTCAGATGGATGCTCCACTTTACAAGTAGAGCGAGCTGCCAGACGTGGAGTCCTACGACACGCTTCCATAAACAGTCAGCAAAACGTTGCAATGCACCCTGACTCTCGATGTGCTATTAAAGCACTCCAGCAGAAACCCTAGAGACAACATTCATTATATAACATCCGTTGTTGGTCTAATGCAAGGGTTAAGACGACAAGATCGGCGTTACCATTATCTGGGTGCCTTGTCATGTCTGAATCTCAGGGAATGAACCAGCTGACGATGCTCCTAAGGCTGGTCTAGGACAGCGCAACATTGAGATGGACATCCCACCCAGTCAGGAGCAGATAAAAAAGTTCACAATAACACGAACTGCCCAGTGGAAAAAAAACATAGAAGATTAACAACAGATTCGCGAATGGCCAGGTAATATTATCTGGTCACTAATTATGTAAGAAAGCATCTTTCACAGACTGCGCCAGGGCTACCCAGGCAAATGGGAAATGGGTATACACGTACCAGCAGAGGAACTCGCATGTAAGACCTGCGACAGAGAAGCAGAAAACTCACTGCAGCATTACCTCATAGCGTCCTGGAACACAATTAGTAAAGAAGGTTCTCAAAAGACTAACCCCTATGATAGTGGGGAGATGTGCAGTGACATACTCAAAAAAGATGCTGGGGTTTTTCCAGCAATGGACGGACCTGCATTCTAGCTTAAGGTCCGCTTAGGTGAAATCTTAAAGAAGGTAACTTCTAGGAAACATTAAGTTGAAAAGACCCTATAAAACTTTCGTAATTATTGAAGTTATTTCAGTTAACGTGTTTTGTTTTCAAGCTATATTTGCTTTCCGACATTTTATTTCCCCAGAAACACAACCCACCTTACGCCGCTCACCTTCTGGACGTGGCAATGCAGCTCTACCACCTCGCTGACTTTCACCGTCTGGACTACGACATCTCCATCCCAGACGCACAAAACTTCTACCCGTATGTATTGTTTATTGTGGTGAATATGTATCATGTATTGTGGTGAATGTGTCATGCAGTGTGTATTGTGGGGACTATGTGTCATGTGTTGTGTCTTGTGATGCATACTGCATGTGTCATGTGTTGTATTTTTGTATATATATATATATATATATATATATATATATATATATATATATATATATATATATATATATATATATATATATATATATATATATATATATATATATATATATATACTTCGCGTTTCATACCAGCTGGATTCGGTAAAATGCTACTGACACCACATACGAGGCATGGGCAGTTTCCCAATGAGGTTCACGGCGCCATCAGCTCGATGAACAGGCTTTGTGTGAAATATAACAGAGTCTAGAACTGCTTTTAGTGTCCTTGTGGCCTAGCCGGTAAGCGTTCCCTAGTCACACCCAGTAGGTCGAGGGTTCGATTCCTTGCTGGTGAGGTCGTTGATTATATATATATATATATATATATATATATTTATTTTTTATTTATTTTTTTACGGGGAATAGCCCACCCAGGCACAGGTCATCGACCCACAACGGGGCCTAGGGGGCGAAAAAATAAGAGTAAAAACAAATTAAAAAGAAAAAGATTCTTTTAATCTGTATTGCGAAGATGCCGGAAAACCAGCTTTTTAAAGTGAGACAGATTGTATGAGTATGGAAACACAGAAGAAGGCAGAGCATTCCACAGTTATCTCTGTGAGGAAAGAAGGCTGTACTATAAAGGTTATTCTAGTGAGAACGACAGCCACAGAGAAACTGTGGGCATCGCGGGCAAGACGAGTGTTACACGAGCCCACGGCCTTGCCGGCGGTACACAGGTTGCCAAATCCACCGAACATTGCCCGATAAGGTAAAAGTGAAGCAAAATTGCGGGGAAGAGAAAGGAAAAAGATTTATCAACTAAAGGAGGAGAATCAATAAGACGAAATGCCTTTGATTTCACCCTATCTAACAGTTGGATAAAAGAAGAGCCACCCCAGATATGAGAGCAGTACTCCAAGTTAGGACGAATGAATTCTTTATAAACTTGACGCAACTGCTCAGGAGTGAAGTAGCTACGGTATCTGTACAACATCCCCAGCTTTGGGGAGGAAGCTTTAGCAATGTTGTGGATGTGTGGCTTCCATGACATATTACAGGAAATGGTGAGACCCTAGCATGTCTATTTTAGAACTTGGCAGAATGATTGCGTCCTGAAATGTGATTGGTGGGAGATCATCTAATTTGGAAAGTGTAATTGGTAAATACTGAGTTTTATTATTATTGAATTTAACCAAGTTTCTACCTCCCCATTCGGAGATGTTGTACAGGTCCGCGTCGATATTATAATATCCGCTCTAGAAACAGATCTAGTTTGAGAATTAGGGGGAAGGGAAATTGTGAAGAAGAGTGAAGAGGAGAATAGTCAGCATATGAATGGGTAGAATTAGTCGTAGTGTGAAGTAAATCATTGATAAAAAAGAAGAAAGAGAGTAACTGAAAGAACAGAACCCTGTGCGACACCACGATTGGCAGAGAAAGAGCGAGAGGTCGATCCCTAGACAACAACTGCCATGGATCGGTTCTCAAGGAAGTTAGACATTAGAAAACAAAGTTAGGAAGAGAACCCATAAGAGGGAAGTTTAGAATCAAAGACTTGTGCCACACCCTGTCAAATGCTTTGCCGATGTCGAAGGCCACGAAAAAAGTTTCCCCTTAATCCATAAGAGAGGATGATCAAAGATGGGTGCAGTAGGAGAGCACATCACCAATAGATCTCGCCTGGCGAAAGTCATACTGGTGAACCAACAAAAGAGAATAGCGTTCTAGGTGACGGAGAAAATTCGAGTTTAAGAGAGTTTCGAAAATCTTAGAGAGGGATGTAGTTAAGACAATGGAGCGATAGTTAGAGGGATTAGAATGGTCACCTTTCTTCGGGATGGGCTGAACCGAGGCATGCTTCCAAGAAGAAGGAAAAGTTTGGGTTTTGAGGCAAAGGTAAAACAGGCGAGCAAGCATAGGGGCTAGAATTTCAGCACACTCCCCCAGAACATGAGGGGGTATTCCGTCCAGTCCATGCGCCTTACATCTAACCTGGATAGGTGCATAGGTTCAGTAGGAGTAGGAGGGATAGAGTTGGAATCGTCTAAGGTGGAATTAGAGGAGAATAGCCAGGGAGATTGGCTTTATCAGGGAGTGAGTTGGCTGTAGAGTTATCAGGTCTGCAGAGAGGAGGAAAAGAGGGAGTGCAGAAGTTATTACAGATGTGTTTGAGTAAGAACCCGAAGGATTTACTAGAAGAAGAGTTAGTCAGGACAGTGGTCTTTCTTTTTATAAAATTCCGCTTTGGCCTACGAAGGATAGCCTTACAGCGATTCCTAGAAGTAATGAAAGAAGAGTGAGTAATAGGAAATGGAGATAGATTCATAACTTTATACGCCCAATCTCTCTCCCTACATGCAAGAGAACAGGAGCGATCAAACCATGACTGTAAAGTGAAAGTTTTGACAGAAGATGGGATAAATGCACTCATACCACCCTTGTATAACCTCAGCAATGCTGTCAGCACATACCGAGGCGTAATCAGTGGAAAAACAACATTCATCCCAAGGAAAGTCAAAGAAGAATTCTTGCAAGGATTGCCAGTTTGCCCTCCGAAAGTGCCATAGTTGGCGTTTAGAGGAGGGTGGGAAAGGTGGTCGTGCCCAATTTGTTTTAATATAAATAAGATTGTGATCAGAAGACCCTCCGGGAGCAGAAATTAAGTATGAATAGCGTGAGGGTTTAGAGGTAAAACAAAGATCAAAAATGTTAGTAAGTTGATCTTGTCTATCAGGAGCACGTGTATGGTGATTAATTATTTGTTACAGATCATTAAGTAAGGAAAAAGAGTGCCTCAGCTCCAGCTGGGTCTTCCTTTGCAGAGCCAAGCCACTCTCTGTGATGTACATTGAAATCTCCCATGTAGAGGTTCTCGGTGTTGGGGTGTGTGGATAGCAACGACTCATGGCAAGAAGTGAGATAGTCAAAGAATTCATATAGTTGGTAGAGTTGGGAGAACAGTATAGGAAACAAAGAAAAATAGTCATAGTTGGTATATATATTTTGAACCAGATGACATCATAAAGAGAAGATTCAAGATCCGTGAGTCTAGCCATAGGTGTAAGTGTGTTGCAGTAGGCGCATACACCTCCTTTAGAACGGAGGTTGTAGTTGGAGACTTGAAAAAGGTTTGGGTGAAGCTGCTTTGGTCAGAAAATGAAGTGTGAAAAAAGCCGATCCTCCAGCAACCCGCGGTGACGTCAGTTGAGGCCCCAGTAGTTTGATGATGATCTGGTTGGCCCTGGGGTCCATAACCTTCCCGACCAGTGGTACCCATCCGAGAAGGACCCGATTTAATATTATTGTCAACTGATATCATAGGAGAATAAAAGAGTAGAAAGAATAGAAGAGATCAAGAGTGAGAAAGGTTATATATGTTGTGTTGTCAATAGTAAGAGAGACAATTGAGTCCTTGCAATTGTGTGCAAATGAAGCAGAAAGACAGATCAGCAACCTGGGACATGGTCACAATTTTCGTGATGTCATATGTCAGCAGGGTCTACCTTTAAACAACACATTATGCTTCCAATATCTTACCAGGCCGTAGTACCTCCCTGTTTGGTAGGTGCCTTGTACCTACTTCTGGTATATTGTGGTGAATGTGTTATGTGTTGCATATTGTGATGAATATGTATCATGTGATGTGTATTGTGGTGCATAGGTGTCATATGTTGAATATTCTGGTGAATGTATTGTGTTGTGTTTTGTGGTGAATGTGTTATGTATTGTGGTGAATGTGCTGTATGTTGTGTATTGTGGTGAATATGTGTCATGTGTTGAGTATTGTGGTGAGTGTGTCATGTAATGTATAATGTGGTGCATAGATGCTATGTGTTGCATATTGTGGTGAATGTGTTATGTGTTGTGTATTGTGGTGAATGTGTCATGTGGAGATAACACTTATCTTATTGGCTATTCGGAATAAACGATACAAATATTAGTAAATTAAATTTTAAGAAAATTGATAAAGAAAGTGAACATAAGTGGTGAAAGTTAGAAGACTAGGAACACAGGGAGACTTTTTCATGTAAGTTATGTTGACTGAATGGAGAATTCGAAGTTTTTCCGATGTCTAGGAGTGGATGTGTGAGCCTAATAACATGGTGAGTGATGAGGTGAAATAAAAAATCAACAAAGGGAAAGAAGTAGTAAAGGAATTGAGGAATATATGGAGAGATATATTATACCGTCAACATGTTAATGGAGAAGTGAATGAAGAGGAAAAATTTTCCACCAACATTAAAAGCAACAGGGGTGTGGAATATGGCATTTTCATGCAAGAGGAAGGAACAAATTAGAATGGGCAGATAAGGATGTTAAAGAACAATATGTGAAGTAAATAGTCTGTAAAGAAGTAAATAAAAAAGTGAGAAGAAATGAAATGAAAGACATGTCGGTGGATTATATAGTTTACTCAGGTGATATGAATATATAGAGCGAATATATAAACTCAGATACTTTACTTCCACTTTACTCCTTGCCATCTAAGCAATGTTTACACCCATCATGCACGAAAGGGATTATCCACTCTTAGTTTATCAAAATATATCACCTCCTGATAAGGGTTGTTGAACACAAATAAAACATCTAACCTTTAAAAGAAGTAAGCATATACTACATGTTATTAACGAAAGTCTCTGGGACAAAGTGTCAGCTGTGCCGCATGCATTATTGTTCTTATGTGTCAAGAATAAATATGTTAAAAATACCAAATGACAACAAGAGATCAGTAGTGCAAATAAAACAGCAACTCTTATAGTCACCATCACCAGCAGGTCAGTAAACACCAGGGGTCAATGTCACTGGCAGGTCAGTAACCAGGTGGTTAGTATCATCGGTAGGTCAGTAAAACCGGGGTCAGTATCACCGGCAGGTCAGTAACACCGGAGTCACTATCACCGGCAGGTCAGTAACCCCGGGGTCAGTGTCACCAGTTGGTCAGTATCCCAGGGGTCAATATCACCATCAGGTCACTAACACCGGGGTCAGTATCACCGGCAGGTCAGTAACCCCGGAGTTTGTATCATCGGCAGATCAGTACTCCCGGGGTCAATATCACTAGTAGGTCAGTAACCCCGGGGTCAGTGTCACCAGTAGGTCAGTAACACTGGGGTCAGTAACCCTAGGGTCAGTATCACAGTCAGGTCAGTAAGCCTGGGGTCAGTATCACCAGCGGGCCAATAACCCCAGGGTCAGGATAATCGGCAGGTCCGTATCACCGGCAGGTCAGTAACACCATTAGGTCAGTAATCCCTGGGTCAGTATCATCGGCAGGTCAATATCACTAGCAGGTCAGTAGCCCCGGGGTCAGTAACGTCAGTTGGTGAGTAACCCCGGGGTCACTATCACCGGCAAGTCAATGTCCCCGGGGTCGGTATCACTGGCCAATCAATAACCCTGGTGTCATTAACACCAGTAGGTCAGTAACCCTGGTGTCATTAACACCAGTAGGTCAGTAACCCTGGTGTCATTAACACCAGTAGGTCAGTAACCCTGGTGTCATTAACACCAGTAGGCCAGTAACCCTGGTGTCATTAACACCAGTAGGTCAGTAACCCTGAAGTTATTAATACCAGTAGGTCAATAACCCTGGTGTCATTAACACCGGCAGATCAATGTTTATATAATTGCATCACCCACGGTAACTAGCCTATGAGCCGTGAGTAGCCATCAACTGAGCACTCACACATTGACTGCAGTCATCAATTAAGTAGCCGGCTTCTCGCCCACGTAAGTCGTGTGTTCAATGAAGTTCATTACACTTACGCTTCATCCCTTATTAACGCTCACAGCTCATAGTATTAATTACAGTGATATCCTAGTCATTGTGCAATAGTTTATTTTGTTAATAAATAGAGAAAAGACCATTTGGGTTTCGAAACTTAAGTCATGAACAGTGCACCTTTAATACTGACTCAACAACCTCTTCATTAGTGATTACAACAGGTAAACAGAAGGTAACATAGGTGGCAGCTCAAAAGACCGAATCCATAAAGAAAGAAAACCAGTGCTTTATTCAGAAACTGATAACATTTGGTTAATACTTGATATTCTCCATTTTTGCATTTGCGATATTTACCTTTCAAGGGACATTACCTTTTTTTGAACTCTTGTACAACGCCCAGATAAACGAACAAGTGAAGAGGTTTTTGTTTTTTTATAAATAATTTAATACATTTGATCACTTCCGGTATATGTGGCGCCACTGTACCAGGCAGTATTGCCAACACCCACGAACATCTTAGCAACCCTGCCGTCAGGACACTCACATTGGGTTACCAATGACTAAGCATTCTCCCAAGCACAGCAGAGGTCCACCCCTACCCCAGTACCGGGGATCATCCCAGCTACAGCCCCTACCCCATTCTCTACGACCCGCATGTTGTTTTGATCAGTAAACGTCTGTCTTGGCTGAACCCAGTGACCCATCATGTGTCCCACTGTGTGATCTGTTGCACCTGGGTTACATCGGACAGCTCTTTGTCATCTCTTAGATCAGACGTAGTTAACCTTTCCTTAGTCATAGGCCCCCATTACGATTTAGGTAGTTTTCTGCTGGCCAACCGACCAAAATTTATATCCTTCCAAACCCAAAAGTGTAGTTAATATTGTAATAGCACGGACAGTGAAACTGTGTATCTTCACGCGCACCTTACGATATTTTCAGTTCCCATTTATGAAACAAATCGACCCCACTAAATTTGTAACTAATATGTTAATGTCTCTTGGCATTTAACAGAAAATGAGTGAAGTAGTCTGTGAATACGTTGAGTTTTTTCCTACAGTTACAGAATTTTTCTTACTTATGAAACACATCCACCAGAATAATGTTAATGCTAATCTTGGCACATGAGAAACTACAATGGCCAGAGTCATATCTTTGCGCGGCCCACAGATGATTGATAAATTCCATTTGATGCGGCCCACGGTTCAGGTAGATGCAGCCAGTTTGTGGTCAGTAGATGGAATACTTATTAAAAGAATTTTCTTCACACACTTTTTTGTTTACTGTTTTATCACTTAATAGTAAGTAGCTACGAAAATGTAACAGTGAAATAATTATAAATAGTCAACAATATAAACATTTTAACTTGTGTGGGTTTATGGGCCAGGAATGAAGGATGAGGTACTATGGAGAGAGACAGTTTGACAACAGGTAGTATGTATTAGGCAGCTACCAAACAGGGAGGTACTACCGTCTGGGAAGATATTGGAAGCATAATGTGTTGTCTATGGTAGACCCTGCTGCCATATGGCATCACGAAAATTGTGACCAAGTCCCAGGTTGCTGATCTGACTTTTTGTCTCATTTACACACAATTGCAGGGTCTCAATTGTTTCTCTTACTATTGACAACACAATATATATACTGTAT
Source organism: Homarus gammarus (assembly GCA_958450375.1). Classification (NCBI taxonomy): domain Eukaryota; kingdom Metazoa; phylum Arthropoda; class Malacostraca; order Decapoda; family Nephropidae; genus Homarus; species Homarus gammarus. The sequence continues at coordinate 140,954 of CAUDMG010001675.1, forward strand.
ATTGTTTCTCACTAATTTTTTTTTCAATTTGTATTTCTTTATGGTTCTTTATTATTATTATTATTATTATTATTATTATTATTATTATTATTATTATTATTATTATTATTATTATTATTATTATTATTATTATTATTATTATTATCCCCCAGGCCCCGATGTGGGTCAGTGACCTGTGCCTGGGTGGGCTAATCCCCGTAAAAAAAAAAAAAAAAAAAAAAAATCTGTGACCACCGCCTGCGGCCTCACTTGGACTTAACCAACCTTAGTTAATTCCCAAGTGCCCATTGCCACAAAGCAGTTAATCCACCAAACAGACCACGCCGAACTTGTTCCGTATACTCACACAAGTTATATGTTTATATTGTTGACTACATATACTTATTTCACTGTTACATTTTCGTAGTTATTTACTCTTGGATAATGAAACAGTAATGAATTATGTGTGAAGATTATTCTTTTAATAAATATTGCTTTTACTCACCACAAACTGGCTGCATCTACCTGAACCGTGGGCCACATTATAAAGAATTTATCAATCACTTTGCGGGCTGCGCTAAGATATGGCTCAGGACGCATGCAGCCCACGGGCCACGGGTTGAACATGCCTGGCTTAGATCATCGCATCATTCACCCACGGGCAACCACTACGTCATCGACGCCATTTTGGACACGTCATCGACACCATATTCGAAACGTCACTCCAACGACTTAGCAAGATGCCATCTTGGATTTTTGTTTCTATAAATAAGGAGTGACTGACAAAATTCTCGTCATCGGTGAACCTGTACCGCGCAGAACTCCACGGAAATATCTATCAGAACTTCAAGACTTCAATCGAGCCGTCTTGGTATTTCACAAACCTTCATTAGTTTTGCACACAGTAAACGTATTTTACAGCATATCATCACACGTCAGACGTCGTGATAGGATAGTTTTTAATTGATAATTGCAGTTTTCAATCTCAGATTGGGTTGGCAGTGACAAGAAAATATCACTTGAGAATTTGGCGCGTCTCTTCAAATTTGCCATTTTGTTTAATTTTTTGCGGGAACAGTTGCGCAAAAAGCATGATGTTTACCAAGAATGACAATCTTCTAGACAATGCTTGCAAACTTATACTTTCGGCTGAACAGATGCCGATCGCCAAAACAACTGCACCTGTCGCAGTCGCAACTGTCGGAACATATTTCCCCAAAAATCTGGTACCAGACCAAAGCAAATTTTCGCCTGAAAACATTGCAATAAGAAAGGTAATAAATCTAAACACCACAAAAACCCTTAGGTACAATCAAGACCTCAACAAAACCAACCACGGTCCTATTCAGCAGATGCTAAGACCAAGTCTCCAGCGGGTGATAATTATGTGGCGTGTATTCCAAGACTATATATAACTCACATGATTCCTAAGAAAGGGGTGAGGACGCAAGATATGATAGATCACTGCAGAGACAGTCCGTCGTCACCATCATAAGCAGTCGGGGAAAGACCAGCGCCTTGTCCAACATGGCGTGGGATAGATACAGCTGTACCAACGCAAAGCAACACTTCTATTGCAGCTTCGTTAATTGCGGTATTGAACAAAGCACAAGTGTTGTCTGTTCCGGTGAGAGTGGGTACCAACGCACTTTCCCAAGATATAAATACAGGTGCATGCACAAATGTACTCACTTTAGCGTCCTATCAAGAATTAAAGCGACATTTACCTCAGCGCAGATTTCAAGTTATACTTACTGACACCGATCTCTCCGTAGTTTCCTGTACCAAGATGAACATTACAGGAGTGGTAACGCTACCTTTGGTTTTCTGGGCATGGTGAACCACTTCCTTTGAGTAGAGCGGACAATGGAAAAATCGTGCAAATGGTAATACAAGCATGAAATTTGGCATGGTCATACCTTAGGAGCTACTTGTCAAATCTGCCTAATTGGCCATTTGGAAATCCAAGATGGCGGCTATTTTTCAGGATGGCTGCCAAATTGACCTTCGAATTTTTTTTTTTTTAGAGAAATTGATGTAGTTGGTCACTCTAAATGATCTTAGAGTCGATATGTATGTTTTCAAGCATGCTCAGATGATTTTTTCTATTTCTGATACTCTCAGATATATATTTCTTATTTATGACTGGTTTTATGTACTGGTTTATGTTTTTTCCAACTAGGTGAGGGTAGCATGCAGAGAGTCTCTGCATGTGAGGGAGTGATTGTCTGGCACTACCAGGGCACACTGGTGACATCATTGCTTTGCAACCCAGCATGGGGTTCAGTGTCAGTTAAGAAAAAGCATGTCATACTGCAACAGCTTAGTTTCCCAAATGCTGCTTAACCAACCCCAAATCAGTTAAGCAGCCGCACTTGAATTGGCAGGATGTGCCAGCGCGGGAGAGCCGAGCCAAGGATAACGGGGTTTTAGTTATCTGGATGGTGTACAGATTGCACGGGACTAATGACACTGGATGAACGACCGGACTAGGTGTAGGGCAAAAGGCATGAACCTAGTTGTATCCCATACAAGAAAGTGCTCATCAAGGTGGTAAAAGGACAAACCCTCGGCCCTGAAGATCAAAAATAGTTATGGACACAAAATCTACCAACAAATCATTCCTCACTGACTGGGCAAAGTGTTGTCTTTGTCAACAGGAAAAGAAGGAAGATCTTAAGTCTCCACATGCAAATCCTACCCAAAAAGATGACGGTTACAAGAGCTTGGCAAGAAATATTCCTCTATTTCATTCAATCAAGGCACAAGATTGACCCTGCAAGACTTGTTGAAGATGATGGTATAGAGGAGACCTTGAGGAGAAACAAGGGACAGTAGCATGAGAGTTGCAGACTTCTGTTCAACAACACAAAGTTAAATAGAGCTCAGAAAAGGCGAACCTCTGCAGTTGCTACAAAGGAAAGCAGCAGTAGCAAGATACCACGAATAGTCAGAGACCCCAAAGCAACAGAATGCTATCTATGTGAGGGAGAAGCTTCGGGAGATGACATAAGACATGCAATGACAATGAAACTTAATAAAATATTGAATGATTGTGCGAAGACACTTAGCGATGGAAAACTCCTTGCCAAACTAAGTGCAGGAGATGTTATGGCACAAGAACTGAAGTATCACCCTCGCTGCCTGGCAGACCTGTACAACCGAGAAAGAACACACCGAAATGCTCATGAGCAAGAAGAAGCACAAGAGCTTCATCCAAACAAGGACGCATACCCAACTGCTTTCTCTGAACTGGTCACTTACATCACTCAGAGGAAAGCTTCTAGTGAAGGTACTGAACCACCCATTTTCAGACTTGCTGACCTGGTCACACTCTACAGACAGAGACTTGTGCAGCTGGGTGTTGGATCGCCCGATGTTCATGCTACTCGACTGAAGGACCAGCTGCATCTTCACATCCCCCAGCTGCAAGCTCATCACCAAGGAAGAGATATCCTACTGGCCTTTGAGAAGGATGTTGGCTCAATCCAGGCACAAGCAAGCAAATACAGTGACGCGATTCATCTGGCCAAGGCTGCTGGGATGATACGACGGGACATGCTTCAGCACAAGTCACACTTCAGCAGTACATTTCATGAAGGATGCATTGAACAGGCTGTTCCACCATCACTGCTTCAATTTGTATGCATGATCGAACATGGTGCAGATATCAAATCCCAACTCCAGCATGGCGCTTCGAAGTCTGACCTTGCTAAGTCACAGCTCTTACAGTACAACTGCTTTGCCAACTACAAGGTAGAAACGCAAATCCACAGACACTCCAAGGACCACGAGACACCTTTTACTATCTACGTCGGCATGTCTGTGTTTGCTAAGACAAGCAAGAGGCAGCTCACCGACATGCTGCATGAAAATGGGGTCAGCATTTCATATGACAGAGTTCTACAATTATCAGCCCAGCTAGGAGAAGCAGTTGTATGCCAGTACGTGGAAGATGGAGTGGTGTGTCCACCAATCTCGAGGAAGCAGTTGTTCACGACTTCAGCAGTGGACAACATTGACTACAACCCCACTGCGACTATGGCCAAAACGTCCTTCCATGGGACCAGTGTGTCCTCATGTATGACAGATCTAGTGCAGCCACTGGTGTAGATGAGGCAAGACTAACTGTCTTTTCCCGCAAGCAGAGACCATATGACTCCATTCCACCAACCCAGACAGCCCTCAAGGAACATGCAAGGCGGGCTTCCTACCAGGCTGGTATCATCTGGGGACAGGCAACAATCTCCAATCCAGAAACCAGCAGTCCTGTCAACTGGGAATGGACGCAGAAGGGAGAGTCATGGCAGATACGTTGGACGACTCTTCCCCCGATTGCGACATGCTGTCAGGAGCTGACCAAATGTTCCTGTAAGAAAGACTGCAAACAGAGATGCAAATGCTTTCGCTCTTGACTTTCCTGCACAGTATTTTGCAGTAAATGCACAAAGATGTACTGTCAGGAGAAGTCACAGGAACCAATGCAAAGAGTGAGTACTTTCTTTTTTTAGTAAGTTCTTTTTTGTTAATTTTTTTTACTAAAAGTGTTATTTTATGTGGATAAAAATGTTACAATGGACTTAAAACTATAAACAATCATCTGAGCATGCTTGAAAACATACATATCGACACCAAGATCACTCAGATTGACCAACTACATCAATTTCTATAAGAAAAATCAACTGCCAATCAGGCAGACTTGGCTAGTAACCATTAGAGAATTACCATGTCAAATTTGGTGCTTGTATCACCATTTGCATGATTTGAAAAATTGCTGCCCCACTATTTAGAGTTTTACATACTGATGGATTAATTGGTCTTCCAACGTTCAAACACAATATGGTAGATGTCCAGCCAAGTCGACATACTATCACTTTTTGTAGCATTACCTATCTTGCCATGCACAATTCTTTTCCATTGCTCACCGCCAGGGTGAATGATTTTACCAACTCTCCTACTCCGAGGAAGATGGATCCCGAATCCCAGCACATCCCAAACCCTACCGATTCATTTTCCCGGCTTGAATATAACAGCAAAAAATGGATTGTTGTACCTGTAGTCTTAACAGATCCTCTGTATTTTCTGAATGGTGAAATAACCAAGGCCACTGTCTGCTTACCTGACGTTTTCACTGAGACTGATGTAGTCTGTCTTTCATGTGAATCTACATTGAGTATGATTCGTCCTGGTGGTTTAACAGATGTCCTCGTTCTCCACAGATCTGGCGCTCCCAGAATATTGAAGCAGGGATATTGGTTATGTGATTACCTGGTTTACTATACTAGTGTTGTTCTACAGCCTACACAATTCCCAATTGGTAGTGTTACACATACGCTCACACAGACCAGACAGGAGAGGATAGATCAAATAGCACCCTCAAGGCAAAAATAGGCTCATCGAGCTGCTTGGCGCATATAGAAAGATTGTAGCTTTACTTTGCGTGCCACTAGGTCAGGCGAGTTTAACTACACATTACATATCTTTAAAACTGGATACAAACCCGCGCTGTAGTACAAGACATGGTTCAACAGATGCTGGAACAAGAAGTTATCACACATTCAAAGACCCCTTGCAATAGCCCATTGGTTTTAGTCCCTAAGAAGGATGGTGATAGGTATCGAGTCATTGGTTTTCGGTGAGTCAACGAAGAAACTATCCCGGATAGGCACCCAATACCTGTTCCGGGCAATATATTGTAATTTTTAAGCAAAGATATTGCTGTGTTTAGTAACCTTGATCTGAGCAAATATTGACAAATTCCCCTTGACGGGAAATCTCGTGAGATTACTGCTTTTAGTACTCCTTTGGGCCATTTTAAATTGCTACGTATGCCTTTCGGTCCTCGAAATGCCCCAATGACTTTTCAAAGGATGATCAACACTTTGTTTGGGGAGTTTAATCGGCAACACAGTGTATGCCTATTTATATGACCCCATCATAGTCAGTAAGGATGTAGATAGTCATCTTGCTAAACTCCACGAAATTTTCCTGAAAATTTTACAGCGGGACTTAAAGTTAAACTTCCTAAATGTGAATTTTTAAACTCAAGAATACAATAATCCTTGGTCATGTAGTCGACAGAGACGGCATTCATACAGTTGACGGCAAGGTCAAAACCGCTACACAATTTCCACATCCACGTCCACGACCACATCCACGGCCATGTCCACGTCCAAGTCCACGTCGTTTTTTTGGTTTATCTGGATATTATCGTTCTTTTACTCAAGAAGGGTGCGACTTTTGTCTGCAATGATGAACAAGTGGCTAGTTTTATTGCATTAAAGACGAAACTTACCAATGCACCTTTTTTAGCATTTCCTGACAACACTTTGTGTACTGACGCTTCAGGACAGGGGCTAGGAACTGTACTCATGCAGCTGAACACACCCCGACGCTTTGACAAGACACTTAGCTCCAGTGACGTCTGTATCTTCGTTCACTCTCACAATTACGGGATAAGCAACGATTTGATCCCCTGTGGTCTACAGTTATTTTCGCTCTAGAGTCGGGGGAGGTGGCTAATCTCCCGAAGTTACCTCTTCAGTTCAGTCAACTTGAACCACGGTAAGACATACTCATCCCCTGCAGACCGAATGCACAGGAAACTGTCACTCAAATTATTGTACCTGATACTCTACGAATGGGGGATGGCCCAATTCGGCGCCGCCAATTCAGCGCCGCCGTTTCAGCGCCAGCCCATTTCAGCGCCAGACTATTCAGCGCCGAGACCTTTCAGCGCCTGTGCGTTCCGTTCAACTCAGAAGCTGTCTGTCTTTCATTAACGTGGTATAACACTGTATACTACACTTGATTTATATTATGTTGTATTCAACTTATTAATAGGTTAGGTTATTGATTTGGTGGCGCTGAATAGTCTGGCGCTGAAATGGGCTGGCGCTGAAACGGCGGTGCTGAAACATCGGCGCTGAATCGTACCCTACCCCTACGAATGGTGGTACTAACTCTGTACCACAATGTACTTTAAGCAGGCCATCCCGGGCGTGACAAATGCCGAGCGGAAATTAGAAAATTTTACTATTGGGATACAATGAAAAAAGACATCGAGCAGCACATTGCTAAATGCTTAACGTGTGCTCCTCACAAGGGTACTACATTTCAACCCGCTCCAATGCTGGAATACCTTACACCTGAACGTCCGTTTGACACAGTTGCCATTGACTTGTTACAACTTCCGACGGGTCACCAACGATCCTCATACGTATTGGGGAGTGTTGATCATTTCTCTAGATTTGTGATTTTAGTCTCACTGCAGGATAAATCAGCCGGATCTGTGGCGCACATCCTAGTCATGCACCTCATATGCTCTTTTACTACACCCAAGGTTCTTCTCTCCGACAACGGATTAGAGTTCAAGAATCAACTTTTAGCACGAATTTACCAGTAATATGGTATCCAACAAAGCTTCATTACAGCTTATCACCCACCCACAGGTGAATGGTATTGGTGAAAAAAACAATAGCAAAATTCTTGAAATTCTTAGACACATTGTGAATCCAATGTACATGGGTCGATCAATAACTGCATGGGCCAATCACACTACTTTTGTTTGTGGCACAGACGAATGTTTGCCTTATGACGTACTTACAAGAACTCCTCAACCCGTATACAACACGGATGATTACGTTAACAAGCAAATTAACGTTTTTCAAAGATCCACCGTAAAGTACGGACACATTTAGCAACGTCACGCGCTGAAATGATTTATCAGCAACACAAACAGGCGACGCTGTCATGGTAGGAGAACCTGAACGAATCTCCAAACTTTTGCCCAAATTTTCAGGCTCATTCCTGATTACCGCTAAGGAAATAGGCAAAAAATTTTAAATTCTGAAACCTAACACAGAAACAGCAGAGTAGTACATGCGGACAGACTTAAATGGGTACACCCAGAGTTACAACCCGGGGTTGTCAATGATATCTCAGATACATCTGCTCAACAGCAAACACATCAAGTACACCAACTGTATCTAATGATTATCGTTAAAAACTATGTTCTGCAAACCGATTGTAAGATTTTTATTTCAATTTTTATATAACAAGCTCACTGCAGAAAATTTATACCAATGACAAGCTCATTGTGGAAAAGATATACCAATGACATGCTCGTTGCAGAAATTTATACCAATGACAAGCTCATCTAGGAAAAGAAATACCAATGACATGCTTATTGAGGAAAAATGATACCAGTGACAAGCTCATTGCAGCAAAGTGATACTAATGTGTTTCTCCTATTTATATCTTATACCAATGACAAGCACATTGCAGATTTATTAACACAAGTCTTAGATGTTTGCTTTTACACTCATGATTAATTTTAACCCCTAATTTTCAAAACACGAATGGTTGTATTTTTTCTCGCTTGTCCCAGAATCAATGCTACCACATACTTTTACTTTTATTCACAGTGCATTGTTCCCACTGCATGACAAATGCAGTGACACACTGGAAAATGAACATTAGTAGTGCCTGATTACTTCTCTTCTTTTTTAGCAGTGGATGATTCTAAGTGATGTCATTGTGTAAACCGGCTTATCTATATTTGTATGTATGTCCAGCCTAGCATTCTCGTTTATTCCTGCTGCAGAAGGGATATGTGAACTGGCACCCATACAAACGACTGCTCACACAGCACTTACACAATGTATTTATACACTTAGTTCCACGAAAACGGTGTTTTAAGCACTTTTTATGATTATAGGCACCAGACTATTGTAAACTTACCAGTCATTGTGCAGTCATAACCTTGCCAGCCCATCACTATTTTTTGCTTTAAATTTGATTTTAACTTAAAATCTGATGCCTTTATTTCTTTTTAATGTTAATATTGCTCTCAGCAAACTCAATCTAGTTTCTATCAATTCAGCATTATTTGCTTTACTCAATGAAACATAAACCCCTTCATATGAAGATAGTTTGCATTTTATTTTTATTCGAGTTTTGTTAATCCCAGTTTAGTGATATCAACTTCCATTCTCCTTTTATAAATTCTATGGATGTTTTGCATTTACAGACATATCTTTTCAAAATTGCAGTTATACATTTTAAGGCTCTCACACATAAGGCACTTAAGGCTAGGAATTCAGACACTCAACCTCGGTTGTAGATTCCTCAGTTTTGCTGCAGTACATTTTATCTTTTATAATATGGCTAAAAACATCCACAGATATTTTATACTACATGGTTAATTTACTCCTTGCTGAACTCGGAGGGTGGTGGCCGAGCATTGTATTAGCCCCTGTCAAACAGACAGTAATTCTTATATAAATGTAGGTTACATACATTTTGTTTATATAATTATATCACCCAAAGTAACTAGCATATGAGCCGTGAGTAGTCATCAACTGGACATGTGACCGTGGATCTCCACTGAACGCTCATACCTTGACTGTAAAGACATCAATTAAATAGCCGGTTTCTTGCCCATATATCTCCCATCTCTCTCCCTTATTAACGTTTACAGCTCATAGCATTAATTATGGTGATATCCTAATTATTGTACATTTGCTTATTTTCTAATAAGTGGAGAAAGACCATTTGGGTTTGAAAATTTAAACCATAAACATTTATGAATGTTACTTCCAGTGCACCTTCAATACTGACTCTACAGACTCTTTATCAGTGATTACAACAAGTAAACTGAGGGAAACAAGGTCAGTAACCCCGAGGTCAATATCACCACCAGGTTAGTAACCCCAGGGTTAGTAATATCAGCAGGTCAGTAACCCCGGGATCAGTAACGTTGGTATATCAGTAACCCTTGGGTCAGCAACACCAAGAGGTCAGCAACACCAAGAGGTCAGTAACCTTTGGGTCAATAACACTATTAGTTCAGTAACTCTGGGGTCAGTAAACGAGTAGGTCAGTAACCCCGATGTCAGTAACATTAGTCGGTTAGTAACCCCTGGATTAATAACACTAGTAGGTCAGTAAAAATAGGACATGGGTGACTGTAACTTTCCTCTCCCTCAGCTCCAGTAACGGCTTCGGCGACGAGCTTTGCTGGGCAGCGCTATGGTTGGCTCGAGCCACAGGAGACCCCAGCTACATCTTCAAGGCTCGAGACCACTGGGACGAGTTTAACTTCTTAGAGGGTGAAAGCGAAAAGTTTTCCTGGGACGACAAGATACCTGGAATCTTTGTAAGTTATTTTTAAAGGAAGAATTCCGGTAATAATGTTGTAATATAATATTCCACATAGAATTAATGCAATTTTTACCTCTAGGTGCCACCATGGTTGAACCCTACACCAAAAAGTTTAAAATTGTTTACACTGATTTACCTGTGTATTTTATAGGTTATGATATATAGTATTCTACATAACGATTAAATAATGTAAGAGACAATCCAATTACTGGGACATACTCAGAGGTAAATTACATTTACCTCCTTGAAATACTACAAAGAGTAATGACCTATGTTAAAGTTCTTTATGCTCATTAAATGACAACAATCCAGCAGCACATCATTTCATGCTGCTGATATACCTTGTGGCATGCTAGTTTAGTCTTTCACCAAAACCATTTAGGACTGGAAGTTAAAAGCTTATCCACTAAGTTAAACGGCCATATTTTTCGTCCCTGATACAGTCACTCTTCTGGATGCTGGACAACTCCAGTGAGTATCCTGACGCCCTCAGGAACTACCTGGACTGGCTAAAGACCACTGCATCATACACCCCGGAGGGTCTAGTTTTCTTGGGTGACAAGGGCTCTAACCGCTATGCTGCCAACGCCGCCTTCATCTCTCTCTTTGTAAGTTCCTTCTATAAGAGATTTTTAAAATCTTGTAATCCTTCAGACAAAATACGAGCGATGAAATAGTGCATATCCATCTACACATTTGAGAGATAATATGAGAGAAAATATCGTGAAACAATTCCGAGTCGATCTGTTTAAAGATGATACAATTCACTTGTTTTGATTTTGTTTCTCTAAATGTCGTCAGGCGAAAATATTTCATATAAATGTTACGAGTGATATAATACCAAAATTTATCGTATTGCATGTAATAATATATCTTGGATCTTTCAGGCCGCCAAGAATGGTATGGACACTGAAGCTAACCAGAAGTGGGCAAGGGAACAGATGGGTCAACTGTTAGGCGACAACTCCCGTTACAGCAGGTCCTTCGTGGTGGGCTACGGCCAGAACCCCCCTCAGAGGCCCCATCATCGTTCTAGGTACACACACACACACACACACACTCTACTTCTACTTCTACTACTACTACTACTTTTTTTGTCTAATGTGGCCTCCAGCCTCCCCCAATAGCCATACCTTCGTCGCCATTTAATTACCTTAATATTAAATATCCTAATACATAAGTAGCTATCCTAGCTGGGTTGAGTTAGTTGAGCGGCAGATCTATGCGGCATTCAGTGACTGTTGCCTCATAGTCAATATCTGCAACTGCTGTCGGCTTTGGGGCCCTTGAGGCAGAGCAAAGCAGAACTCAGGAGAGAGAAGGACAGTTGACATAACTTCTGGGCTGCTGCTTCTGTTCGGATAGCACCTCCGTGAGTCTGGCATGGAAACATCTTGCACTTGGTCCCATCCCACCAGAGGTTGTGAACACTAGAGGAGTGAAGCTGCCCTGATCAAGGTTTTGAATTTTCTCCCCGTATGCCCTTTTCTTGTCGTTCCCGTTCCTCCTGTGTGCAGCATCAAGAGCTAAGTTACGGTGACATGCAGCCATGGGATAAAAAATCCTGATGTCGAAGAAGGCTCGCTGTCTGCGCGTCCAGAATCCTCGAGCAATGACGTCAACACGGGATAATTGGATGTATTTGAAGTCCTATGTTGGAAATTCTCACCGTCCAGTGGAAGGAAGGTCGGTTCTACCCTGACATCACGACAGATTTCCTTCAACATATTTGCTGTGAAATCCCTTACTTCGCCATGACTCATGCATATGAAGCCCCCTTTTTTGAACACCATGGAGTGATCGACGTCATAGGAAGAGCCACATAGGCATTGGGAAGGTTAACCTTCTACTGGCCTACCGTACCTTAGAGCAATGGCATTTGTAAATTCTTGTTTATTGAGACTGAAACCATTTGCCCTTATCGGTAACATAGTTAACCAGTTTAAGGCGCTCGCGTAATGCGCTGTAGCTACTTTTGTTTTTTTAATTCTCTGGTACTTGCAGCATCAGTTGCTGAAACTTATCACTTTAACCGTGCTGTCGTTCTGTCGTAATGGAACGTCGAATCTTGTTTACTTCGCTGCGTTCTGAGCTATTATGTGGTCAGTGAGGGCTGCCGCGAGGCACTGCATGGAGTGATCTTTCTGCTGGGGTTAAGTAAAGAGGTTTCACTAATTTGGGAAAGAAATTGACGCTGATAGCTTCTTCCAGAAGGTGGAGGAGGTGTACGATATCAGGGATAGTGCGCATCAGGTAGTTCCAGTGATGCTTGACTCCGTGGGTGAATGCAGCAAAAGCCGCATGTGGTTCTGTGTTAGCAATATCGAACAGAGATTGGATTTCCCTGACCCACTCATTCACCTTTCCCGTTACAAACACAGTCTTGAAGTCCGTCGTGCCGTTTACTGCGCCAGGTGTGTTTGGCCATCCTTTGTTATTTTGATCCCACTTCCACCGAACACCTCCATTGCCCGTTCATAATGTTCTGGCTTCACAATGAGGAAAGACCTGCTAGCATTTGTGTGGTACCCTATGGTATTTGTGAACCATATGATGTTATGAGGTCCCACCACTTTTTGATGTCCTCCACTTTTCCTGCTACTGTGAGGCCTATTGTTTACATTGCCATTGCAACAGGGTCCCCCTGCGTTGATTGTATGATGGTATCACCTCTTAGAGCCTTGATGTTTACTATATAGAGGTCTGATGGATTCCTATAGGTGCTTTCAACATACACTGCAAAGATTGGACACTTGATCTTCATGTTGCAGTTTAGCATGTCGAATGTGTTGGAAGCGCCAACCAGGGGAACTGCCTCACAATCACGCTGCTCAAATATCGTTGCCATGGCGTGAATGGCAGCTTCCCCTTCAGCCTGGTGGCCAGCACAAACTTGCAGGTTCCCTGCCCTGACATCATTCTTTATCACCTCCATTATGCATTTTCCGATGATCCGCCTCAGCACTTCCCCTACCCCTCTATGCCTACATTCTGGATTCCTATCCAGGGGAATGAGGCGGCAGGCCGTCAGAGCATGGAGGTGGTGGCAGCTCGAGGTTGCTAGCTTTCTTGCAAGGGCGGCAATGGCAGTGTAGATATCACTTGCTACGGGGCCAAACTTGTTAATACTGAGCATGACTCTTCAACCGTTTCATGCAGACCTAAAGGGCCAGCCCCTCCCTGAGTTTTCAGTGTTTTTTTCACACCATCCATCCTGTTATTTTCTCGAACAGGACAGCATTTGGTGGGATATATTCACCCTGGGACCTGATGCCTCCATTTTTACTTGCCGGGGGATGTTTTTCCTTCAGTTGTTTTAATGTCTCTCTGTTTATTGGCAGAACGCCACTGGAGGATTCCTCTGTGAGAGATCTTACCGCCAAAGACACTTTCTCCACGCGCATTTTGTTCCAAACTTTCTTGCAACGTCATCGATGTTTTGCTTTCCGCCTCCTATAAATTTTTGTTTCTCCTGCAGTGTTCTTGCTGCCACATTTTCTTTGTGCTTAGTTCTTGCGTGTGTCCTCTGACATAATAGACGGGGCATTATTGCCAGTATTTAAAGGGGCATGGAAGTAGTACTGAGTGTACTCGGTTATGAGGCGAGTCATCACCCGAATCATTTCTAAGGTGGCCGCGCACTTGGGTGGTTCAAACAGGTTAGCTGGCGACCACCTGACAATTTCTGAGTAAGTTTCTTTAACCCATATGCCCGTATTTTCCATCGACATGCCATTCCACTGTGGTGGCTGTCTGTCATTCACCTCGTGGACATCTGCTACTATTGGAGCAGCGTTTATTGGTACTACATTTTCAAGATGAGTAGACTCACTGCTATCATTTAGAATATTGTCGGGCGGTTATGTCTGGGCGATATCCCCTGTGGCCTCTTGTTTCGGATCCCTGCCGTGTGAATTTCTGCAATTTTGTCCCTTTCTGCAAACCACACTACTACTACTCCTTTGCTGTCGCTAGGAATCGAATTTGATGATAATCCAACTATGATAAAATATGAGTTAATAAAGAGGTCACCCTCATTGGTGAGCTTTGAGGTAACTTGAGAGGCAGGTACGGGGGTAGTCCACAGATGTTGCACGTGTGAAGAGCTACATCTAGTGTAGGAGAGGCCGCGGCAGTATCTTTCCGGCACTGGCGATTGTCTGCTTCGTTATTCAGTCGGGCTTACTCGAAAGTATTGACGCTCCTCCAAGCATTACGGCGTGGAGTTATCGTCTCCAAGGTGAGGGGCGTTGCTTTGGCACTTTTCAGGTTGTCTAAATACTATCTCTTCCGTTACCCGCCAGCGTTACGTTTACCATTCGTTAGGTGATAGTATAAAGTAGGTGCTTTAGCAGTCTACTGGCGTTTATTTGAGCAACATGGCCAGTCCAACGTAGCTGTTCATTGATAAATGTAGCCTCGATGCTCCTACAGTTGGTGTTTGTGAGAATACGGGCATTTGTTCTCTTGTCCTTCCCAACGAACCTGGAGGACAGAACGTAGCCTACGTTGGTGAAAGTTTTCAAGTGCCTTGAAGTGCCTCCTGTATGTGACTTATGTCTCGTTGCCATATAGCGGGGTGAGGTGGGACCACTGATCGATATACTGTACATGCAATTTCAGCTCCTTACGGCTGAAGACATGGGTACGGAGTTTGCCAAAGGCTTGAGATGCACATTTGATTCGATGCTGAATATCTTCACCGATGTCCGTGGTGGTGGACAGGTGGGAGCTAAGGTACTGAAAATGGATAACATTAGAGAGGGTAGTAACGTTAACCTGGATGAATGGTGGAGGCATGGTTGAGCCAGGGGCAGGCCGAAAGAGAATCTGAGTGTTACGTACATTCACCGCAAGTCCGAAGTGTGCGTATGCATCTGAGTAGGTGTTCAGGATAACCTGTAGGTCGCGTTCAGTGTGAGCGACTTGAGTGAGGTTGTCTGCATATTGAAGTTCAGTGATGGAGGTGGCTGACACCTTTGTTCCTACCTAGAGTCGTCGTATGAAAAGTTCCTTCATCTGGTACTGGTTATCCACCCCGCCGGCTAAATTGGCACTGGCAAGAATAAAGAGGGCAGGCAAAAAAGTGGAAAGGAGAGACGGTGCCAGTACACATCCTTGTCTTATCCCTGTTTAGATGTGAAAGAATTCTGACTGGGTGCCATTGTGCAGGATACTGCCGTTAATCGCCCCACAAAGGCGATTAATTTTGGTGGCTTCCCTGTTGCCTGAGTCGAAGGCCTTGGTGAGATTGACATAGGCCATGTACAAGTCACGACGCTGTTCTCTGTGGGCAACAAAGATCATGTCAGTGATGCCACGTGATGGCCCAAAGCCACCTTGAGATTCTGGAAGGAAGTTTATTTTGGAGGACTCGGGTGATAATCTTTTCAGTGGTAATTACCACCGTCTAAACTCTAACCGGTATCCCTTGTTCTTATAAATATTGACGATGAACGCGTTTTTTAAATCTTTGGGGATATCCTTCTTCTCCTATTTATTTTCCAGGAGAGAGTGGAGATGGGTGGTAAGTAGAGGTCCTCCTGCTTTATACTCTTTGGTGAGGAATCCGTCAGACACTGTGGCTTTGTTATATTTCATCTGATTGATGGCAGTAGCTACCTCATTCCAGGATGGTGGATATCTGAGACAGGTCAACTCTGGGTGCTCGAGGGGCCTGCTGGGTAGTCAGGACATCTACATCGGTCTTGCAATAGTCTCTTCACAGCGCTGACGGATGTCTTCTTCTTCTTTAATTAGGGAGTTAACCTCGGATGAGCGGAAGTGGGCAGCGAAATGAGTCGTTGGGCAATTCATTGTTTCAGTTGAATTAAAGATTCACGAATCTTGTGCTGATTCGGAAATTAAAATTTTTGCGTTTCTCTTTCACACACACACACACACACACACACACACTCCACCATAACTAACTTCTTATGCAATATGTAGATCATTTCTGCTAAGATTTTTAGTTGATAGATAATATATCTTTAGGGGCTTTAGGGAGTTTAGTAATATGAACTTAATAGTTAAAATACAGGGTATTCTAAACACCTTTCACGAGAGCTGCGAGTCGCACGGAGGTTCCTCATGTATTCCTTCTTCTCCAGTTCCTGCCCGAACCCTCCAGCGGACTGTTCAGGAGCTCTTGACAACCCCGGCCCCAACCCCCATGTCCTTTTTGGAGCCCTTGCCGCTGGACCCGCTGAGGTTGGTACTAGCAGGTCACATAAATATGGTCAAACTGAACTAACAAATAAGACATGTCTACGAGCATCTCAGCAAGAGAAGTATTTGTGAATTATTTAATTTTCTTTTTTATCTTCTTGCCGATTAACTCAACATGGTCGGGTCTCCCTATACATATCATTTTTCTTATGAATTAAGTTTTGTTTCTTCCTACCCAGAACGGTGACTACACAGACGACCGCAAGGATATAACTCACAATGGTGTGTCCTGCACCTACAACGCTGCCTTCACCGGGGCTCTCGCCGCCCTCGTTGAGATTAGTTAAAGGTCCCGATGTGTCCCTGAACATCTCTTCGGGGACTGCTTATACAGTTGAATTTTTTGCCAATCTTCCGTTTACTACGTTTTCCTAATCGGATTAACACATTGGCTACACTCTTGGTGGAGCAGTAATAAATATTGCAGCAATGTCGTCATCTTATATTCTTCACCTTTGTGTCCTCCACAGCCCATTGTACAACTGTCATTTGGTCTGTCTTTGAAAGTTTGTATCACTGACCGATATCAAACATATTCGATCACAAACTAAACTTACTCTTGTACGTTATTAAAACTGTTGGATTACTGTTATGGAAATAGTTATTGAGATGTGAACTGAGAGACCTGTTGTGAGTAACTCGAAGTCTATTTTTCGTAAGCCTTAACCAAGGTACTAAACAAGAATATTCCTGGCAAGGTGGTCACCAATATTTAGTGTGTCATCGTGACAAATGTAATATCTAGTGATTTCATAAGTCTATAAATACATCTGAATGGAGTAGTATTATTGGTCAGTGTTCCTAGTTTGGATAATGCAGTAACATAATAAGCTAAATCATCTTTTATCGATATCAAACTTTTTAGTAACTGCTGAAAGTGTCAGCGTATTGACTAAATAACAAGGTTGGTTATTTTCCTTTTTGTACGATATCGATGAATTCATCTAATATATATAGCAGATGACAATCCGCTGAAAAAGAGTGTTCATTGATATAGTAATGAAAAGATGAAGTTGATGCAGATGGTTTGAGAAGAAAGGGTAAATTATCAATACAGGTAAATATTGAAACTATAATAGAAGTACATTTTACAGGGGTGACACAGATAACTACAAGAAAGATTACGACAGGTAAGACTAAATTACTATAGTATTTACACGTTAACGTGGCCTGTAAGCCGCGCCCCTCGCCTATAAAAATAGCTGATTGGTTCAAAGAAAATGTTCGTGTAGATGTCCATTTATTCAAACTAAATAAGTTCACAATTGGTAAATAGACCTGTTTTTCTCTAAAATGATGTTAAATATCTGTAATATCAAATTGCAAATGATTTCAAGGCATTAGCACTTCAGAGAGGATATTATAAATTTTTTAATGTTTATCATAAATGGTCGAAATCAGAGATGAAATTCGCTTTCGAATGAAATCTTGTCATCATTTCTTTGCTTTGTACCAAACATAAAGCAAACAAACACAAATGATACCAAACATATAGCACAATAGGTAATAAAATACATTTTATACAATTGGATATATCTTAAATCATTTATCTAATATACTATAGGACTAGGCGTGTGTGTGTGTGTGTGTGTGTCTGTTGTGGGCAGCCGAAACGGCACAATCGTTTTTCATCAAACTAGGTGGAAAAATCGCAAAAAAATCGCGAAATGGAACAAACCTGGTCCCATGTCGATGGTTTCTTTAGGAAGCCATTAATTAGCCATTTTATTTACGCTAGAAAACGATGCAAGTCTAGGAATTTGGCGCAACCTCATTCGCTGTACGCTGTCAGCCTACGATTGCAGTTATTGTACGGCTCCCTCCTCCTCCTCCCCCCACTTTTTTTCTTTGCCTACTTTTTTTTTAAATGTTGTTTGGATTAGTAAAGGAAGGAATATGAGTAAATAGAAGAATAAATAAGGGGAAACAGAAAATAGTTAGAGATAACAGGTGGGGGGGAGCTGAGTTTCATCATGCGTCTGGATGCGCAGTTTCAACGTTTACCTGAGCATTTTCGGACCTTCGAGGCTACAATGTTTTCAATTTCAATTGTTTATTCCTTGATAGAGGAAGCGGGATCCTAGTGCTGTCACTAGGTACCCCTGTACAGTGTATACTTATTCCTGTGGCTGACTGTACATGGAAAAGGAGAAGAGATAAAAAGATAATAACAGGAATGCATGGAGAAGATAGAAAGGGAGAAGAGAAGGTGAAGAAACATTCTTCTCCTTAAAAGGCGAGCGAGGAAAGGAGATGGGAGAGAGGGATAGTGAGAGGTGGAGGTATGAAAGGAGGGATGTGTTTTTTAAAGTTCCCAGAATACCATATTAAAATCACCTATTTAATAAGGAAGAAAAAGTGCTAAATATGATGAGTAGTGTAATGGAGAGATATAGAAATATATAAATAAAGATAGAGATAGTACGGATAAAAATGGAGAGAGAGAGAAGCGGACAAACAAAAGACATAATACAGACAGATTCAAGGACACACGGAAAGACAGACAGATAGACAGATTTATGAAAGACAAAGACAACAGACACATACATACATACAGACAGACATGACTACACAGGGTGAAACTAGACAGTGAAACAGACAGGAGGTTGACAAAATTTTTTAAATATTTATCATAAAAGGTCGTTGAATAAACTGAGGTTTTATATATAGATTGGTGAACGGCAGTAGAACAAGTAATGAGATCCCTGTTGACGTATGATAAAAGTGCTCAACTTAAGTAAACAAATCATAGTGTTATTAACAGCAAAACTTTTGTCGCACCTTCCTTATTTCTTAATTCGAGCGACTGTAACTACTTTACCCAACTAAGGCCTTTCAGCTTGTCATAAAGTTAATAAATACACTAACCCATCAATAATTAAAAATTATAAGATAAAACTCTCTATATGATTTCACCTCGAAATGTTTGTAGCTTTGTTACGCTGTGTGCAAGAAACTGGATTTTTAATAGTTGCTTTGAAAACCTATAAATTTCTCAAATCTATGGGAAAATGATTTTCCGTCATTCTAAACTGACCTTTAAGATGATTCACCTATGAATATTAGCTTCAAAGTTGTCCCAGAATGAAGACCAACTGGCTACTTAGACAGCTAAAGTTAGTGCAGTATTAACTTTACTTTTTCCATGCTAACCTGGTCCATAAGCCACGCCACTCCTCTATGGCACCATATAGCTGATTGGTAATAGAAAATGTTTGTGTAACTGTACATTTATTCAAACTAAATATGTTCACAATTAGAAAGCAGACCGGTTATTTTCTTAAATAATAATAAATATCTGGACTATCAAAATACAAATAATTTCATGGCATTAGCACATCAGAGAGGATGTGGAAAAAATTTAAATATTTATCATAAAAAAGTCGAAGTCAAAGATGAATTTCGCTTTCGAATGAAGTCTTTTCATTATTTCTTTGTTTTGCACCAAACATAAAAGAGAAACAAATCTTACAACACATACAGCACAATAGGTAATGAAATACAGTTGGTACAGTTGGATATATTCCAAATCATTTTTATATATACGCGCAGCCCTGAAGGGGGGTAAAACGCTCAGGAGAACAGCCACATCGATGGGGTGATCAGATGATAGTGATAAATCAGCTGGATGTTTAACTCTCCCTGCCAGTACGTTAGAGGTCGTATTAGAATACTATGACGCAAATTAACTAAACCTCGTCCATCATTGGCCGAGATTTTCGTTCATTTGCACCAAATTTCTTGATATTTGATACTTCGTAGCATATATTATTACTTAAATCTTGTCACAACGCAGCATTTAAGATGGGGAGATACCAAGTTAGTGGATAAAGTGTTTAATAATCTGCTCGTGGGTGGAGAAATGTTTTTGTTGGTTAAGTACCGCAGCGATGATATCTGTTGGCAGTTGAGAGTTGACCGTGTTCAACGCGTTGGGAAACCCAACTCCTCCTACAACCCGCAACATCATAACAAAGTTTTCTTCCTCCTCTGACCGTGACAAAGTATTTTACCAGCTCAGAAAGCTAAAGGGCACTACTGTCTTCGTCAACTAGGACTAAAGCCCGCCAACAGCAAATGAGCAAGTTTAAAGAAGCAGGAAACAAGGGAAACACGTGACGTTCAGACATGAGACCCATACTGTGATGGATCTCAGGAAAGTGGACACCCCCCACTCACCCACCAGCTGTACCAGCCCCCCCCCCCCCCCTCCAACGCCCACAAGAACTTCCTCCCCTTAGATAGGAAACCAGCCTGCCCGCATCCTGTCTATCAACTGTGGAGTTTCTCCTCCTGCCGGCCAACTCGGGTACTACACGTCCACACTCTGCGGTGGGAATCAGCAACCCTCATAACCAAGAGACCGGCGCACCTCCCACACAAACTGAGAACCATCCTCAACAGCACCAGTCATCTTAATTCTGTTGGTTGTAGCACTTGTGAGTACGTTACCCCCCCACTTATATAACTTTCTATGACCATCCCATTTCACACCACAGTGACCCTGAGTTTTTTCTGTTACTTAATCAGTACAAATATTCTTACACTGATGGTGCTAGTCATTCCCTTAGATGTACTGAACCGTACGTGTTACATCCCCTTCAATCATATTGACCCTGATGTCTTTCTACAAAACTCACTGGGTTAGACCAACCCATTTGTAACTATTACTTTCCTGACTCTCCTGAGTTTAGTTCCAGCTTCATGCTGTCTCATTCCTTCTCCTTAATTAGCCATAACATCATCAGTATTCCCCTTCACTTAGATACTTTTTTAGATCAATGTATATCTTCTATTGCCCACAAATTTGTTGTACTTGGGTTCTGTGGGACCAAACTCACTTACGATATTGGACTTCTGTATAACATATTTAATTATACTAGATACTGCATCAATACGTCACGACACAGTGGCGGTGTCGCCCTGTATATTGATATTCAGTATAACGCCTCTGTAAGAGATGATTTAAAGGTTCAAGAAGAGTTTATGGCGAGTGTTTTCAATGAATTACGTAACGACACACGAAATATCGTTGGATGAATAATTTACAGAAGACCCCAGACTAATGTAAAGAACTTTCTTGATGAATTATCGAAGCTTATCTCTATCATAAGCTCAGAGAGGAAACTTTGCTACATTACAGGAGATTTCATCCTTGATCTACTAAAATCGGAGACGGACAGCTCAGTAATAGACCTTCTTGCTACCTGTCATTCTGAGCTCTTCTTTAACAAAATAATGAAACCCACCAGAGTAACTGCCACCTTTGCCACTGTGATAGATCATATCTGGACTAACAACACTCCTAATAATCTTGCAAGTGGAATTATTTATAACAATATCTCAGATCACTTCCCAATTTTTACCATAAAACTTCCTTGAGAGAAATGTACAGTAAATATCAGGTACCTTCAAGAGAGCACAGACCCTCACTTGGGTCAGCCATGATAACATTGTTATTATTATCGAATATATATTTGCTGTTTTCTGGGTAAATAAACTATTTCAATATCAATACCAATTGATCTGAGCGAAATTCCCGCCAAGTCCAGTGCTGTTCTCCAGAGCATTTTACCCTCTTTCGGAGTGAGCTTATCTAGGTTTATCAGTTACACAAGTGATCGTGGGCCCTTCGTGCCCGGTAGCGAGTCCGGTGGTACAGTTTACCGAGCCGTGAAAGTTCGAAGCTCGTGCTTGGCTAGCTCGCAACTGCCGTACGGCTGACAGCATACAGGGACATCGTTTTCCAGATGGTCGTGGTTGTTATAATCATGGTCGTGGTTGTTATAATCATGGTCGTGGTTGTTATAATCATGGTTGTGGTTGTTATAATCATGGTCGTGGTTGTTATAATCATGGATGTGGTTGTTATAATCATAGTCGTGGTTGTTATGATCATACTCGTAGGTGTTATAATCATGATCGTGGTTGTTATAATCATGGTCCTGGTTGTTATAATCATGGTCGTGGTTATTAGGTACTGTAAGTATCTAGTATACTATAGGAAGGAATATAATAAAGGTTAGAATAATTAGTTACAGAAATATTCACCATAAGGAGAGGTTAAAATCATAAATAAAAATATTATGAATCACCGATGATCATTCCGAGATAAATTATATTATGAAGAGAAGTGACCTTGATTCTGGTTAGATTAGTCACCATCTGCTTAAGTCATCACCTGTGTTAAATCATCAAAGTCATCATCTACGTTAGTCAGTTTTAGGCCCATCTCACATGACTGACCGACCATCGATGTTCTTTCCACTAGAGGGTGTTAGTTTTCAATGCGTCTTATTATTTACGCTGGTGGATGTAAGACCAGCTACCATCACTGACGCAGCTATGGTCAATTTGGTGTTATTCTTCTTTATAAATGCCTTCTAATCTGTCTCAAGTCTATCAGTCCTGTTTATTGCCATCCCAACTGTCTGTTCGTCTGCGTGGTGTTTGACTGTTAGCCCGTCTGTACTCTTTGTGTCGTCAAATCGGTATGTCTTATCCTTTGTTGGCGTGTGTCTGCCTGTTTGACAAATGTAAACCCGTTAGTCAGCTGTCTTTATGTCTGTCTGTCATGTTAGTTGCCATATTGTCTATTTGTGCATGTATGAATCTGTCTATTTTGTCAACCTCCTGTCTGTTTCACTGTCTAGTTTCATCCTGTGTAGTCATGTCTGTCTGTCTGTTGTCTTTGTTTTTCATAAGTCTGTCTATCTGTCTGTCTTTCTGTGTGTCCTTGAATCTGTCTGTATTATGTCATTTGTTTGTCCCCTTCTCTCTCTCTCCATATTTATCCATACTATCTCTTCCTTTATTTGTATATCTCTATGTCTCTCCATTACACTCATCATTTTAATATGGTATTCTGGGAACTTTAAAAAACACATCCCTCCATTCATACCTCCACCTCTCACTATCCCTCTCTCCCATTTCCTTTCCTCGCTCGCCTCTTATGGATAATAATGTTTCTTCTCCTTCTCTTCTCCCTTTCTATCTTCTCCATGCATTCCTGTTATTATCTTTCTATCTCCTCTCCTTTTCCATGTACAGTCAGGCACAGGAACAAGTATACACTGTAGCCTCGTAAGGTCCGAAAATGCTCTGGTAACGTTGAAACTGCGCATCCAGACGCATGATGAAACTCAGCTCCCCCCCCCCCCCCCACCTGTTATCTCTAGTTACTTTTTGTTTCCCCTTCTTTATTCTTCTATTTACTCATCTTCCTTCCTTTACTAATCCAAACAATCGTGGGCTGACAGCGTACAGTGAATGAGGGTGCGCCAAGTTCTTAGACCTGTATCGTTTTCAGGCGTAAATAAAATGGTTATGTAATGGCTTCCTGAAGAAACCATCGATATGGAACCAGGTTTGTTCCACTCTACGAATTTTTTCCGATTTTTCCACCAAGTTTGATGAAAAACGATTGTGCTGTTTCGGCTGCCCAGAACAGACACACACACACACACACACGCCTTATCCTATAGTATATTAGATAAATGATTTAAGATATATCCAACTGTACAAAATGTATTTTATTACCTATTGTGCTATATGTTTGGTATCATTTGTTTTTGTTTGCTTTATGTTTGGTACAAAGCAAAGAAATGATGACAAGATTTCATTCGAAAGCGAATTTCATCTCTGATTTCGACCATTTATGATAAACATTAAAATTTTTCTAATATCCTCTCTGAAGTGCTAATGCACTGAAATCATTTGCATTTTGATATTACAGATATTTAACATCATTTTAGAGAAAAACAGGTCTATTTTCCAATTGTGAACCTATTTAGTTTGAATAAATGGACACCCACACTAACATTTTCTTTGAACCAATCAGCTATTTTTGTAGGCGAGGGGCGCAGCTTACAGGCCACGTTAACGTGTAAATACTATAGTAATTTAGTCTTGCATGTTGTAATCTTTCTTGTAGTTATCTGTGTCACCCCTGTAAAATGTACTTCTATTATAGTTTCAATATTTACCTGTATTGATAATTTACCCTTTCTTCTCAAACCATCTGCATCAACTTCATCTTTTCATTACTATATCAATGAACACTCTTTTTCAGCGGATTGTCATCTGCTATATATATTAGATGAATTCATCGATATCGTACAAAAAGCTAAATAACCAACCTTGTTATTTAGTCAATACGCTGACACTTTCAGTAGTTAATAAAAAGATTGATATCGATAAAAGATGATTTAGCTTATTTTGTTACAGCATTATCCATACTAGGAACACTAAGCAATAATGCTACTCCATTCAGATGTATTTATAGACTAATGAAATCACTAGATATTACATTTGCCACGATGACACACTAAATATTGGTGACCACCTTGCCAGGAATATTCTTGTTCAGTACCTTGGTTAAGGCCTACGATAAATAAACTTCGAGTCACTCACAACAGGATTCTCAGTTCACATCTCAATAACTATTTCCATAAAAGTAATTCAACAATATTAATAACGTCCCCTACTCATTAAATGTACAGGAGTAAGATTAGTTTGTGGTCGAATATGTTTGATAACGGTGAGTGATACAAACTTTCAAAGACAGACCAAATGACAGTTGTACAGTGGGCTGTGGAGGACACAAAGGTGAAGAATATAAGATGACAACATTGCTGCAATATTTATTACTGCTCCACCAAGAGTGTAGCCAATGTGTTTGTCCGATTAGGAAAAACGTAATAAACGGAAGATTGGCAAAAAATTCAACTGTATAAGCATTCCCCAAAGAGAAAAAAAACAGGAGGAATGGTGTGAAAAAAAGCACTGAAAACTCAGGGAGGGGCTGGCCCTTCAGGTCTGCATGAAACGGTTGAAGAGTCATGCTCAGTACTAAAAAGTATGGCCCCGTAGCAAGTGATATCTACACTGCCATTGCCGCCCTTGCAAGAAAGCTAGCAATTTCGTGCTGCCACCACCCCCATGCTCTGACGGCCTGCCGCCTCATTCCCCTGGATAAGAATCCAGAATGTAGGCATAGAGGAGTCGGGGAAGTGCTAAGGCGGATCATCGGAAAATGCATAATGGAGGTGGTAAAGGATGATGTTAGGGCAGGGAACCTGCAAGTTTGTGCTGGCCACCAGGCCATTCACGCCATGAAAACGATATTTGAGGAGCATGATTGTGATGCAGTTCCCCTGGTTGACGCTTCCAACACATTCAACATGCTTAACTGCAAGGCCATTCTGCACAACATCAAGATCAAGTGTCCAATCTGTGCAGTGTATGTTGAAAACACCTATAGGAATCTATCACAACTCTATATAGTAAACATCAAGGCTCTAAGAGATAATACCATCATACAGTCAATGCAGGGGGACCCTGTTGCAATGGCAATGTAAATAATAGGCCTGACAGGAGCAGGAAAGGTGGAGGACATCAAAAAGTGGTAGGACCTGATAACATCATATGGTTCACAAAAACTGTAGGGTACCACCCAAATACCAGCAAGTCTTTCCTCATTGTGAAGCCAGAACATCATGAACGAGCAATGGAGGTGTTCGGTGGAAGTGAGATCAAAATAACAAAAGATGGCCAAACACACCTGGCGCAGTAATCGGCACGACGGACTTCAAGATTGTGTTTGTAACGGGAAAGGTGAATGAGTGGGTCAGGGAAATCCAATCTCTGTCCGATATTACTAACACATAGCCATATGTGGCTTTTGCTGCATTCACCCACCGAGTCAAGCATCACTGGAACTACCTGATGCGCACTATCCCTGATATTGGACCCCTCCTCCACCCTCTGGAAGAAGCTATCAGCGTCAATTTCTTTCCCAAATTAATGAAACATCTTCACTTAACCCCAGCAGAAAGATCACTCCTTGCAGTGCCACCGAGACTGGGGGAATGGGGCTGAGCAATGCAGAGGAGATTGCTGCGACCGAACATCAAAATTCAGTTAAACTCGCGGCAGCCCTCACTGACCACATAATAGCTCAGAACGCAACAGGCGAGGTGGATACCAGCGAAGTAAATAAGATTCGACGGTCCTTTAGGACAGAACGACAGCACGGTTAAAGTGATAAGTTTCAGCAACTGATGCGGCAAGTACCAGAGAATTAAAAAAAACAAAAGTAGCTACAGTGCAGGATGCGGGCGCCTTAAACTGGTTAACTATGTTACTGATAAGGGCAAATGGTTTCAGTCTCAATAAACAAGAATTTACAAATGCCATTGCTCTAAGGTACTTTAGGCCAGTAGAAGGTTAACCTTCCCAATGCCTATGTGGCTCTACCTATGACGCCGATCACGCCATGGTGTGCAAAAAAGGGGCCTTTATATGCATGAGCCATGGCGAAGTAAGGGATCTCACTGCAAATATGTTGAAGGAAATCAGTCGTGATGTCAGGGTAGAACGGACCCTCCTTCCATTGGACGGTGAGAATTTCCAACATAGGACTTCAAATGCATCCAACTAAGCCCGTGTTGACGTCATTGCTTGATGATTCTGGATGCGCAGACAGCGAGCCTTCTTCGACATCAGGATTTCTTATCCCATGGCCGCATGTCACCGTAACTTAGCTCTCGATGCTGCACACAGTAGGAACGGGAACGACAAGATAAGGGCATATGGGGAGAAAATTCAAAACCTTAATCAGGGCAGCTTCACTCCTCTAGTGTTCACAACCTCTGGTGGGATGGGACCAAGTGCAAAATGCTTCTATGCCAAACTCGCGGAGGTGCTATCCAAACAGAAGCAGCAACCCAGAAGTTATGTTACAGCCTGGATGAGATGTCAACTGTCCTTCTCTCTCCTGAGTTCTGCTTTGCTCTGCCTCAAGGGAACGAGAGCATTGGCCCCAAAGCCGACAGCAGTTGCAGATATTGATTATGAGGCAACACGTAGGGTGACAATAGTGCATAGGGGTGAATTTCTAAAATTGATTAAATAGAATGGCCATTGGTCCAATACTGCGTACCCATGAAAAAAGAACACAGGCGAAATCCTGGGTCATTTGGACAATATTTAGAGGTAGCTCAAGTCAATTGAAGTTTTATCCATATTGGCAAAAAATAAGAATATTCATAATATGCCGGTTTATTTTAAAATTTACATATTGAGCAAGTTTATGTGTACACTGTACATATAAATGATTAATTCCTTTTTAAAATGAAACTGCAGTGAACACGCTTACATCAATGGGTGGGAGAGGTGTGGACAACCCATTCATTGTATTCGCTTTTTGCTTGTAAGGTCCTGTTTTGATGTCCCTGGTTGTGACCGCCTCTGCTCTTCAACAACCTGCAGCAGATGTTGACGCTGGTCTTCACTCTTCGTGATCTTGCTGTTGAATGCCTGTATCAAGGCAATCCCTCTCTCTGCAGTGTCGTTGATGACTCTGAGACCACCCACAACTGCGACGCCAGTTTTGAAGTCTTCATCATCAGACCATGTGTCAGGTTCCTTGGACAAAAAAGAAGTCTTCATTTTGAGACTTTCAAATAGAAAGTTTGATCCTCTAGAAGCAAAGTCTGAGAGCTGCTTTGTGGGAAGGGAAGATGTGGCAGGAAGAGCAGCACGTTTTGGTGAATCCTCGGTCGCCTTCCTCTCAACGATTGCCCGAACTATGTTTGTCTTCATTGTTGCATTAACTTGTGGATCGAAGAGTGCAAGACCCACCAAGCCTTCACTGAGGTACCACAGGTGACGACCGAAGACTGTGAGACATGTTCTTGATATTTTGACGTCGTGGTACTCTGACAGGTCTTGGAGGAGCCGCAAATCATTAGCAGGAGCGGAGGATGGAACGGAGGCCGTGAACCATGCACTGACATACACCTCTAGCACAAAGAATGTGAATCGTTTCAAGCCTAATGTCTCACGAGCAGTTAGTTTAAACTGATTAGCAAAAATCAGGATCTTCATGACATAAATGAGCTTAGCCATCCACCGTGCTCGGTGAAGTGCTCCGGGCCGTCGGAGATTAAACTTGGGTAGAGCTCCATCGAGACACCTGATTGCTAGCTCCAGTACCTCACGGTAATCATCACGTGGCTGCTGCTTCTTGCCCAGATGATGTTTCCAGCAACAGATGAGGTCATCTCGTTTCTCGTACAAACTTGGAGGGAGGTCTGAGAGAGGGCTGTAGTCATCTTGACTGATGTCCTTCCACTTATGCTTGAAGCGAGAGAAGAGAGTAATATCTGGTCCAGAGGAAGGCCCCATGCATTCCACATACGCTTTCTCGGCAACAAGCTCAAGGATGTGGTGACGACACGCGAGATGCAGAAGACGGCGGCCGAGTTTCTGCTCCAGAATGACACATGCCCCCGACAAGTGCCCAGTGTTTGAAGCTGTTGTGTCAAAACTGAGTGCTGAAACATTCTCTGATATTTTCCACTCTTCCAGCGCTGCACTGACTGCTGTAGCAATGGCCTGTCCAGTCCCTGACAATAGTTTCGGGACACCAAGCAGCTTTTCAGTATTGATTCCGGAGACAAGAATGGCGATTCGGTCAACACTCGCTCCTTGTTCATCAGGAATAATTTTTCCATCCCAGTGCACAGTGAGCACTTCACTAGGTTGAAATTTTTCTTTAATTTCGTTGGCAATCCCAGAACGGTGGGTCGCTCGCGAAGTACGCACTGTCTCATAGTTTAAAACTAGTTCCATTGGGTCATGACCTAGACTAGCAGCCGTGGCACTGACGATCCGGAGAGCAGAGTGGTGACTGATCCCAGTGGGGTCCAATGTACTTGACAATTCAGGGGTGATAACTTTGAGAGTAGCACGTTTACGATTGGAAGAAGATACCACTGGTGATATCGCTAGGGAACTTGTAGATGATGACGAGCTTGATTGTGATTCTGTTTCAGACGAAGAACCCAACTCATCATATTCAAGAGCAGAACTGGCTTGATTCTGTTGTAGAGATTGCTTACTCTTGCTTTCTTCCCGACGCTTCATGGAACAAGCAATCTTTTTGTCTACTCCTGCCATTACACCTCTTCTCCCTTTTTCTCGTTGCGCTGCCAGGAATGCTCGGTCTTCTTTGATGGTCAAGAGCTGCATTGCCTTGGGGTGGGCAACATCGAAGAGGTCCTCTAACTCATCACAAAATGTTTCCTCTTTCTTACGTTGTGTGTCTGTAGTGCGAGTGCAGTTTTTCTTAAGTCCCTTCCACATTAAAAAAAGATCCACTACCTTTCGTCCAATACTCTTCTCAGTTATGGTAGGAATCCGTGCTTTATTCCAGAAACTAATAACCGATGCTGCAACTTCACTCGCAGAATCATTCACTGTTTTCTTATGTTCATTGTGACCGTGGAAAAACAGACGTAGAACATCTCCTCTTTGAAGGAAGTTGTGCACCCGTGATTTCGGTTATGTGTTGACCAATGAGCCAAACTTCAGTTTTTGAACGTGTACTCGCCATTGAACCTGAAACAAACAAAAACATTTATGTAACTTATGTTGTTACTGTTATGCAAACAACAGCACCCATAAAGCATACGGCATGCAAGATCACTTGTATAAAGTTTTTAAAGTGTTATATACCTAAATTGATGCATTGATTTTAGACAACTGATGCTACTGTACCAGTCAGACACTGGCACACAACCTCTTCCCCCTACCCCGACTGACACCCGCCTCTCCCTCCCCTCTGCATTGCCAATAGCTGCACCAGCCAAAATACTCATTACTCATTTTTAGAAAAAATGTTAGGAACAACTTTAGTTTGAATTTGCATTCTACATATACCTGCAAAGTTTCATAGTAATCGGTTCATAAATAAAGAAATTAGAAAAAATCAATAATAATTTCAGTAGTGTTAACTTCAAATGGCTTGAGCCACCTCTAAATATTGTCCAAATGACCCAGGATTTCGCCTGTGTTCTTTTTTCATGGGTATGCAGTATTGGACAAATGGCTATCTAAAAATAAAAACTTTCACTTTTTATTGTCACCCTAGGCAGCAGTCACTGAATGCCACATAGATCTGCGGCTCAACTAACTCAACACGGCTAGGATAGCTACTTATGTATTAGGAAATTTAATATTAAGGTAATTAAATGGCGGAGAAGGTATGGCTATTGGGGGAGACTGGAGGCCATATTAGACAAAAAAAGTAGTAGTAGTAGTAGAAGTAGAAGTAGAGTGTGTATGTGTATACCTAGAACGATGATGGGGCCTCTGAGGGGGGTCCTGGCCATAGCCCACCACGAAGGACCTGCTGTAACGGGAGTTGTCGCCTAATAGTTGTCCCATCTGTTCCCTTGCCCACTTCGGGTTAGCTTCAGTGTCCATACCATTCTTGGCGGCCTGAAAGATTCAAGATATATTATTACATGCAATACGATAAATTTTGGTATTAATCACTCGTAACATTTATATGAAATTTTTTTGCCTGACGTGCCTCTCACGACATTTAGAGAAACAAAATCAAAACAAGTGACTTGTATCATCTTTATACAGATCGACTCGGAATTGTTTCACGATATTTTCTCTCATATTATCCCTCAAATGTGTAGATGGATATGCACTATTTCATCGCTCGTATTTTGTCTGAATGATTAAAAGATTTTAAAAATCCCTTATAGAAGGAACTTACAAAGAGAGAGATGAAGGTGGTGTTGGCAGCATAGTGGTTAGAGCCCTGGTCACCCAAGAAAACGAGACCCTCTGGGTTGTATGATGCAGTGGTCTTTCGCCAGTCCAGGTAGCTCCTGAGGACGTCAGGATACTCACTGGAGCTGTCCAGCATCCAGAGGAGTGACTGTATCAGGGACGAAAAATATGGCCGCTTAATTTAGTGGATAAGCTCTTAACTTCCATTCTTAAATGGTCTTGGTGAAAGTCTAAACTAGCATGCCACAAGGTATATGAGCGACATGAAAGGATGTGCTTCTGGATTGTTGTCATTTAATGAGCATAAAGAACATTAACATAGGTCATTACTCTTTGTAGTATTTCAAGGAGGTAAATATATTTTACCTCTGAGTATGTCCCAGTGATTGGATTGTCTCTTATATTATTTAATCGTTATGTAGAATACTATATATCATAACCTATAAAATACACAGGTAAATCAGTGTAAACAATTTTAAACTTTTTGGTGTAGGGTTCAACCATGGTGGCACCTAGAGGTAAAAATTGCATTAATTTTATGTGGAATATTTTATACCAACATTATTAGCGGAATTCTTCCTTTAAAAATAACTTACAAGGATTCCAGGTATCTTGTCGTCCCAGGAAAACTTGTTGCTTTCACCCTTTAAGAAGTTAAACTCGTCCCAGTGGTCTCGAGCCTTGAAGATGTAGCTGGGATCTCCTGTGGCTCGAGCCAACCAAGCGCTGCCCAGCAAAGCTCGTCGCCAAAGCCGTTACTGGAGCTGAGGGAGAGGAAAGTTACAGTCACCCATGTCCTATTTTTACTGACCTACTTGTGTTATTAATGGCCCCTGTCTCATCAACAGAAGTATTATATAAATGTGTTATTTACATCGGATTTATATTCAGATTCTTCCCCTGTAACTTTCCACTGGCTATGAGGTGACATGTTCAATGCACGTGATAAGGTGTACCCACGGGAAGCTGCGTCATTCTATGCTGAGTAAAGGCATAAGTAGCCGGCTCTCTGGCCACCTAGTTTGATATCCTTGACTAGAGGACGACGTTATTTGAGAGCCGCAGTGGATGGCTCCGTCTTCCCGCTAGGGGGAACGACGTACCTATTCAGTTCTCCCTCGATAGGTACATTACTCAAAGAAACACTCCCAAACTTACATCGAACGGACGATATATCAGTATACGCCTTTTCCTCTCTTTTCACGCTCATAGATAGGGGAAGATACGGTGATTTACACATCAGGAATTGCAGCAACGGTGGTGACGGATTATTATCAGTCTACATACCAAGACGTCGGTGTTTTTTGTGAAAACAAGAAAAACAAACACCCTACAGTGACGGGTTATAAACATTATCCGAGTGTTAAGAATATCCCGTATTGAGATGATAGTAAGTGAGTGCTTCTCATTCTGTCTGTACAGCTGTTGTGGTTTCGCGATCATTGATTGCAGTATTTCCGGTGTCATCAGACAGTCCCCCTTATATACGGGATTGCAGAAGATTTGACATTCAGTGGAGGCGACATCGTAGCAGCGCATAGCCTACAGGGGGAGGGAAGATTGACGTCACCCACACGCCTACACCCACCCCACAACAGATAGCAGCTAGATGGATCGCGTTTTCTATACAGACGCCATAACTCCTATATTAGGTATTTAAAGAGTAAAATACTTTATACACAGTGAAACTCTATAACTTCTCAAGTGATTGTTACAACTAACAGTCATTTCACCATATACACAGTTCGTAAAGGTAGAGGAATTATGTTCTCCCCATTACTGTGACATACTGGTTTAGAAGAAGAACATATACATATATATATAAACACCATATACACAGTTGGTAAAGGTAGAGGAATTATGTTTTCCCCATTACTGTGGCATACTGGTTTAGAAGAAGAATATATGTATATTTATAAATCGTAAGTGTAAATATGAAATAGCAATCAAAGATATTGTTATATGTGTTACATTTACGACTCCAGGTAGATGAACTGCTACATCAGCTACACGTTGAGTTAATGTCCATAACCAATACTGAAAGATTAAAAGTTGCTGAATTATGGCTACAATCCTGTGAGCTGAAGTGAACATTAGTTTCTGCAAATGATTCGTTCACTGCCCAGGGTGTGACAGGACGTGACTGCAGTTGTTGTGACTACTCATCAATCAACATCCTGTCAACAAAATTCTTTCGTATGGCGTGAGACACCCCCAGTTACCAGCACCCCCCTACCACCTAGTGATGACACATCTCCGGTCATGAGAGATGGTCTCAGCATTCTGAGGTATGGTGTGGTGGATGACCTAGTGTAACCAGGAGCGGTAGTTTGCTGTACTCAGAAGTTTCGTGAAAACTGACCCAGTCACCGGAACTTGGAATCAGCTGTGAGTGACACACACAAGTTTACGGGATTGGGGCAACAATTTCACATTGTCAAGACATTCTAGAAGGATCCTTCAATCAAGCCTACAAGAAATAGGTAGTATCTAGGTATACATTAAATATATACACACATTTACATGTTCGAGACATAACTCCACATTGATAGGACGATGGGTTATGTCATTGTTGTAAGTGCGTACTTATTTTAATATATACTGACGTGAAATAATTCCCGGTATTTATTAGACATAGAAATGTGGACATTTTCTCTTGATCCCAGGGAGGAAAAGAATGCTCATAATTTTCAAACTACATATTTTAATAATGTCAAAGACACATCTTCTTAAAATAAAAATATGATAGTTCTACAGTAAAGTATCACAGACTGCAAATTTTCAGCCATGCCGTATAGAACCCTTCACAACTCAGTACCATTGCTCTCCGCAAAAATGAATGCTTCGTTGAAAGAGTCTTAAGCACCACACACTCATTCATCTGGCGTGATTACAGTAGCAAAAGTTGTACATTGCTAAGAAGGTGCGTTCTTAAACACGAAGTAGGCGAAGATTATTTCTGCCATGTTGCTTTTGATATTGGCAGTAATGTTTGTGTTTGAAGTCATGCTTTTTTCTGTTATTATAAGTCAGTGTCATCCAAGATGAAAATTGTTCATAACATTTTAACCCAAAAGGCACTAAAGTATAGGACCCCTGTAGTAGATAAAACCCCTACAGTAGTAGAATCCCCAGCTTAGTGTCTACACCTATGTTTATAGCACAGTTTGGGTTGTATGGGATGTACTGTACTCTGTGAGCTTATTTAGGCCTCACGGAGCTTGGCCGGTGGTGACCGAGCGATGTAGTGGCCCCTGTCTCATCAATAGAAGTATTATATTAATGGGTTATTTACATCTGATTTATATTCAGATTCATCCCCTATAACTTTCCACTGGCTATGAGGTGACATGTTCAATGCACATGATAAGGTGTGCCCACGGGAAGCTGCGTCGTACTATGTTGAGTAAAGGCATAAGTAGCCGGCTCTCTGGCCACCTAAAGCGAGCAGTAGTTTGATATCCTTGACTAGAGGAAGGCGTTATTTGAGAGCCGCAGTGGATGGCTCCGTCTTCCCTCTAAGGACGGCGAAGTCCCAATTCAGTTCTTCTCGATGGGTCACTACTCAAAGTCACTTACACCACCTAATATCGAACGGACGTTCAGATGGATGGATCGTTGTACGCCAGGGATACGCAATCAAACGCCTGTCGACGCTGTCGACATCGCAGGCGAGGTTTGCCAGGACATGCAAGTAACATTCCGGACCTCAGATTGGTACGACGCGCAGGGTAAAATGTCAGAGGACAATGTAGAAGTGTTGATAGAGCTAGTAAGCTTTCTGCTTTCCGTCCGTCGTCCTCTATATAGCCGGGCACAAGACGTACAGAATGAACCACCCATGGATATGGTGGAGTACGTAAATAAACTCTGTCCCCAGGCTACGGGCCCCTTAATGTCACATTCCTTAATGGCACATTCCTTAATGGCGCAGCCCTCAGTGACGACGTTGCAGCCCTTGACGTCTATGGTGCAACCCCAGATACCTCAGATGGCGCACATGACTCCCTCCCAGACTCCTTATGCGAAACACTTAGCTCCGATTGCATCTCCCCGCCGGACTTATAAACAAAAAACTCCTTTACGATGCGCACACTGTAATAAACGTGGCCACGTAATAGAAGATTGTTACAGTTCCAAGGATAACAATGCCAAGCACTCCTCAAGGTCATTTTCGGAAGCAGCTAAGAAGACACCTTCTTCTATCCGGAAGTCACACAAATGGTGCTCACTTCACAAATCGACATCTCATAGTTCACATGAGTGGGATGTGCTAATAAAGGCTAGGGGTGTGGACCTTAGTGAAACAGAAGTGTCGTATAGGCGTAAGCAGAAGCGTCCCCAGGACAAGTCGTCTGGGGAAGACCAGCGCACACCACACCAAGGAGAGGGAAAGATAGGGTAATTCCCGCCCCTCCTCACAGCACTTCTGTAGCAGCCTCGTTAGTAGCGGCGCTTAGCAGAGTGGAAGTGTTGTCAGTGCCGGTGAGAGTGGATAATACCAGTTTGGCTCTTGATATAGACACAGGTGCTTGCGCTAATGTATTGGCCTTGACATCCTATCACGAGCTACAACGTAAATTCCCTCACCGCAACTTCAATTGGAGGCCTAGTAACGCTGAGCTCGAAGGAGTTTCAGGTACTCAGCTGAGCATCAAAGGAATGGTGACGTTACCACTCACATTCTCAAGACGTGGTACGCCCTTCTACTCGGACTTTTATATAGTCCAGCAGTTTAATTTGCCAGCAGACGGGTTACTTGGTCTACCAACTTTTCGAAAGAACATGATAGATGTTCTTCCACGTAATAATAGTGTTACGTTTAAAGGTGTTTCCTACAAAGCAATGAGTCATTCTGAACCTATGCTCACAGCTAGAGCGAAAGTGTTATCTACCAATCCTATTAAGAGGAAGGCGGATCGTGCGTCAGAGATACCTCTTGACCTCAACAACACACTTTCCCAGCGTGATTACAGCAGCAAGAGTTGGACGATCGTCCCTGCAGTGTTAAAGAGTACTCTCCATTATCAGAATGAGGAAATCACCAAAGCAACTGTCGAACTACCCAACGTGTACACAGGCACTGATGTAGTGTGTCTCCCGGAAACGTGCAAGGTAAAAGGGCTGTCATGTGAATCTACCCTGAGCACTATACGCCCTGGTGGTTTGACCGACGTACTGATTCTAAGTCGAACAGGCGTTCAACGAATCTTAAAGAAAGGATGTTATTTGTGTGATTTTCTAGGATATCACAACAATGTTGAAGTACAGCCTACAAAATTCCCAATTCGAGGTATTGTTGCAAAATGCCAACAGACATGTTAAGGTGATCGATCATCCCCAGGGCAAGACACGCCTTTTAGAGCTGCTTGCCGACTATAGAAATATAGTAGTAGGGTGTGTCATACGGGGGCGATTTTTTTTTTGAGTTTGAAAAATCGGCCCATGGTATTAATGATGTAGTTCTATGTGCAGAATCATGTGATATCTTCAGATTTGAAAAGTTTTCATTCTTTGCTAGGTAAATTTTAACTTGAAATCTTATGAAAATTCAGTATTCCCACCCTTTTACCAACACCACTAAATAGCTTATTTAAAGTAAAGTAAATGTATCAGGTTAATTTATTAGGATGAAAATGATCCAGAATAGTGAAATGAATGATCTTGACACATTTATTAAATTTAAAATTCCTTTGGAAAACAAAATCATCAAATACAAAAACCGGTTTTACTACTACGACCCGGTGTTGCTGCACACCATAGAGAACATGTCTTTCTTGCCTCTGTTTCTACTCATCACCTCCCTGCTGACTGTGGTGGGATGCAATCCTAGACAAGGTTCTTCAAACTCCAGAGCACGAGCAGTAGATATATTCAATAAGTGGTACAAGGCTTGGCGGGATAGCCGACCGATACAGAAGCGAGCACAAGGGACCCCGGGCCGTAGGCATGCCGAGGCCGATCTGAGGGAAGTTAACTAGCTAGGCAAGGAGAGTTGCTAGACATTACTAGGGCAATAAATGAGGTCTTCTAGTTACTTGACTAGCGCGGTACAGACATAGTACATCGGGAGACAGTAAGTGAACATAGGCATTAGACATAAGCATAGATGTCAGACGTGCTATAATAATATGTAGTAATACAGACAGGTGAATAAATGGTACGATGAATGGTAACAGAGTCCTGCCGTCAGGCGTGTTCACATATCTTTGTATTTACATATCTATACACTGACCACCTGAGCTCGGATGTAGCCTTCCCTCCTCTCCTGGCTGTACACGTGACTGCTGGCCTCGCTCACTTGCTGTACACAACGCTCTATACTCTGGGTGTGCGAGGGCCAGGCAGGGACATGCATGGGGTTGTCCAGGAAAGCTCTGACTTGAACATTGGTGAGGCTGCAGGTAAGAGGGGCTCACTGCCAGCCTGGAAGTTATCCAGATCTATGAGATCAGTGAGGGTCTTGGCACCTAGATTGACTTCAGGAGTCTTCCTGACCCTGAAGGAATCGTCACCAACTGATTCGTCATGCCCAGATCCTCTCATAAGTCTCATATCCAAGATCTTTTTGACTGCCCTTCTCTCCTCCTCATCATTACTGCAGAGCATTGTCTGCAGAACTGCCTCGGGATGAGCATACCAGGAAGATCTCCTCACAGTCTGCTCCACAATCTGAACAACCTTCCTTGGCTGACTCCTCAGGAGCTCAAGCTGGAAGAGAACATGCCTCGGACCTTCGGAGAACGATGAATTGACCTTGGTGTTGAACCAATTTGGCAAGTAGACACTCACGTTGTGAGCCACCTAGAATGTGAGACTGGACCTATCTGCAGGTAAGCAAGTCTATCAGGCATGACCCCAGTTTTGATGGCACTGCAAATCATGTAACCATAGTACTGGTCAGTACTCAGGTCGTCAATGACAGTATGTGCAAGATCAACGAGTGGAGGGCCAACTGTGATTTTTTCAAAGCTCGGATTTATTTCTAACTCAGTGGCAGAGTCCAGCTTCTTGCCAAGAGGACCAGACCATCTGTTGTTTGAAAGAGTCTTGCCATCCAGCTCCTGGATCAGATGTCTGAGTAGCAACTCGTTGGTGTGGAGGTCACAAACAATCCAGACCAGCTTCCTCCCAATCTTCCGCTCTATCCACTGTATGACCCCCCCTTGCCACCCTGTGTTCGTGTTGGTGCTGTCCCCTCCAATGGCCTGCAGGGTCTGGTCTACGTTCCTCTCTCTGAGCCAGTTCACAATGTTATCTGCCACTATCTCAGCTGGTTTCCTGATGTCATCTTTCTCTGGAGTGAAATGCCACAAATACTTCCCTCCTGGCTCACTGCAGCAGGAGTAGTGTTCCTCCTTCACCATGGCAGGGAACAACTTGTCAGAATCTCCAACTTTCATGAACACTTTAGTGTCATCCCTTCTCCCATCAAAGAACAAACAATTGATTCCATTTTCTCTTATCCCCTTATCAAACTCCTCTTCTAGGTTACTGACAAGTTTCTCCTGAGCTCTCCTTGCTTTGTTATGATCTATCACCAGGTGAACATCATCAGGTGTTATCAAACCACCGTCAATCGAGGCAGCTGTTGCTATCTCTGCAGTTTCTCTGAAACCAGTGTGGTGTCGCATGCTGGCCAGAGCTATGCTCGGGATATCTTTCCTATTTCGAATCTTATGCCTGGAAGGTTTGGGATCATTATTTTCTGGGTTAGGGACAAAGTCACCATTCTCCTGGTCAGCACTCGGATCAGCCATGGGGAAGTCATTAAACTCTGAATCAGCTTGACTCCAATCATCGGCCTTTTTTACCTCACCCTGGGCCTTCTCAAGTCTCTTTTCCTCGGCAACTCTTCTCCTCTTCTGTCTCTCTGTGGCAGCCTCCTGTCTCTTGGACTCCGGAATATCTTGGCTAGAAATCATGAGAGCCCCTATACTGCCAGTCTTCTCTCTCTGTGTTTTGACAAATGCCAGTTCGATCACAGGAATCTTCAGTTCACGCTTGCAAATACAGGAGATGTGGGCCTCGGATTTACAGTCACGATCGCATCCAAACTCAGGACAGAGAACAATTGGGCACTTGCAAGTAATTATGTCAAATAACTGGTCCAGTTGCTTGGCAAAGCTGTCCTTAACTGCAAGTTTTCCTCTCCCAAGAGAGATATCTCTTGCCTTTTCCCAACTGGCTAGCAGTCTCTCACTAATCTTCTTCTGACTTGTTATGACTGGAGGCTTGAACTGAGCGTTAGCCAGAGTGTACTGTGCCAAGACAGCTTTGGTCATATCACTGGCAATGTCTTTGTTTGTGTAAGTTCTTTGGTTCTTTTCACTGATTTGCCTGATTAAAACACCGTATCTCAAAGCATCTCTCAATGTAGGCAACTCCGACTTCAGGAGCTCTCTCCCAGACCCAAGATAGTGACTGAGATGGCTGGATTTTTGGTTCCTCGTCCTGACACAAGCAGCCATCGCAAATATTATCAACTTATAAATGCATCAGAATCTGAAACAGAAAAAAATATTGTTAGTTGGGTTGTTAAAGAATGAAGTCAGAAAGCAATGTTCACTATTTAATTGTAATGCACTAATGCAGCTGTACGTTAGATTTTCGATAAATTTCACGCTAAAATTTACCGAGCAAAAGGTTGCAAAATATTAAAACTGAAATTATTTTCTGTTTATATACACTAAAATCTACCAAAAAAGTGATTGGCCATTAGTTTTAGCTGATCTTCCCTCCTATGACACACCCTAATATAGTAGCCTTGCCAGGGGAAACGCTTGGTCAGACAGATTTAACATCCCATCATATAGCCTTAAAGGAGGGAACCAACGCTATTTACGTACCAGCTTATAGACTACCTCATAGCCAGCGCGCTGTAGTACAAGATATGGTACAGGGTATGTTAGATGAGAATGTTATTAGACACTCAAAATCCCCCTTTAATAGCCCATTATTCCTCGTCCCGAAAAAGGATGGTGGATGGCGCCCTGATATAGATTTCAGGCGCGTCAATGATCAAACGATCCGTGACAGGTACCCTATGCCTGTCTTGAGCGACATATTGCAATCCTTAAGCAAGGATAATGCGGTATTTAGCAACTTAGATTTGCTTAGTGGGTATTGGCAAATACCACTCGATGAGAAATCACGAGAAATCACGAAATTTAGCACGCCTCTAGGCCACTTTGAGTTTCTACGGATGCCATTTGGTCTCAGAAATGCCCCACTAACATTTCAAAGAATGATCAACACCCTGTTTGCCGGATTGATTGGTACCACAGTCTGCGCTTATTTGGATGATCTAATAGTAGTCAGTAAGGACGTCGATTCCCATCTGATCAAACTGCGTGAAGTGTTGGACAAACTTTCCACAGCAGGCCTCAAAATAAAACTCTCGAAGTGTGAGTTTTTAAAATCCAGAATCCATTTCCTTGGTCATGTATTTGACGGTGAAGGCATACATACAGTTAATGATAAAGTCAAAGCTGTATCTTGGTTCCCGCATCCTACCTCAAATGATCATGTGCGTAGCTTTCTTGGCTTATCTGGATATTATCGTTCCTTTATCAAGAACTATGCAACATTAGCATCATCCCTAACAAGGTTGCTCAAAAAAGATGCAATGTTTATATGGGACGCTGAACACGAAGATAGTTTTACGGCATTGAAGATAGCGCTTACCACTGCCCCGGTTCTAGCATTCCCAGACTACACTCAACCTTTCACTCTCTGTACTGACGCTTCCGGACTTGGAGTCGGAGCAGTGCTCATGCAAGAGGATAAGCGTGGGAAGTTTAGAGTGATAGCGTTTGCAAGTCACAAACTAATTGATGCTGAAACACGTTATTCGGTAATGCATTTAGAAACGTTAGCCGTTGTGTGGGCACTGAAGAAATTCAAAGACATTATCTCTGGCTACAAGATAACTGTTTTTACTGATCATGCGGCAGTAACTGAACTGCTCCATGGCAGAAACTTATCAGGCAGGTTAGCACGCTGGTATCTGACAATTCAAGAGTTTGACCCCGAATTTAGGTATTTACCTGGGAAGGCGAATGTTGTCGCCGACGCTTTGTCAAGAAATATAGCACCAGTCATGCTTGTATCAACAATTACTCTTTCGCAACTGGAAGATGAGCAACGACGCGACTCATATTGGTCAGCAGTTATTTTTGCTCTCGAATCGGGTGAGGTTGTTAAACTCCCCAAGTTAATTCTTTCCTTAAGTCAGTTTGAATTACGGTATAACATACTCTATAGGTCGAGAAAATCACCTGAGGGTAATGTGTCTCAAAAAGTCGTACCTGACACGTTGTGCAAAGCAGTAATAACATTGTTCCATGATGCCCCACAGGCAGGTCACCAAGGTCGTGATAAATGCCTATAAGCTCCCATACTCATTGCACTTAGAATGCTTTCTCTCACTGTAGTTATATCTGATTTAGGTATTTTTTTACTTTAGGACATGACTCTGTAGGGGCTGACCAATATGTTTTTTCAGTGTATTTTGGTGTGTTTTAAACGAATCTGACCTTAATTTTTGGCGGAAATTGTTGTTTTTGTCTCCCTCCCCCGACAATAATGGGGTAGAGCCTCGGAAATCTGGGTTTTTGGGTGGGGGAGAAAACGAAAATGAGTCATCTGACCTAACAAAACCTAGCCTAAGTAACCTAACTCCTAGCCAGGGGGTTCAACCCCCGGACCCCCAGCAGGCCTAGCTTAAACTAACCTAAATGTTTCCGTAGTTAAAAACTTTTGGGCGCGCCATGTCCGAAAGTACAATACATTACTTAGAAGTGGAAGGACCAGGGATACGTAAGAATTGGATAGAATGAACGTCTATCTCGTAAAACTCAGCAATAAACTTAAAATAATTGTAGGAGCACAAATGACAA
Organism: Homarus gammarus; assembly: GCA_958450375.1. Classification (NCBI taxonomy): domain Eukaryota; kingdom Metazoa; phylum Arthropoda; class Malacostraca; order Decapoda; family Nephropidae; genus Homarus; species Homarus gammarus. The sequence continues at coordinate 182,818 of CAUDMG010001675.1, forward strand.
CCAACTCCTCCACGGCCACTGTGAGACTGGTCAATGAAGTTACCTAGGCTGCTTCCCTTGAAAAAAAATCAAATGTGATCTGTCGAAAAAAAATTCGCGTAAAGATATCGACACCTCATTGGTCACGCCTGGATGACTTGAGTCAACATTATGCATGCTTGATGCGCAGATAACATCTCCAGAGACGAAGACTGAAAACTACTTAAAATAAATTTTATTCAATTTTGTCGCTACAGGTATTATCCATTTTCGCCATGTATATATGGGGTTCAAAATGCTCAGAATAGCGAGATCTAAATGTTTCAGTAATTTGTAACTTTCAGAGACGATATGTCCGAAAATAAAATAATAACGTGATTTATTGTACAACATACTCCTTCACTCTCAATTTCCATTCTCTGAAAACCATAAGAGGTATTAAGAAATATCTGAGTCTCTGAGGTAAATGAGAGAAAACAGAGGACACAGGCGTACTGAAGCAGTGAGAAAACGGACATCTCAACTGGTGGACTCAACTGTTTGTGACCATGACACTGCTACGTAATTTCTCTCAGTATGCCTTATTGTGGGTAAAAATAAGTATATATTAGATGCGTCCTCCGAAGCGCGAATTTGCTCCCAGAGTTTAACAGTTAATTCATGGATAAGATTTCTGATAAACTTCCTAGGTGCTCATGTTTGAAGTAATGGCTGTATGTATCTTTATATAATTTAGATAAATATCTTTCTCGGCATAAACGACCATCCCAATGATTATAAATAGACATATTTAGAAATGCATCATTACTTCAGGACGAAATCGGACAGATTTGCTACAGCCAATCAGCTGTATCTCAGCTGGGAAAAGCGCACTATAGTACCGATGTCATTAAACAATTAGACAAACTAAAACTTAATAAGTCACAAAGCCCCGATCAGATGTTTGCCAGAGTATTAAGGGAATGTAAGGAAGAGTTTAGTATGCCCTTAGAAATTTGCTTAACATGTCATTAAAAACGGGTTTAGTACCAGAATCATGGAGGATCTCGAATATGATCCCGGTTTTCAAGAAGGAATATGGATAACTATGCACTAACTACTGTCCAATCATTTCAACATTAATTGTAGGTAAGTTGCTGGAAGCAATAATTTCAAACTCTATTCGAAATCACCTGGAGAGGCAAGGGTGGATCAATGATTCTGAACATGACTTCACAAGTGGGCGTTCATGACTGACAAATCTATTAACATTATTTTCGACTCTTTTCGAATCAGCAGATGATGGACATGGTTATTATATGATATACCTGTAACTCGACTTTAGCAAAGCCTTCGACAGCGTCCCCCACGAGAGACTAATACGAAAAGTGGAGGCTCATGGAATTGGAGGAAATATTCTAAAATGGATTAGGGCGTGGTTACAGGACAGGAAACAGCTTGTAAGCCTTAACAGCACTAAATCCGATAAGGGTAACGTCACTAGTGGAGTGCTACAATAGGGTGTGTCATACGAAGGCGAATTTTTTTTTTTGAGTTTGAAAAATCGGCCCATGGTATTAATGATGTAGTTCTATGTGCAGAATCATGTGATATCTTCAGATTTGAAAAGTTTTCATTCTTTGCTAGGTAAATTTTAACTTGAAATCTAATGAAAATTTAGTATTCCCACCCTTTTACCAACACCACTAAATAGCTTATTTAAAGTAAAGTAAATGTATCAGGTTAATTTATTAGGATGAAAATGATCCAGAATAGTGAAACGAATGATCTTGACACATTTATTAAATTTAATATTCCTTTAGAAAACAATATCATCAAATACAAAAACCGGTTTTACTACTACGACCCGGTGTTGCTGCACACCATAGAGAACATGTCTTTCTTGCTTCTGTTTCTACTCATCACCTCCCTGCTGACCACCTGAGCTCGGATGTAGCCTTCCCTCCTCTCCTGGTTGTACACGTGACTGCTGGCCTCGCTCACTTGCTGTACACAACGCTCTATACTCTGGGTGTGCGAGGGCCAGGCAGGGACATGCATGGGGTTGTCCAGGAAAGCTCTGACTTGAACATTGGTGAGGCCGCAGGTAAGAGGGGGCTCACTGCCAGCCTGGATGTTATCCAGATCTATGAGATCAGTGAGGGTCTTGGCACCTAGATTGACTTCAGGAGTCTTCCTGACCCTGAAGGAATCGTCACCAACTGATTCGTCATGCCCAGATCCTCTCATAAGTCTCATATCCAAGATCTTTTTGACTGCCACTCTTCTCTCCTCCTCATCATTACTGCAGAGCATTGTCTGCAGAACTGCCTCGGGATGAGCATACCAGGAAGATCTCCTCACAGTCTGCTCCACAATCTGAACAACCTTCCTTGGCTGACTCCTCAGGAGCTCAAGCTGGAAGAGAACATGCCTCGGACCTTCGGAGAACGATGACTTGACCTTGGTGTTGAACCAATTTGGCAAGTATACACTCACGATGAATTGGACAATAAGTCTCAGGTTGTGAAGCTGGTTCCCTTTCAGTTTATGATGAGCGACCCAAATTCTGCAGAACCTGAGAGCCGTTGTGAGCCACCTAAAATGTGAGACTGGACCTATCTGCAGGTAAGCAAGTCTATCAGGCATGACCCCAGTTTTGATGGCACTGCAAATCATGTAACCATAGTACTGGTCAGTACTCAGGTCGTCAATGACAGTATGTGCAAGATCAACGAGTGGAGGGCCAACTGTGATTTTTTCAAAGCTCGGATATATTTCTAACTCAGTGGCAGAGTCCAGCATCTTGCCAAGAAGACCAGACCATCTGTTGTTTGAAAGAGTCTTGCCATCCAGCTCCTGGATCAGATGTCTGAGCAGCAACTCGTTGGTGTGGAGGTCACAAACAATCCAGACCAGCTTCCTCCCAATCTTCCGCTCTATCCACTGTATAACCCCCCCTTGCCACCCTGTGTTCGTGTTGGTGCTGTCCTCTCCAATGGCCAGCAGGGTCTGGTCTACATTCCTCTCTCTGAGCCAGTTCACAATGTTATCTGCCACTATCTCAGCTGGTTTCCTGATGTCATTTTTCTCTGGAGTGAAATGCCACAAATACTTCCCTCCTGGTTCACTGCAGCAGGAGTAGTGTTCCTCCTTCACCATGGCAGGGAACAACTTGTCAGAATCTCCAACTTTCATGAACACTTTAGTGTCATCCCTTCTCCCATCAAAGAACAAACAATTGATTCCATTTTCTCTTATCCCCTTATCAAACTCCTCTTCTAGGTTACTGACAAGTTTCTCCTGAGCTCTCCTTACTTTGTTATGATCTATCACCAGGTGAACATCATCAGGTGTTATCAAACCACTGTCAATCCAGGCAGCTGTTGCTATCTCTGCAGTTTCTCTGAGACCAGTGTGGTGTCGCATGCTGGCCAGAGCTATGCTCGGGATATCTTTCCTATTTCAAATCTTATGCCTGGAAGGTTTGGGATCATTATTTTCTGGGTTAGGGACAAAGTCACCATTCTCCTGATCAGCACTCGGATCAGCCATGGGGAAGTCATTAAACTCTGAATCAGCTTGACTCCAATCATCGGCCTTTTTTACCTCACCCTGGGCCTTCTCAAGTCTCTTTTCCTCGGCATCTCTTCTCCTCTTCTGTCTCTCTGTGGCAGCCTCTTGTCTCTTGGACTCCGGAATATCTTGGCTAGAAATCATGAGAGCCCCTATACTGCCAGTCTTCTCTCTCTGTGCTTTGACAAATGCCAGTTCGATCACAGGAATCTTCAGTTCACGCTTGCAAATACAGGAGATGTGGGCCTCGGATTTACAGTCACGATCGCATCCAAACTCAGGACAGAGAACAATTGGGCACTTGCAAGTAATTATGTCAAATAACTGGTCCAGTTGCTTGGCAAAGCTGTCCTTAACTGCAAGTTTTCCTCTCCCAAGAGAGATATCTCTTGCCTTTTCCCAATTGGCTAGCAGTCTCTCTCTAATCTTCTTCTGACTTGTTATGACTGGAGGCTTGAACTGAGCGTTAGCCAGAGTGTACTGTGCCAAGACAGCTTTGGTCATATCACTGGCAATGTCTTTGTTTGTGTAAGTTCTTTGGTTCTTTTCACTGATTTGCCTGATTAAAACACCGTATCTCAAAGCATCTCTCAATGTAGGCAACTCCGACTTCAGGAGCTCTCTCCCAGACCCAAGATAGTGACTGAGATGGCTGGATTTTTGGTTCCTCGTCCTGACACAAGCAGCCATCGCAAATATTATCAACTTATAAATGCATCAGAATCTGAAACAGAAAAAAATATTGTTAGTTGGGTTGTTAAAGAATGAAGTCAGAAAGCAATGTTCACTATTTAATTGTAATGCCTCAGTATGAGGGCTGGTACTGCCACCATTTATGAGGGCTGGTACTGCCACCATTTATGAGGGCCTCTGTGTGCCAGTAACGATTCCTTTTACTCTTATACTTATCATCATTGGTAGCGTGACGATAGGAGGCTCGTGGGTAGGTGTAATGATAGTATCAAGCAATAGGGGAGAAACTACGGTAAATACTGTAGGTAAATAATAGACACAATTATACAAATACAAAGTTTATTTAAACATGAATAGGAAATTAGAAGAAAGAATTTATTCGTACTAACAGACGAAATCTAGTACTAGGCCCTCAGGCTCAACATACTCACACCATTATTGGGTGGACATATTCAATAACATTTCCAACCCTACTGGGTGGACATACTCAATAACACAACTAATATAGTCACTTAGCACCATAAAAACTAAGGCAACTGCCACTACAACACTCAGTCGTCAGGGGTGATACTCAAGCAACAGCCATGGGGTCCAGCCACCATGGAGTACTTTCCGACGAACTCTGGAGATCCCAGTGGATTAATTCCACCACACAACTAGCCCTACTGAGTTGGACACTCATCCACCAATGATGGGGCTGGTAGTGGTGGGTGGCTTGGTGATCCGGCGTCACCTCGCCGGCCGAGCGTTAGGGCTAGACGAGCCAGCTATGGGGGCTATAGGTAGTCTGAAGTGTCTGACGGCCGGGTCTCACGAAGGTAACAGATCCTACTGGACCTCGGACATCTCCCCAGACATTGTGGATACAACATCCACCCTACAGACACGGCCTAGGCTGCGTTAGGGACCTGTATGGCTGAAGGGACGGGCACTTACTAACAGGTGACAACAACATCACGTTTCAGGGGACGTTAAAGGCGCAAATATGACTTCACTCAGAGCATATCAACTACGTTACTGTAACACTTGCACAATCAACTATTAATTGGGTCAAATCACTTAAAGAAGGGCAAATTACAACACAGCGTGGAATGGCATACCTGTATGGATGAAGGGACGGGCACTTACTAACGGTTGAAATGCCCGCGGCGCCCTCACTCAAAACAGGCCAGGGAGTCCAGCTACTCCTATTCCGATGAATTAATTTACTGTACACTCTGACGTTGAAACTGAGACTATGAACTCATTTTCATTCTCTATTATTATCTCAACTAACAATGCTCTGACTCAGCTATCGAAAGCAAAATTAAATTGATTACAAAGGGTTGGATGGCAACAGGTCCCAGCATACAGCGTCTGCTCCCATAGACAAAGGCGGGGGAAACAGAGAACGGAGGACGTTTCCACTGGGGGACTCAAGAGGGTTTTGTGGACGTTTGAGCGTAATATGAATCCTTAAGGTTTTCAGGTTAGCTCTTATCATGACCATTACATCAGTACTTGGACTATTACTATTTATTATGTACATAAGCGACATAGGTATATACAACATCAGTAAATTTGCTGACGACACTAAAAAAGGGCGAGTAATTAAATCTGACGTGGACTCCCCAAAACTACAGGAAGATCTAAATAAAAAATCACGTGGTCTGAAAAATGGCAGATGAAATATAATGTGGACAAATGTAAAGCACTTAGTCAAGGAGATGTAAACAGAGAAACCATATATGAGATGAACAACGCTGTTATAGAAAATCTTACTGTGAGAAATACTTAGGAGTAATGATAAGTAGGAATCTTAAACCAAGAAAGCAATGTGTATTTGCTCAAAACAAGGCTAGCAAAGGTTTATACAAAGGAGTGTTAGTTACAAGACTAGCAAGATTATCCAAAAACTATATCTTGCGCTTGTGAAACCTCACACCGTACTACAGAATGGATATAGAATCCTTAGAAAGAATCCAGAGGAAAATGACATGGCTAATCCCGCGCATTTGGAACCTTGAGTACAGAAACAAGGTTAAAGCATCTTAAAATTAACTCCCTCGAGAGACATAGAGTGAGGGGCGTTATGATCTAGGTGCATAAATGGAAATTAGGGCTAAGCAAAGGTGATACAACAAAGGTACTCAAACTATCCAACCAGGAGCGAAATGGTAGAAATAGTTTTATAGTAGACAAATTTAGATTTAGGCGAGAGGTAGGTAAACATTAGTTAAGAAATAGAGTTGTGGATGAGTGGAGCAAGTTATCAAACATCATCATTAACTCGAATAAGCTGGATAGCTTCAAATATAGGTTGTACGGATATTTGAGCGACAGGGGTTTGGTGTAAACGGGACTGCTCATTATGGGTCAATAGGCCGGCTGCAGTTTCCTCCATTCTTATGTTTTTATGATCTTATTAAGGTTAAGATTAGGTTTTGCTAAGATGTGGAGATATGTATCACCGAATGTGAATAAATTCTTCTCTGTGTACGAAGACCTAAATTTCTAGAAAGAACATAAGTACCCAAAAAGGTTAAGGTATAAAGAGGAAGTTGGAAAAAAACCCAGTTAAATGAAAAGGAAAGGTGATTGACAATTACTCTGTTTACAACGATGGACAGCGCTATCAGAAACACCAGGTGTTGATAGCATGTGCTTCCCACGATACGACTATTGTTCAGTACAAGAAGGGTTAATGTCGAGGAAGGCGTATATTATCAGGGGATAGAAAAACACACTTATTTTTCTAGAAAAACAAAACCCCAATAAAAAGGAAGGCGACAATCTCAGTGTGTATCGGTGGTGTTTAATAATATTGGCTAGTTGGTGATCGATATTAACCACGGGATGTGACTCTGGGACTTAACAACTTTGAGCCAGGTGACTAAACTGAGCAGATAAGGTTATCTGAAAAACGACAAAACATGATATCGGCTTAATTGTACTGAGATCCATAACCCAAGACGCATGTTTACCAAGGACATAAACTAAACATATGACACATGTTTGTCACAGCCAACAACACATGTTCACATAAGTATGCAATGTACTACCACTGAATAAAACCGCCCTAACGGCTAGTAAGCTGGTAAGTGGCGAATATGATAAAAAAACACATAACACAGTACACGAAACATGTTAACCATAGCTCACAACAGATATTAACCATAATTATGATAATACTCAACACTTGTTAACCTCATGCTTGTCCCCCACAAAAGACTAATACGAAAAGTGGAGGCCCATGGAATTGGAGGAGACATTCTAAAATGGATTAGGGCGTGGTTACAGGACAGGAAACACGTGTAAGCATTAACGGCACTAAATCCGATTAGGGTAACGTCACTAGTGGCGTAACCCAAGGCTCAGAACTTGGACCATTACTATTAATTATATACATAAATGACCTAGATATAGGAATAGACAGCAACATAGGGCGTGTAATTAAATTTGACGAGGACTCTGCAAAACTACAGGAAGATCTAAACAAATTTTACACATGGTCTGAAAAATGGCAGATGTAAACAGATGAACAACGTTGTTATCGAGAAATCCGACTGTGTGAAAGATTTAGGAGTAATGATAAGTAGGAGTTTTAAACCAAGTCAACAATGTGTATTTGCTCGAAACAAGGCTAACAAAATACTTGGGTTCATACAAAGGAGTGTTAGTTACAAGACTAGCGAGGTTTTCCTAAAACTATATCCTGCGCTTGTGAGACCTCACTTGAATTAAGCAGTTCAGTTCTGGTCACCTTACTATAGAATGGATATAGAATCCTTAGAAATAATTCAGAGGAGAATAACAAGACTAATCCCGGGCATTAGGAACAGTGAGTACAGAAACAAGTTAAAGAATTTTAATTTGTGCTCCTTTGAAAGACGTAGAGTGTGATATAACAATGGTACTTAAACTATCCAACCAGAAGCGAATTCGAAGAAATGGTGTTAAATTAGACAAATTAAGATTTAGGCATGATATAGGTAAATATTGGTTGGGAAATAGAGTAGTTGATGAGTGGAAAAATTTACCAAACATTGTCATTGGCTCGAATATGCTGAATAGCTTCGAACATAAAGTGGATGGAGTTGGGTGTAAACAGGAATTCCCAGGCCAATAGGCCAGCTACAGTTTCCTCCATTCTTATGTTCTTATGAATACGCCATGTGTTCACCAGAGACAAATGAATTTCCGAGTTCAGTGTTGTTGAACTTTTATGCAAGCTTTGCAGGGAAGATTATTAGCTACTAAGTCCAACAAAATGTATTTTTTGCTTTGGAAACTGCACTATGCACTTCCTTGTTCTCAAAATACTTTCGATTGCACTGTCCAACATTAATTACCGGAGGCTACACACACATCCGTGAGGGAATTACTACACCACGTCAGGTCCCCCATAACACCATTTGTGAGGGAATTACTACACTACGTGAGGTCCCTCATAACACCATCTGTGAGGGAATTACTACAACATGTGCGGTCCCTCATAACACCATCTGTGAGGAAATTACTACACCATATGAGGTCCCCTATAACACCATCTGTGAGGGAATTCGTACACCACGTGATGCCCCTCATAACACCATCTGTGAGGGAGTTACTACACCAAGTGAGGCCCCTCATAACACCATCTGTGAGGGAATTCCTAAATCACGTCATGCCCCTCATAACACCATCTGTGAGGGAAATACTACACTACGTGAGGTCCCTCATAACACCATCTGTGAAGGAATTACTACACCACGTGAGGTTCCTCCTGGCAACATCTGGGAGGGAGTTACTACACTACGTGATTGCTGTTCAACACCTACATTAATCTGTATGTTCACTGTATGTTCCTTTATGTTTCTCTAATGAAGGCTTTTATTGAGCCACCAATGTTTGTGTCCAATGTGTATATATATATATATATATATATATATATATATATATATATATATATATATATATATATATATATATATATATATATATATATATATATATATATATATATGTGTACTGGTAACCACAAGGAAAGAAGAAAACACGAAATTCCCAAGCGCTTTCGTGCAATTCACATCTTCAAGGGTGAGTACAGACTAAGGAGAAGTACAAAACAAGGTATATATATATATATATATATATATATATATATATATATATATATATATATATATATATATATATAAAAACATAAGAACATAAGAAAGTGGGATACTGCAGGAGGCCGACTGGCCCATACAGGGCAGATCCCTTTCACACCCATCCCAGCACTTCCATGTGCCTATCCAACTTCGTCTTGAAGCTCCCTAGCGTCCCCGATCCTACTATAGCACTCGGTAGCCTATTCCACATATCCACAACTCTATTACCAAACCAGTGCTTGCCTATATCCTTTCTGAACCGGAATTTATCTAATTTAAAGCCATTTGTTCTAGTTATTTCGTTATTACTGAGCTTCAGAACATCTTCCATTTTACCCTTGTTAATCCCACTTACCCACTTGTACACCTCTATCATATCTCCCCTAACTCTACGCCTCTCTAATGAATGTAAGCCTAAGCTTTTCAGTCTTTCTTCATATGGAAGGTTTCTAATATTATGGATCATTTTTGTCATTCTTCTTTGTACTCTCTCCAAAGAATCTATGTCCATTCTATAATAAGGACACCAGAACTGAACCGCATAATCCATGTGTGGCCTCACTAATGTTAGGTAAAGTTTCAAGATAACGTCAGCAGTTCTGTTACTCACAGACCTAGATATGAACCCAAGAATCCTGTTTGCCTTGTTGCGAACGCTAATACATTGTTTTCTAGGTTTCAAGTCGTTGCTAACAAATACACCTAGATCTTTTTCACAAACTGAGTTTTCTATTTCCGTGTTACCTAGTTTATACTTAACGTTTGTATTCGTCTTCCCTATCTGTAGTACCTTGCATTTATCAGTATTAAAATTCATTTGCCAGTCTACTGACCACTCATGTAAGGTATCTAGATCTCTTTGAAGGTGTTCAAAGTCACTGTCTGAATTTATCACTCTCCCCATTTTGGTATCATCTGCAAATTTACTAATCCTACTAGTTATGCCTGAATCAAGATCATTAATGAATATAACAAACAGCAGAGGGCCTAATACAGATCCCTGGGGAACTCCGCTTTTGACGGCACCCCAGTCTGACTTTAATCCATTTATGCTGACTCTTTGTTTCCTACCAGTTAACCATGACCTAATCCATTTTAATAATGATCCACCTATTCCATGTGCTTCTACCTTCCTTATCAATCTCTCATGAGGGACTCTATCGAATGCTTTACCGAAATCTAAATAAATTATATCATATGACTTATCATTATCTACTGCTTCATATACTTCTGAGAAAAAGCTAAGCAAATTTGTGAGACAAGAACGTCCCTGGGTGAACCCGTGCTGAGAAGAATGAATTAAGTTGAATGTTTCAAGGTGGCTTCTGATTTTTGTAGCAATAATTGACTCTAGCAACTTGCCTATGATTGACGTGAGACTAATGGGACGGTAATTTGATGCAATTGATTTATCACCCTTTTTGAAAATCGGAACTACATTTGCAAGTTTCCAAGCTTCTGCCACTAGGCCAGATTCTAATGACTTATTAAATAAAACTGCTAATGGATTACTCAACTCATCTCTACATTCTTTTAATATTCTAGCATATACCTCGTCTGGACCAGGCGATTTATGAGGCTTCAGTTTGTTAATTACTTTAAGCACATCGTTACTAGTAATATTGATATTCATCAACATATTTTCTATACTGTCGTTATATACCTTATGAACTTCTGGAAACTGTGCTAGGTTTTCATTTTACAACTAATTGGTCATCAGCATCTTGGCATCACAAAGTGACATTAGTTACTTCAGGGAAAAGAGAAAACAAAATTAATATATATATAGATATATACTGAATATTATGTAAATGCCTGTAAGGGCGGAAACGATCTTCCTGGTCGTTACCGCTGCTAACTCTCTCGTTTGCTGGTGCGGACGACACATAAGAACATAAGAACATAAGAACATAAAAACGGAGGAAACTGCAGCTGGCCTATTGACCAATACTGGACAGTCCCGTTTATACCCAACCCCTATTGCTCATATAAGCATCCAACCTATGTTTGAAGCCATCCAGCGTATTCCAGTTAATGATGATATTTGGTAACTTGTTCCATTCATCCACTACTCTGTTTCCAAACCAGTGTTTACCTATTTCACGCGGAAATCTAAATTTGTCTAATTTAAAACCATTGTTACGAGTTCGCTCCTGGTTGGATAGTTTGAGTATCTTCATAATGTCCCCTTTGTTTAACCCTGACTTCCATTTATACACCTCTATCATGTCGCCCCTCACTCTACGTCTCTTGAGGGAGTGCAAATTAAGATGCTTTAACCTGTCTCTGTATTCAAGGTTCCTAATGCCCGGGATTAGTCTTGTCATTCTCCTCTGTATTCTTTCCAATGATTCCATATCCATTCTGTAATACGGTGACCAAAAATGAACTGCATAATCCAGGTGAGGTCTCACAAGCACTAGATATAATTTTAAGATGACCTGGCTAGTCTTGTAACTAACACTCCTTTGTATGAACCCAAGTACTTTATTAGCCTTGTTACGAGCAAAAACACATTGTTTACTTGGCATAAGATTCCTACTTATCATTACTCCTAAATCTCTCTCGCAGTCGGATTCCACAATGGCATCGTTGTTCATGTGGTAACTGGTTTCCCTGTTTACAACTCCTATACTGAGTACTTTACATTTGTCCACATTGAATTTCATCTGAAATTTTTCCGACCATTCGATAAATTTGTTTAGATCTTCCTGTAGTTTTGCAGAGTTCCTCGCCAGATTTAATTACACTTCCTATTTTAGTGTCATCAGCAAATTTACTTATGTTGCTGTCTATGCCGATATCTATGTCGTTTATGTATATAATAAATAATAATGGTCCAAGTACTGAGCCTTGGGGAACTCCACTAGTGACGTTGCTCCAATGCGATTTAGTGCTGTTTATACTCACTCGCTGTTTCCTGTCCCGTAACCACGCCCTAATCCATTTAAGGATATTACCTTTGATGCCATGCGCTTTTACCTTTCTAATTAGTCTTTCGTGGGGGACTGTTGAAGGCTTTGCTAAAGTCGAGATATACCCCATCATAATTGTGCCCCTCGTCCACCGATTCGAAAACTGATGAAAAGAATGTTAATAGATGAGTTAGACATGAACGCCCGCTTGTGAAGCCATGTTGGGAACCATTGATCAACTTGTGCTTCTCCAGGTGGTTTCGAATAGAGTTTGAAATAATTGATTCTAGTAATTTACCTACTATTGATGTTAGACTGATTGGGCTGTAGTTAGAGGATGGTGATCTACCCCCCTTCTTGAAAATCGGTATTACATTCGCTATCCTCCAGGATTCTGGTACTACACCTGATTTTAATGACATGTTAAACAACTTTGCTAAGGGCATACTAAGCTCATCCTTACATTCCTTTAATACTCTGGCAAATATCTCATCGGGACCAAGTGACTTATTAGGCTTCAGTTTGTCTATTTGGTTATTAAGATCGTTACTAGTTACTACTATCTCGCTTAATTTGTTTTCTTCACTATCTCTGAATAGATTCGGTGCCTCGGGTATCATGTTTAAATTTTTGGTGGTGAAAACTGTTGAAAAATATTTATTCAGATTATTGCTCATTTCTCCGTCGTTATCAGTTAGCTCTCCGGTATCTGAACGTATTGATCCAATCTTATCTCGTGTTTTAGTTTAATACATTTGGTAGAATCCTTTGGGGTTTGTTTTTGCCTCCCCTGCTATCTTCAGTTCATAGTTCCTCTTAGATTTTCTTATCTCGGTCTTGACCCTACCGGCCAATAACTTATAATACTCCCGGAGGTAAGTCTCGCCACGATTTATCCTTCTACCTATAGCCTTCCTTTGGCCAATAATATTCTTTAAATAATTATTTATCTATTTAGGGTCATTGTTGTCTGATCTGAGTTTTTTGTATGGTATGTTCTGCCTTTGTGCATTAAGGAACTCATTATTTAAATTGTCGTGGAACTCGGCAATCTCAGATCTCCTTATCAGATCGGTGTCATCTGTCAGATTCACATCCAAGCGTGACACCCCCTCTCTCAGCTGCCTCTTTAAACTATCAAAGTTTGCCCTTCTGAAATCTGGGACTTTATGAAGTTTTCCTTACGGCTGCCCTGAAAATCTAACTATAATCAAATTTCTTTGTGATTTCTGTTTACAAGTTCGTTCCCTACCTCGACATTACTAATGAGGTTTTCTCTGTTCGACAGAACTAAATCGAGTATATTATTACCCCGGGTGGGTTCGGTTATATGTTGACTTAGGAAACAGTTCTGGATCGTGTCGAGGAAATCCTCTGATACTGAGTTACCCGTAAGGTCAGTCCAATCTATTTGGCCAAGGTCAAAATCGCCTACTATACAGACTTTGTTGTGTATGGAAGCCCTGCTCATTTCATCCCAGATAAGTCGCTCATTAACTCTATCAAGATTGGGAGGTCTATATACTACTCGTATGATTAATTTTTCCCTACCGTCGATTAATTCTATCCAAATTGTTTCTGTATTCTGGGGCGGTTGGACAGAGGTGTGAACGGCAGCGACTATCTGGGTCACCGGCAGATTCAACCCAGCCGCCATACAGTCACTATCTAGCTACCCAGCTGTTCGTCAAATTCTGGCTGTGATCTCATCATAGGTCCTGGACTCGTGGGCTGTGTCCCCCGACCTTAACTTATCGACTGTCAATTCTCTGGTCATCTACCACTACCATATACCACGACCGTCAGTTCATCTCATTCCGTCTGTGCCCCGGTGTTCTCCTGCCATTTCAAGACGTCGCTCGAGTGTGGAGTTGAATGGACGCTACCCTACCCCGAGTGTGGATCACGGTGTTCCAGAACCTTCCCCCAGGGCCACTGCCGTAGGATATATCTGTTCATTGTTCGATTCTATCAGTTGTTGACTCCCATTAATTGTTTGATTCTATTAATTGCTGACTCCCATTAATTGTTTGCTCCCTTTAATTGTTTACTTCTATTAATTGTTTGACTCCATTAACTACTGACTGCATTAATTGTTTGACTCCCGTAATTATTTGATGTTTGTTGAGTGGTGTCAGAGTTTTGTTATATTTTTTATAATAAAGAGATGTCAATCTCAAACGGTTGTTTGCTATTCCTCTGAAAACCATGGTCCTTGACTTTCCTTTTTTAAGAACCTGATTGGTATGGTAAGGGATTTCTATCCCTAATTCCCAGGCCTTTACAATGCGCATGAAACAGTTTTCCTGGAAAATCGGTGTATATTTACATTGTTTTAGTGCTGTGCGAACGTTAGTTTGTATGATCGCCAATTCGCATATTCCGTCTGCAGCAGAATTAACACGCACACATAGGCTGGGCATATGTGTAAATGTATACATGACGACTTACACCGTGATCTTACCCTAAGATCATCCACTTCTAACAAAGAGTAGTCTTCGTCTATTAGTAAAAATATCGGTTGGTACATCCAGAGTAAACAGTGTGTCAGCAGAGTTTAATGGGAAAGGTTCTACATGCCATGCATAAATTTGCTTTGCACTAGCGTAGTTACGTGGATGAGAAAAGCATAGTGCTTGAAAGTTCACTCAAACAAAAGGATATACTATTCTACCTCTTCGTTGGCGAAAATTGGAGGTAACAGATAACTCGTCTTGGCTATTTGTAAGGCTTCAAGAATAATTTTCACATACACATGCTGTGCATCTACTCGTCCTAACCCTGCATCAACCATACTTGCAATTAGTTCGGTTGTGTTAATTGATAGAGCTTGAGTTGAAGTTTTTGTAGCATGCAAAATGCTTGGAAAAATATATTATCATTCCAGTGTAGGCACTGAATTCATGAAACTATAAAATTTTTAATTAATATCATTGGAGAAATGTCAGGAACATTATTATATACTTTTCGCAGAAAGTAGTTTTAAACAATAATCATCAGATACACTGGGTGTATTTGACGTGTTTGCTGTTTGAACAGTTGTGTCTGGGACAACGATGTTTAGGATATCATTATCATTCCTGGAGAATAAATCTGAATGGACCTTTTTACGACTGTCCGCATGAACAACGTCTGAAGCTCGTGAGTTTGGCTTCAAAAATTTTAATTTGTTGCATGCTTCTTTAGCAATAATGCGGAATGGTCCGTCAAACTTGGGTGGCTTTCGTTCAGGTTCTAGCACCATAACAGCATCGCTTATTTCTAGCATGACAAGCTTCGCTTGTTTATGCTGTTTGTATATCATTTCATCGCGTGAAGCTGCTAAATGTTTACGTACTTGGCCATGAATATCCGTGAATACGTTGATTTCCCTGGTAGCGAAATCGTCCACGTTATACACTGGGCATGGCTTGTCTGTCAGTACGTCATACGGTAGACGTTTGTCTATGCCGTAAACAATATAATAGGGTGATCTGCCTGTAGAGCTGTTGATCGACCGATTAATAGATGTGGCGACTTGCGGTAACCACTCTTCCCATGCATAATGCATTTGAGTAGCTATTGGACGAAGAATCTCTAGGATTTTGCGATTGGTTCTTTCAACAAGGCCATTAGCCTGTGGATGATAGGCTGCGATAAAACTTTGTTGGATGAGGTATTGTCGACATATTTGCTCTACAAGTTGGTTCTTGAACTCTAATCCGTTGTCGGAGAGAAGAACCTTGGGCTTAGTAAAAGGACATATAAGGTGAGTAACTAAAGCATAAGCTACAGATTCGGCTGTTTTATCCTTCAGTGGGAATAAAATCACAAATCTAGAAAAATGATCCACACACACTAGGACGTACGAGGATCCTTGATGACTCCTCGGAAGTTGTAACAAGTCGATCGCGACTGTGTCAAACGGACGCTCTGGTGTAGGATATTGTAGAATTGGAGCAGGTGCCCTTGTAGTACCCATATGTTGAGCAAATGACAAACACTTAGCAATATGCAATTCTATGTCTTTCTTCATAGTATTCCAAAAATACTTCTTTCTGACCTCCGCCAGACATTTGTCACGACCGGGGTGACCTGTTTGGGGAGCATCGTTATACAACATTAGTATCGTTTCACGAAGTGTATCAGGTACGACAATTTGTGTAACAAATACCCTCAGTTGTCTGCTTGGAGCGAAGGAGCATGTCTCGTCGTAGTTCAAACTGATTGAACGGAAGAGGCAACTTTGGAAGATTAGCCTCCTCCCCCGACTCTAGAGCGAAAATGACAGTAGACCACATAGATCGAGTCGTTGTTCATCCCTTACTTGGAAGTGGGAGAACGATGATAGAGGCATCACTGGTGCTATGTTTCTGGAAAAAGCGTCTGCGACCACATTCGCTCGTCCCGGTAAATACTTGAACTCGGGTTCAAACTCTTGAATGGTCAGATACCAGCGTACTAGTCTACGGGAAAGATTTTTTGCCGCGGAACAGCTCTGTTACTGCCATGTGATCTGTATAGACGATTATTTTATAACCAAAAATTATGTCTTTAAACTTCTTCAGCGCTCAAACACCAGCTAACGTTTCTAGATGCGTTACTGAATAACAAAAGACTAATTAGAAAGGTAGAAGCTCATGGCATCAAAGGTAACATCCTTAAATGGATTAGGGCGTGGTTACAGGACAGGAAACAGCGAGTGAGCATTAACTGCAATAAGTCCCATTGGAGCAACGTCACAAGTGGAGTTCCCCAAGGCTCAGTACTTGGACCATTATTATTTACTATATACATAAACGACATAGATATCGGCATGGACAGCAACATAAGTAAATTTGCTGATGACACTAAAATAGGATTTGTAATTAAATCTGACAAGGACTCTGCAAAACTACAGGAAGGTCTAAACAAATTTTTCGAATGGTCTGAGAAATGGCAGATGAAATTCAACGTGGACAAATGTAAAGTACTCAGTATAGGAGATGTAAACAGGGAAACCAGATACCAGATGAACAATGATGCCATAGAGAAATCCGACTGCGAGAGAGATTTAGGAGTAATGATAAGTAGGAACCTTAAGCCAAGTAAACAATGTGTTTTTGCTATTAACAAGGCTAATAAAGTACTTGGGTTCAAACAAAGGAGTGTTAGTTACAAGACTATCGAGGTCATCCTAAAACTGTATCTTGCTCTTGTGAGACCACACCTGGATTACGCAGTTCAGTTCTGGTCACCGTATTACAGAATGGATATAGAATCATTGGAAAGAATTCAGAGGAGAATGACAAGACTAATCCCGGGCATTCGGAACATTGAGTATAGAGACAGGTTAAAGCACCTTAATTTGCACTCCCTCGAGAGACGTAGAGCGAGGGGCGACCTGATAGATGTGTATAAGTGGAAGTCAGGGCTAAACAAAGGGGACATTACAAAGGTACTCAAACTATCCAACCAGGAGCGAACTCGTAACAATGGTTTTAAATTAGACAAATTTAGATTTAGGCGTGAAATAGGTAAACACTGGTTTGGAAACAGTAGTGGATGAATGGAACAAGTTGCCAAATATCATCATTAACTCGAATACGCTGAAAAGCTTCAAACATAGGTTGGATGCTTATATGAGCAATAGGGGTTGGGTGTAAACGGGACTGCCCAGTATGGGCCAATAGGCCCGCTGCAGTTTCCTCCATTCTTATGTTCTTAATGTTAAGTTTACGACTTGCAAAAGCAATCACTCTATATTTTCTTCGTGTGTCCAGCTGCATAAGTACAGCGCCGATTCCCTGTATTGAGGCGTAGGTACACAGAGTAAATTCTTGAGAGTAGTCAGGAAATGCTAATACTGGGGCATTGGCAAGTGCTGTCTTCAATGAACTAAAACTACCTTCTTGCTCAGCATTCCATACAAATGTTGTATCCTTCCTAAGTAGCTTAGCCAAGGGTGAAGCTAATGTCGCATAACCTTTAATAAAAGAACGATAATATCCAGATAAACAAAGAAAACTACATAATTTGTCAACAGTTGTAGGACGTGGGAACTGGGCAACAGCCTAAAATTTGTCATCAACTGTATGAATGCTGTCAGTCAACTACATAACCAAGGAAGTGGTTTCTGGATTCTTAAAAATTCACATAAAGAAAGTTTATCTTTGAGTCCTGCTGTAGAAAGTTTTTTGGAAACTTCACGGAGTTTAGCAATATGCGTATCTACATCCTTACTGACTACGATGAGATCTAAGCAGGCACATACTGTGTTCCCTATCAACCCTGCAAACAAGGTGTTGATCATCCTTTGAAAAGTCAGTGGGGTATTTCTGAGACCGAAAGGCATCCTCAGAAATTCAAAATGGCCCAAAAGGAGTACTGAAAGCAGTAATCTCTCGAGATTTTTCATCCAGAGGTATTTGCCAATACCCGCTAAGCAAATCAAGGTTGATAAATACATCATTATCCTTGCTTAAGGATTGTAAAATATCACTCAAGACAGGCTTTGGGTACCTATCTGGGAGAGTATTTTCATTGACGCATCTAAAATCAATTACTGGGCGCCAACCTCCATCCTTCTTAGGGACTAAAAATAGTGGACTATTGAAAGGGGATTTTGAATGTGTGATAACCTCTTGATCCAACATATCCTCAACCATATCCTGGACTACAGTGCGCTGGCTGTGAGGTAGTCGGTAAGCTGGTATGTTAATTGGGTTTGTGCCCTTTTTTAGAGATAAGTGATGTGAGGTTAAATTTGTGTGACCGAGCTGTTCCCCTGGTAAAGCTACAACGCTTTGGTAGTCGGCAAGTAACTCTAGGAGCCTAGTGTTGCCTTGAGGGTGATCAATCGCCTTAACATATGGTGTGTTACGAGTTGGGGATTTAGAATATAGTTAAAAGTCTACCCAGATCCCAACAGGCAACAACAAAAAAACAAACAAAGACAATCGGACTATAAAAGGGTAGACAAAGGATGCGAGTTTTTGTTGTGTATAATAAAGTACCATGAATTCCTTAACAAAATAATCAGCTTTCTATAATTTACCCTTAACCATACTTAACCTAAACATTAACAGTATATACATATTTATACAGCATACAATAATTTGAAGCAAGTGGACGTGGGGGAGGCAATACAAGATTACAAATACTTAAGTGCGGAGCTGAGATGGCTGACGAGCAAGGCTGAGTATTGTAGAAGACGGTAGGTAGTCACTGTGCCGTAGGTTTCCAGGATAGGTGATCCTGTGGTCACTTCCCAGAGTGAAGTCCTCTCTCCTCGAATTGGAGCCGACAAAGAAGGCTTTGAGGAGGTGACGCAACAACCAGGATATGGAGAAGGGAAACCCGGGAGTGATAACTAAGACGAGTCATACTCGTGTCTCGTCCCTAGATGGCGTTGCTCGTGGTGCTGGGTAGGTAGATCATGACAATCGGTGGAGGGGGTTCGTAACACACCCCCCCTCCAAAGACCTCCGTAGCGCGGGCGCGAAGGAGGTGATCACCTGGTGCGTCTGGAGAGTAGCTGCTGCATTTCCACTGGAGCTCGGGATAAGGAGTCTGCAATCAGGTTGTTCACCCCCTTTATGTGCTGGACTTGTAGATTATAGGGCTGGGTGAGGAGAGCCCAGCGGAGGATTCGCTGGTTGGAGGTCTTGTTGGTTTGGGTGAACGTGAGTGGGTTATGGTCGGTGAAGACGAGGGTTGTTTATGGACAAGACTGGAGGTAACATTCAAACTTCTTTATTGCCAACACCAGAGCCAGGGCCTCCTTCTCTATGGTCGAGTAGTTGGTCTGATGTTTTTTCAACTTGGCGGAGTAGTATGCCACAGGGTGAAGGACATCAGTGGTTGGGTCGGGTTGTAGGAGCACAGCCCCCACTCCGACACCGCTAGCGTCGATTTGCAGATGGAAGGGCAAGGTGTAGTCAGGGGGGTGGACTACAGGCTTAGAGGCAAGGGAGGCTTTGAGGCGGTGGAAAGACTGGTCGCATTTCTGGTTCCAGATGTAAGGGACCGCAGAACTGGTAAGGTCTGTGAGGCGTCCGGCCACGCTGGAGAAGTTACTGCAGAACCGACGGTAGTAGCCGCACATCCCCAGAAAGCGCATGAGTTCCTTCCTCGTCCTTGGAGTGGGGAAGGACAAGATGGCTTTAACGTTTGCGTCCTTGGGTCTCACCATACCATGCCCAACGATATGTCCCAGGTAAGTCACTGAGGCCCGGCCAAAAACAGATTTAGCCAGGTTTATGGTGAATCCAGTCTCTTGCAGTCGTGCAAACAGTATCTCCAAACGCACCAGATGTTCGTCCCAGCCGTCCGACACCACCACCAGGTCATCCAGGTAGGCGAACGTCCCACCTAGGTCTTGAATTAGGTAATTGATGGCCCTCTGGAATGTGGCCGGAGCATTAGAAAAGCCTAACGCCATAACCAAATATTGAAAAAGACCAAATGGAGTTATAAATGCGGAGATTATTTTTGCCCTATCCGTGAGTCCCACTTGATAATATCCTTTCAACAGGTCCACGGTACTGATAAATTTTGCACAGCCTATGCTGTCTATTATATCTTCAATCAAAGGTAAAGGGTAGGAGTCTGAGACAGTGACCTGGTTCACTTTACGATAATCGGTACAGAAACGAAAAGTGCCATCGGGTTTTGGAATGAGAAGGCAAGGTGAAGCCCAGGGGGAGGTACTAGGCTCAGCTAAGTTATGTTTTAACAAAAAATCTACCTCCTTTTTCATAATCTCTTTTTTGTGGATTTAGTCGATATGCCGATTGCCTAATGGGTTGTACATCATCTGAGATTAGCTTAATATCATGTTTAAGTATATTGCAAAACCCTGGGAGGTCTGACGTGACTTTAGGAAATGTTGATAATAACTTAGCGAGATATTTTGCTGGAGATGGATTCAGAACAGAAAAATACTCATCCAAGTTGTTGAGTATGTGACTGTTAGCAGGGTTTTCTTTAGGTAGAGGGAAGTCTAAATTCTCCAATAGATCCATGTCATCTGTCTCCGGCTCCGGCCCTGACAAAACCGTATGCAATACAGGTAGGCTTATAGCCTCTGGGATGTCTTCCTCTGACTGCCTGGAATGGTAAAGTTTCAGGAGATTAATGTGAACAAGTTGTGAATCTTTCCTTCGATCAGGAGTATGGACTATACAGTTGAGGGGAGATAGTTTATTTGCATGGATTTGAAAGTTTTCATGGAACCGTTCCAAGCAACCTTGGGACGGTGGGTGGTACGCCGAAGATGTACAATGGTCCACACTGAGGTCTTTCATCACCTGTTTGAACAAAGATGGATCAGATTGTTGGGCTGTAATGAGCTCATCCTTACTAATGGTCTTATTGTACAGATCTTCTGTGGGTAGTAAGATATTGGAGGTGGTTTTAGATGAAGAGGGCCCATTTCGCACACTCTGTGACCGAGTGACAGCACAAGATGGGAAAAGATGAGGAATAGTTTCTTTAAGGTCAGTGGTGGAGTTGACAGGTAAGGGAGAGTCGACTGTCTTTATGTTGGGAACCACTAGATCTCCTACTAAGTCATTACCCAATAATAAATGAATGCCGCTCACAGGCATTGGGTCTGTCCTATTGGCTATTTGCACTTCCCCAGTAATCAAGGGACATTGGAGGTGCACTTTAGCTAAAGGATAGGAAGAATGGGATGAGAGATCTGAAATTAGAACACTCTCATTAGTAAATGCGGTAGATATATCAGGAATGACGTTAAACAGGAGGATAGATTGTGCTGCGCCCGTATCACGTAGTATACGAATAGGGAAAGAACGAGACCCCTCTATGATTGAAATTTTTCCCTCATAGGTGAATGAAGAGAAGAGATCCTGATGGGGCCTTTCCACATTGGTGGTTGCTATTGGTTTGCATTTGGGATTCAGGGAACTACTTTTAGCAATTCGACACTTTGGGTGTTTACATGTCTGGATCGTATGGCCTGGGTTTTTACAGTAAGAACAAGTAAACTTGATTGCATCAGGGGAGGTAGGTGTGGGACCTCTCGACCTACCACTCACGTCCCCAAGGTTATCATCAGAGGAGGACCTAACATGTAGGGAAGTACCACGTTCTCTACTGCCCAGTGACTCCACCAGCAAGGCGTACGCATCAGCCAGCTCAGCAGCACGCCCTAAATTAACCTCTCCACGCTCCTCCACATGCTTCAAGATGTGAAATGGTATCTTGCTTTTCCACTCCTCCAGGACTACCAAATTTAACAAATCTTGAAATGTGGAGGTCTCTGTAGCCTCTAACCAATTCTTAAAAAACCTAAGCTTTTCTTGAGCAAACTCAACAAAGGTGTGTGAAAATGGTTTGGTTAGTTTACGAAACTTCTGCCGGCATCCATCTGGCGTGATAGCATAAGAGGTGAGGATATTCTTTTTTACGTTATCATAGTCATCAGTCTGGTCTAAACAGTTATAAACTCTACGAGCCTTACCATATAATTTAGGAACTAACACTGACACCCACTGGTCCTTGGGCCACTCATTCTTCCCGGCTATTTTCTCAAAAGTCCTAAATGACCCGTCCATATCGGATTCATCAAACCCGAGAACAAGGGAAGAAGCATTAGCAGGGTTAAAAGCAGCTAGTTTCTCTTTTAATGCCACTTCTTTTGATTTAAACTCCGATGTTAAGGTGACTTCTATCTCTCTCACCTGTAGTTCTTTCAGTCTAACCTCCTGCTCCAACTTGGCCTGTTCCATCCTTTCCTCATGCTCCAACTTGGCCTGTTCCGACCTTCCCTCATGCTCCAACTTTTGCTCCAACTTGGCCTGTTCCAACTCGAGTTCTTTCATTTTGATTTGGAACTCGAACCTAGCTCGTTCTAGTTCTAAGGCGTCTATTCGTTGTGTTTCTTCTTGAGGGCTAGCCAGACCTGAGGCAACTTCTGAGTGAGGAGGGGTGGTGGATAGTGGTTGAAGTTTCTTGGACATGGGCGTTAATCTGTCAACAGCGGATTCTTTTAAAACTTCTTGTTGAACCAACACTTCAATCACATGATTTTTTAACATTTCCTTAGTCAGTTGCTGTGAAAATGGGATATTGTAATAGTTGGCTATTTCTTTCCATTCTTTCTTCAGGATATTAACACGTAATTTAGCTACGGAAGGATTTTCAACAAAATCCTGGAGATCAAAACCTGAGGTGGCAATTGTTAAGAAAAATAGGATAAATTAACTAATGGTCAAAAGATAAGATAAGTGGATTACCCTAGAAAATATCACGGCAGTGGATAACCAGAAAGACCCGGAAACTAACCAAGTTACACCTAGGGAAATTACACTTATGATTATTGTTCTTCTGAGAAGATCCTTAGATAAGGATAAGAGACTTGAAAGAGGTAGGGCGTATTACGGCATTAATATAAAGACCCGGATTAACAACCCTGGAGTTTGGTATGAGTGACCCTGAATGAGATAATGAGAAGAACAATAATTGAGGCTTTATAATTATGGGGTCCTGGTAGAGCAGGGCGTCCCAAGATATCACTTCACCCTAATCTAGTGACTATGGAACAGCCTACTCTGGAGTGAGGGTACGGCATTAAACAGATCCGGATTCTTCCCTACACTCGATAAGACTTACTGCACGACTGCCACGTGTAATAACAGGTAAGCCTTATGACACTTGGAACCTAATATCCTACGTCTGTCACTCTTACTGTACGATAATACCAATATATGCACACACATATGAAGGGAACTTTAAACCACCGTAAAGCAATTGTGAACAGAAGTGACTGGGAGGAATAATTAACAAGGAGTTACAAGGGAGGAAGGAATATGGTACTTAAGGTCGTGTCCTGTCACGGTCGCCATTTGTTACGAGTTGGGGATTTAGAATATAGTTAAAAGTCTACCCAGAACCCAACAGGCAACAACAAAAAAACAAAACAAAGACAATCGGACTATAAAAGGGTAGACAAAGGATGCGAGTTTTTGTTGTGTATAATAAAGTACCATGAATTCCTTAACAAAATAATCAGCTTTTTATAATTTACCCTTAACCATACTTAACCTAAACATTAACAGTATATACATATTTATACAGCATACAATAATTTGAAGCAAGTGGACGTGGGGGAGGCAATACAAGATTACAAATACTTAAGTGCGGAGCTGAGATGGCTGACGAGCAAGGCTGAGTATTGTAGAAGACGGTAGGTAGTCACTGTGCCGTAGGTTTCCAGGATAGGTGATCCTGTGGTCACTTCCCAGAGTGAAGTGCTCTCTCCTCGAATTGGAGCTGACAAAGAAGACTTTGAGGAGGTGACGCAACAACCAGGATATGGAGAAGGGAAACCCGGGAGTGGTAACTAAGACGAGTCATACTCGTGTTTCGTCCCTAGATGGCGTTGCTCGTGGTGCTGGGTAGGTAGATCATGACAATCGGTGGAGGGGTTCGTAACATGTGTTATTTGATCTATCCTCTCCTGTCTGGTTTCTTTAATTGAAGGTGAAACACTACCAATTGGGAATTGAGTAGGCAGTTGGGCAACATGGTTATGATAAACTAGAAAATCACACAAATAACATCCTTCTTTCAATATACGTAACGCGCCTGTTCTGTTGAGAACTAAAACATCTGTTAATCCACCAGGACGAATCGTGTTCAATGCAGATTCACAGGATAAGCCTTTAACCCCTTGCATGCTTCCGTAAGACAGACTACATCCGTCCCCGTGTACACGTCAGGTAAAACAACAGTGGCTCTGGTGATTCCCCCTTTCTAAAAATGGAGAGTACCCGTTAAAACTGCAAGGTACGATCGTCCAACTATTGCAGCTATAATCACGCTGGGGAAATGAGTCTGTGAGGTTTTGAACTCGCTTTGACTCATAATCCATCGTCCTCGTAATAGGAGCGTTGTACAACACATTCACCCTTGCGGAGAACAATGGCACAGACGTGTGCATGGCACTGAAGGAAACACCATTAACAGTGATAGTATGTTTGCTGGGCTGAATATCTATCAAATTAGTTTTAAGAGTTGGAAGACCTATTAAACTGTCGGCTGGTAAATTAAAGTCTTGGACCACATAAAAATCTGCAATTAAGGATATACCACGTCAAGAAAAACGTAGTGGTAATGTTACCATTCCTGTTATGTCCAGCTTTGAGTACCGGAAACTCCTGAGAGATCGGTGTCAGTTGGTGGAATCAAAAATTCTCGGTGAGGGGATCTACGTTGTAACTCTTGATAGGATGCCAAAGAAAGTGCGTTTGCACAAGTACCCGTATCAATGTCTAACGCTAACTTGACTGACCCAACCCTCGCCGGAATTGATAACACTTCCGCTTTGGTTAGCGCCTCTATTAACGAGGCTGTAACAGAAGCGTTGTCGCGTGTTGGTAGTGGTGTAGCTACCCTATGTCGGTCTGGGACTGACGCTGGTCTTCCCCCGACTTCTTGTAAAAACGAAAGCGCAGCTTACCGTGGTGGGATACCTGGGGTAACTCCATCCCTATTTGTCGACATCGTCGGACTGCTGAACAATCCTCCGTAGTATGGGTGGGAGAATCATGGTATAAACATCACACATCAGCTGTCTGGTCTGAAGCAGACCTGGTTTGAGCAGCTGTTGCATAAGTCTTAGGTGGGCCTAGTCGCTGTGGTGGTTTGTTTTTAAAGTTCGCACCACTTCGTTGGAGTTGGTAATAAAAATCAACAGTATGACCATTTTTTTGCAATGTGTACACACTAAATGTTGCTTCTTTGTTGCTCAGTTCTTAGGAACTCGTTGCTGAATTGACGCTACAGGTGTTACTGCCCTTGCTAGGGGAGTACGTGATGATTTAATAGCGATCTTGGCTGCATAATCCAAAATATCCTCATCGGGCTTATAATCATGTGTCTTTGCATGAATATATGCCGGGTCACGGTTTGTTAGGATGAAACCAAGGAACTCCATTAATTGTGCCAAATTGTCTAGAGACATATTATTGTGCTCGTCCATCCAGGGTGAACCACCAAATTTGGTTAAGATATCTTGACAGACCTCGCCAGCAACAGAAACACTTTTCATCGTGTCTTCTGCGCGTATCGTCCGTGGCAGATGATCAACCCACCTAAACATCCAGTTCAGGTGACTTGCAGTGCGCCTAATTCAAATACACCAATTAAAGTCTTCCTACACTTCGCATAAGTAGGATGTGCAAGGCCACTCGCTTCCAAATGCTTGCTTGCATAAGTCCCTTCTTTGATATGACCGCGTACAAATGCTTTGCGTTCATCATCACCTGTTAGTTATATGTTTTTCATTACATCTTCACATGACCTTAAAAATGTGGTTACACGATAGTCATCCTCCGCCATAAACTCACGGATGGGATCACTGCGGGGTAATATTTGAACAATGTTAGGTTGGTTAGACGACATGCTGATGTTAGATGTAGCCATGGTTAGTGAATTGCTAGACAAATTTGATCTAACTGAAAGATGCGTGGATGCAAGAGGGAAAGTAATCTCTGACACACTGTGAGATTCTGTAGACTGAGAGGTATCCTACCTGTAATCAGGTGTTGTATTGTACGTATTGCCTGACCTTAGGGTTCCACGACATAAATCGTCATACAATTCATCACTTAAGTGTTCACTACTGTCAACAGAAATGTCTCGCAGTAAGGGCGCGCTTGCGTTTCTTGTGAATCTATTAATTCTATGTGTTCAGTATTCACACTAGTACCAGTAGCTAGTAGAGTGTCAGACTTGAATGCATCGTCAGAATTATCTGAAACGATATCATAAATCTTCAAATCGGTAATATCTGCACTCATAAATTTAAAAAAATCATCCATCAGTGCTAAATAGACATGAAAAGTCAGTCTACACAAAACCTTGCCTAGCCAATTACAGTAAATGTTTGAAAAATATCGTAATAATTGGCAAGAGAAAAAAAATATATATATTACTGGTTTTCGAAAACTTCAGTATATATATATATATATATATATATATATATATATATATATATATATATATATATATATATATATATATATATATAATAAGTAAGACACTTATAAATTAAACATTATCCTACATGATGCATCCTAACATGTGATGCTGTGTTGGAGCATAAGTTTATGTGTGTTTAATATAATGTGTCCTGTATAACCTGTGGCTTGAGTGTAGAATTCTGGGAATTTCTGGCCTTTGATCCTGTAGACTTCAGCGGTTTGGACGACAGTCAGCTGGTGTGTAGTTTAAAGATGACGTCTGGTGTTGACGAGAGTAACCACGGTCAATCACTGGAGGGGTGATGGATGGCTACTGAATGAACTCGGAGTTCTGTTGTCAGACGATCCTGTGAAGTCACTAGGTTAATGCACCTTGGGGCTGGTAGACCTCTTGGAGTTGATTGAGTATAACAGGTCAAATGTTGGCCTGTACCAGTTGTAGCTGGGTTCACAAAGAATTTACCACACTCTGTTTTTACACACTACTGAGACATTTATTTAAACAACTTGGGATGTCTAAACAGATTCAGATTTCAGATTTGCCCCCGAGGGGGCTAGTTTATTGGGCACCCCCTTACATCTTGTACAAGGTAAAGCGCAGAAGCGTTTACAACGCCCAACAGGGAAGTATGAAAAGTTCATACTTGCCTTTATGACTCGTACATTAAGGGCGTAAAAGCCTGAAGGGTCATAGGTTCTGTCAAGTTACATAAAGTGAGAGAATGATGAGTGTGTGGGGGGAAAGTTCCCGGTACATTTTATCTGTTTATGGCAAAGAGTGGCAGGTCCCTAATGATGTCAAATGCCAGGCCTGTGACTAGGAGGAGATGTCTAAACAGTCATTTCTCAACTGTGCTTTGGAACACTGGGTTGCACTGTAGTTGTATGGTTTGGTTGTTCTTTGAGAAGCCAAAAAATGTACAGACAGCGTTTCCACAGCACTTGAGAATTGATAAGAAGTGAGATGTCTGTTTGAGTCTTTGTAGTGATGGATACTCCCACACGACCGGCGTTAACGACGTACTGGGTCTCGTCCACTTGAAATGGGGGCTTCAGTCATCTGCTTGTCGAGGTGTTGTCACACTACAGTGAACTATGTTTAACTCACTTAAATGTTATATGAGTAAACAAACTGTATGTCCATCTGGGATGACATTTAAATATATCACTTGACATATAACGTTCACGAGAATATATTCGGTATATGGTCTGTTGCCTTGGAGAATAACACTTAGAAAATTTCTCTGTAACTTGAGTTACAGTGACGTCGCTTCTTGCACACTTAGTTACACTGCTTCACTGGTTCAGTTAATGGTTCTATCTGTTCGCTGCCACCTTTATATATAAGCTTTGGGTAGAGCTCCCTTTTAACTTGGCTTATATATAAATAAGTTAAGGGGTTAAGTTACAAATCCAAAATGGTCTTTTCTCCATTTATTGATAAACTAAAAAGGTCACAGGCTATGAGTAAAAGCGCCGTAATTAACACTGTAAGCTATGAGTGTTAGTTAAGGACGGGGCTTAGCTGGGCTGAGTTAAGTCTCCCGTCCGATTCTCGTGAAAGTCTAGTGTGTACTGGTGCCTGTGAGGGGAGGCTGGGCTGACCCTACATTCTCAAGGTCGGCCTACGGATAGAGGAATTTCCCCTCACGTGAACAGCACATGGCACCTCACAGCTTATGGAAAATTACAGTACGGTGATTGTATTGTATAAACTAAATGCATTAACCCAAATATATATAATTGTTATTGCCATGAGACAAGGGCTAATATATATATATATATATATATATATATATATATATATATATATATATATATATATATATATATATATATATATATATATATATTAATATATATATATATATATATATATATATATATATATATATATATACAGGTATATATATATATATATATATATGAAAGTAAATCACTGTAGGTGCGCGTGATCCAGGTATATGCTGATAACCAGAAGAAAAAAAGAAAACACGAAGTTCCCAAGCGCTTTCGTGTAATTCACATCTTCAGGGGTGAGTACAGACTAAGAAGCAGTACAGATTGCTGAAGGTGGTAAAATATGACCCATTGCTCAAAAATTTGGTATGGCAATGGGTAATCCACTCTCACCTGTATTAAGCAACCTTTATATGGAATTCTTTGAAAAGAAACTATTAAGTAATATTTTACCACCTTCAGCAATCTGGTTTAGATATGTAGATGATGTATTATGTCTCTGGCCAAGTAATGAGGACCTTAAAGCTTTCCTGCCACAACTTAACAATTTAGCCCCCTCGATCAAATTCACTGTGGAATTAGAGCATGACTGTAAATTGCCTTTCCTAGACTATCTGATCCACAGAATAGGTAACACCTTTAAGTTCAGTATTTATAGAAAACCTACTAATGTGTCTTCATACATTCATTATTATTTTGCTCACCATAATAGAGTGGAAAAGTCAGCATTTTCAACAATGTTTTTACGTGCTTTGAGAATTTGCAGCCCTGAATTCATTGATGAGGAATATGAATATATCTATAATATTGGCTAGAACCTTAAATACCATAGATCTTTCATAGACAAATGCCTGAACATTATTAAGAAATCTTTTTATAGAACTGATCCCAAGCCCACCCATGACCATAAGAATCTCTTAATATTATCATTTCACAAAAATTTATCTCAAATTCCTTTACAATTAAAAACCTGGAACGTCAATGTGGCATTTAAAAACTCATACACTGTTAAACAAATGTTAATCAAGAACTCCCCCAACAATACAAGTGGCTGTATTTATATAGTTCCTTGCAAGGAATGTAATATGTTTTACTTAGGCCAGACAGGTAAAGATCTTGTAACTAGACTTAAACAACATAAATATAGTGTTAGGACAGGCCAGGAATTCAATGCTCTGTTTGTTCATTTGAGGGATAATATATATTGCATTGACTGGGATAATGCCTCCTCAATATTACCTTGTAATTCAATTGACAGTAGGAACATTATAGAATCTAGTCTCATTAAACATACCGAATCCGTCAACATGAATTTAAGCAATGGTATGTACAAATTGGATACTTTCGAAATTAAGAAGATTTGTAACCAGGTGAGAAGGTTGGGGCAGCTTACCCTCTGACCTGACTACCTACCACTGCGGTGCTTTTGTGAAGATTAGTACGGTCATTACCTATACCGGACGACTGTGGACTTGATCTCACCCTCCTCTGTATATATATAACATGTTCTGTACTTCTTTTTAGTCTGTACTTGTTCGTGTTCTGGGTAATAAGTTCAATATACAGGAGCGAACACAAACACCTGTATAGTTTGTATAGGTTCTATTTACTGGATAAGAGATATGTACACAAGGGGAGTAGCGCTCTTCAACCTGTCTGCTGGTCAACTGCTCTATAGGCGACGTATGGCAAGTGATACATAAACAGCTTCCATAGGTCGCCAGGCACATTAATTAAGCATGTGGGACATGGTAATTACATTGCCACACGCTGAATAAATAATATATATAAATGGAGCACATACATAATATATATAGCATAATATAAATACAGCATACAGAATATACATACACCTCCCTCCCCCCTATACGCTCATAGCAAAGTCTTCAGCGGACCTTTTCTTTTGGATCCGTTCTGAGCGTCGAGGGACTAGATCACTGGGAAGGGTATGGGACTCAACACTGGTGGCGGGGTCAGCAGAAGGCATTGTTACAGGGCGGAGAAAACGGCGGTTCCTCCACCACACACGACCACTAGGTAACCACACCTGGTAGTCCAGTGACCTACGGAGACCCATGACTACGCCTACTTTGTCCCAACGTAGGGAGGTCGGGTCCTGAACACGGACTTGGGTGCCGACACTCAACCTGGGGAGAGAACGGGCGTGGTCGTTGTAGCGGGCGACGACGTCCTGAACACGTTCGGCGGCTCGGCGATCACAATTCTCTGTCTTAGCCTGCCACTCCTTGGAGAAGGATTGAGGGTGGGCAGGGGAGCGTCCGGTGTAGTTAGGTGTGTTGCGGAGTTCAAGAAGACCCCGGTCGAAGGCCCGGCAGTCGATATTCCCAGAAGGGGCCACCTTAAGGATGAGGTGCTTCAAGGATTTGACAGCAGCCTCAGTGTGGCCGTTGGACTGCGGGTAATGGGGCGATGACAACACATGCCGGACTCCCCATCGGTCAAGGAACACAGCAAAGTCCCGGCTTGTGAACTGAGGCCCTCCGTCGGTTTGCAGGCATACAGGAACGCCCACATCACGGAAGTAGTGGCGGAACTTGCTGATGGTGGCGGCAGACGTCGTGTCATTACCGCACTTGATGACAACCGGCCAACCAGAGAGACTGTCGATGATAACAAGGAAGGAATTTCCTGACACAGAGAAAAAGTCGGCCAACACAGACTCAAAGGGGTGGGTGGGGTTGTCGTCACTTATGAAGGGTTCCTGCTGCTGGCTGGGTTGTAGTACGTGGCAGGGCTTACACACCTGGACAGCATTGGAGATGTCGGGGTCGATGCTAGGCCGGAACACAGTCTGTCTTGCACGCCGTTTGGTGGCCTCGGCTCCACAGTGACTGTCGTGGAGGCGAGCCAAGGCGTGGAGACTTGAAGCAGCAGGGACAACTACCGAAGGAGAGGTGTCACTGGCCAGAGGTAGGGGTAGGGCGGCAGCAGGGTAATTGCTGCTCCCTTCGTGCACCCTGTTGGCGTATTTTACCACGTGAATCGGTGTTGGGAGGTCCTGGGAGATGATGGACAACTCTTGGCAATGTCTGTAGGACAGCAAAGGAGTCGGGACACCATTATGCACGTCAATCCAGGCTTGACACGACCTGTTGCCAAAGGTGACATGTGCATAGAGTGAACCTAGGGCTGGGGCCATCTGTGAACCATCTGCCGTGACGCAGAGGTCCTTGGGAGGCGGTCCTAGATCGCTTGGAGAGAGCCCCAAGCATTGCAAATGCTGGGGACCGATGACCGTAGCCTCAGCGCCGGTGTCGGGCAGCATCTCGAGACAGGATAACACATTGCCGTAGGTCACGATGACGCTGACGTGCTGGGGGACTTTGGTCCTGGGACGCGAGGAGTACACCCTCCTAATATGGGTTGGGCTTTGTCCAGGGTCGTCGTGCCTCTGATTTGGCGACTGTGGGCGGCCCTCACTGGTGGAAGGGCGCTGAAGCTTCCGCCGACGCTGTCCCTTGGGTTTGTTGGTCGGACAACACTTGTCATAGTGGCCCAGACGACCGCACACATTGCACTGGACGCATTTGGCTGGGCACCGTACTGTGAGTGACCAGTGGCCCTTACGGTCACAACTGTTGCAGGTAGACTCAGCAGCTGGACACACCTATGTTCCGTGCTGCTTACCACAGTTGTTACAAAATGAACCGGGCGTGGGCGTGGTGGGCGAAGGCGTAGGAGCAGACTTCTTGTCCTTCTTGTACCGGGACACAGCGCGTACAACTGTAGGGGGAGCTCGGATGGCAGAGGTGAGGCGTTGGACAAGCTCCTCGTCCTTAACTCCCATCAGGATCACCTGCTTCAACTGGGTCTCCTCGCACTGCTGGTGGTGGCCTAGGCATACATCTACCTCTTCCGAGGCTCTCTTAAGTCGTACATAAAAGGCGTCAAAAGTCTCGCCCTCCATCTGCCTGCAGCTAAACAATTCCCTCCTGCGCAGAGCTTCATTCCGCTACCCTTTGATGTACCGTTGTAGAATATCCAGTACCTCCTCTACAGACAACGAAGAGGTGGGAGGTACCTGCAACGTATGTTCTAAGACACGCTGAATTTCCAAGGACAGGCACATACGCAGCTGAATGAGTTGTTTAGGCTGTGACAAACTCTGGAGATCCACCATTGTAGAATAATCAGTCCACCGTCGCCGCCATTCACGAAAAGTCTGGAAATTCACATCAGGCTTCAAGATGGGCGGTGTTTGAGCTGCTGCTTTAGGTGGGGCTGGGGTGCGTGAAGGAAGCATTGATGAGGTATCTGAACCAGTCAGTACCGAGGCAGTGTTAGAGCCAGGGGCTTGGTTAACAGTGAGGCGAGATATCAAGGCTTCAAACCGTGCACTGTCTTCCAATCTCCGTTGGTGGTCTCTCTCTGCCTCTGCTTGCCTTCCCTGTTCATCCGCCACACGTCTGTTAGCTTCATCCTCGCACCTTTCATCTCTCATAAACTTCATTAAAGCAATTATCTCTGGAGACAACGCTGAATATCGAGGTGAAGGGCTGCGCGATGTTGTGGTAGCTGGGGCGTCATGGTCAGCCTGGTCATCCATCTCTGCGGAGCTATCATCCGACTGACTCATCCGGGCGCTGGCTCCACGGCTACGTAAGGCACGAGACATAACTACTTCATCTGTGTACTGTGTCTTAAATCAGTGTTGACCGGTCAGCCCGTCGTATCAACAAGATCTCAGACAAAAAATTAATTAAATACACAGATAAGTAGGTTATATATATAAAATATATATAAGGAAATCGCCGATGTCAGTGTGTGTGTGTACGTGTGTGTGTGTGTGTGTGTCCCGGGCAGTGAGAGCAGTCTCCTCGAGCTGTGAAGGGGTGTGGAGACGACGCTGTGAGGGGGGGGGGGTGGAGACGACGACTAGCGGCAGTTACCCTCCAGGCTTCGCGAGGGGACGTGTATTCAAGTCTACTCCTTACAAATGCCCAGAAGATGCCGTGTACCTTGGGAATCCTTTAGAACAAGGTCACACATGTATGGCACGAAACACACAATGCACTAAACACTGCACAGAAAATCACTGTCACTGACATTGCTCAAAATTGCTAAATTCTTCGAGGAGGGGTGGCGGGCGGCGGTTGGTTGACACAGGGAATGAGTCCGTAAGCCGGCTTTCCACAAACTTTGCACTGTCACTCGTAATTATCCAGTAAAACCGGTTCACTGCGCCATGTTCGTGTTCTGGGTAATAAGTTCAATATACAGGAGCGAACACAAACACCTGTATAGTTTGTATAAGTTCTATTTACTGGATAAGAGATATGTACACAAGGGGAGTAGCGCTCCTCAACCTGTCTGTTGGTCAACTGCTCTATAGGCGACGTATGGCAAGTGATGCATAAACAGCTTCCATAGGTCACCAGGCACATAAATTAAGCATGTGGGACATGGTAATTACATTGCCACACGCTGCTAGCTAGGCTGAATAAATAATATATATAAATGGAGCACATACATAATATACATAGCATAATATAAATACAGCATACAGAATATACATATAGTACTCACCCCTGAAGATGTGAATTATACGAAAGCGCTTGGGAACTTCGTGTTTTCTTTTTTCCTTGTGGTTTTCAGCATATAAATATATATATATATATATATATATATATATATATATATATATATATATATATATATATATATATATATATATATATATATATAGTGATAAAATCACAAAGGGAAAAGGAAACAATGGAGCAAACTTGGCTTTCATCTTTATTCAAGACATCTTCAAAGGCAACTGAATTACATAGACAGAAAGAGGCTTAAGTACACAGGGCGTCCTCACTAAACATGAATTAGCTTGACTAGTCACGTCACCCTTTCTTTTAAGCTCCTTCTACATATAATCAACACCTCACCCCGCCAGGATTCGAACCCACTATCTTATGATTATGACCGGGGAACGTTACTTCTGGGCCACTAGGACACTAAAAGCAGTCCTAGACTCTGTTATATTTCACACAAAGCCTGTTCAACGGGTTTATGGCGCCGTGAACCTCTAATGGGGACTACCCGTGCCGCTTAGGTGATCAGAGTAACGTTTTACCAAATCCGGCTTCGAAGCCGGATTTGGTTTATATATATACATATACAGAGGAGGGTGAAATCAAGTAGACAATGGTCAGGTATTAGGTACTGACCCTACTAATCTTCAAAAAGCAGATTTTTGAAGATTAGTAGGGTCATTACCCAATGCCTGACCATTGTGGACTTGATCTCACCCTCCTCTGGATAAAAATACCTTGTTATGTACTTCTCCTTAGTCTGTACTCACCCCCGAAGATGTGAATTATACGAAAGCACTTGGGAACTTCGTGTTTTCTTCTTTCCGTGTGGTTATCAGCATATTTCTGGATCACGCGCACCTACAGTGATTTACTTGCATATATATATATATATATATATATTATATATATATATATATATATATATATATATATATATATATATATATATATATATATATATATATATATATATGTATATATATAAAACAAAGAAGTTTGCGTGTTTGTGTGTCCTCACGAGAATCTCGGAACCTACTTTACCGATCTGTAGTGATGATGGATTGTGTTATATGTAGTGATGATGATGGATGGTGTTATATGTAGTGATTATGGATGATGTTATATGTAGTGATGATGGATGTTGTTATATGTAGTGATGATGGGTGGTGTTATATGTAGTGATGATAGATGATGTTATATGTAGTGGTGATGGGTGGTGCTATATGTAGTGATGATAGATGGTGTTATATGTAGTGATGATGGATGGTGTTATATGTAGTGATGATGGATCATGTTATATGTAGTGATGATGGGTGGTGTTATATGTAGTGGTGATTAGACAATAAAATAATAACAGTTTAATGCTAAAAAAATATACTTTGCTGTACCGTTGTAGTGGAACTTACATACACCGTTAATGAACTATTGATGGAAGAAGAATTTTTGGGGACTGAACAGTGAGACAATGTGGAGCCTTCCGGAGGGTGGCGTCCTACCGTAGTCTAGCGTATTAAGCCGCCCGGACCAAACTTGGCATGGATAGCAAGTGTCATGTGGGGATCTCAAAAAAACCCCAATCAACCCGATCCGACACACCCAACCCGACCCGATCCGTTAAACCACACAGAGGTTGAAAAGGATGTGGAAATGTTGTAAAGTCCTCAACTGAGCTCACTAACATGGTCTACCCAAACATTATCCACCACTACAAGGATCACAAGTGGCTGCGTGAACGCGCAATTCTGGCACCAAAGAATGAAACAGTGGCTGAAATCAACATGACTCTACTCAGACAGGTTCCAGGCAGTGAGACCTCATTCAAATCTGTTGATACAGTAATCGATCAGGACGAAGCAGTCCAGTACCATGCAGAATTCCTTAATTCTTTGGAGCCAGCTGGTATGCCTCCTCACCACCTCACTCTCATGATTGGAGACATGTGCATCTTCCTTGTGAACATTTTGTTTTATTACATGAACAATGCACAAGTTCCATTTCACTAAATGGTGCTGGGGTAAGAGTCATCCACTCGACTACCAATTTTTTGTCTTCAATTTTCCAACCATTACTTTCAGGTGGCGGTATATCAGGATTTTGAACTAGACATCGCTTATATATTGCTGCCTGATAATTGGCCCGCTGTATGTGCTTCAGAAGGGAATCCTTATTCGGGGTAATCTTCATTGTCCATATCTGCCAGACTTAAACATTTTCACCAGTGATTCATTTACATCAGAGCAATCCTTTTGTCCATATAGCTCGCATATATATGCCTCCAGCTCATCAGATAGAGTCTGAGAAACCTCAAATACATTTCCAAGTTGTGCTAATGCTGCACAGTGAGCAGGATTTGATATCATGATTTTGGCAGAGTTCTTTTTTCCTATTCCATGCAGTGCGCTAACAGAGTCACAACCGGTCATACAATGAAAGCCAATTAAGGCTTCACACAATTCTCGACCAAAATGGCAAAATATTTAGCATAGAGCAATTGTGCGCATATTATCTCCTTTACCAGTATGGAAGTACTACTCCGCATCAATGTCCATACAGAATGCTACAGAGACCACAAGCACAGGAGTATCTTGGCTGTTTATAACTATGTGTCCACTAGTATTGGCAGCATGAGCACTGTGTAGGAGCAGCCTGGTATCTGCTTCCTCTTGGGTTGTTTACAATGCTGGAATTGGTTTGACCTCAACAGCAGTCTTTATATCATTCACACGAATCAGATCACACTCATCTCCGTGACCAACAATGCGTGTGATGTCACCCAGGAAATTCTTCTCAGTCTTACACCAGTGGTCAAAGAGAAACTGCAACGCATCAAAGCTCTGTACAAGCTCTAGTCCATAGCGATTTATGGAATCCTTGGTAACTTTGGCTTCCCTGGTGTCTAGGTATTTCCTTAAATGCGCACTTGAGACAAATTTTCGCCAACTAGCCTCAGAAAACCTAATAATATTGTCCCGTCTTGTAGAATCAACAACGTGCATGGAGCACGCCATGTTTATCAATATTGGTGAGAGACGGCGATCATGATTGGCCGTGAACCAGCCCTTATGAGACACGCTGTTTCATTGGTGGCCAGTGCTCTGCCGTGACGCATTTTATCCACATTTTATGAGAATTTTCAAACAAAATTATAAACTAACGTTCAATTTTTGAGACTGGGAACATTCATATTCGTGATTAGCAGCATCTAATTTACAAGAAAAATTCATTTGAAGTAGTTCCTTGACGGGTACTACGGAATTGAATGATATCGAGCCTTGGCCTGCTGTCTACTGGTGGGGGAGTGACCAGGTACAAACCTCCACCTCCCTAACCACAAACCAATCGTTAACATCTCTCGTTCCTCCTCCCTCTTCTCACTCAACCCTCACCTCCTCCATCTCATGCATGTGCAAGAGAAAGAAAGAAAACAGAGTAATAAGAAAAATAAATAAAGAAATAAGATGTAAAATAAAAGCATCTATTATTACAATATTATAAGACATAAGTATATGCGATGCTTCCTGGTTACGGGTGCAGCAGCTGCAGCAGCAGCAGTCCACAGACCCACTCCACCTAACATCCTATGGCATGGAGATTTTGACCTTGCTCCCCCTCCCCGGACCCCTCAGTGTTCTTGGAGTTCGGTTCCGAGCCAAGGAAGGCCGGGTCCTCACAGAGGCTGCCTTACTACTCCGACTCGGACCAGAAGTCGGTCTCGGCAACCTCTCCAGCCCCTACAAGGCCCAGGCCTTCGTCAGGGAAGGGGACCTTCCCTGCACTGAAGAGCGCTCCCCCCCCCCCCCCTTTTAAGACACATGACGACATCATCAGCTAGGGAACGTACAAGTGGGATCGGGTCGCACGGGACTAGGGTGTGCACTAGCACCAGGGGAACTGGCCATTTTTTTCGAGAGTAAAGTGGGGAAAGGACCTAATTCTCTCTCTCTGGTGAGACCTAGAGGTCCAAAGAGGTTCGGTGTACGTCGAGTTTCGGTAGCTCCGCCTGTCGAGAAGGGAGATGGCCCCAGCCCTGTGAAAAACGTCCCAGGGTGCGGCTCTGG
This sequence comes from Homarus gammarus, assembly GCA_958450375.1. Taxonomy (NCBI): domain Eukaryota; kingdom Metazoa; phylum Arthropoda; class Malacostraca; order Decapoda; family Nephropidae; genus Homarus; species Homarus gammarus. Next base: position 221,399 of record CAUDMG010001675.1, read on the forward strand.
ACCCCTTCGATTCTCTGACCCAATGCTCCATGCTGTCCACTGCAAGTCCTTTGCGAGTGGCAACGGTACAAGACGGAAGGAGGTGTGCCAGGGCGTCCAGGCCAGGCCTTCTTTCCATGAAAGAAGGTTGGCCTGAACCTCCAGTCGATCTGGATGGTGGCGGCTGTAGTCTTATCCCCCCAGGGTGACCGTGTGTCAGACGAGTTGATGAAGTTCCTGTGGGCTCCGAAGTTAGCCCAGTCCTCTCTCCCATGGGAGGCCTCTCAGGTAGCCCAGGCCGCCCTGAACAAGGACGCCATGGAGAGGTTGAAGGTGACCTTCGCCTTCTCCGTTACGGCAGGACTGGCCCAACTCTGTGCCTGGTTGAAGGCTCTGGCCGAAAAACCTAACTCCCTCTACCCAGACTCGACATCCTGAGTCTACGAGGCCAATCTAACCTTGCTTCCGGACTCGCCTCCGCCTCGGCCATCAACCCATCAACCTTCGCCCTCAGCTAGATAAGGATAAGGCGGTAGGGGCCCGGCTGAACCTCTAGGTCTCATACACTGGGATGCGGAGCTGCGGAAAGAGGCCTGTTACAGCTGGCACCCTATGCTCCTTTCCTGTTCCAATAGGAGGCCCTGCGATAATGCTTGGCAGTGCAGCCGACCTTAATCATGGTCGCTGCCCCCTGCCAGATGCCAGCCCAGACCAGGCAACTAAAGTAGCAGCGACAACAACGCCAGAGACATCTCCCCAGGCACTCACTCCAACAACAAGGGACACTCACAGGCTTCCCACCTCAACCCCTGCCAGAACATCCATGAACAGCCCTTTCATGCCCGCCAGGGGCAGGGTCTCCAGGAGCCTCGGCAACCTCGCTGTGAGGGCAGCCACTCCAGGGGTGGTTCCTACTGCAGGGCAGCGAGAGGTCATCAACAACAGTTCACCCGCAGCTGACCACCTGGATAGAGGCCTCCTCTCTGGTTAGGGTGACTCCCGGCCCTCCCTCGACTGGGCATCGAGGGTCGTCAGGCAAGACCTCACCTGGCCAGGGATTCGCCCGCTTCCACTCCAGACACCCAGCAAGTGGAACAAAGTGAACGGCCAAGTAAAGGACCATGTCAAGTCCATACTGCAAAAGGGGGTAGAGGAGAGGACAGAAGGATGTGTCTTTCTGTCTCCGTTATTCACTGTCCCTCAGGAAGGACTCAAACAGGGAGAGATTGGTGGTGGACCTCAGTCGCCTGAACCACTTTATCAAGCCACATCATTTTCGAATGGTGTCGGTAGTTCAGGTCCGCCTCCATCTCAAACAGGGAGCATGGCTATCTTCCATCGACCTGGAAGACACCTACTGGCACGTCCCAATCCACAAACGGTTCAAGAAGTTTCTGGCCTTCCAAGAGGAAGGGAACATATTGCAAAATACCCGTCTCCCATTCGATCTCTCCCTAGCTCCGAGAGTCCTCACCAAAATCGTGAGGGTCTTGGCCAGGGAGATCACCCACAGCACGGTATACCTCCTCATGTACCTGGACGACTGGCTGATCTCAGCCTCGACCAAGGAAGAAGGCGAATCAAGCACCAGGATAACATAGGCTACGTGGAGGGCATGGGCTTCAGAATCAGCCTCTCCGACATCTGCCTAGCGTACTTAAGTCGGTTAACGACGACACCACAAGCAGGCCCAGAAGCCTTCACGGAGGACTGGAACAGGTGGACCTCCATCTACCTGCTTCCGCCCTCCTGCTGTAGTCCCCCCCCCCCCTCCATGTAGTGCACACACCATCCCAGCCTTGCATCTGGAGATTTTGGAGGCTCTGTCTTTCTGGTTCCGGGACCAGACCATCTCTAACCAATCTCTTGTGGTAGGGATCCTTCTCTTCTTCCCTTCCCGGACCCTCCAGTGTTCTCTGAGTCTAGTTTCGAGGCATGTAGGGCCGGTTCCTCACAGGAGGTGCCTGTCTACTCCGACTCGGACCAGCAATATCTCCAGTCCTAACATGGCCCAGGCCTTCGTTAAGAGAAGGAAACTTCTCCGCACCTACGGAAGCTCCCCTCTCTTTTAAGACACCTGATGACATCATCAGCCAAGGGGGCGTAAAAGTGGGCTCAGGTCCCACGGCACTGGCTTGTGCACTGGCACTAGGGAAGTCTGGCCATTTTTTCGAATGTAAAGCGGGGGGAGGACCTAATTCTCTCTCCCTGTTCCGGCCTAGCGGTCCGTCGACGGGCGGATGACTTAGGCCCGCACTACTTCGAGTCCCGGCAGCTCCACCTGTCGAAAGGAAGATAGTGCCAGACCTATCAGACTTCAGAGATCACTTCGCTTACATGCATGGAGTTTCTCCACTCCTCCCTGAGCAGACTATATTCGCCTTGAGTGGTGGAGGACATCTTGTCAGGACTAAGACCCTCTACTACTCGACAATGCGAGTCCAGCTGGAAAGCCTTCCAGCAGTACCTCAAGGAGCAAGGACCTCCATTCCCAGCAAAATTGTAGTTCTAGAGTTCCTATCATCTCTAGCGCATTTGCGAGGCAGGTCTATCTTGACCCTACAGTATACATCCACCTGGTTGCCCTCACCAACCCACTGGAGTGCTGGTGCAGAGTGAAGGTTAACAACAGGTCGGTTACCCTGTTGAAGCGGGGCCTGTTCCACCATCAACCACTTGCTAGACCACCCTGGACCTTCTGGTCCTTGAAGAAAGTTTTTCACCCTTTTGGGCTCGGATCCATTCGCCAATCAACAGTCAAAGGATCGCCTACTACAGAAGGTCCTCTTCCTCATAGCGCTGGCCACAGACTTCAGGTCCTCCCAGATCTAGGCACTCACGAGGTTCGACCAGTGGACATCCTTTGCCCAAGGAGATTCTGCGGTGTGCCTGGCACATTCTCTCATCTCCCTGGCGAAAAATGAGTGGGACAACCACAGGCTCCAGCCAGTAGCGGTTCCGGCATGGAAGCTGGAGGGTGAACATCACCGATTTTGCCCGGTCGGTACCCTCCGCCAATACCTTTCCGCTATATCCGATCACACCACCAGCCAGCATCATCTCTTCGTTCATCCATGGTCGGCCCTCCCGCTGTCAGTCAATAGATTTGGCAAGCAGGTTACGACAGGTTATAGAGGAGGCTGACCCTGGTAAGGCCCCACGTCCCCACGACGTACAGGGTGTAGCAGCTTCATTGGCTTTCCTAAGGACCCACTCCCTCTCACAGGTCCGGGAAGGGGGTCATTGGAAATCGGCCTCCTGCTTCTTAGCAAGATACCTGTCTCACCAAGTGTCGGACACACCCTGCGTGGCAATGGGTCTCACCCCTCAACTCACAGACAGAACGCTAGAAAATATCAATGTAGCTTAATCTAGAAGAAATAAAATTCAAATGGCTCTGTGAGTGTGTTCACTGCTCCCTTATATCCTAGCACCCTCTTTCCTGTAGAATGTGGTATGTACACTAGCGAAGCTCACCTCACTAAAATATGGGCTTCTCTGCTAGTTTGCAGCCTACACTGATCTAGATGTGTAAATATTTGTCTTGTCACCTCCTAGGGTGATATCTTGAGGTGTAATATAAGCAAGTGCACTAGCTTCGCTTACTCACCCAAAATAGACTTTTCAGGAAGCCTCAAAGCCCCAATGATGACACAGACGAAGCTCAGGATCCAAGCCTTGCTGGATGTATTTGCTCGGAGTACTGTTGAATGTGGTCTCATAATATCTGTTGACAAGACGAGGGTCCTCCATCCTGTTAGGTTCTGAATAATAAGTTCTATATACAGGAGAGAACACAAACACCTGTATAGTTTTGTAGGTTCGGTTTACTGGATAAGAGTATGTACACAAAGGGGAGCAGCACTCTCCCCGGCTAGACTCCTTGATCAACTGCTATAGGCGACGTATGGCAAGTGATACATTAGCAGCTTCCATACGTCGCCAGGCACATTAATTAAGCATGTGGGATATGCTAATAACATTGCCACACGCTGCTAGCTAGGCTGAATAAATAATACATAAATGGAGCACATACATAATATACATACATGATATATAATCCAGCATACATAATATACATACACCTCCCTCCCCCCTATACGCTCATAGCAAAGTCTTGAGCGGACCTTTTCTTTTGGATCCGTTCTGAGCGTCGAGGGACTTCATCACTGGGAAGGGTATGGGACTCAACACTGGTGGCGGGACCAGCAGAAGGCATTGTTATGGGGCGGAGAAAACGGCGGTTCCTCCACCACACACGACCACTGGGTAACCGCACCTGGTAGTCCCGTGACCTGCCGAGACCCATGACTACGCCTACTTTGTCCCAACGTAGGGAGGTCGGGTCCTGAACACGGACTTGGGTGCCGACACTCAACCTGGGGAGAGAGCGGGCGTGGTCGTTGTAGCGGGCGACGACGTCCTGAACACGTTCGGCGGCTCGGCGATCACAATCCTCTGTCTTGGCCTGCCACTCCTTGGAGAAGGATTGAGGGTGAGCAGGGACACAAGAACGAAGCCTGGGCAGGGGAGCGTCCGGTGTAGTTAGGTGTGTTGCGGAGTTCAAGAAGACCCCTGTCGAAGGCCTCGCAGTCAATGTTCCCAGAAGGGGCCACCTTAAGGATGAGGTGCTTCAGGGATTTGACAGCAGCCTCAGCGTGGCCGTTGGACTGCGGGTAATGGGGCGATGACAACACATGCCGGACTCCCCATCGGTCAAGGAACACAGCAAAGTCCCGGCTTGTAAACTGAGGCCCTCCGTCGGTTCGCAGGCGTACAGGAACGCCCACGTCACGGAAGTAGTGGCGGAACCTGCTGATGGTGGCGGCAGACGTCGTGTCATTACCGCACTTGATGACAACCGGCCAACCAGAGAGACGGTCGACGATAACGAGGAAGGACTTTCCTGACACACAGAAGAAGTCGGCCGACACAGACTCAAAGGGGCGGGTGGGGTTGTCGTCACTCATGAAGGGTTCCTGCTGCTGGCTGGGTTGTAATACTTGGCAGGGCTCACACGCACGGACAACATTGGAGATGTCGGAGTTGATGCCGGGCCAGAACACAGTCTGTCGTGCACGTCGTTTGGTGGCCTCAGCTCCACGGTGACTGTCGTGAAGGCGGGCCAAGGCGTGGGGACGTGATGCAGCAGGGACAACTACACGTGCTCCGTACAGAACAAGGTCTCCGTCGCAGCAGAGTTCATCGCGGAGTTTCCAATACGGGAGCAGGGTGTTGTGAAGATCGTAGCGGTTGCTAGGAAATCCATTCCTCACACACTCGACGAGTCGGACATAGGAAGGGTCATCTCGGGCCGCTGTTCGAAGGTCCTCCATTGCCTTGTCGTCATCTGGTGACAGGTCCGAACGAAGGGATTGGACGGCATGGAGAGTGACCACAGTCCTGACGGAAAGAGCGAGGTCGGCGTCGAGTACATGGTCTTCTGGAGTAGGGCGGCTGACAGGAGAGCGGGATAAGGCATCAGGGATGCAGAGCTCCTTACCAGCACGCCACACTGCTGTGTAGATGTACGCCGAGAGCTTATCCTTCAGACGCTGGAGGCGAGGGTTCTCAACGGCGTCTAGCGTGTAGTGGTTGAGGATCGGGACAAGCGGGCGATGGTCGGTCACTAGGTGAAAGTGTTGCAGGCCTATGAGGTAAAACCTGCACTTGGACATCGCCCAAACCACGGCCAACAGCTCCAACTCAATAGTGGCGTAGCGCGTCTCAGTGTCAGAGAGGAAACGCGAGCCACACTGGACGAGCCGGAACTGCCCTCCACCATGATCCTGCAGTAGGGCGTATCCCACGCCATACAAGCGTGAGGCATCTGTCTGCAGAACTGTCGGCAAGGCTGGGTCAAACGTGGCGAGGACAGGTGGACGAGACAGGGCCTGTTTCACTTGCTGGAAGGCCTTGTCGTGGTCGGGGGTCCACAGGAATGTCCTCTTGGGGCTCATCAGGGGGCGAAGTGGTTGAGCAGCTGCGGAGATGTCCGACGAAAACTCTGCTAACTGGTTGACGAGACCGATGAAGGACCTCAAGTCGGTCAGGTTAGCAGGGGTGGGAAAATCCGTAATGGCGCGGACCTTTTCCGGGTCAGCTGCGATACCATTCCCTGAGAGGGTGTACCCACAAAAGTCAACTGAAGAGCTGGCCAGAACAAACTTGTCGGCATTTAGGGTAATGCCGTGCTTCCGGCACCTGTTGAGTACCTCGTAGATACGGCAGAGGTGATCCATATAATCCTCGTCGTACACGAGTATGTCGTCGACCACTTTCACGCAGTTTGCCAGACCTTGTAGAGCCATATCACCTCGAAGACAGAAAGCGTCTCCTGTAGCGGCGAATCCCATGGGGCCACGGCAATAACTGTAACGTCCATGCGGGGTGATGAACGTTGTGAGTGGTCGGTCTTCTTCGGCAAGCTCTATCTTCCAGTATCCACACAGGGCGTCCATCGTCGTGAAGAAGCGCGCCTTCGGGTTCACACTGCGTATAGCTGCAAAGGGCGTGGGAGAAGGGTGCGCAGGACGAGACACCTGGCTGTTGAGCTTGGAAAGGTCAGTGGTGATCCGAACACCACCTTTAGGTTTTGCGACGACAACCATCGGGTGACACCATGGAGACGGGTCATCGCCGGTTGGTACAATAATTTCTTGGGCGACCATGGAGTCCAGCTCGTTTTTGACCGCCTCGCGGAAGGCCAGGGGGACCAGTCGAGGGGTGTAAATAGCGAATGGCTTCGCGTCGTCCCTCAGGTGGATCGTCATGGGGGGGCCTGCCATCTTCTTGAGAGGCTTGGATTCCAGAGCGGACTTGGTCACCAGAAAGTCGCTGAATTCCTTCAGGAAGTACTTCCGAGCATCCGAAGGAGAGGTGTCACTGGCAAGAGGCAGGGGTAGGGCGGCCGCAGGGTCGTTGCTGCTCCCTTTTTGCACCCTGTTGGCGTGTTTTACCTCAAGAATAGGTTTGGGGAAGTCCTGGGAGATGATGGCCAACTCCTGACAATGTCTGTAGGACAGCAAAGGAGTCTGGACACCGTTATGCACATCAATCCAGACTTGACACGACCTGTTGCCAAAGGTGACTTGTGCTTGGAGTGAACCCAGGGCCGGGGTCATCTGTGAACCATCTGCCATAAAGCGGAGATCCTTGGGGGGCGGTCCTAGATCACTTGGAGAGAGCCCCAAGCATTGCAAATGCTGGGGACATTGGAAGACTGTGGGCGGCCCTCTCTGGTGGAGGGGGGCTGAAGCTTCCGCCGACGTGGTCCCTTGAGTATGTTGGAAGGGCAACACTTGTCATAGTGGCCCAGACGACCGCACACATTGCACTGGACGCGTTTGGCTGGGCACCGTACTGTGAGTGACCAGTGGCCCTTACGGTCACAACTGTTGCAGGTAGACTGAGCAGCTGGACACACCTGTGTTCCGTGCTGCTTACCACAGTTGTTGCAAAATAAACCGGGCGTGGACGTGGTGGGCGAAGGCGTAGGAACGGACTTCTTGTCCTTCTTGTACCGGGACACAGGGCGTACAGCTGTAGGGGGAGCACGGATGGCAGAGGTGGCACACCTGGCAGCCTCATAGGAGCGACATATCGTCAACACATCCTTAAGAGAAGAGGAAGAGTCGAGGGAGGTGAGGCGTTGGACAAGTTTCTCGTCCTTAACACCCATCAGGATCACCTGCTTCAACTGGGTCTCCTCGCACTGCTGGTGGTGGCCTGGACATATATCTACCTCTTCCGAGGCTCTCTTAAGACGCACGTAAAAGGCATCAAAAGACTCACCCTCCAACTGTCTGCAGCTAAACAATTCCCTCCTGTGCAGAGCTTCATTCTGCTGTCCTTTGATGTGCCGTTGTAGAACGTCCAGTACCTCCTCTACAGACAGCGAAGAGGTTGGGGGTACCTGCAACGTATGTTCCAAGACACGCTGAATTTCCAAGGACAGGCACATGCGCAGCTGGATGAGTTGTTTAGGCTGTGACAAACTCTGGAGATCCACCATTGTAGAGTAATCAGTCCACCGTCGCCGCCATTCACGAAAAGTCTGGAAATTCACATCAGGCTTCAAGATGGGCGGTGTTTGAGCTGCTGCTTTAGGTGGGGCTGGGGGGTGTGAAGGAAGCATGGATGAGGTATCTGAACCAGTCAGTACCGAGGCAGTGTTAGAGCCAGGGGCTTGGTTAACAGTGAGGCGAGATATCAAGGCTTCAAACCGTTCACTGTCTTCCAATCTCCGTTGGTTGTCTCGTTCTGCCTCTGCTTGCCTTCTGTGCTCATCCGCCAAACGTCTGTGGGCTTCATCCTCGCGTTTCTCATCTCTCATAAACTTCAGTAAAGCAATTATCTCTGGAGACAACGCTGAATATTGAGGTGAGGGACTGCGCGATGTGGGGGCTGGAGCGTCGTGGCCGGCCTGGTCATCCATCTCTGCGGGGCTATCACCCGCCTGACTCATCCAGGCGCTGGGTCCACGGCTACGTAAGGCTTGAGACATAACTACTTCATCTGTGTACTATGTCTTAAATCAGTGTTGACCGGTCAGCCCGTCGTATCAACAAGATTTCAGACAAAAAATTAATTAAATACACAGATAAGTAGATTATATATATAAAATATATATAAGGAAGCCGCGCGGTCAGCGAGTGTTAGTACATGTATGTGTGTGAGTGTGTGTGTCCCGGGCGGGCAAAGCGTCTCGCCCCAGCTGTGAGGGGGGGGGGGTGGAGGCGCGCTGTGAGGGGGGGAAAGGGAGAAGCGCGGCGACTCCCAGTCAGTCCAGTTACCCTCAGAACGCGGTCAGAGACGGGTGCACTGAACTCTACTCCTTACAAATGCCCAGAACGTGCCGTATACTTTGGGAATCCTTTAGAACAAGGTCACACATGAATGGCACGAAACACACAATGCCCTAAACACTTCACAGAAAATCACTGTCACTGACACTGCTCAAAGTTGCGAAATTCTTCGAGCAGGGATGACGCGCGGGAGTTGACCCAAGGCTTGACCCAAGCCGGCTTTCCACAAACTTTGCACTATCACTCGTAATTATCCAGAAAGACTACGCACTAGGGTTTGTCAATTTAGGGGCTGAACTGGCTAAATTGAAAATCGAGTAATTTGGTAGCAATTTATTGTAGTCTTTAAGCATGCAAAACAATATTCTGGCATAAATTTTTTTTTATAATGCGTCCTACCTACATCAAATGGATTTTTAAATGTACATATTTGTGAATTTATAACATAACCAGCGTTTGCACACATGTTACTGTTTCAAGTTTCAAATTATTATATTTTATTATCCGTAGTCTATTTGAAAGTAACCAATGCCTTCATACTCTCTTTGCTTTGGTTTCTTGTCATCAGTAGTCTGCTTGCTATTTGTGCTTTGATGTAACCTTCTCACCTCTCGTGGCTGTAAACATGGCCCGCTGCTTCTGTGACCATTTTCACACATCTCTCCACACTTTGAGTGTGGGAAGGCCACTTCGGCACCTGCATTGGAGTCTCTTTAAGGTTTCTCAATTCTTGGCTAGTTAGACTTGTTGTCAATGGTGGCTCTAAGACTTCCAAACTCAAGTCAACCAATTCTGACAATTTGGTGGCATTGACGTTTATTGGGGGAACTTTTCTTGAATGAAACGAACAGTCTCCCAACTGGTCGTCATCTATTAGCGTTCCTCTAATCTTTAGAATGACTTCTACAGCCTCGGTTCGGAGATTGGTACATTGACTGCAAAGCATTGCTTGCAAAACTGCTTCTGATCGAGCATACCAAGCGGACCTTCTTGCCACAGGTAACACGATGTCCCTCACTACCTTCCTCTGTGTTCTTACTAGCTGCAATTGAAACAAAAGGTGATTGGGCCCATCCACCCACATAGGATTAAGTTTCACACTAAACCACTGGGGAAGATAAACTCCAATAATAAATTCAACAATTAACCTCAAATTCTTCAGCACTTTGCCCTTCAATTCGTGTTTGGAAATCCAAATCCTGCAGAAACGAAGAGCTGTAGTTAACCAACGGCTGTGACTGACAGGTCCAATCTCCAAGAGAGCCAATGACTGAGGCACTTCTCCTGATCTTATTGCTTGGGCAATACGATAAGCATAGGATTGATCTGTGCTGAGATCTTTGATGACTCCTTCAGACAACGCCGGAAGGGGAGGGCCAACTTCGACCTTTGGAAAGGTTGTATTTATTTCTAGTTGTGTTGCTTCATCCAGCATGATGCCAAGGGGACCTGACCACTTGTTGTTGCTCTTTGTAGGACCATCAAGTTCCTGGATGAGATGACGAAGAGGTAGCTCGCCTGTATGTAAATCACATACAATCCAAATAAGTCTTCTTCCTAGTTTTTTCTCTAAATGCGTCATTACACCCCCCTGCCATCCGGTGTTCACTGCAGTTGAATCTCCACCAACAGCCTGCAGTGAACTGCCAAGTCCTCTCTCCTGAACCCAACATAAAATATGATCAGCAATGACCTCTGCATGTTTCTTCCCTACTACTTCAGTTTCGGGAGCAAAGTGAAACAAAAACCGACCACCAGGCTCAGAACAGACAGAGTAGTGTTCTTCTTTGATGAGACCTGGAAACTTTCTGTTCACTCCCTCTACTTCTAGCAAAACTTTTGTGTCATCTATTCTTCCATCAAACAAAAGACAGGAGAGCCCTCCCTCGCTTAAATCTTTTTCATGCTGATCAGATATTTCCTTCATTATTTTTTCTTGTGCTCTTCTAATTTTATTATGATCTATCACCAAAGATACATCCTCTCGGCTGATGAGGCCTGCATCTATCCAAGCGGCAGTTGCAATTTCTGCAGCCTCACGAAGTCCAGCATGGTGGCGAATACTAGCTAAAGCAATGTTTGAAATATTTCTTGTGTTGTATTTCATTTTCTTTGGTAAAGGTTCAGATGGCTCTTTGGAACTATCATCTGATGTTGCTTCCTGTTCATCAGAAGAACTATCAAAGAAGTGATAAACATCTTGACACAGTCTTCCTCTCTTTGGATGGCTTCTTCATTCTTCATTTTCTTCTTTTGTTCCCTCTCTCGGATTTGTTCTCTCTTCTTGGCATTAGCAATCTGCTTCTTTGTTTCTGAATAATCTATTGAACCCATTTGCATACTTCCTTGGCCTTCTGCCTTTGTCCTCTGTGCCTTTATAAATTCAAGCTCTAAAACAGGGATCTTCTTTTCACGAGGACAACCACAATCAATGTGGGAATTATTTTCTCTCTTACCTTAGTGAGAACAGTTGGATTCAGAACATAATTGTATGGAGCACTTGCAGGTCAAAATGTCAAACAGAGTATCAAGTGTGTGCAGAAATTCATTTTTCCTGGCCAAGTTTCCTTTACCAAGTGATGTTTCAACTGCTTTGTGCCATAATTTCGTTAGTTTTAGCTCAATAGTTCGACACTGATTAATCACAGGTGGTTTGAATAGTGCATTAGCTTTTGTCCATTGATGCAGAAGAGGGACTATCATGTCATTTATGAGTTCTTTATCTGTATAGTTCCTTCTGTCCTTTGCATTTTTTTCTCGAAGGAGTAACCCTAATCTAAGCATGTCTCTCACTGTTGGAAGTTCTGATACAGGAAGCTCCTTCCCTTTACCAACTAGCAGGCTCAAGTGGGTTGACAACTGACTTCTTGTCTTCAATTTTGACATCTTCGCACTATCTGACAAATAGAAAAATATTTCAATGTTTCATAATTCAATTGTTGTTTCAAAAAATATCAATTTGTTTATCAAAAATGCTGTAACAGAAATAACATAATAATTTCTTAGAACATAATGTTTTATACAATGATATAAGTAACTGCGACAATCAATATGCCCTACTTACAATAATTAAAATGTAGAATTCGTCTGGTAGAGTAGGTGCAAGTGCAATGAGAGCAAACCACCGTCTATGATATCTAGAAGGAGAGTGAGCCGGGCGCCTTATCCTCACGCTTGGTACAAGTCAAAACAAGAATTAAACTGTCCCACACGGAGAGCCTGTTCATGTTCATGTTCTGACATGCATATTGTACACAAGCTATAGAACCATAAAATACTCCATAATCCATATGCTTACATGAGATTAGTTAATATCAAGTGAATAATTCTAATCAAGTCTCATTAATTTGTTGAAATACTGATATTTGAAACTTTAAGGTATAATTGATGTAGGTGAGGGTTATTTCAATTCATTTTTGTTTGCTAATCTCAAGTTTAGACATAAAGAGGCACAATATTTTGACTACCAAATTTGATTTTTAACATGTTGACAAAATTGACACACCCTACTACGCACTGCGCCATGTTAGGTTCTGAATAATAAGTTCTATATACAGGAGAGAACACAAACACCTGTATAGTTTTGTAGGTTCGGTTTACTGGATAAGAGTATGTACACAAAGGGGAGCAGCACTCTCCCCGGCTAGACTCCTTGATCAACTGCTATAGGCGACGTATGGCAAGTGATGCATTAGCAGCTTCCATACGTCGCCAGGCACATTAATTACGCATGTGGGATATGGTAATAACATTGCCACACGCTGCTAGCTAGGCTGAATAAATAATACATAAATGGAGCACATACATAATATACATACATGATATATAATCCAGCATACATAATATACATACACATCCTTGTTCTGCTCACCTTCTGCCTCTCAACTTTAACATTAATAGCATGCCCTTGGAACTATGTAGCTCTTATAAATATCTTGGAATTAATGAGAATTATGCGAACTTCGTCGGCAACCTTCGTGCCAAACTATTACAGCTCAATATACCTCTCAGAACCTCAGCTATGGAATTAACATCACCTATGCTCGTACTTTCTATATTCACTTCATTCAATCTGTAGTTGATTATCTTGTAACTATTCCCTTTAAACAACTAAACAGCCTGGAGGCAGTACAAAATGAAACCATGCGTATTTTTCTAGGATGCCTAAAATCTACCAGAACTGTAAGCATGAGGAAAAAGCTTGGCTGCCCTCTCTATCTGAGAGAACTGGTTTACTTAATACCATGTTTTGTGTCAAACTCTTAAAGAACAATGGTCTCCAAACTACAGCTCAAACTGAGTTGATTTCCTATTTAAGTGAACCCGACTATCTCGCTAACCTCCCCAAAAGACTATCTTTGGGGCATGTCTTCATAAAAGTGGTGCCGAGCTTTTGAAACTGAATGTCCCAATCACCCCAGACAAACCCTTTAATGCCATTCCTCCTTGGCTGGATATATCAGTTCACATTAATTACACTCCTGTTAGCAGTAAGCAAATGTTAAACTACAATGTAGTGAGAAACTATTAACAGTCATATAGAGAATATTAAATCAAGTGAATGTTATGCTTTTACTGGTGGTTCTGTGCAGACAATCACAGGTAGAACAAGTTGTGCATGTATAATATATAAAGAAAATGAGATGATAGTGTCAAAAATACAAAGGCTGAACAACTGGGCCAGCACAACACACTCTACTTAGATACAGATTACCTTAAAGAAAATGGAGGTGGGGTGATATTCTGTGACTCCCAAAGTGCTTTGAAATCAATGAGCAGACCGTCAGGCCTTATTTCTAAAGTTATCTGTGGTATTAAAAGAAATGTGATAACTGCTAAGGAGAACAACTTTCGTATTGAATTTGTGTGAATTCTATCCCGTGTTGGAATTAGGTATCATGACTGTGCTGATAGACTGGCCAATGAGGCATGCGAGAAAGAAAATGTGAACCGTGACCTTGGCCTGTCCAATTCTGTATTTAAAAACATTCAAGTCAAAATCATGAATTCTGATCTAGAAGAACTAAGAAATGCAGGGACCTGGTAGTTGTAGCATTATTACGACAATTTTTGTGACAAGAGGTACCGGTATGGCCAGCAAAAGGACAGAACCAGACAATGTGATGTAGTCGTGGCCAGAATTAGGCTAGGCTACATACATATCTGGCATGTAAACTTTAGTGATAAACTTTTAAAGCATACACTTGAATATTATATTATTGAATGTGACACTGTCAAAGACTTCAGGCCACCTGGCTTATTGTATCATGAACTATGTAATTACTACATTGAATCAGGAGTGCTTGAGGACATTCTTACTGTTTATCCAAACTTTCTTATCCCACACTGACCTATGTATACTATTAATGAATATGATCTATTCCTTGTGTATGAACCTTTGTCCTGCTTGGCAGTGAGAAGTGATAGCACCCTCAGTGTCAAGACCTGACTGAATTACTCTCAATAGGCAAACTGTACTCAAGTTTTGCCATTAAATTTGTTAACCGTAAAACGGTAGACTTCCTTCCATCGTAGTGCCCAGGAACATTTTGAAGAACTGGTGGAATCCCCTCTGCCCAATCTTGAGTCACTGCCCTAGCCATAAGAACACAAACCTACTTCCAAGAGACCTTCATAGAGCGAGGATTCGCAATGAAAATCGCCTTTGCTGAACGCCATCCAGATGACAATTATTTAATTACAGCTGAGGAGCTGAGACAAACAATTTTCAGAGGACCGTCTCTATCCTAACCTATGTGGATTTATGCCGGGTCGATCCACACACAACTGTCTCGCAGAATTTATGGCCATCACCTGGCCTAAGAGCTGTGTGGCCTTCATTAAAGCAGCGTTTGATGTCGCGAACAGCAGCCTGATTCTAAATCGAAGTATCACCTTCGGTATCACCTGTAAACTTATCACCTGGATACTAGGCTACCTGGAGAATCGTTGATCTCACAAGGGTGCCTTCATTGTCTATAAGATCTTTGAGCTCGGCACTCCTTAGAGTCGGGTACTCAGCCCCACTACCATTTAACGTCCTCATGCATCGCCTCATATGTCAACTCCCATGAGAGGGACAGAACGGATTGCCAGCTATACTGACGACATCTGCTTGCAGACAGCCTCGCCTGAACGCCTATGACAGCTCATCACCGCCTTTTAAGAATTTGCCCATCGGTGCGACCGCATACTGTAATATCCGCTGAACAAATGATTGTCTACCCCGCCACTCCCCACTAATTAACCCAACCCATTTCATTCAACAGTGATGACCTCGAGAGCCTGTCAGCATTATCAGTACCTAGGTACTCCAATAAATCTCCCGTGTACTACCCTCCTAGGCACGGTTCACTTTCTCTCTAATCATATCAAAGAGCGGATAAAACCACTGAAGTGGATCACCAACAGGTGTGCTGGTGTGTCGGTCCCCATAGACAAAACCATCTATACTGCTTATATTCGGTCGCACAGTGACTATCGCTGTGCTAACTATCAGCCACTGTCTTGCCACCTAGAGAAGAGTTGCATAATGTAGCAATACGACTCATCCAAGGCTGCCCAGTGACATCCCAGATAGTGAATATGAGGAAAGAGCTGGTCTAACCACGTATCCATGACAGAGTGAAATTTTTAGTGACACATGTGGAGTCAAATGCTTAAGGGACCCTCACGTCTCTCCCACCTTCGAAACCCGCCCCATTTGCCGGATGAGACAAGAAGTGAATATAGAATTCTACTCCTGACCTTTTCTGATGTGTTCCTAGATCTCAACATTCACATTCCTCAGATAGATAATAGGTGAGCGCCAGCCCCATGTGCCATCACTCCGCCGGCCCTACACTACACTGACACTAAAACACATGATCATTCAATAGTACAATGACAAGCATCACTACAGAAGATCAGTGAAATCACAACAGGCATCCCAGAGGACTCAATCATCGTCTACACCGACGGTTCACTACAGGAAACAGGTGCATCAGGCTGCGCTTGATGTGGCCTATTCCAGAATGACGTATGTCATCGAACCAATGCATCGCCTACCGGATTGGGCGAACACAACAACGTGTGAACTACAGGGTATCCTTAGGGCCATTAATTACTTAATGGGCGAGTACCAGAGTGGACTGGTGATCAGAGATTCTTGTTCTGGAGTCGAGTCGATCACTTCACCCCGTCCCACCTATCAGAATTTAGCGAGACAAATTTTGAAGTCTCAAACGGGAGAAGACGGACACCTTCCTTATCCACTTTATGTGGATCCCGTCTTATATTGGCCTCCACAAACAAAATCTGCCTGCGCTCCCTATCCCTGATAACGCTTCATTCATAACTACTGGTCGAGTCAAGACGCCCCTCAAGAAAGCCGCTCTTCAAATCATAAACGAAGAACGAAGTGAATAGCGAAGTGCCAGTGTTAGTGTTCGCCACTATGATAAACAATGTGACACAAAATATCAATACGGCGAAATCAATGTCTGACTAGGCTCAATGGTGTAGTTCCTACCAAATCAGACCATGTTGGGAACAAATGAGAAATCCTTCCTTTTCACTCACCCAGTGTCGAATTTATGGCGAAAATAGAAAACACACTACATCTCTCATTGTTACCACTTAACAAAACCTTTAACAAACTCTGCAAGTTCATTCTAACTACCAATGTCTTGACACTATTTTACCGTTATATCCAAAATTTTGTACCATATAAAATGCCTGCTCTAGAAAACCACCACTTCATTCACTTAACGCACTCTATGAGGTGCGAGTTCCACTGACTAATTCCTTTTGCCCACTAGAACTAAATTTTGACTAAAACTTGGGGTGCCGCTGTCCTACGAGGCGAGAGTCTGTGATTTATTTTGACTGCCGCTAGGCCTGTGCATATACAGCAGGAATGCCGTCCCATATGTAGGAGGCTTAAATAAAGACCAAAAAAACTAAAAACTAACTACTGACATCCATGTACAGAATATAGAACGTAGGGGGAAGGACATTAAATGTTAGGTGCGTCGTGCCAGCAAAAAGAAAGAACATTTTCGCCAATATTTTACTCAGTAGATGTTCAAAGCACACCACAGAGACGGAAACAATGCACTACTTCCTCATTGAACTGGCAAAACTTCTTCCTGCTGCACCTCTTAATTAAGATAAGTTTAAAAAGGTCCTTCTGCTTTCTCTGGTTAGGCACTTTCGTTTCTTTTTGCATGTTTTTACCCCACCTATTTGCCATAGAAATTTCCGTGCAAGGCAACTTTTGGCAACTTCTAACTATTTACCTAGTCTAATCTAATCATGCCTGAATTATCCAAACCTAAGCTAAGCCAACCCAACCCAACATATATTAACACAACCCAGCCTAAACTAACCCAACCCAAACCAACAACCCAGCCTTAACCAACTCAACCCAAACAAATCTAACCATACCTACACTACAATCTTCACATTTAACAAGTCACAATATAGTGAGTCTATAACATAATATAGTATAAAATTTTAATAAATATGTAAGTGTAAAATCAAATTAGTCATTGTCAACCAAAGTAACCATTGTGCAACCTCATCCTAAATCCTAGGTTAGCTTAGTTAGCCAACAAACTCTGTAATATGTAAAACAAGGGGTGTCGTCCCCCTCTGTTTAACTCATTAAACTTCTTTTCCAACCTTTCCCTCTACGACTATCTGTCCTGACTTCTCTATCCTTCATGCCTGACTGTGCCTTGAGCCCCAGCATGCCTTCCATCCTTTCCCCAGCTTAACCTTAAAAAAGAACTTTATTACCTCCAATACACTATCATCTTCGCTACATCCACTACAGGCACACTATTGTCCTACAATAAGTGGCTCCCGGCACTTCCATCCCCAATCTATTTACAATATTTATTTAATTACTTATTTTTAATTTTTTTTTAGCAAATCTAAAAAAGTAATAGACACAGGGCAGATGCAGTACACGTAATCCCCCAAGATCACCTACCACACTACCTTTTTCTTAACCGTAAGAATCCTCTGAACATGAATGAGAATGTTAACAGAGAAAAAATTACGGATGCACTTTCCATTTTGAATCCTTTAACAAGAGAAACCAAAAAAACAGGTTAACTGCTCGCTATGTCGGCCGCCATTCTTTACCTTATTTATCTGGTGCACCTGAAGGCTTTAAAATTCACCACTGATTATTTTGTATATCAAATTAATGCATATTTTATAGTGATTTCTCTGGTATGCATGAAATTAATATCTATTTTCGTATATTTTAGTAAATCATTATTGAATTCCCACACCCCGTCCACGCTCAGTAACATCTCAATGACACCCATAATATACTTGTATGCAATGATTTACTGAACGACTATCATTCCTAGTCCACATCATTATATTCTACTATACTTCAATTTATTTTGACATCAAAATCATATCTCTGATATTACTGGAAAGGGAATAAATGCCATTTAAAAAATAGTAGTCCAAAGAAAGAAAAAAATATTTAACCCTAGTCAGCACAGAAAACCATTCATAAGATGATCATTCTGCTCAAAAGTCCTAATCATGTACAAATGTCTCTAATACTAGACCATTGATTCATACATTTTTTTGTTTTGTTTTTAATCTACATCACTGTCTGTATCATTGTCATCTGCCATACATTCAACATTTTCGATAATTGAAGCATCGCTTTCAGAGCCATCGCCCTCATCATTAGTAGTAATCCTCGGTCTGGCGATGTCAGCAATTTGGTATGGCACTACTTCCCCATCATACCATAAAGGCTCCAGTTTACCATCGTGTGTGTGTTGTGGGGGGGGGGGGGGTTATCACATAGGATGGTGTAATGTGTCTAGTGTGGCAGCATTATGTTAGTGTTAAGGTGCAAGCACTGCTTGCTTCCTCTCGCTTTCAGCTACCGCCGCTGGGTAGCCCTCATGACGAACAGAGAAGCAACCTTGCTTATGTCTTTCCTGCCAGTACACAGCCTCTTCACCTTCAAGACTCCTGCTGTGCTTCCTCGTGGCAACACATGGTAACTGGGTACCTCGTGGGCTCAGGCTAGATCAACAGGGGATCTCAGAGCAGAAGTGAGCCCCAGAGGAACGGCGCATAGGCCCACTAGCATGTGAATATTTCCTGGCAGATACACTCACTCCTGACTCGATGGAAATCGTAGCCTTGGCTTTATACCGAACGCCCCCCCTCCCCCCTCTCAATTCCCCCCACCCATCGTTCAGTGGTGCTATGTGGTAGCTCGAAGCTTCGCTGGATTGTACTAATAGCAGTTCATGATGTAATATTTGAGAGGATATATGCACGATTCAGGTTTTTTTAGTGATTTCACAACACTTTATTTCCCATCACTGCTTAACATGACTACACAAGAGGGACCGTTCGACTTGCAGTCTTCACTATGACTTCCCTCAAGCCCGGAGTAGGAGAAGAGGATGCATTGAAACTATTGCGTGTGGGTGTACAAGGCTACAAAAGTATACCCAAACGAAAAATATGTTGTGGAGCCCTTCAATAAGGAAACGTGCTTACAGAGCTCCAGTAAGACTCCAACGGCGGTATAGGCGAAAGAGGTGACCATCATGGGAACCCAACGACTACAAATGCGGATGAAGGCGCTGCAAGATGGACAGGCTACTAAGGTGACACCCAACAGCTGGGCTATTTACAGTCCATCGTAACCCTCCCTCTCCCCAGTCGTTGCACCTGCTTGCACCACTGGATCAAGAAAAGGGAGAGCCAAGATGTGTGGTTGCAGCCTTTACTCCTGCCTCACCACATGAATCAACACACGTGCAGCCATCATCCAGATCATCATAATTCTCATCATCATCAAAACCCCTATACCCCCAAAAGTCCTCCGGCGACGGTGACAGGCAGAGATGACTGCCGGGAGTTTCCAGTCTCAACTCTACACATGAACGGCATAGACAATATGGTCGTTTATGCACTGGCATCTAGGCAGCACTGCAATCCGGTCCTATCTGTGCGACTGAGCAGCCCTTTCGAGGAGCCACTCTGTTCACCCCACATGGGGAGGGGGCTAGAAAAGGTGCCCTAAGCATAGTCTGCCTAAGGAACCAACCTGACTGGGCAGCCACACCCAGTAAGGTCATCCTTATGCGGTCGAAAACACAAGCATAATCACAGAAGAAATAAAAAACTAACTATGCAAACTCTTAAGGTCGCTGCATGGAATGTCAGGACCCTTCTGGATACTGGCACAAATGAGTGTCCTGAAAGAAGAACCACCTTTGCAGCAAAAGAGCTGGCTAGGCATAACATCGACATAGCAGCCATTAGTGAGTCCCGGATCCCAGACGAGGGTCGACTCACAGAACTGGGGCCTGTCTATCCTTTCTTCTGGAGGGTAAGCCTGCTGCAGAGATAAACCACATTTATGGAGTTGGCTTTGTCATTCGCCAATCTATCCTAAATAGTCAAACTGAAATGCCTTTTAGGATCAACGACCACCTCGTGATGTTCTGAGTCCCACTGAATAACTCACATTATGCCTTCTTCATCAGTACATACGCCCCAACACAGAATGCAGAGGATGACACCGAGGAGGCCTTTTATGCCGACCTTGACAAAGTGCTAACCTCTATCACCAGAAGAGATAAGGTTGTACTCCTAGGTGACTTCAATGTCAGAGTTAAAAGAGATGCTGACATATGGCAGGGAATCCTAGAGAGAACTGGAGTAAGCAAATGTAACCCTAACGGCCTACTCCTTCTCAGCAAGTGTGCTGCACACAACCTCACTATCACAAATACCTTATTTAGGCAGGGCGACAAGTTCAAGGGTTCGTGGCAACACCCACGATACAAACACTGGCAACTCATTGCCTACATCATTGTCAGAGTGATAGATCGCTTAGACGTTCTCATAACGTGAGCAATGCGTGGCTCAGACCACTGTGATCCCATTTATCGGCTCGTCAGAGCCAAACTCTCACTTCACGTCACCCTAAAATGGCAAAGGCAACTAGCCTCCAGAAGAGGTTTTAACACTAAGCGTCTGGAGGATCCAGCGGTAGCACATGCTTTCAGAGAGCAGCTCGATCATGGGCTGAGAAACAACCCGACAACAAACAACCCAAGTCCCAGTGCTGAATGGAATATTCTTGACACTGCCATGACAAAAACCTACAGAAACCCTCGGCCAGATCAAACGAATACACCGGGACTGTTTTGGTAAAACTGACCCGGAAATCAATGTACTCGTCGATGATAATCGTGCTGCTTTAACTGACTGGCAGAACAACCCTTAGTCTCGGATCAAAGTCGATACCTTCCACAAGAAGAAAGTGGCGGCCCAGTGTGAACTTCGCAATTTAAAGAAAGATTGGTTAAAAAATAAAGCGTGTACAATGCAAAAACTTGCAGATCAACACAAGATGCACGATTTTTTAATTTCCACTAACACATTTTATTAGCCAATCACTCATGGCGCAGTCCCCTTCTGCTCATCAGACTGTAATTCCTGAATTAAAGAGGAGGAAGGCATTCTTCAGCACTGGAAAGAGAACAAACATTCGCTGCTCAACCGAAAACCACGATGTGGATGTCCTGACTTCCCAGCAGGTCCCTCATCACCCAGAGCTGACCCACCTCAGCTACTGCCATCAAACTGATGAAAAATAAGAAATCCTCCGGGCCTGATGGACCCCAGACGAGGTGTATAAAGCAGGAGGACCTCTGCTTACCAGACGTGTCCACTCTCTCCAGGAGAATATAAAGGAAAAGGAGGAAATCCAAAAGCTGTTAAAGATTCCTCCATTGTCAATAATTACAAGAACAAGGGAGACCGGTCAGACTGTTGCAACTACCGCGGGATCTCTTTGCTGTCCGTAGCTGGCAAGATTATCGCCCGAGTACTCCTAAACTTCCTCCCAGAATCTCAATGTGCCCTTAAACCATCACATGGTAGCACTGACATGACCTTTGCTGTCCGCCAGATACAGTAAAAGACTAGAAAACAGCGTAGTGACCTATACATGGCCATCATCGACCTAACCAAGGCTTTCGACTCGGTCAACAGGAAAGCCCTCTGGCGGACCCTCAGCCGCTTTGTCTGCCCACCAATATTCATCGCCATTGTGAGGCAACTCCACTATGACATGAACGATAGTGTCCTGTTCAGTGACACTCAGTTTGAGTTATTCCCCATCCTTACGAGGTAAAACAAGCATGTGTACTGGTACCTACTCTCTTTTCAATTTTCTTGGCTGCCTTCCTTACTTTTGTCAATGCCAATTTAGCCAACTGGGTGGACATCCAGTACCGGATGAAGGGACTTTTCTACATAAAACGACTCCAGGTTGGAACAAAGGTGTCGGCAGCTTCCATTTTTCAATTTCAGTATGTAGACGACCTCACCTTCGTCGCTCACACTGAAGGCGACCTACAGGAGATCCTGAACACCTACAGATGCGTATGCATACTTTGGCCTTGAGGTGAATGTACGTAACACTCAGATTCTCTTTCAGCCTACCCCTGGTTCAACCACTCCTCCACCACCCATCCAGCTTAACGGTACTGCCCCTTCTAATGTTACCTACTTTCAATATCTCGGCTCCCACCTGTCCACCACCACGGACATCGATAAAGAGATTCAACAATGGATCAGATGTGCATATCAAGCCTTTGGCAGACTCTGTGCCCGTGTCTTCAGCTGTAGGGAGCTGAAATTATCCACACCCTGCTATATGGAGGTGAGACATGGGTCACATTCAGGAAGCGCCTCAAGGCACTTGAAAACTTTCACCAAAGTAGTCTACGATCCATCCCCCGAGTTCGCTGGGAAGACAAGAGAACAAATGCCAGTATTCTCTTTGACACCAACTGTAGGAGCACTATGGCCACCATTATCCATGAACAACTACGTTGGACTAGCCATGTTACCCGCATGGACGACTGTAGACTGCCAAAGCAGCTACTTTAAAGCCACCTAACGAATGGTAAACATAACGCTGGCGGGCAACGGAAAAGGTAGCATGATAGTCTTAGACAAACCTCAAAATGTTCCAAATGGAATCCCTCACCTGGGAGACGATCACTCCACACCGTAACGCTTGGAGGAGCACTACACGAGAAGGTGTCAATACTTTGGAGTTAGCACGACTGCACACCGAGGCAGACAAATGCTAGCTCCGGAAAGACGCTGCCATCGCCCTTCCCGCACTAGATGTAGCCCTCCACACGTGCCATATCTGTGAACGGCCTTGCCGATCTCGTATCGGCCTCTTGCGTCACCTGAGAGCTCACCAATGAAGGTGACATCCTTATTAACTTATATCATTGTATTATAGCTGGATGATCATCATACTCGATTCCGAGTAACAGCAAAGTAGTTGTAGTCGTTCAACCATGGTCATTCTTAACGTCAGGAATGTCAGGGTCTGAGACACAGTCTTATCTCTCATAAATTTTAATTGTTGATGTGATAGTGTAATTGCACTTCATGATGCAAAGAACATTTAAAATTGCATGTTAATGCTGTTATTTCTATATGTAATTACTGAATATGCGGTTGGCGGTTGTTTGTGCTTCAAGGTCGTCGTATGTCCGTGTTTGTTTACATTATTTCAAAGAGAGCCACATCATCACATGGGGGGGGGGGGGGGTGGAGTGGTACCTCTCTTGCCTCGAAAGCAAGATGTCACAGGTTCGATTCCCGGGCAGGCGGAAGTTGTTTGGACACTCTTCCTAGTCCCCTTGGTCCCTGTTCACCTTGCAGCAAAGTAGGTACCTGCTGTAAATCGAAAGTTACGAATTCGTATTCAGGGACAAGTTGTTGGAGCTTCCAATAACTTCCAACAATCTGTTAATTCAACAGATATTTTATGTAAAAATATATACAGAATCTCTGTAAATTATACAAAAAATGTTTGGCAACAATATAACCAGTGAAGTATCTGTAAATTTTACAAGATTTTTTTTAACAGTGTAGATATATGAATGACCAATTGATGTTGACTAATTTTGAAGTAGGAAATCGATTGGTATGGTATGGCTATTCAGGTAAGTATTCTAGAACTTTAGGTTGACCTTTGACTAACAAAGCGTTTTAGAAAATTTGCAAGGTAACTGAAAAAAAAAATATTAAGATATTTTCTTCTAATTTCGTAGTACAGTATGGGTGATGAAAAGCCGTTTAGCCTAAAAAAGGAGCATCGCAAAACTCATGTAAATCTTGGATGTATAGTTCACAATATTTCTCTCTAACTGAGAAGAACCTGCACAGAAGGCAGCAAAAATCAGAGAAGCCCATGGCTCTACAGACTAAAAGAGGCAGGTAAACTCGTAATATTCCCGATGGTTTGTCAGAACAGCAAGGATATCAGAGAAAATGCTATCAAATGTTTACCCATACGAGTATACTCTTCAAGTGTAAAGCTGATCCTGATAGTTCTGAGTCTCAGCTAGAAATTAACTGTCCAAAGAAAAAGAGGAAGCACGATCATTCAGTTTGTGCTCATCCTGACTTATTGCCTCAACGCGAATGCATATTTTGCGGCAAGAGAGTAAAAACGAGTGTCCGAAAATATGAATACCCCAAAAGACTTGAATCCAAAAGACGCAAAAATGGTATGAAAATGAGAGCTGAAGTCACCCAGAATGGTACAATTATGGCATGGACAGATTTTTACCTTATGATAAAGGAGGCCATGTATCATCTTGCCTGTTATCACCAATTCATCCATCCAGAAGGTCCTGCTGCTACATCAACGTTGGAGACTGATAAAGCCATGCTCACGGCTCACGTGAGAGCTTTGGAGCATATCTGTAACTATGTCGAGGAATCAATCATTCAAGGAAACAACGTACGGAGAATCACCATATTAAAAGAGAAGTATCTCCTCTATATGTCTGAAAATCACAGTGAATTCTACAATAGTGAATAAAAACAGATAAACTCAAAGACAAATTGGTGAAGCACTTTGGCCTGAAATTTAAATTTACGAGACCCAACTATCGCAGTGAACTCATGTATGCGTCTAGCGTCCGCCCTGATTAACCCGTGGAAGCTGCCTTTGAAGCTGCTGTCCGTTAAGTCATCATTGAACTCTGTGACAAACTATCGCTCGCATGAGCTATACCTGATGAATGTCTCTTCATAATATAGGCTTTGAAACTTGCTGAAAAGCCTATTTTGATGATTGAGTGAAGCTAGTGCACTTGCTATTAGACCTCATAAGATATCACCCAAGGTAGGAACCTAGGAGGTGACAGGGCCAAATTTTAACACATCTAGGTTAAACTAGGTTGCAACTAGCATTTGAAGAAAGTGGGACACTTGAGAGAATGGACTCACTGGATTGTGACTTGCTAAATGTGAACTTGTATCATCTAAGTTTTAATCTAATGTGAATCGTTGTGGCGGACATAAATGGGTTGCGGATTGGGTTGTTGCAGTGCGGGCAGACTCCGTGGCAACCAGGCGTGGGGTCTCTCTCCCTAGACGTCTTCCCCACGTAGGTGGTCTGGGCTGTGAGGGTAGTCCAGGACCTTATCCTAAACCTTCTTCCCTAGGCGATGGAACCTGACGTTGAAGGCCTCCGTTTTATTTCTCAGGTGGATGGTTTCCACTGTCTCCTGGTTGGGTGGCGCTTGACCACTGGCTGCCCTCAGACACTTGTTTTGGAAGAATTTTTGTTGTCTGGTCTTCCCGAGCGTGACGAGTGATACGTGTAAGTACTCCAACACAGGCCTCACCTGTGCCTTGTACAGGTGGATTTGTATCTTCTCAGGCATTGGTTTAAAACGTTTTGGCATCGTTGACTTTGGCTTTCCTTAGTCTGCCCTTCACGTGGGAAGTGATGGCCGTCCGAGAGATGATGAGGCCGAGCAACCCGCCTTGTCCAGACTTGACCGGACATTAGGGAGGTCAAGTGTAGGGTAACTCTCACGGCTGACCAAGTGTTATAAATCAGCCAGGCTCACCTCTCATGTCACGGCCCCATCTGATGACTTTCCCAGAAGATACAACTTATAGTCTCTGAAAAAGTCCAGACCTGACCCTACATTAGCGAGGGCAAATGTAAGGAGATCCATCGCCGCCCCCCCGATCAGCTCAACCTGACGGCTGGTCTTCCAATATATAGGACGTCCGAGCCCTCCCTCAGAGAGTGTGTCTTGTAACCAAGAAGGGCCAGCTACCACGTCCCCAGTCCTGCTCGAGAGAAGCCCGCCACTAAGTGTAACGAAGTCTCAACCGGGTCCATCGACAGAGTGCTGTCAACTCAACGTGTAACAGTAAGTGCTGGCTGTGTAGACGGTAAAAGTGCAGTGATCCCGAACCTCCCCAACGATCGACTTAGTGAAGTGCCCATTCTAATTGTGAGGTTAGGTTATACGAGAATACCATAGTCTATCATAAATTGTGTATGAACCCCCCCATTAATCCCCCTTATTGAACTAGTAAAATAAAGCTGTAACACTCATTGGTGTTTTATATACTACACTTGTACTGTGCCTGTGTTAATATACAGTGTTGACATCACACCCTCGAGACACGCTACCATTTCCTCCCGCTATAATATTCTACTACTATAACCTCCTAACTTACCTCTTCATGTGAGATTTTGTCTCATTACAATAGTGGCAGCGAACTTAACGTAAAAACTCACGCCTCTTCCCCTTAGTGTTCAGTACAGTGATTGTTAGAATCTTTTGAAGTAAACTCGTAACTATCTTGACGAAGCAGGCAGTACAAGGGTGGTAGCATTTGTAATATAATTCCTGTCCTTCAGTGTGGTACAAGTGGTGACAGTCATCCACTCCCCCCTCCCTAGTCCGCATATTGTTGGGTAACGGGGAACAATGGTCGAGAACTCAACCAGGGCAAGTGTCAGTAAAACCCCCTCCTCGTCCCACCCACAGACGTCATCTTCAACATTGACAATTTCGACTTCCACGATCAGTACTTCCCAGCCCTCCTTGCAAGCAAATATGACTCCTGTTAACATTACACCAACGACTTCCGTTTTATTCCCGTTCCCTGAACAATCCACTAGTACCTACTCTCCCCCCCTACCCCTTAACCACCCTGCACCCTCTCTCGCCACTCCCCTCCCCACGCTCACGTACACCTTAGCACCTCCCAACCCCTCCATCATGCCAGACCCCTTCCTTACGTCCGTTTCAGCTAGTAGTGCAGCACAAGTGGTCAGTCAGATACCCATGTTTGAGGGCGATGGCCGTGACCCTGCGGCATCAGCAGATAGGCTGGAACAGTGGTTAGGAGACATTGAAAGTGCGTTCCCGGAAACCCTTCAGGAATACGAGGAATGCCGCCTTAGGACGGCACGTATGCGATTTAGCTGTGATGGGAAAGGTGTGCTAGGATTTAATCCGTCAGTAAAGAATGCTACCACGTGGGACACATTCGCGAACGGATTACGGGAAATTTACAGCCAGGGTAACTCATTACAAGATCACACGACACGTTTAGCTAATATCAAGCTAGAGGAGTGTTCATCACTAAATGTTTACCTATCATGCATAGGTAGTGCTGTGAAGATGGCGAGAGTGAATCACCCACAATTCTTCCCACCTGAGCTAGTACTCTCTTACTTTCTGTCGGGCTTACCCGGCGAGATGCGTACGTACATGGCGGCGAGCGGGATAACTACGATCGAGAACGCAATTAAAGCAGCGCCGACGTATATACAGCTCAGGAAACCCACCCCCCCCCCCCCCCCTCCCGTTTTGTGTCGACAATTCACGCCGCCCCTCCCACCCTTACACGTAACACCCCTTCTGTCTGGGAGGATGAATTCTTGAGACTGATGGTGGAGAATCTCAGCCGGGACGAAAGGAAGCGACAGGAACAGTCATCGTTCCACGAGGAAGGGCGGGAGCAATCAGGGTTAGATACAGTAGGTATAAACACGTTGGGTAATGCGCCACGGGGCGGCCGGCCGTCCGGGGCAGGGACCCGCGGGGCGCGGGCTGGGATTGACCCCCGCCCCCGTGCAGTCACAAGTGCGCGCCCGGGCCCGCCCATGCGGGATAGCTGGTATAGAGCTCCGAAGCCTTTTCGCTGCTCCTCCTGTGGGGCATGGTCCCACGCGGTGCACGGATGTCCCTTTCAATGTGAGGGAAACCAGTGCGATGGGTGTGGCGACCAGGGACATACCCGCAGAGAGTGTCCATACACCGGAATGCGTTGTTACTCATGTGCCGAGTGGGGACACATTCGCAGGTTATGTCCCTACTACTAAAGACAAGGGCGAGGCGTTGATGGTGACTAGGGAAGACAGGCCAATTATTAAGTTGAAAATGGGAGGGAAACGGGTTGAAGCTTTCATTGACACAGGCTCCTCGGTGTCCTTGGTGAAACAGAACGTGGCCTCCAAGATGAGCCTAGGGGGAAAGCATAAAGTTCCTGAGTTACGTGGCGTCACGGGGAACCGCCTCTCAACATTGGATTCCAGAGATATAACTGTAGACTTAGGAGATAAGATAGTTGTTCACGCGCTGGTTGTGGTAAGCGGTGATCTTTTCCCAGGGGATGTTCTTATTGGGTCAGATTTCTTGTGTAGGTTTAAGTATGGAATCCAGTTTGATGGGAGCCGGTATACCGTGACACTAGATGGTAGAGATTATGCAGGTACTCCTATTAGGAATAGGTCTGGTCTGCCCGTCCACCTCATTAAGCCTAAACGCCCCCAGCCCCCTGCACCCCAAGCCCCCCAGCTACACCCTGCGCGCGCCACTGTCATCCCTCCCCACTCTAGTGTTGTTCTGCCCGTTCGATGGTCAAGGTCGTTCGACAGTTCCACGGAGGATCAGGAGTATGTATTTGTTGAAACCCCTCATAAAATGTCCCCATACGTGCAGTCGGGGCTCATTAACACTCAGCAGCCTAGCGTCCCAGTCATAAACCCCACCCCCAGGGAATTTAAACTTACTCCTGGTCATTCAGTGGGAACAGTCTGTGCGGTCGATAAAGTAGAGGATCTGGAGCATTTTGATTCTACGAGATATAACATTAGGAGTGACACAGAATTCGTAGAGTCACAGCAAATGTTCGCCACTGCAATAGAATCCCTTGACATAGATCACCTACCCACCCTTATTAGAGAACGTCTACGCTCTATAATAAAGCAGCATGAAGATCTGTTTGCAACTTCAGATCAGGACCTCGGCCTGATGTCAGCTTCACACAAAATTAATACCGGCTCCGCTCCCCCCACCAGAGTACGGCAGTGGAGGCTTCCTGAGGCGGCTAAAACTCAAATTAGGGACTTATGTCGCCAAATGGAGGAACGTGGTGTCATCTCCCCTTGCACTAGCCCCTATTGCTCCCCGGTCGTATTAGTCAGAAAAAAGGACGGGTCAACTAGATTCTGTGTAGACTATAGGGAACTTAATAAGGACACCATTGCTGATAGCTATCCCTTGCCCAGAATTGACGAGACACTGGACCAATTGAACGGAGCTTCTATATTCACAGTTCTAGACTGTAAGGATGCGTACTGGAGTATACCAGTTGACCCGGCTGACCGCCCCAAAACTGCTTTCGCGGACGGCAGCCGTCTATTTTGTTTCAACAGGTTACCTTTCGGGTTAAAGGGAGCACCGGCCACGTTCATGAGGGCTGTGAACCACAGTCTCACACCCGTGCTTGGGCGGAACGCTATGGCTTACCTGGACGATGTTATCGTCTATAGTAAAAACATGGATTCGCACATGCGGGATGTAGATGAGGTTCTCTCGGTCATGAAAGCGGCCGGACTGAAAGTGTCCCTTAGGAAATGCGCGTTCGCGCGCCAGGAAGTTAAATTCCTGGGATTCATCGTAGGTCATGGCGGCGTTAGGCCCGACCCGGTGAAAGTGAAAGCGATAGCAGAGATGCCACCCCCCACCACAGCCAGGGGTGTGAAACAGTTCCTCGGCACCGCCAATTTTTTCAGACGTCACATCCCTCACTTTTCAGAGGCGGCCCTCCCCTTACGAAACTTACAAAGAAGTCGGTTCAGTTTCGGTGGTCGGGGGAGGCAGATAAAGCTTTTAACCATCTTAAGGACTTACTGAAGTCGGCAACAATGTTAGCACTGCCGGACTTCACGCAGCCGTTTTACGTGCACACTGACGCTTCCGACGAAGCACTGGGAGCCTGTCTCATGCAAGGTGGTGAAGATAACCCCATCCCTATTGCTTATTTTTCCCAGAAATTGAGCGGAGCTGCCCTCCGCTACTCCACAACTGAGAAAGAAGCCTTGGCTATTGTCAAGGCCGTAACTTCCTTTGATGCTTACCTATTTGGTAGACACTTTTATGTAATCACTGATCACCGTCCTTTAATATATATCTTCCAAGGTAAAACTCCTAATGCACGGGTAGCACGCTGGGCAGTCTTTCTTAATGCGTATAACTTCTCCATTTTGCATAAGCCAGGCAAGAACCACGTAGTACCAGACGCACTGAGCCGTAATGTATTACCTATAAATAATGTCGGGAATCCTAGCAGCATGACTCAGCCCATTTTTGGGGACCTATCACCTAACGAGGTGCGCCAACACCAACTCGAAGACCCACAGTGGGGTCCTGTCATTGAGTTCCTTGAGGGGGGTCCGCTCCCCAAGAAGGTCAACAAAGCCTCACTTTGTGATTTCAGTCTTTTAAGCGGAGTCCTGTATCTTGTTACTATGAAACAGGATGATGAACAACCCACAGAACTCGTAGTCATCCCCGCATCCTTGGAAAACTCGGCCCTAGAAGTAGCTCACTCTTCCCAATTCGCAGCCCACCCGGGTGAATGTCGCACATATGCACGTGCACGCTCTATGTTTTTCATGCCCAATCTAGCGCGGAAGGTTGGGGCATTTGTCAAAGGATGTCTGCCGTGTCAGTTAAGGAAGGGTACCCCAAAGAGACAGGGAGAGCTGCAGGAGTTCCCACCAGCCTCTCAGCCCTTGGAACGGGTATCGATCGATCTAACTGACATGTCAATACGTTCACACCGGGGAAACAGATACGTTGTTTCCATCGTCGATCACTATTCACGTTTTGCAACCTATATACCCATCCCCGATAAACGCGCAGAGACAGTTTGTGAAGCCCTGTTACAATACGTTGGTACTCATGGATGTCCCCGGGTCATTGTAAGTGATCAAGGGACAGAGTTTACCTCGGGCATCTTTCAGAAGGCGTGCGACTTGCTGCGGGCTAAGTCAAATCTAACCACTAGTTACCACCCACAGGCTAATGCCATGGTTGAGCGTTCCCACCGCACGTTGAAAGATCACTTGTCGTTTTTGGTTAATAATCAGTACGGCGGTTGGGACGATCAGCTACCTCTTGCACAACTGGCCATGAACACCGCAATTAATACCACCCTGCATAACACTCCTTACTTCCTTCACTTTGGTAGGGATCCAAACCTTCCTGCTGGTGTAATCAACCCCCCACCCCTATCCTATGGCGAGGACTACCCTTCTGTCTTGCAAAACAGGTTACAAACGGTCTTTACTCGGGTGCAGGAACTAAACAGGAAAGGTCACTTACACAACGCCACCTACTATAACCTCAGGGTCACCCCTTCCAATGTTACCGTAGGTACCCTGGTCTTCCCCCGATACCCCCTCTAAGTTGCAACAGAGATGGCAGGGTCCATATAGAGTAACCGCCCAACCCAGCAAAGTAAACTTCACTATTTCCCCACTTTGCCAGGGGGGACGTCAGGAAACTGTGCATGTGAATAGATTGAAGATGGCAACTATCGACGATGACGTCTTGAACAAATCAGGCCTCACCAACCAGCCCCCTCTAGGAGTAACATTCCCTTCCCAACACCCTATCCCTCCACCAGCAGCTGACCACCCCCCTCAGAACAATCAGGTGCCTCACACCCCAAGTAATAATCAGAGAACTCCCCAAGCTACTACCCTACTTGTACCAATAAGACCTGATCAGATTAGGGCTCATAGATATAACACCAGGTCACAGAACATAGATTAAAGTAACGAGTCTAGGGGCACTTCTAATTGTTGATTCTCCACCCCGGTATCTTGTCTTTCTACTAAGCTACAGAGTCAGCACTGCCCTTACTCTTCACAGGCCTGGGAGAGGTCTCCCTGACCCCACACAAAAGTCGGAGATGACACCACCACAGCTGCAGCGGACCCCCTACCAGATGAGCTGAGACCAACGCATCCTGACTCATAATGGATGCCCGACACGAGCGGGACACGCAGCGGGCAACCCCGCGGCGAATGGGTGACGCCTTCACGTCGACACTGCAAGCCCCAAGCTCCAGAAACGGGCTTGCATAATGCTGGCCCTCGATCTGGTTGAAGACACTGGGCTGTGTCTCGTCGCTCGCCTGCTGAACGACGAGACACGCACCGAGGCTACGGTCTCACAGCCCACAATACTGACAGACAACATCTATGGGTACCATCAGCCTGAGCAAGCTACGCCATGCAGGACCAGCGCAGCTCCCAGCTCCAGGCAGGGAATCAGGTCGTCCCCTTGGAACCCAGGAGAAAATCCCGAAACCCCGACCTGCAACTTCAGTAGCAGCAAGCAACAGGCAACAAACAACTAGAGGTCCCAGTGGCGATGCAGACGACAGCTCCCTACGTTTCAGGACCTGTCAACTGGTCCCACGCACTTCCACTCCGGGAATGGAACCACCAGGTACCAGACAAGTAATGGCTGACCTCGGCCCACCCGGGATCTGCCTCGCCGGTGTTTACCACACCATTGGGGGCGAAACAGAAGTGACCTGACTACAAGTAGAGGAAGAAACAAGCAAACCCTGGGGGGCCCACCCAGGGAGGGATTCACCACTGTGAGGGTGTGGGACAGGACGGTTAGGGGTCTCGCCGACACTCACGTACGGAGGGCGAACTCTTGTCCGTGGACCCTGCCCTACACGCCATCCAAAGAGATGACACCCCAAGCAGTGGACCGGCTTTGATCCCGGCCGGGAAGGGCGGAAACTCAGATGGGACTAGAAAAATCCATCTGGACCACGACAGAAAATGAGACTCTACAGAGGAAACTCAGATGGGACTAGAAAAATCCATCTGGAATGTGTCAGGAACTGCCGCTCTACACAGAAGTTCAAGTGGAGGAAATGAGGCACGCGACACCGCGGCAGACCGCAGGACGGGACAGGAAACGCCAACCACCGTATCTACTGCGTCGTCCACCCTGATGCCTGGCACGGATTGGTGGAGGTGGTGATGGACCACGCGCCACCCGGGATCTCGACGAATGCTGACGAGGTTTTGTTTTTGCCATTGTATCTTGTTAATAATTTCTGCTGCCTTTTTAGTATGTACAAATATTTCTTTTTGTTCACAAGTTGTATTTTTCCCCAACTTCCCCCCCCCCCCCTTCTTTTTTTAAGCGGCCATGTATCTTATTATTATATACGTTGTATGAGCTGACCTGCGCAAGAGTTTAACAGTTGAAGCAACAAGTATGTAAATCTATTTCAGGCTTGAAGATACTAACACTAGAGAACCTAAGCAGAAATAAGCCAGGGCAAGCAACACCATTGCATAACCTTTCAAACCTCCGACTGTGTACCCTCATCTAGCTCCCTAAAGTGACGCTCTCCGACAAGCTCCTGCTAAGGAGCTCTCTCTCTCCTTCATATCTACATTCACCTTTCCGTTTCCGTATCCTTAGATAGCCGCTTAGATATTATATATATTACCAGACTATGGTAGGATGTGAGGTGCATTCTTTACACAGCAGTAGCTATTTTTCTCAGGTTGGGCACTCGCTATTGTCATCCACTGTGAACATCGATTGTGTATGGCATGGAAGCTTTGGTCTTGGCGGGAGGTGTAGTGATGGGTTGTCAGACCACAGCTAACATCGCAAGAAGAAGGCCAGACTTGACCCGACATTAGGGGGGTCAAGTGTAAGGGTATCCCCCGCGGGTGCTCAAGGGTGTTACAAATCAACTAGCTCCCCTTCCCATGTCACACGGCCAACAAACATGTAAGAAGGCACCAGCCGACTCTCTCCCAATATACACAACATCCTACACCGCAGTGGAAGGCCAGACTTGTCCAGACATTAGGGGGGTCAAGTGTAGGGTAACTCTCACGGTTGACCAAGGGTCATAAATCAGCCAGGCTCCCCTCCCATGTGACACGGCACCACAACAAACATGTAAGAAGGCACCAGCCGACTCTCTCCCAATATACAATAACCTACATCGCTGAAGAAGTCCAGACTTGACCCGACATTAGGGAGGTCAAGTGTAGGGTAACTCTCACGGCTGACCAAGGGTTATAAATCAGCCAGGCTCACCTCTCATGTCACGGCCCCATCTGATGACTTTCCCAGAAGATACAACTTATATTCTCTGAAAAAGTCCAGACCTCACCCTACATTAGCGAGGGCAAATGTAAGGAGATCCTTCGCCGCCCCCCCCCCCCCCCCCCGATCAGCTCAACCTGACGGCTGGTCTTCCAATATATACGACGTCCGAGCCCTCCCTCAGAGAGTGTGTCTTGTAACCAAGAAGGGCCAGCTACCACGTCCCCAGTCCTGCTAGAGAGCAGCCCGCCACTAAGTGTAACGAAGTCTCAGCCGGGTCCATCGACAGAGTGCTGTCAACTCAACGTGTAACAGTAAGTGCTGGCTGTGTAGACCGTAAAAGTGCAGTGATCCCGAACCTCCCCAACGATCTACTTAGTGAAGTGCCCATTCTAATTGTGAGGTTAGGTTATACATTGAACTAGTAAAATAAAGCTGTAACACGCATTGGTGTTTTATATACTACACTTGTACTGTGCCTGTGTTAATATACAGTGTTGACATCACACCCTCGAGACACGCTACCATTTCCTCCCGCTATAATATTCTACTACTATAACCTCCTAACTTACCTCTTCATGCGAGATTTTGTCTCATTACATATATGTATATATATATATATATTTATATATATATATATATATATATATATATATATATATATATATATATATATATATATATATATATATATATATATATATATATATGTAACTGGTCGGAATTTACTGGACCTCTAATTTCTCACTTGCCTAGGTGTTTATTAAAAATTATTAGATGGTAATTGCAGTGGAAGCGCCCCTTTGAAAAAAATCCTGAACCAGCACAAGAACTATTAAATTTACTAAACAAAATGAATTGTCCGTGACCCGTGGAAGGATAGCGTCTGTGACTGGGATGAATGAGACACACTGTAAAATGTAGACACTTATATTCCCTCCAATACTACAGACACAATCAAATAATGGTACACCAACATATGGGCACATCTTAACCTGAACTTAAAACACTACTCTGGGGAATAAAAGTTATATATGATAATGAAATTATGAGAAACTCAGACAATGCCTCATTAGACAACAATAAATTTAATGTATTAAGAAATAATGCTTGCGCACATGAAACAGGCCTTAAGGGCTTACAACAAAATAATATCAATCACTGAGGAAATGGTGTAAAAATTAAGAAATTATTAATTCCACCATGAATAGGCCTAAAGGGGAATCAATAGAATTAGGTTATGCCAACAGATGCAGGCCTTAAGGGTTTTCAACAAAATAATATCAATCACTGAAAAAATGGTATTAAAAAATAAGAAATTAATAACTCTACAATGAATAGGCCTGAGAAATAGCACTGAGAAATTTGTATAAAAAATAAGAACTTATTAACTCCACCCTGAATAGGCCTTCAGGGCACTCAACAAAATTATATTACCCCAGCAGATACACACCTCCTAACCAAACTTAAACACTACTCTGGGGAACAAAGGTTATACCTGAGATTGAAATTATAAAGAAATATTAAATGCATTAAAAGAACTAAATCACAGTATCACTTACAACATAAGGGAGAAAACTCATCTGAAAAACAGTTCCCTCATTCTCTGGGCTCAATTAGTGACACAAACATTAAAAACAATACTATTACAATTATGTAAGAAATATTTATTACACACAGCAAGACAATATCAGTAACTGAAAAAAATATTATCACTAGATTAAGAAGTTACTGAGTCCACCAATGCCCGTAAACACATGCTCCCTAGCCTAACACATAGATTCCATCTGCACTCCTTAGTGTTTTTTAAGGCACAACCAACAGGCACCCGTAGTTTAAGGCCCAAACCAGCCTTTCTCAACCTTGGAAATATATCTCTAAGTTCCACTGGACTCTTGGTCCCAGTGTGTGACCCTGTATCACTCAGCTGGCTTCACTTTACCCCCAGTACATCCATGAAACGGAAGGGAGTGAGCCACTCAGACCTTGTACAGTTGAGAGAAGCTTTAGCTTCCCGTTAGTAAACGGTTTTCACTAAGCTGCTTGAAGATATGTGGTATTGTGAGCCGAGGTAGAGGAGAGCTGATGACCCCCAAACGATCGTCACGTCGTTAGTTTGGCACCCAGACGGCTAGGTTCACTCCAACTCTCACCATACTCAACAGGTGGCTCAAACCCAGGTCAGTGGACGGTCATACAGCTCGTTTCACTACTCGTCTCATACCGCCAGTGGACGTTATCATACAGCAGACGTTTCACACTGCGTGGGCTCTACAGAACCCTGAAAAAACCCGGGCTGTTAGCTATTGTCTCACATCATTGTTTGTTTCTACCGCCCTATCTAGCTTTGTATGAGATTGAATAAAAATTACTTTTTAATACTGATGTTAAATAACGAAGGCACCAGTTCACGTGGTCCGTCTCTCCTGGGTACAGAACAGAGATGGTCCACTGGCATGACCTCCCTCACAACTCCCCAGCCACGCTTCCTCACTGGTTCACGCTTTTCAGGAGTGACTTATTTACCAGACTATTAACAGCTTAATTAGGATATGCGCAACATTTTCAGACTGGGAAACGATCTATTGAATTTTATAATACGCCTCCATATTAATTCGGTGAATTACATTTAATATTGTAGTGGACGTCTCCCCTACAACTTCCTACAACTGCGTAGCCACAGCCACCACCTGCTACCGCCTCCCTAGCAACCAACCAGATGTTACCGTATCTTAGCAACGGAACCAGTCACCGGCGACTTTCTGGGTTTTCCCAACATGACTCATAGCGGCTGCTGGGTATATAAGCTCTGTCTTTCCATTGAGATTCATTCTGACCATTCTTCTTGAACAAGCGACACCTCCTCCTCCGCCTCTGCCTGGCTGCCTTCGCTTCTCCTCGCCTGCCTGGCGGTCCTCGCTCCCGCCAGCGAGCATGGCGACCCACCAGCTGTCCTTCTCTGAGCTTCCTCACCAACCAACTCTCATTCTGCCCATCTTCCTGAACAAGCACCTCCAGCACCAGACTGTCTATCATATAACCTATATATTATACAAGAAAACCACATTAGAGTTTCCTTCCATCCTGAGTGCTAGACAACATTAATATCTCGATACCCCTACAATGGTGACTCCCGGAGATTAGCACTCACACAGGATGGAGGAGACACTGATCACGCTCCCAGTCTTCAAGCAGACACAGGCTCCTCTTCCTGCCTCACTCACCACATTCTGACGACCCCAGCACACCCGTCATGCCTCAGACGCCGACCCCGGCCCAGCAATAACCCCTGACGCGGCCTCTGTTCCTGAATCTGGACCCACACACACCCTCTTTTCTCCCTCAGGTACTCCCTGCTAATGTCCTGCGCCCTGCTGCTGTCGTGGACCCAGCTGCTGTCACGAGCCCTAATCGGCTTCTGCTGACGCAGCCCGTGCTCCTGACCCAGGCCCACACACACCCCAGCAGACGCATCTGACGACCCTGTACCTGTCGTGAGGGAAGCACACCAATCATCGCCTCCACACACCCTTTTTCTACCTTCTCCCACAGATAGTGTGTATCTAGACAGTTGTATTTCAGCGATCGGCTCATCACGCCATCGCCGTTGTCTCACATGAGGCATGCACCGCCCGGTCTGCCTCACATGTGCTAAGCAACTCTACAAACATACAAGTCTCCTACATCGCCTGGAGGGAAGGGGGAGTATTGTAGTGGACGTCTCCCCTACAACCGCCTACAACTGCTTAGCCACAGCCACCACCTGCTACCATCCTCCCTAGCAACCAACCAGATGTTACCGTATCTTAGCAATGGAACCAGTCACCGGCGACTTTCTGGGTTTTCCCAACATGACTCATAGCGGGTGCTGGGTATATAAGCTCTGTCTTTCCACTTCTCGCATCGCTCCTGAACCGAGAAGACCTCCCAACAAGACCTCCTGCTGAACCCGGAACTCTGAAGACCGCCTTCTCCCCTGAGCCATTGTTGGCCATCTTCTCGGACCGGACCACCCAGGACTGTCATCGTCCACAACTACTCACGAGCGTTCTCGGTTTGTCGAGCATTAGCTTGCCCTCCCCACTGGCAGTGTGAGTGACCCACACTCCAGCTGGAGAGCAGTCATAGCGCGATATTCCCGGCGTGGTTTGAGCTCTTTTCCTTCTACTACTATTTTTCCTTTTTCGCTCTGGCCTAGGGACCTGCACCCTCAAAAAGTGTATTCGTCCTGCGGTCCCCCCTGTAACTGTTCACCTCCCTCCCAGGAGATTGTGAACACGAAAGGGGGTCGGAGCAAAACCCTCCCCAGCCGAGTCTTTCCAGGAAAACCGTGATCGTGCGGGTCCACCTGGAAAGAGGGTAGCCATCCTTATCCTTCCCAATAGGCACACTTAGCTCATGTCTATAAGTGAGCAGTCACATACACTAGGAAGTAGGCTTCCCCAATCGGGGCTCCGGGAGAGAAGCTCAGGAACCACTCTACGACCACCAGCCAGTGGGGAGTGCTGTAATTCCTCTGCTATTTACTCAGACGGAATAGGTAGGATCTAATAATAAAAAAAAAAAAAAAAAAAAAAAAAAAAACGGTTATGGAGCGCGTACGCCCTCCTAACCGCGATCCCCGCCTGAACCGCCAACCTGACGACCCGAACTACGACAGGCTCCGCACTGAGAAAGCAGACCAGCTACGCGCCTTCAATGAAGCCCTGAAAAGTAAGGACAACATCACCACCTCCAACAACTCCACCACCACTGCTACCGCCACTGAGGACAGCTGGACGAAGGTAGAAAACAAGAAACGCCGACGTGCTTTTTCGGGAAACGAATGCCATCAAGCAGCCCCCAAGGCACCCATCACCACCACCAGCTCACCCTCAACGACACTGCCAAAATTCCGGATCACGAAAACGGACGCAAAAACAACATATGCCGCCGTCACAGAGATGGAAAAGCTGAATCCACTGGCCAGGTTCTCAGTGCGGCCCAACCTAAAGGGGGAGATGATCGTTCACCCCAAAGACAAGAACTCCGCCACCACCCTCGACACTTACCTGCAGAACACCACCACCGTTACTTCAACCAAGCTAGACCCCGCCCAGAAACTGATGAAGTCGGTAGTCCTCCGGTACCCGAAGGAACTACCTCTCGAACCCCTGGAGAACCACCCGAAGATTTTAAAAGCCGAGAGATGCTCTCCCATGTCCGACAAGACGGCCACCACGAAACAAGTGCTCATAACGCACTACGGCTCACCCCCCAGCACCATAGACCTCAAAACCTGGGGGACCTACGAAGTGAGGCCCTTCGTCCCAGAGCCCCTGCGGTGCTTCAGATGCCAGAAATACGGGCACCATCAGACACGGTGCACGTACAAGGAGATCTGCGCAGTCTGCGCACAGAAGCACGGCACACACTCCTGCCTCACCAAGCTGAAAAATGGAGAAAAAATTGCCCCCAAGTGTGCCAACTGCGGGGACAAACACCACGCCTGGAATCCTGGATGCTCCGAGAGAACAAAGAGGGTACAGGCAAACCGACCAGCAGCAAGACCGGCACCCACCGCCTACACACCAGCCCCACCAAGTACCTTCGTGTGGGGAACCCAGAGGCCAAAACAACCAAGACAACCTCCTCAGCCAGTCAACACCCAAAGTGCAGCCCAGTTTCCTGGCCTCACCACGGCCACACCTCGGCCACCCAAGCAGCAGACAACCACGAGACAGACAAAAGAAGCACACACCACGGCACCAGAAGGAATGATACACGTATCAGACCTAGCCAAGGTACTGACAACCTTCGCGGAGGGCCTAGCCGGACTACTGGGCCACAAGATCCAACCCACACAGCTCCAAATACTCATGGGGAGCGTCCTCGGGCAAGTCGCCACAGCTCCAGCCACCTCAGTGGAGGAAGCCACGCCGGTCCCCACACGAGTGACAGCCGAGGTACACTCCACACCGAAGAAGGCCACCAGAGAACCCAAGATACCGAAAGCTCCCAGAAAGAAAATGGACGTCTCAACTCCCCTGAACCGAACCACGGCCCAGAAGGCAAAAACCACAGAACACGAAGATATGGACCTGATCCAGCTGGAATCGAACTTGGACATCTCCATCGAGGACCACCAGAAATCCCCGATGAAACAGTGGTGGAAACCACCAGCACCCTGAACATCCTAACATGGAATGCTCAGGGCATCAAAAACAAGAAACACCTCCTACAAGAAGCAGCAGCCAAGGACAAGCTTGACATCATACTGCTACAAGAAACACTACTACAAGAACACCACTGTTTCAAATTCAGCGGTTACAAGACATACAGGAGGCATTTCACGCAGGCGTCTACAAGAGGATGCATGATCTTGGTCAAGTCAAGCATACCCTCCGCCGATGTCACGCAGCAATTTCCATGTGGGGAAAACATCGAGACACAGGCCGTCAAAGTAACCCTCCAAGAACGGGAATTAACTGTTCACAACATTTACAAGAACCCAAGGGGCTCACTGGAGGTTACTCAACTATTTGCTTCGGCCGCTGACCACGCCACACTCATAGGAGGGGATTTCAATGCACATCATCCCTTCCTAAGCTCGGCAAGCCCCACAAATGAAGACGGCCTACACCTATACACCACCTTTCAAGATACACCCGAGATCTGCCTCCTGAACACCGGTGAGCCCACCCACACTAGGGGAGGAAGGCTAGATCTAACCTTCGTCTCCAGTGCACTACAGCCTTCGGCCTCCTGGCAGATACACCCCACGCTGACCAGCGACCACTTCGCCACCCTAACAACACTGAAGGTGAACAAACTCCCCACTCCACCCCCCCCCCCCCCCGAGATGGAGATACAATACCCAAAAGGCAGATTGGGGACTCTTCAAGAAACACCTGGCTAAGTGGCGCGAAAAATCACAGCCGTCCGGCGCAGCACCCGTGGATGAGACAACCCTCCACCACCAATTGGTCGTGGCGTTTCACCAAGCA
Organism: Homarus gammarus; assembly: GCA_958450375.1. Taxonomy (NCBI): domain Eukaryota; kingdom Metazoa; phylum Arthropoda; class Malacostraca; order Decapoda; family Nephropidae; genus Homarus; species Homarus gammarus. The sequence continues at coordinate 262,469 of CAUDMG010001675.1, forward strand.
GCAGAAGAGGCCATCCCCAAAACAAAACCCATATCAAGACAGTACAATGACTACTGGTACTACTGTCCCAGGGTGAAAGAACTCAACCACAGAGTGAACATGGCCCGAAGAAACTATAGGAGACATCCCACGGCAACAAACAGACATCTCCTGCAAGTCATAGTTAAGGACACCAGGGAAGAGAAGCAAGAAATAAAAAACGTAAGCTGGCTCAAGTGGTGCTCCGAACTCAACGAGCACACCTCCCTTGGCAAGATGTGGGCCCAGATCCGAAGGGCATCTGGGAAGGCAACACCACCACCACCAACCCATCCCAACCCAGAAGAAGAAGCCGAGAGACTTGCAAAACTGTTCGCTGACCGAGCAGCAACGAAAAACCTCCCGAGACAGGCGGAGGAGACACAACGGCGTCTGCGACAGGTCAGACTCCAGACGATCGAAGAGGCCTGCAACAGTGAAGATGACACTGACAGACCATTCAACCAGCAAGAACTCCAAAAGTCGCTAAAACGAAGCAAGGACACAGCTCCAGGGGCAGACAGGATAACCTACTCCATGCTCTTTCATGCCGGTACAGCCGGACACGAGGCTCTGCTGCAAGCCATCAATGCTTCGTGGACAGCACAAAGACTCCCACCGGAATGGAAGAAGGCAGATATACAGCCCATTCCGAAGCCCAGAGAACCAGACAAGCCGAGGCCCATCTCCCTTCTCAGCTGCATAGCCAAGACGGGAGAAAGAATGGCTCTCAACCGACTCAAGTGGAAAGTAGGCAGCCCACACCCTCACATCTTTGCTTACACCGAGAACACCGGCACAGGCAACAACATCGCCGAGATACTCAGCACAGTGGACAACAAACCAGCTCTGGTGGTCTTCCTTGACCTGGAGAAAGCCTTCGAACTAGCCAATCCACTGGCCATTACAACTACGCTCGCTAAAAAAGGCGTCAAAGGAAGGTTGCTGGGGTGGATCCAGAACTACCTCACACAGAGAGAAGCACGAGTACGCTTTCAGGGAACAACCTCAAGCTACAGGGTCCACGAAAACGGAACCCCACAAGGAGGCATCCTCAGTCCAATGCTGTTCAATGTCCTGATGGAAAATCTAGTCAAGCTTCCTTTCAGACAAACAGCCAAGCTCCTATGCTATGCAGACGACTTACAGCTCATAGTAAGAGGATCGAACAGACTAGCCAACACGCAACACGCACTCCAACTTATAGAAGAGGAGTGCAACAGACTTGGACTCAAGATAAATCCAGCCAAGTCGAAAGCGATGGCCATCTGCACAGACACACCAGACAAGATGCTCTCCATACAAAACAAGCCGGTAGTCTGGACCAACGCCCACCAGTGTCTTGGAATCTGGTTTGACCAGAAACTCACCTTCAAGCCGCAACTCGAGTATCTCAGGCACAGGACGAAGAGCAGACACAATATAATGAGGTCGCTCACCAGCAAATCAGCAGGAGCAAACCTCCCTGTGCTCAAAGCCTACTACACGGCCGCCATCAGATCGCTGGTAGATTACAGTGCTCCAGCACTCATTGGACTGAGAGAAGACCAAATAGCTAAGCTAGAAGTCATTCAAAACAATGCTCTCAGGACCATGCTCGGAGCACCCATGTGGACCAGAATTTGCAATCTGCAAATGGAAACCGAGCTACCACCCCTGGCAGTACGAGTCAAGCAGGTGACAGCCAGTCTCCTCGCCAAAATCTGTAGAGCAGACAAGCCCACAGTTGCCAAGATTCGAATCAGTGCCTCCCTCCACCTCGACCACACAGTGCGAGGGGCCACCTGGTCGCACGAGGCAGGCGAGGTCATCCGACACCTGCAAGCAGAAACACTCGTCAAAAACAACCAAGACACACGAGACAATGGTTACGCTGTTCCTCCACCATGGAGCCCTCCACCAGCCACACTCAAATTCACCGACCTAGGCGATAGTAAAGCCAACCTCCAGAAGGAGGACCTCAAAAAAATAACTCTCAGAGCCATAGCCACCGAGACACCGGCTGATGCAGCATCATACTTCACAGACGGCTCGGTGGACCCAAAACATCATAGATCCGGAGCGGCCTTCTACACCCAAGGTCAGACCCTCAAATGGAGACTTTCCAATGACTGCTCCACCCTACAAACAGAACTGGTAGCAATCTTAAAGGCCCTACAACACGCTGCAACACAACACAACAAGCCCACCATAATTCACACGGACTCGAAATCGGCCATGCAGGCGCTGCAACACACTCAACCAAGAGACAACGTCCACATCATCACCTCGATCCTCGCACAGCTACAGGAATTCCAAAGCCAAAACCGACCAGTCGTCTTACACTGGATTCCCAGTCATGTAGGGATCGGAGGAAACGACGTGGCAGACGAAGCAGCCAAGGCAGCTACACGCTCTAGTAGCGTACACATCCAAGTTCCAGCAAGTGTGCAACAGATAAAGAATCACCTCAGAAAGACCAGCAAGCTCCACATCAAAAAGAGCTTCCTTCATGCACTCAACGCCGGGTCCCAATCAGCCAAATGGTACCTGGCGGCCACAAAAGGGGAACCACCTTTCGCTGACAGGAAAACCCCAAGACAAACCCAAGTCAGCCTTCATCGACTACGACTAGGGTACAAGTGCTCCTGGCAGATGATCGGCAATGACGTCATGGATTGCACCTACTGTCAGGAGCCTGCAGCCAACCCACTTGAACACTATCTCCTCGACTGTGAGGTCACACAAAGCCTCCGAAACAGAACTCAAATCTCCCAAGAAACACACACAACACCAGCGGCCACTCTAACCCGAAAGGCCCATACAGACCACATTCACCACCTACTCCGGGTCATCACACGATACCCACCACCCAGATAGCTTTGAAAGAATCCTTTCCCAGCAAGTGCGGACCCCAGTTCGGGGGGCGCGCCACTCCGAAACTGACCACGTCCAAGAGTGGGGGTTGGTGGTAAGCGTCCACTGATCGGGGGTCCGCTCATACTTGCAACCTGCAGTATCCTTCCATCTGCAGGTGGGACCAACTCCAATCTCAATCCGGTCTGGCTGCTCCTCGAGCTCCAGCCGGAACCACCAAACGGGCCGCCTATAGGCAAAGGCCCGTGTCGGACTACGGTCCGACAATCTCAACAACAACAACAACATTGAGATTCATTCTGACCATTCTTCTTGAACAAGCGACACCTCCTCCTCCGCCTCTGCCTGGCTGCCTTCGCTTCTCCTCGCCTGCCTGGCGGTCCTCGCTCCCGCCATCCAGCATGGCGACCCACCAGCTGTCCTTCTCTGAGCATCCTCACCAACCAACTCTCATTCTGCCCATCTTCCTGAACAAGCACCTCCAGCACCAGACTGTCTATCATATAACTTATATTATCTAAGAAAACCACATTAGAGTTTCCTTCCATCCTGAGTGCTAGACAACATTAATATCTCTATACCCCTACAATATCGTATAGGCCTAGTTCCACAAACTCTCGCTACGTGTGGGAGCGCGGTCTTCCCTCAGACGACCTTGAACTCAGTCTCTCCAATGCCCGTGTCTCGTATGTGGTGTCAGTAGCATTTTACCGAATCCAGCTGGTATGAAACACGAGGTACCATATATATACTTCATTTTTAGTCCATATAACACGTGGACTTTGAACATATAATCAACGACCTCACCAGCCAGGAATCGAACCCTCGACCTACTGGGTGGGACTAGGGAACGCTACCGACCAACCCACAAGGACACTAAAAGCAGTCCTAGACTCTGTTATATTTCACACAAAGCCTGTTCATCGAGCTGATGGCGCCGTGAACCTCATTGGGAAACTGCCCGTGCCTCGTATGTGGTGTCAGTAGCATTTTACCGAACCCAGCTGGTTCGATTCCTTGCTCGTGAGGCCGTTGATTATATATATATATATATATATATATATATATATATATATATACTTCATTTTTAGTCCATTTAACACGCGGACTTTGAACATATAATCAACGACCTCACCAGCAAGGAATCGAACCCTCGACCTACTGGGTGTGACTAGGGAACGCTTACCGGCTAGGCCACAAGGACACTAAAAGCAGTTCTAGACTCTGTTATATTTCACACAAAGCCTGTTCATCGAGCTGATGGCGCCGTGAACCTCAATGGGAAACTGCCCGTGCCACTTATGTGGTGTCAGTAGCATTTTACCGAATCCAGCTGGTATGAAACGCAAGGTACATATATATACTTCATTTTTAGTCCATTTAACACGCGGACTTTGAACATATAATCAACGACCTCACCAGCAAGGAATCGAACCCTCGACCTACTGGGTGTGACTAGGGAACGCTTACCGGCTAGGCCACAAGGACACTAAAAGCAGTTCTAGACTCTGTTATATTTCACACAAAGCCTGTTCATCGAGCTGATGGCGCCGTGAACCTCAATGGGAAACTGCCCGTGCCACTTATGTGGTGTCAGTAGCATTTTACCGAATCCAGCTGGTATGAAACGTGAGGTACATATATATACTTCATTTTTAGTCCATTTAACACGCGGACTTTGAACATATAATCAAAGTCCGCGTGTTAAATGGACTAAAAATGAAGTATATATATGTACCTCGCGTTTCATACCAGCTGGATTCGGTAAAATGCTACTGACACCACATAAGTGGCACGGGCAGTTTCCCATTGAGGTTCACGGCGCCATCAGCTCGATGAACAGGCTTTGTGTGAAATATAACAGAGTCTAGAACTGCTTTTAGTGTCCTTGTGGCCTAGCCGGTAAGCGTTCCCTAGTCACACCCAGTAGGTCGAGGGTTCGATTCCTTGCTGGTGAGGTCGTTGATTATATGTTCAAAGTCCGCGTGTTAAATGGACTAAAAATGAAGTATATATATGTACCTCGCGTTTCATACCAGCTGGATTCGGTAAAATGCTACTGACACCACATAAGTGGCACGGGCAGTTTCCCATTGAGGTTCACGGCGCCATCAGCTCGATGAACAGGCTTTGTGTGAAATATAACAGAGTCTAGAACTGCTTTTAGTGTCCTTGTGGCCTAGCCGGTAAGCGTTCCCTAGTCACACCCAGTAGGTCGAGGGTTCGATTCCTTGCTGGTGAGGTCGTTGATTATATATATATATATATATATATGTAATATTCAGAAATTTCAGAGTAATTTCGAATGCCCCGCCATTAGCGGTACTGAGCGTTCAAGGTCGTCTGAGGGAAGAGAGCGCTCCCCGCACATAGTGGGAGATTGCGGAACTAGGCCTATATGATATTAAATGTAATTTACCGGATTAATAATGATGCGATTCATGAAGTTAAGGGACTATTATTGAATTTGAAATTATTATAGATCGTTTAGCAGTCTGAATAATGTTAAAGGGTGTCCCAAGGAGTTATTAGTTAGGCGGAAAATAGGTCACGTAGGCCTAAGCTAACGCCTTGAGAGGACACGAGGCGGGCTCTCTCTCAGTCCCGGATAGCACTCACACGAACAAGACGTCCCTGCGCGTCTGTCCCAGAAATAGTCACGTGGCCTAGTCACCTGTGCTGAAATATTGCAGTATAACAAGTAAGTCTCATTCGATCTCAGACAGGGTTAGATAGGGCAGTGATAAAGTAAACTAGAGCTAACAGTGAGTTCATTTCAGGGTTTCCGTGAGAACCCACTTGACTGAAGTTGACTGGAGTTGACCTGAGATTGACTGCCGTTTGAGACTGCCGTTGAGGATTGAGGGTGGCGATTGTCGCCATTGGACCGATCAAAGTAGGCCTGTCACTGTTTAGCGGGGTAGCAAAGGATCTCTTGAGTGAACGAGTGCTCCCGACAACTAAACGACACGGGACGCTAAAGCTTCTCTCAACTATTCATTGTAGAGTATTTAATTTCATATTTTATTACCATTTCCTTAGTGACTGATATAATTTTGTTGAGTGCCCTTAAGGCCTATTCATTGTAGAGTATTTAATTTCATGTTTATTACCATTTCCTCAGTGACTGATATAATTTTGTTGAGTGCCCTTAAGGCCTATTCATTGTAGAGTATTTAATTTCTCATTTTTATTACCATTCCTCAGTGACATATAATTTTGTTGAGTGCCCTTAAGGCCTATTCATTGTAGAGTAGGTAATTTCTTTTTTTGGTACCTAAGTGACTGATATTATTGTGTGAAAGCCTTTAAGGCCTGTTTCATGTGTGCACGGAACAGTTCTTAATACTTCAAATTTATTGTTGCCTGAGGTTCTAATAATTTTTATATCATGTATAACTTTTATTCCCCAGAGTAGTGTTTTAAGTTCAAGTTAAGAGGTGCGCATATTGGTGTACCATTATTGGATTGTGTTTGTAGTGTTGGAGGGAATATAAGTGTCTAAATGTAACAGTGTGTCTCATTCATCCCAGTCACAGATGCTATCCTTCCACGGGTCACGGACAATTTATTTTGTTTAGTAGTTTTAAGTGTTCTTGTGCTGGTTCGGGATTTTTCTCAAAGGGGCGCTTCCACTGCCATTACCATCTATTAGTTTTAAATAAACCCCAAGTCAAGTGAGAAATTAAAGTCCAGTAAATTCCGACCGGTTACAAATGGTAGCAGAGCGTAGTTAATTTTATTTCGTGACTGATAGTTCTGTGGTTGGGATAATGAACACCATCATGTGTTGGTTAGTAATGGTAGGGATTGAACTCGCACTGATGCTCATCCTTGTGCCCGGACTGAGTTGGTTAGGCTTGACAGTAGAGATGTGTATGAGGAGGAAGAGAGACGGCCGCGGGACCTTGGTACAGCTGAGAGAGGAGTTCGGAGACCTAAAGAGGGATTATCAAGCACAGGTAAACAGGTTCAAGTGGGAGTCTCAGGCACACATTCATCGGTTCAGGGAGGAAACAAGGGGTGAATGTCAGGCACACGTTCAGCAGTCAAGGAAGTGTGAGGTCTAAGTGGGAAAAATAGGGGTACGTAAGTAGTTCAGAGAGGTTGATCGAGCCCTCCAGCTGAGAGACAAGACGGAGCCGACTGATTACAGTTTAGGGTGCATGGTAATGAGGAAAGGCAGGTTGTCGAGGGTGAGTTGGAGGAGTTGTGAGTAGGGCAGGGGGGATTGGAGAGATGGTTAGGTCAGAGATGTGCGTTGAGTAGTGGTTGCTGTCATGAGCGGGATTGAGAGTACAGTTGTAATGTCCAGGGCCTCACTAACATGGACTGGTACATTGTCAGAGGGTTGGTCTGCCGGCATGAGGTTCGGAGACGTGGACTGAGTATTTTTTTGACACTGGTTCCTCTTAGCTCAAGGGCCAGGCAAAAGGAGAGAATGTTTGTTTTGGACTGTGTATTGTTTTGCCACTGGTTCCTCTTAGTTCAAGGGCCAGGCAAAGGAGAGCATGTTTGTTTGGGCTGGTATTAATTTTGACATTGGTTCTCTAGTTAAGGGCCAGGCAAAAGGGGAGCGTGATGGTCTGGTTGGTTATGAGTTGGGCTAGGAAGAAATGGGGAAGAAATGGAGTTGTTAGCTGTGAGTGGAATAGTACAGAGTTGAAGGTGGGGTCTAAGTTGTTCTCTCAGCACATGAGGGCAGTGCTGTTTTTCTTTTAGGGGGGTCGAGTGTTAGCAGGAGAGAAGAGAAGACGGGAATGCTGCGTTTAGCAAAAGGGGTAAGATGCAGTTTCTTAGAACAAATTTTAGGGGGGTCGTATGAATGGTCTTCTCAGCACATGAGGACAGTGCTGTCTTTTTTTAGGGGGGTCGATTGTAATATTCAGAAATTTCAGAGTAATTTCGAATGCCCCGCCATTAGCGGTACTGAGCGTTCAAGGTCGTCTGAGGGAAGAGAGCGCTCCCCGCACATAGTGGGAGATTGCGGAACTAGGCCAAAATGATATTAAATGTAATTTACTGGATTAATAATGATGCGATTCATGAAGTTAAGGGACTATTATTGAATTTGAAATTATTATAGATCGTTTAGCAGTCTGAATAATGTTAAAGGGTGTCCCAAGGAGTTATTAGTTAGGCGGAAAATAGGTCACGTAGGCCTAAGCTAACGCCTTGAGAGGACACGAGGCGGGCTCTCTCTCAGTCCCGGATAGCACTCACACGAACAAGACGTCCCTGCGCGTCTGTCCCAGAAATAGTCACGTGGCCTAGTCACCTGTGCTGAAATATTGCAGTATAACAAGTAAGTCTCATTCGATCTCAGACAGGGTTAGATAGGGCAGTGATAAAGTAAACTAGAGCTAACAGTGAGTTCATTTCAGGGTTTCCGTGAGAACCCACTTGACTGAAGTTGACTGGAGTTGACCTGAGATTGACTGCCGTTTGAGACTGCCGTTGAGGATTGAGGGTGGCGATTGTCGCCATTGGACCGATCAAAGTAGGCCTGTCACTGTTTAGCTGGGTAGCAAAGGATCTCTTGAGTGAACGAGTGCTCCCGACAACTAAACGACACGGGACGCTAAAGCTTTTCTCAACTTTACAAGGTCTGATTGGCTCACTCCCGTCCGCTTTATGGACGCACTGGGAGTACACTGAGGCTATCTGAGTAGACTAATGGTCACACACTGAGACCGTGAGTCTAGGCCTCTACGAGATACCTGGAGGAACATTTTCCCTCCCTTATTACGGGTGTAATTTAATAGTTTCTAGACAATTTTGATAATATTGTTTTGAATGTTTGTGCCATCAAGTGGAACCAGAGTGATACTGTGATTTGATTCTTTTAATGCCTCTGATTGTTCTTCATAATTCTGATCTCAGGTATAACCTTGTTCCCCAGAGTAGTGGTTAGGTTAGGTTAGGAAGTGTGCATCTGTTGGGGTGCTATAATTTTGTTGAGTGCCCTTAAGGCCTATTCATTGTAGAGTATTTAATTTCATATTTTATTACCATTTCCTTAGTGACTGATATAATTTTGTTGAGTGCCCTTAAGGCCTATTCATTGTAGAGTATTTAATTTCATGTTTATTACCATTTCCTCAGTGACTGATATAATTTTGTTGAGTGCCCTTAAGGCCTATTCATTGTAGAGTATTTAATTTCTCATTTTTATTACCATTCCTCAGTGACATATAATTTTGTTGAGTGCCCTTAAGGCCTATTCATTGTAGAGTAGGTAATTTCTTTTTTTGGTACCTAAGTGACTGATATTATTGTGTGAAAGCCTTTAAGGCCTGTTTCATGTGTGTACGGAACAGTTCTTAATACTTCAAATTTATTGTTGCCTGAGGTTCTAATAATTTTTATATCATGTATAACTTTTATTCCCCAGAGTAGTGTTTTAAGTTCAAGTTAAGAGGTGCGCATATTGGTGTACCATTATTGGATTGTGTTTGTAGTGTTGGAGGGAATATAAGTGTCTAAATGTAACAGTGTGTCTCATTCATCCCAGTCACAGATGCTATCCTTCCACGGGTCACGGACAATTTATTTTGTTTAGTAGTTTTAAGTGTTCTTGTGCTGGTTCGGGATTTTTCTCAAAGGGGCGCTTCCACTGCCATTACCATCTATTAGTTTTAAATAAACCCCAAGTCAAGTGAGAAATTAAAGTCCAGTAAATTCCGACCGGTTACATATATATATATATATATATATATATATATATATATATATATATATATATATATATATATATATATATATATATATATATATATATATATGTGTGTGTGTAATAATAATAATAATAATACCAATAATAATAATAATTAACGGTTTATTGAAAAAATTCTGCAGCCCGAAGGCTGAAAATATACATTGGACATACATGACTTATTACATGCATTGGTGGCTTAACAAAAGCCTTCATTAGAGAAAGGTAAAGGAACATACAGTGAACATACAGATTAATGTAGGTGTTGAACAGCAAACTCGTAGTGCAGTAACTCCCTCCCAGATGGTGTTATGAGGGGCCTCACGTGGTGTAGTAACTCCCTCACAGATGGTGTTATGAGGGGCATCACGTGGTGTAGTAATTCCCTAACAGATGGTGTTATGAGAGGCCTCACGTGGTGTAGTAATTCCCTCACAGATGGTGTTATGAGGGACCTCACGTGGTGTAGTAATTCCCTCACAGATGGTGCGATGAGGGACTTGACATGGTGTAGTAATTCCCTCACATATGGTGTTATGAGGGACCTCACGTGGTGTAGTAATTCCCTCACAGATGGTGTTATGAGGGACCTCACGTGGTGTAGTAATTCCCTCACAGATGGTGCGATGAGGGACTTGACGTGGTGTAGTAATTCCCTCACATATGGTGTTATGAGGGACCTCACGTGGTGTAGTAATTCCCTCACAGATGGTGTTATGAGGGACCTCACGTGGTGTAGTAATTCCCTCACAGATGGTGCGATGAGGGACTTGACGTGGTGTAGTAATTCCCTCACATATGGTGTTATGAGGGACATGTGGTGTAGTAATTCCCTCACAGATGGTGTCATATGAATGAGGTTTGGTCTTAGGCCTTCCTATCGTAGACGGATTAACACATTGCTGGATGTTGTTGGGTCTCACGGGCCGTTATCACTAGGTACCTGGGACCTCACTGTGTGAAGGTTAACTTGGGTACGACTGTTACTGTTGAGTTGTTCTCACTGACTTATGCACTGTTCACCACTGTTCACCTCTGTTTAACACTGGTTCCGTTCCTTTCCTAAATGAAATTGTAACTTCTGGCGAGAACTTGTTGATATTCCATTGGGGAGGAGGGTTCAGGGGAGGGGGTTGGTATGAGCCAACTTAACAGTTGATCTGGCTGCTCCGAGAGGAGCGTCAGGTATGTCTTGACCCTTCGGTGGTCAAGGATGTGTGTGTGTGTGTGTGTGTGTGTGTGTGTGTGTGTGTGTGTGCAAACAGCAATCACAAAGAAATTAGATTCCAGTTAGATTTTCAGGGCATACGTAAGGAAAATTCCACTGAAGTACCAGATTTCAGAAGGACAATCTTTGACAGTTTAAAGAGGCAGCTGAGAGAGGGGGTGTCGCGCTTGACCGTGAACCTGACAGATGACTCAGACCTGATAACGAGATCTGAGATTGCCGAGTTCACTGTGGTGGATGCAATCCAAGACAAGGTTCTTCAAACTCCAGAGCACGAGCAGTAGATATATTCAATAAGTGGTACAAGACTTGGCGTGATAGCCGACCGATACAGAAGCGGGCACAAGGGACCCCGGGCCGTATGTAGGCCGAGGCTGATCTGAGGGAAGTTATCTAGCTGGGCAAGGAGAGTTGCTAGACATCACTAGGACAATAAATGAGGTCCTCTAATTACTCGACTAGCGCGGTACAGACATAGTATATCGGGACATAGTAAGTGAACATAGGCATTAGACATAAGCATAGATATCAGACATGCTATGATAATATGGTAATACAGACATGTGAATAAATGGTACAATGAATGGTAACAGAGTCCTGCCGTCAGGCGTGTTCACATATCTTGGTACCCACATATCTATACACCTCCCTCCCCCTTTACGCTCGTAGTGCAATCTCGAGCGGCTACGGACTCTTTTTCCATTAGTCGGGGGGAGCTGCGAGGGACGATGGGGGGATCAACTGACGACCTTCGTTCCTGGTCTGGGCAAGGGGACACAGGGGACGGGGAGGAAGGTTCGTCACTAGAGGATGGCACTGGGCGGAGATGGCGTCTGTTTCGCCACCACACACGACCACTGGGGAGGCGGACTTGGTACGAACGAGACTCGCCACGGCCGATGACGACCCCGACCTTGTCCAAGCGGTGTGACGTCGGGTCCTGGATTCGTACTTGCTGGCCGACGGTCAACCTGGGAAGGGGGCGGGCGTGGGCGTCATAGTGGCTTGTCACTTGGGCCATCCGGGCAGCCTCACGGCGGTCACACTCGTCCGCCTTGATCTGCCATTCATCTAAGAAGGACTGGGGTCGGGCAGGCACACAAGTACGAAGGGGGCGGCCATACAACACCTGGGCAGGAGAGCGTCCGGCAGGGGTAGGGGTGTTACGGAGTTCTAGTAGGCCCCTGTCGAACTCCTCGCAGTCCAGGTTCCCCGTTGGTGCTGTCTTGAGGATGAGGTATTTTACGGACTTTACCGCTGCCTCGGCGTGGCCATTCGCCTGCGGGTAATGAGGGGAGGTGACGATGTGGTGGACGCCCCAGCGTTCGGCGAAGCTCTTGAACTCGTGGCTATTGAACGGGGGCCCACCGTCGGTTCGGAGGCGGAGAGGCACTCCGACTTCCCGGAAGAAGCAACAAAACATCCGGATGACCCTGGAAGAGGTGGTGTCCCGACCACAGGGAACTACCACGGGCCATCCAGAGAGCCTGTCGGCGACCACCAGGAAAGACTTTCCGGCCACATTAAAGAAGTCGGCGGACACGGACTCAAAGGGCCGCTTTGGGAGGTCATTGCACAGGTACGGCTCTTGTTGCTGGCTGGGCTGGAGTTGCTGGCAAGGCTCACAGGCCTCAACCGTGCTCTTAATATCGGCGTCAATACCAGGCCAGAAGACGGTCTGACGGGCTCTGCGCCTGGTGGCTTCAACGCCGCGGTGGCTGTCATGGAGGCGGGATAAGGTGCGCCGGCGGAGGGCAGCGGGGACGACGATCCTGGGGCCGTAAAACACCAGCTCTCCGTCCGCATAGAGGCTATCCCTTAGCTTCCAGAAGGGGAGGGTGGAGGCGTGAATGTCGTAGCGGTTGGTGGGGAATCCAGTGGAGACGTAGTCGAGGAGTAGGACGTATGCCGGGTCTTGAGCGGCGGCGATGCAAAGCTCCTGGAGAGTCCTATCGTCTTCGATGGGGGGCGTCGTCGTCATCTTGTCAGCAAGAGAAGTGGCTGTGTGTGTGTCACTAGAGACCGAACGTGAGCTGCGGCCGTGGTACAGTCGACTTCATCTTCAGGTGTGGGGCGACTAACAGGGGCTCGGGAGAGGGCGTCTGGTATGCACAGAAGCTTCCCGGCTCGCCACACAGCTGTAAAGACGTAAAGGGCGGTCTTCTCTTTGAGACGTTGGAGGCGAGGATTTTCGATGGGGTCCAACGTGTAGTGATTGAGGATGGGTATGAGCGGGCGATGGTCCGTCATGAGGGAGAAATGCCCAAGGCCGAACAGGTAAAGGCGGCACTTGGCCATAGCCCAGGCGACTGCCAGCATCTCTAGTTCGATGGTGGCGTATCTGGTCTCCGTGTCCGTCAAAAACCTGGAGCCACACTGAACTAAGCGCAGTCTACCCTGGCCGTGATCTTGAAGGAGGGCATATCCGAGGCCGTATAGACGGGAGGCGTCGGTCTGGAGGACCACTGGTAAGGACGGGTCGAAGGGTGCCAAGGCTGGTGGTGACAACAACGCCTTCTTAACATTCCTGAACGCTAAGTCGTGGTCAGGAGTCCAGAGGAAAGAGCGCTTGGGGCTCATGAGGGGGCGTAGAGGTTGGGCTGATGTGGCGATTTTAGGGGAGAAGTCGGCCAGCTGATTTACCAGGCCCATAAATGAGCGAAGGTCGGTCAGGTTCGGTGGAGTAGGGAAGTCCCTGATGGCCTTGACCTTCTCCTCATCAGCTGAGATCCCCTCTGGCGAGATGTTGTAGCCGCAGTAGTTAACTTGGGAGGCGGCTACCACAAATTTATCTTTATTCAGGGTGATACCATGGGCACGACATCTTGTGAGCATCAGATGAACTCGGTTCAAGTGGGCCGGGAGATCATCGTCGAAGAGCAGGATGTCATCTACGACCTTCACGCAGTTGGTGACACCCTGCAGAGCCATATCCCCACGGAGGCAGTACGCATCCCCCGTTGCTGCGAAGCCCATGGTTCCGCGGCAGTGTTGGAAGCGGCCGTGGGGCGTAATGAATGTAGTGAGGTGGCGGTCTTCTTCCGCCAGATCGACTGGCCAGTACCCATGTAGTGCATCCGCCGTGGTAAAGAACTTTGCAGACGGGGTGACGCTGCGGACTGCTTGGATGGGCGTAGGCGATGGATGGGCGGGACGGGAGACGGGCAAGTTGAGATGGGTGAGGTCCACTGTGATGCGAACACCTACAGGCTTGGGTGCCAAGACCATAGGGTGGCACCACTCGGAGGGCTCCTCACCGGCGTGTCTGATGATCCCCTGCTGCACCAGAGAATCGAGCTCCGCCTTCACCTTGTCCCGTAGGACAAAGGGGATAGGCCTGGGTGTGTGGGTGGCGAAAGGCGTCGCTCCAGGCTTGAGGTGGATTCTCATCGGGGGGCCTGTCATCTTCTTGAGCGGCGTGTTCTGGAGGTCGGACTTGGAGACAAGGACGTCGCTGAACTGGCGAAGAAAGAACTCCCGGGCGGCAGCAGGTGTGGTCATGGCTGAAACAGGTATCTCTGCACACCTGTTGAGGTGTGTCACGGCGAGGATGGGCTTTGGGAACTCGGATGAGACGATGGCCAAGTCCTGACAATGACCACATGACAAGAGAGGGGTTTGGATGCCCTCGTGGACGTGGACTGTGGCAAGGCAAGACTTGGGACCGAGCTGTAATGTTGCCTTGAAGCAACCCAAAGCTGGAGACATCGAGGACCCGTCCGCTGTGAGCACGTCGTTCATGGCTGTGGGTGACAGGCTACTCCTGGGAATGTTGAGGGCGTCCAGGTGTGTTGGTCCAATCACCGTGATGTCCGCGCCCGTGTCAGGTATCATCAGGAGGTTGGAAGAGTTGGTACCGTAGGACAGGCGAACAGTGACGGGCTTGGGGGACCTGTCACTCGAGGCATCATCCACGCGTAAGCATCCTTTGTTGTTCTTGGGAGACGGTGAAGAGACGTTTTGACCTGGAGATGGAGGCTTCTTGGTGGACCCGCAACGCTTGGCGAAGTGTCCTTGCTTGTTGCAAGCGTTGCATGAGGCCTTGTTGGCGGGACATCGAGGTGTGCGGGGCCAATGGCCTTGAAACCCGCAGTTTCGACATGTACTATCAGCCGCAGGGCACTTTCCTGGACCGTGCTGGCGCTGACAGCTTCTGCAGGATTCGGGAGAAAAAACTGGTGACTGTGACGGGGGCTGTGGAGAGGACGCCGTCTGCATCTGGCGTTGATTCCTCTTGTAGGTGGAGACGGCGTGAACTTGAGATGGCGATGAGTGTATAGCTGAGGCAGCCTCTCTTGTGGCCTCATACGACCTGCAATAGGTGACGAAGTCGGTGAGGGGAGAGGCGGCGTCGAGGGTGAGGAGTTTCTGAAGCAGGTCCTTGTCACGTACACCCATCAGCAAGATCATCTTGAGCTGGATCTCAGCACAGGTTACAGGATCGCCTGTACATAGGTCCACCTCGGCTGCTAGGTCCTTAAGTCGTGCGTAGAAGTCTGAGAATGATTCCCCAGAAGCTTGTTTGCAGGATAGCAGTTCCCTACGACGCAAAGCTTCATTGCGGAGGCCACGGAAATGACTCTGCAAGGCGTCTAAGACCTCTTTCACTGACATGGAGGAGTCAGGGGAAATGGCTAGCGTGTGCTCTAGGAGGCGTTGGACATCAAGGGAAATGCACGATCTTAATTGGATGAGTTGTTTATGAGGGGGCATTCGGTTGAGGTCAGACATGACAGCAAAGTCTTCGAAACGACGTCGCCATTGACGGTATGCTTGATATGTTGCATCAGATTGAAGAGGTGGGGGGCTGGTAACTGAAGACTCGCTGTGCAGGGGTGTGCTCGGGACGGCAAGCGGTGGAGGAGGCACGGAGAGGTCGACGAGAGTTGAGACTGGAGCAGGTGGTTGAGAAGGCACTGAGGTATACCCAAGGGGGCTAGGTGACGTGTGAGGAGGCGTTGTCTGAAGGATAGATGAAGAGGCTGAAGCTGGGGAATTGGTTGTGGCAGCTGGTGAAGTCGTCCTCGTTGCCAGGAATTCCAATAGTCCCAGGAATTTGTGGTTATCAGCTTGGTGTTGTTGTTGAAGTTGAAGACGGTAAGCTGATTCCTCTGACTGTCTTGACAATTCCTCTTGACGTCTTGACAATTCCTCTTGACGTCGTTTTTCCTCCTCTAATTGACGTCTTTGGGCTTCCTTCTCTTGGGAAACTTGTAGGAAGTGAAGTAACTGACGTATATCCTCGCTCCCATCCTTTGAATTTGGCGCGCCCGGCGTGTGAGGCGTGAGGGGGGGTGGGGGGGTCTGTGAGGCTTCGTCTTCCTCATAATCCTCATCTAAATTTCCCGGCAAATCGTCGTGGTCAGACATCTCGTGTTTGGTATGGTTGCGATGGGAAAGACAAGGAGAATAAGTTGGAGTGCTATGTTTTCGTCAATGTACTTGCCTAAGTGCAGGAACTGGCGGGCAAGTAGAAGAGTATTGACTGTAATATTTGTGAAGTGAGAGGAGGCATTGGCAGAGGTGTATTCGCCCGGGCGCCCGGGCGAGAGGCTGGTGATGACTCAGTGGGGGGGAGGGAGTCAGTCAGTGGCTTGCGGGCCTACGTGGACGAGGGGTGTATGCCGGAGGTGCTGTCTTGGAGACTGGGCTGAAGGCGTTTCTGCTACCTGTAGGGCCGCAGAGACATAGCAAACAGACATGAAAGGCACTGCACTTCACTTAGGGCACTTCACAAGGTCACAAAGCACTTTAAATCCAGGGGCACTGTGGAGTATATCTTCTGGGCGGGAAACAGAGGAGGCCGGGGAACAGACTAGGCCGGCTTTTGCGACTTGTAAACTGTCGTGTTGGAGCTACTCAACTGCGCCATGTGGTGGATGCAATCCTAGACAAGGTTCTTCAAACTCCAGAGCACGAGCAGTAGATATATTCAATAAGTGGTACAAGACTTGGCGTGATAGCCGACCGATACAGAAGCGGGCACAAGGGACCCCGGGCCGTATGTAGGCCGAGGCTGATCTGAGGGAAGTTGTCTAGCTGGGCAAGGAGAGTTGCTAGACATCACTAGGACAATAAATGAGGTCCTCTAATTACTCGACTAGCGCGGTACAGACATAGTATATCGGGACATAGTAAGTGAACATAGGCATTAGACATAAGCATAGATATCAGACATGCTATGATAATATGGTAATACAGACATGTGAATAAATGGTACAATGAATGGTAACAGAGTCCTGCCGTCAGGCGTGTTCACATATCTTGGTACCCACATATCTATACATTCACGACAATTTAAATAATGAGTTACTTAATGCACAAAGGCAGAACATACCATACAAAAAACTCAGATCAGACAACAATGACCCTAAATGGATAAATAATTATTTAAAGAACATCATTGGTCAAAGGAAGGCTATAGGTAGAAGGATAAAGCGTGGCGAAATTTACCCCGAGGATTATTATAAGACATTGGCGAGTAGGGTTAAAACCGAGATAAGGAAAGCCAAGAGGAATAATGAGGTAAGGATAGCAAGGGAGGTGAAGACAAACCCCAAAGGATTCTACCAAATTTATCAAACTAAAACACGAGAAAAGATTGGACCAATACGGTCAGATACCGGCGAGCTCACTGATAACGACGGATAAATGAGCAATAATTTGAATAAATATATTTCAACAGTTTTCACCACTGAAAATTTAAACATCATACCCGAGGCACCAACTCTATTCAGAGATAGCGAAGAAAACAAATTAAGCGAGATAGGAGTGACTAGTAAAGATGTTAGTAAGCAAATAGACAAACTAAAGCCAAATAAGTCACCTGGTCCCAATGAGATATTTGCCAGAATATTAAAGGAATGTAAGGAAGAGCTTAGTATGCCCTCAGCAAAGTTGTTTAACATGTCATTAAAATCAGGTGTAGTACCAGAATCCTGGAGGATAGGGAATGTAATACCGATTTTCAAGAAGGGGGACATATCACTATCCTCTAACTACCGCCCAATCAGTCTAACATCAATAGTAGGCAAATTGCTGGAAGTGATCATTTCAAACTCTATATGAAATCACCTGGAGAAGCACTGATTGATCAATGATCCCCAGCATGGCTTCACAAGAGGACGTTCATGTCTAACTACTCTATTAATATTCTTTTCATCAGTTTTCGAATCCGTGGACGAGGGGCACAATTATGATGTGGTATATGTCGACTTTATCAAAGCCTTCGACAGAGTCCCCCACGAAAACTAATTAGAAAGGTAGAAGCACATGGCATCAAAGGTAACATCCTTAAATGGATTAGGGCGTGGTTACAGGATAGGAAACAGAGAGTGAGCATTAACGGCACTAAATCTCATTGGAGCAACGTCACTAGTGGAGTTCCCCAAGGTACCGTACTTGGACCATTATTATTTATTATATACATAAACGACATAGATATCGGCATAGACAGCAACATAAGTAAATTTGCTGATGACACTAAAATAGGACGTGTTATTAAATCTGACGAGGACTCCGCAAAACTACAGGAAGATCTAAACAAATTTTTCGAATGGTCTGAAAAATGGCAGATGAAATTCAACGTGGACAAATGTAAAGTACTCAGTATAGGAGATGTAAACAGGGAAACCAGATACCAGATGAACAACGATGCCATAGAGAAATCCGACTGCGAGAGAGATTTAGGAGTAATGATAAGTAGGAACCTCAAGCCAAGTAAACAATGCGTTTTTGCTCGTAACAAGGCTAATAAAGAACTTGGGTTCATACAAAGGAGTGTTAGTTACAAGACTAGCGAGGTCATCCTAAAACTGTATCTTGAGCTTGTGAGACCACACCTGGATTAAGCAGTTCAGTTCTGGTCACCGTATTACAGGATGGATATAGAATCTTTGGAAAGAATTCAGAGGAGAATGACAAGATTAATCCCGGGCATTAGGAACCTTGAGTATAGAGACAGGTTAAAGCATCTTAATTTGCACTCCCTCGTGAGACGTAGAGCGAGGGGCGACCTGATAGAGGTATATAAGTGGAAGTCAGGGCTAAACAAAGGGGACATTACAAAGGTACTCAAACTATCCAACCAGGAGCGAACTTGTAACAATGGTTTTAAATTAGACAAATTTAGATTTAGGCGTGAAATAGGTAAATACTGGTTTGGAAACAGAGTAGTGGATGAATGGAACAAGTTATCAAATATCATCATTAACTCGAATACGCTGAATTGCTTCAAACATAGGTTGGATGCTTATATGAGCAATAGGGGTTGGGTGTAAACGGGACTGCCCAGTATGGGCCAATAGGCCGGCTGCAGTTTCCTCCATTCTTATGTTCTTATGTGTGTGTGACCTTGGCCGTGTGGGAAACGAGTGGCCATCAGTTGTGTTTGTGTGAGTAATGTCCTTCATGGTTTTCAGAGCTGTAAAAATAACTGTTGTTCTGGGCTATCGCTCTCCTTCTAAACACACACACACACACACACACACACACACACACACACACTTGTTATCTGTAGAATGTCAAGTGGATATTTCGTTATTTTCTTCTCTTTTTTACTTTAATCTTATAGTTTTGTTGCAGTTTATATACCCTATAGAGACATGCGATTAAAAGATAAAATAGATAATGTGTGTCCATTTGTGTATTGAGGTGGTCAGTTCGGGCAGCACATTCACCAACAGATGTTATTAAATAAAGTTCTGATGTTGTCTTGTTTCCGTGTGTTGATGATGTCACTGAGGTAGATGAGCAATACGGAGTAACTGGACTACAATAGATAGTATATGACGTATAATAACGGTTTTTCACAAATACCTTCGTAACGATTAATGAACCACTGTTAAGTAAAATAAAATCACAGGATTCTGGCATTCTTAAAGATGGTGTATAGAAGGCTTGTGTTCGACTCATTTGTGGGACCTTATCACAGGGTGACATAAACACCGTTAGGGCGCTGGGAAAGATGGCATATGCACTTACCCAAACATATTTTCATGTTTCAAGCATGCTTGTGTGGGTGTGTGTGTGTGTGTGTGTGTGTGTGTGAGTGTGCTGTGTGAGAATTATAAGTGATATGACCACCAAGCGTGTATATAAGAGGACGATGACCTTCCTCCCGCAGTTGTTTCTTCCCCATCAGACATGGCATGTATCCCGGTGAAGACCTGCTTGTTGGGGGCCTTCACTCTCACTCTCCTCCATACAGGTATTTCACACTTCAGTCCATCGGTAATGAACTTTTTTCGACGACGAGTTGAGAGAGCGATCATCGCTTGTGAAGTTATTCTTTCGTCAAAGACGACGTTGTTGCTCTAGCACGGTGGAAATTTCTCTATTATCTAAGGACAAGATAGGTGTGATTCAACTTATTTTGATAGTGTTGGGTTACAGGGGCAGCAGTGACTCAGTGTGACAATGTGGTGATCGTCAACGAATGGCAGACCGGATACCAGGCAAACTTTGTTGATAAAGCTCCTGTGGATATTAAGCCTGACAATGGTGGCCTAACTATGCAGTGGACTTTCAGCGCCCCCGTAACTTTCCTGGAGGTAAGTTTATGCTGTTTTTTTTTCGTGATCTGATATAACTGTGCTGTAAATTACCAGAGTTCACTGAAAGTACTGAATGTCTTTTTATATGGAGGAGTGGCGAGGAGTAGGGTTATTGATAATAAGTAAATTTTCAATACTTACAATAAAAATCTTTTGTTCGAGTGTAGGCTATTTAGTTTCATAACTGCTCATGATAAAGGAATTTTGAGAGTGGGGAAGTACTAAATGCAATCTTTAAGACATGATGTTTGGTTTTGAAGTGAAATATTTCAAAGGACAGCTTTATGACCTTAACAGATATATGTAACGGTGCTGCTGATTTTAATTGTACGGGCACTTGACAATACAAAAGAAGATATAATATAAATTTTGATATGTCATGAAGTCATATTATTCCTGGTAATCTGAAGTATGTGTGTTTTTCGTGACAGTTTTTCCAGGGACCGACGGTCCAGGTAGATGAACGACACTTTACCCTCACCAGCCAAACTGTCAATTTGCACGAAGACGATGACTTTATTTTCACCTTCCTGGTTCACTTCGCTGGAGATAAAGCGATTCTCGTTAGTGAGACGTTGAACGGCATCCCCATCTGCAGTACGTGCCGCTACTTGTATTTATGTCTAGAGTCATCAGGCTACCAATAAAAAAACATATATCTGCAAATAAGAAACATAGAAATAAACGTGAAATTAACAGTGGATAGGTAAATTAAATATTGACTCATAAATTTCATGGACCATTTTCTGGAGTCGGGCTGAATGTTGAATGGATGAGAAGTTATTAATCTGCTATGGCTACCTGTGGTGTAATGGTCAGCATACTCGTCTGGCAAGCGAGCCAACCCGAGTTCGATCCGAGTTCGATCCGCGGGCAGGGTGAAACTGTGGGCAAGTTTCTTTACGCCATTTGCGTTTGTCTACCCAGCAGTAAATGGGAACGAAACTGGTTGTTAATCGATTTGAGGATCGCATTCCGGGGTAATGGTTAGCCAGTGCAGTTGGCGAGTTGTTCGGTCTTCTTGGACTATTCCTTGACACTGGGTCATGCAGATCGTTAACTTAGAGTGTGGTTGTTGTGTTGGCGACAGCTTCTACACCTGCACCTCGACATTACTAACTTCGACATTAGTAATGTCGAGGTAAGGAACGAACTTGCTAACAGAGCAGACGCAAGGAAAATCCACTGAAGTCCCAGATTTCAGAAGGGCAAACTTTGATAGTTTGAAGAGGCAGCTGAGAGAGGGGGCATCGCTCTTGGGGGTGAATTACGTGACTTCACACAGTGTACCCACAGAGAGGGACACCACCTTACATGGGGACCTGATAACCAGATCTGAGGTTGACGAGTTCCACAACAATTTAAATAATGAGTTACTTTATGCAAAAAGGCAAAACATACCATACAAAAAACTCAGATCAAACAACAATGACCCTAAATGGATAAATAATTATTATAACGTGTAAGAAAAGCAAAGAGGATTAATGAAATGAAGATAGCAAAGGTGACGAAGGCAAACCCCAAGGGATTCTATCAAAGTATGAAACTAAAACACGAGAAAAGATTGGACCAATACAGACAAATACCAGCAAACTAACTGATAACGACGGAGAAATGAGCAGTAATTTGAATAAATATTTTTCAACAGTTTTCACAACCGAAAATTTAAACACGATACACGAGGCCCCGACTCTATACAGAAATAGTGAAGAAAATATATTAAGCGAGAAATAAGTGACTAGTAACGATGTTAGTAAGCAAATAGACAAACTAAAGCCTCATAAGTCACCAGGTCCCGATGAGATATTTGCCAGAGTATTAAAAGAATGTAAGGAGGAGCTTAATATGCCCTTAGCAAGGAATGTAAGGAAGAGCTTAGTATGCCCTTGCCAAAATTGTCTAACATGTCTTTAAAAACGGGTGTAGTACCAGAATCCTGGAGGATAGCTAATGTAATACCGATTTTCAAGAAGGAAAGATAGATTACTATCTTCTAACTCCCGCCCAATCAGTCTAACATCAATCGTAGGCAAATCACTGGAAGCAATCATTTCAAACTCTATTCGAAATAACCTGGAGAAGCACAAGTTGATCAATGATTCCCAACATGTCTTCACAAGCGGGCTTTCATGTCTAATTTATTAACATTCTTTTCATCTGTTTTCGAGTCAGTGGACGAGGGGCACAATTATGATGTGGTATATCTCGACTTTAGCAAAGCCTTCGACAGAGTCCCCCACGAAAGACTAATAAAAAAAGTCGAGGCTCATGGCATTAAAGGATATATTCTAAAATGGATTGGGGCGTGGTTGAAGAACAGGAAACATCGAGTGAGCATTAACGGCACTAAATCTCATTGGAGCAACGTCACTAGTGGAGTTCCCCAAGGTACCGTACTTGGACCATTATTATTTATTATATACATAAACGACATAGATATCGGCATAGCAGCAACATAAGTAAATTTGCTGATGACACTAAAATAGGGCGTGTAATTAAATCTGACGAGGACTCCGCAAAACTTAAAGAAGATCTAAACAAATTTTTCCAATGGTCTTAAAAATGGCAGATGAAATTCAATGTAGACAAAAGTAAAGATAATCAGTATAGGAGATGTAAACAGGGAAACCAGATACCAGATGAACAACGATGTTATTGAGAAATCCGACTGCGAGAAAGATTTAGGAGTAATGAGAAGTAGGAATCTTAAGCCAAGTAAACAATGTGTATTTGTTCGTAACAAGGCTAATAAAGTACTTGAGTTCATACAATGGAGTGTTAGTTGCAAGACTAGCGAGGTCATCCTAAAATTATCTTGCGCTTGTGAGACCTCCTCTACGATTACGCACTTCAATTCTGGTCACCGTATTACAGAATGAATATAGAATCCTTGGAAAGAATTCAGAGGATAATGACAAGACTCATCCAGGGCATTAGGAACCATGAGTACGGAGACAGGCTAAAGCATCTTAATTTGCACTCCCTCGAGAGACGTAGAATGAGGGGCGAAATGATAGAGGTGTATAAATAGAAGTCAGGGTTAAGCAAAGAGGACATTACAAAGGTACTCAAATTATCCAATCAGGAGCGAGCTCCTAACAATAGATTTAAATTAGACAAATTTAGATTTAGGCGCAAACTAGGTAAACATTGGTTTGGAAATAAAGTAGTGGACAAGTGGAACAAGTTATCAAATATCATCATTAACTCGAATACGCTGGATAGCTTCAAACATAGGTTGGATGGATATATGAGCAATAGGGGTTGGGTGTAAATGGGACTGCCCAGTATGGGCCAATAAGGTCGCTGCAGTTTCCTCCATTCATATGTTCTTATGTTGTTAAACAAATTCACGCCTAGGTGGCCCTTGGGTCGGTCACCCTCGATTTGTCTTCCATTGCTATATATATATATATATATATATATATATATATATATATATATATATATATATATATATATATATATATATATATATATATATATATATATACAGTAGTGTATCCTAACATATACTAACCCAAATAATCAGGTAGTAGGTAGTAAGGAGGTACCAATCAGGGAGGTACTACCGCCTGGGAAGATATTGGAAGCATAATGTATTGTCTAATGGTAAACCCTGCTGCCATATGCATCACGAAAATTGTGACCAAGTCCGAGGTTGCTGATTTGACTTTCTGCCTCATTTGCACACTATTGCAGGGTTTCAATTGTTTCTCTTTCTTAGACAACACAACATACATAATGTGTATCGTTTCTCACTTTTGATTAATTTTTTCGTTTTTGTATTTATTTATGGTTATTATTATTATTTTTATTATTTTATTTGTATTTATGTGTTATTAATTTTATAAGTAATAATAATAATAATAATAATAATAATAGTAATAATAATAATAATAGATATTATTATTATTATTATTATTATTATTATTATAATATATAATAATATTATTATAATAATTATAATAATTATAATTTTATAATAATAATAGATATTATTATTATTATTATTATTATTATTATTATTATTATATTATTATTATTATTATTATCATTTTTATTCTATTTTCGCCCCCTAGGCCCTGCTGTGGGTCATTGACCTGTGCCCGGGTGGGCTGATCCCCGTAAAAAAAAAAAAAATAATAAAACCTCCGCCCATATTTCATCACCTGATACTCATTTCTTCTTCTCCCTCACTTTCAGATGCCACGGGTACCACACCTATGCCCGTAGTCACCACAACTGAGCCCGTTGTCATTACAACTGAGGCAGTGATCACTACAACTGAGGCCGTGATCAGTACAACTGAGGCAGTGATCACTACAACTGAGTCTGTGGTCACTACAACTGAGCCCGTGATCACTACAACTGAGTCTGTGGTCACCACATCTGAGGCCGTGATCACTACAACTGAGCCCGTGGTCACTACAACTGAGCCCATGTACACGACGCTGACGCCGGAGGATAACCCCTGTGAAGCAACTGGTATGAAGCCGTACGACTACAGTCAGGTCAGTACCTCTGTAACGTTTCTCTGTTGGTAATTTTGAAGCAGAGAATCTCATATTAAGGTGACCGCTGGTCACAAATTGGTGAAATCATCACAATGAAGTTTGAGGTATTTTTGTTTAGGTTCAAGGTTATTAATTCTGTTATACATGAAATCTTAATCTGAGCCTTTATATTTTCCTCTTTTCACCGTTATTCTCTCTCCCTCAAATTCCAGTATCTGTTTTCACCCTGTACTGTACTACTTGCTCTCTACCCTTCATGCCTTCATTTACTTTTACCTATCTAATCTCTAGCTCATTTTATTTTGTTCCATGTATCTCATCTCTCTCCATCCGCCTCGCCTAACGTTTATCACTTGTCGCCTCTCACCCTCAGGTGCTATGCATGTCGTACTTGTTCTACGAGGCCCAGCGGTCAGGTCCTCTGCCTTCCGATATGCGCATCACCTGGCGCGGCGACTCTGGTCTTGACGATGGCTCTGACAACAACGTAAACCTTACTGGCGGCTACTACGCTTGTAAGGATATATACACACACATATATATATATATATATATATATATATATATATATATATATATATATATATAGATATATATATATGTATATGTGTATATATTTATCTTTATATATATATATATACATCTTTATCTTTATATATATATATATATAAATATATATATATATATATATATATAGAGAGAGAGAGAGAGAGAGAGAGAGAGAGAGAGAGAGAGAGAGAGAGAGAGAGAATATAAAAAATGGAGGAAACTACAGCGGGCCTATTGGCACATACTGGGCAGTCCCGTTTGTAGTGCAATACACTATTTCCAAATCAGTGCTTACCTATCTCGCCCCTAAATCTAAATTTGTCTAATTTAAAACCATTACTACGAGCTCGTTCCTGGCTGGTTAATTTAAGAACTTTATTATATCACATTTGTTTCACACTGCCTTCCATCTATACACTTTAGTAATATCGCCCCTCACTCTACGTCTCTCGAGGGAGTGTAAATTCAGATGCTTTAATCTGTCTCTATACTCATAGTTCCTAATGCCCGGGATTAGTCTTGTCATCCTCCTCTGTATGCTTTCTAGAACCTCGATATCCAAAACTGAACTACATAATTCAAGTGATCTCACAAACGTAAGATATATTTTTAGGATAACATCGCTAGTCTTATAACTAACACTCCTTTGTATGTACCCAAGTACTTTGTTAGGCTTGTTTTGAGCAAATACGCATTATTGTCTTGTTTTAAGATTCCCCCTTATCATTGCCCCTAAATCTTTCTCACGGTCGGATTTCTCTATATCAACGTTGTTCATCTGATATCTGGTCTCTGTTTACATCTCCTAGGTTAAGTACTTTACATTTGTCTACATTAAATATCATCTGCCAATTTTTAAACAAAGAGAAAAACTTGTTTACAACCGACTTCAGTTTCGCGGAGTCGTCGTCAGATTTAATTACACGCCCTATTTTAGTATCGTAAGAAAATTAACTATGTTGCTGTCTACGCCTATATCTATTTCGTTTATGTATAAAATAAATAGTAATGGTCCAAGTACTGAGCCTTGCGGTACTCCACTAGTGACGTCACCCGAATAGGATTTAGTGTCACCACGCCCTAATCCAGTTTAGAACACCTCCAATTCCATGTGCCATCACTTTACAAATTTGTCTTTCATGGGGGACCCAGTCGAAGTCTTTGGTTAAGTTGAGGTAAATCATATCATAATCGTGCCCACCATTCACTGATTCGAAAACAAGTGAAAAGAATGATAATAGATTTTTCAGACATGAATGCTTCACTTGTGAAGCCATGCAGGGAATCATTGATCAATTTGTGTTTCTCCAGGTGATTTCCAATTGAGTTTGAAATTATTGCTTTCACTAATTTACCTACAAAGATGTTAAACTAATTATATGGTAGTTTGAGGGTAGTGATCTAACTCCCTTCTTGAAAATCGGTATAAGACTCGCTATCCTTCAACATTCTGGTACTACACCTGTTTTTAATGACACGTTAAACAAGTTAGCTAAAGTCATTTCAAGTTCTTCTTTACTTTCCTTTCATACTCTAGTAAATATCTCTTCGGGACCTGACGGCTTATTAGGTTTTAGTTTATCTATATGTATACTAACATCATTCCTACTTATTACTATCTTGCTTATTCTAGTTTCTTCACCATCTCTGCAGATAGTCTGTTATCATGTTTAAATTTTCTGCTGGAAAAACTGATATTGACTTGCAATATCTGTCAACACTGCAGTTGACGCTACCTGCCCTTGACAACCATTCATTGCCTACTCTCCTTATAGGCAGGACACCCCCTAATCTGTAAAATAGCTGCCTTGAACTTATCAAAGACCTGCACTGAGGCAGATAATAAGGTTGTTCCCATTACCAGATAAGATATTGTCCATCCTATCAACTATATCCTCCACCCCAGCTTCTGGCAAGCACACTCTCATCTTATTCCTGTTTTAGTACATAGCACTCGATCTAGGTACCTTACCTGAGAGAGAGAGAGAGAGAGAGAGAGAGAATACTCAAACAAAAAAATGCACCAAATGAACAGTTGCTTAAAACTTTTTCTCCTTGTACAGCTGGTGACCACGTCAAGGTCGGGTTTCCAATGGCTTACACGGCCACTGTACTGGCTTGGGGACTCATAGATTTCGCTGACGGCATTAAGGCTGCAGGTGAGTCTTACAGTTTTGCTTCTTGTAAATCTTGTTGGTGAAGTGAGCATACTTATACTGTATGTAAATGCACTTAAAAATGGCTAAATGTGCATGCAAATATGCAGCAAGATGAGAGGATATATGAACTTAAATATCCATTTTAAAATACGTTAATAACTTACTTTTCCATGTATTTTCGCAGTAAATCTATTGTCCTACACAGGATGTCGCTGTAAGTAGGATTTCTCAATAAAGGATTAAAAAAAAAAATAAGCTAAACTAGTAGTAACTTATTTCACTGTGTATGCTACACGCTCGTTAACAAACAAATCACTGTGATTAGATCATATTATTCAGTCAAAATATAACATTCTAAGGAAAACTAAGTGATCATTTCAGTGGGGGGATAAATCACAACTGTACCTCTGTGTAAGGAACCAAAAAGGGAACCGGTGGAGCCTGTGCATCTGTTATACACTGGCGTCGTTTGGCTGAACACAAACCCATCACGTACAGTTCTTGTCCAATTGGCCAACCAATCATGGTTGGTCAATTGGTAGGCAGCTGTTAAACAGGGAAGTACTACCGCCTGGGAAGATATTGGAAGTATTGTCTAATGATAGACCTGCTGCCATATGGCACCACAGAAATTGTGACCAAGTCCCAACATACAGTACATATATCGTTTCTAACTACTTTCGGACATTATGACTTTAAGATATCAGAAAATAATTAATGATATATTATAATGTCTAAGAATTAAAAAAAAATGCTTTATAAAACCAAAACTATACAGTATATGCATATTCCCTTTACTACATATGCAAATGCACATTGTACGGGCCTTGGTAAAAGGAATTATATTCCAAGAGTAAAGACTAAATATGTTCACAATTTTGTAGTGAATACTTTCTATGCCTTTCTTTATGAACCACGTGAGAGGACACACAATACTTTTCTGGGCGATGACAAGTGTCAGACTATAACTTTAGGGACAGTGTTATGAGAGACACATGACCCTGGTGTGTCTCTCAGGGACAGTGTTATGAGAGACGCATGACCCTGGTGTGTCTCCCAGGGACAGTGTTGTGAGAGACACATGACCCTGGTGTGTCTCCCAGGGACAGTGTTGTGAGAGACGCATGACCCTGGTGTGTCTCCCAGGGACAGTGTAGCGAGAGACTCATGATCTTGGTGTGTCTCCCAGGGACAGTGTTATGAGAGACACATGACCCTGGTGTGTCTCCCAGGGACAATGTTGTGAGGGACGCATGTTCCTGGTGTGTCTCCCAGTGACAGCGTTGTGAGAAACTCATGACCCTGATGTGTCTCCTAGGGACAGTGTGGTGAGAAACTCATGATCCTGTTGTGTCTCCCATGGACAGTGTAGTGAGAAACTCATGATCTTGGTATGTCTCCCAGGGATAGTGTAGTGAAAAAAGAATGATCCTGGTGTGTCTCCCATGGACAGTGTAGTGAGAAACTCATGATCTTGGTGTGTCTCCCAGGGACAGTGTAGTGAAAGACGCATTATCTCGGTGTGTCTCCCAGGGACAGTGTAGTGAAAGACGCATGATCTCTTTGTGTCTCCCATGGACAGTGTAGTGAGAAACTGATGATCCTGGTGTGTCTCCCAGGGACAGTTTTGTGAGAGACGCATGATCCTGATGTGTCTCCCAGGGACAGTGTTGTGAAAGACGCATGATCTTGGTGTGTCTCCCAGGGACAGTGTTGTGAAAGACGCATGATCTTGGTGTGTCTCCCAGGGACAGTGTTGTTAGAGAAGAATGATCCTGGTGTGTCTCCCAGGGACAGTGTAGTGAAAGACGCATGATCCTGATGTGTCTCCCAGGGACAGTGTAGTGAAAGACGCATGATCCTCATGTGTCTCCCAGGGACAGTGTAGTGAGAAACTGATGATCCTGGTGTGTCTCCCAGGGACAGTTTTGTGAGAGACGCATGATCCTGATGTGTCTCCCAGGGACAGTGTAGTGAAAGACGCATGATCCTGATGTGTCTCCCAGGGACAGTGTAGTGAAAGACGCATGATCTTGGTGTGTCTCCCAGGGACAGTGTAGTGAAAGACGCATGATCTTGATGTGTCTCCCAGGGAGAGTGCTGTGAGAGACTCATGATCCTGGTGTGTCTCCCAGGGACAGTTTTGTGAGAGACGCATGATCCTGATGTGTCTCCCAGGGACAGTGTAGTGAAAGACGCATGATCCTGATGTGTCTCCCAGGGACAGTGTTGTGAGAAACTCATGATCTTGGTGTGTCTCCCAGGGAGTGTTGTGAGAGACTCATTATCCTGATGTGTCTCCCAGGGAGAGTGCTGTGAGAGACTCATTATCCTGGTATGTCTCCCAGGGAGTGTTGTGAGAGACTCATTATCCTGATGTGTCTCCCAGGGACAGTTTTGTGAGAAACTCATTATCCTGGTGTGTCTCCCAGGGAGTGTAGTGAGAGACTCATTATCCTGATGTGTCTCCCAGGGAGAGTGCTGTGAGAGACTCATGATCCTGGTGTGTCTCTCAGGGACAGTTTTGTGAGAGACGCATGATCCTGATGTGTCTCCCAGGGACAGTGTAGTGAAAGACGCATGATCTTGGTGTGTCTCCCAGGGACAGTGTTGTTAGACGCATGATCCTGATTTGTCTCCCAGGGACAGTGTTGTGAGAAACTCATTATCCTGGTAAGTCTCCCAGGAAGTGTTGTGAGAGACTCATTATCCTGTTGTGTCTCCCAGGGACAGTGTTGTGAGAAACTCATTATCCTGATGTGTCTCCCAGGGACAGTGTGATAAAAAAAAAAAAAATAATAATAATAATAATAATTATAATAATTAACGGTTTATTGAAAGAACATAGCAGCCAGAAGGCTGAAAATATACCGTTACATAATTGGGGAATGGGTTTCTTGATTTACAAATAATATAAAAGTAGCATAAGTGATACAAATATGATATATAATAAATAGATGGGAGAAGCTCAAACTAGAGTGCATTTCAACTTAATGACAGTGCAAAAAGTAGGATTTACTGGGAGTGAATACACTTGTTTATTACAAGTTATATATAATTTTTACAATGGTTGGGACTGGGCTGTTCTTATAGCGATCAGTTCGTGCTCGTATGGGATGGATGCGGTTGTGGTGTCGGACAGCAATTCTCGGGCGAGGGATCTCAGGTGGTAGTAGGAGCCGGTGTCGAAGATGGTGCAGAAGCTTCTCACCAAATTGGCAGATGAGGTAGTGGTGATGGTCAGGGAGAGCTGAGAGGGTCAGTGTGTTAAGCGCTTCTTGATATGTGGAGTAGGAAGGGGAGAGAATTTTCTTGCATGCCCTCTTTTGCAGTTTTTCTAGGTGTTTACGCTGTGTGGCATTTAAGGAGGAAGACCAGGTAGGGGAGGCATAGGTGAGCTTGGGAGGTATGAATGTTGAGTAAACACTGAAGAGCTCGGGTGCAGGAACCCCGTGGGACTTGAGTCGGCGGAGGAGGTGGAGGTGGAGGTGGTTTCCAATTTAGTTTTTTGTCTATGGTGATGCCGAGGAGCTTAGTGGAATCTACAACCTGGAGTGTGATGGGACCTAAAGTAATGGAAGGGGGTGGGACAACGTCGGAGGAAAGGTTGATGTGCATAACCATGGTCTTGGTATGGTTGATGGTGACGTGGTTGTTGGTGGCCCAGTTTTGGAGACTGTTCAATACATCCTGAAGGGCGGTATAGTCGGGAGCAGAATTGTTGACGCTATACCCAATGGTGGAGTCGCCGACATATTTCCAGCGAGCAGGGGGTTCTCTTAGGGCATCATTGATAATCATAAGGAGGCATAGTGGTCCCATCTTGGTGCCTTGGGGGACACCACAGGTGAGTGACTGAAAGGTGGAGACAGCCCCTCGGAAGCGTACAGCTTGGCGTCAGTCACTGAGGAAGTCTGTAAGCCATGGTATAAGACGTCTTCGAAATCCGAGGTCGATAGCTTTGTTGATGATTAAATTGTGGTCGATTCGGTCGAATGCTTTAGTGAAGTCAATGAAGGCGACAGCTACAGACGTTTTTCGTTTCACCAGATGACGGTATATGTAGTCGAGAAAGCTGACAAGACAGTGAGTGGTGGAGGAAGTTTTCATATTACCAAATTGCTGAGGGCCTACGGCTCCTGCAATATCAGCATAAGCCCAGTCGAACACAAACTTTCACAGATTAAGCTGGGTATTGGGGTGATTGCAATAGGTCGTAGCTGATTTAAGGATTGTTGGCTGGTTGACTTTGGCACTGGCGATATATAAGAAGTCTTCCAGTCAGCTGGGCATCTGGCTTGACTTAGAGAAGCATAGATGAAGGAGCAGAGGGGCTTAGCAAGCTCAGGGGAGACCTCCTTGCAGAGTTTCATTGGTAAGTCATTGGGGTTGGTGGAGCGTTTTAACTTTAGTTTGTAAAGACATTTTGCTACTTCAAATTCTTCTACTCAGTTAGTGGGAAAGGGGGCTGGTAGGGTAGCAGGGAGATTGGTTGTGTCAAGCAGGGGAAGCGTCTTGCATATAGTAGCGAAATGGTTATTTGATTGCACAGCCGCGTCAGCATTAGTGAGATGGCTAAGGAAGGGGAGAGGGTGTGTCTTATTGTTTAGTCCGCAGAGTTCTTTAAGCTTACCATACCATTAACTGATGTTGGTCTGCTTCAGGTGTTGCAATTTGGTTGGGCAGTGAGTGTATGTATATTATGTATGCTGGATTATATATTATATATGTATATTATGTATGTGCTCCATTTATGTAGCTAGCAGCGTGTGGCAATGTTATTACCATATCCCACATGCCTAATTAATGTGCCTGGCGACGTATGGAAGCTGCTAATGTATCACTTGCCATACGTCGTCTATAGCAGTTGACCAGCAGGAGCCTAGCCGGGGAGAGTGCTGCTCCCCTTTGTGTACATACTCTTATCCAGTAAACCGAACCTACAAAACTATACAGGTGTTTGTGTTCTCTCCTGTATATAGAACTTATTATTCAGAACCTAACATGGCGCAGTGAACCGATTTTACTGGATAATTACGAGTGATAGTGCAAAGTCTGTGGAAAGCGGGCTTATGGACCCCCCGCCTTGGGTCAACTCCCGCGCGCCACCCCTCCTCGAAGAATTTAGCAACTTTGAGCAGTGTCAGTGACAGTGATTTTCTGTGAAGTGTTTAGTGCATTGTGTGTTTCGTGCCATTCATGTGTGACCTTGTTCTAAAGGATTCCCAAGGTATACGGCACGTTCTGGGCATTTGTGGGGAGTAGAGTTCAGTGCACCCTCCTCTGACCGCGTCCTGAGGGTAACTGGACTGACTGGGAGTCGCCGCGCCTCTCCCTCCACCCCCTCACAGCGTCGTCTCCACACCCCTTCACAGCTCGAGGAGACCGCTCTCACCGCCCTCGCGCACACACACATACATGTACTAACACTCGCTGACCGCGCGGCTTCTTTATATATATTTTATATATATAACCTACTTATCCGTGTATTTAATTAATTTTTTGTCTGAAATCTTGTTGATACGACGGGCTGACCGGTCAACACTGATTTAAGACATAGTACACAGATGAAGTAGTTATGTCTCATGCCTTACGTAGCCGTGGACCCAGCGTCTGGATGAGTCAGGCGGATGATAGCCCCGCAGAGATGGATGACCAGGCCGGCCACGACGCTCCAGCCCCCACAACATCGCGCAGTCCCTCACCTCAATATTCAGCTTTGTCTCCAGAGATAATTGCTTTACTGAAGTTTATGAGAGATGAGAAACGCAAGGATGAAGCTCACAGACGTTTGGCGGATGAGCACAGAAGGCAAGCAGAGGCAGAACGAGACCACCAACGGAGATTGGAAGACAGTGAACGGTTTGAAGCCTTGATATCTCGCCTCACTGTTAACCAAGCCCCTGGCTCTAACACTGCCTCGGCACTAACTGGTTCAGATACCTCATCCATGCTTCCTTCACGCCCCCCAGCCCCACCTAAAGCAGCAGCTCAAACACCGCCCATCTTGAAGCCTGATGTGAATTTCCAGACTTTTCGTGAATGGCGGCGACGGTGGACTGATTATTCTACAATGGTGGATCTCCAGAGTTTGTCACAGCCTAAACAACTCATCCAGCTGCGTATGTGCCTGTCCTTGGAAATTCAGCGTGTCTTGGAACATACGTTGCAGGTACCCCCAACCTCTTCGCTGTCTGTAGAGGAGGTACTGGACGTTCTACAACGGCACATCAAAGGACAGCAGAATGAAGCTCTGCGCAGGAGGGAATTGTTTAGCTGCAGACAGATGGAGGGTGAGTCTTTTGATGCCTGTTACGTACGTCTTAAGAGAGCCTCGGAAGAGGTAGATATATGTCCAGGCCACCACCAGCAGTGCGAGGAGACCCAGTTGAAGCAGGTGATCCTGATGGGTGTTAAGGACGAGGAACTTGTCCAACGCCTCACCTCCCTCGACTCTTCCTCTTCTCTTAAGGATGTGTCGACGATAGGTCGCTCCTATGAGGCTGCCAGGTGTGCCACCTCTGCCATCCGTGCTCCCCCTACAGCTGTACGCGCTGTGTCCCGGTACAAGAAGGACAGGAAGTCCGTTCCTACGCCTTCGCCCACCACGTCCACGCCCGGTTTATTTTGCAACAACTGTGGTAAGCAGCACGGAACACAGGTGTGTCCAGCTGCTCAGTCTACCTGCAACAGTTGTGACCGTAAGGGCCACTGGTCACTCACAGTACGGTGCCCAGCCAAACGCGTCCAGTGCAATGTGTGTGGTCGTCTGGGCCACTATGACAAGTGTTGCCCTTCCAACAAACCCAAGGGACCGCGTCGGCGGAAGCTTCAGCCCCCTTCCACCAGAGAGGGCCGCCCACAGTCTTCCAATCAGAGGCACGACGACTCTTGACAACGCTCGAGCCACATTAGGAATGTGTGCTCCCCCCAGCGTCCCAGGACCAAAGTCCCCCAGTACATCAGTGTCATTGTGACCTACCGCAGTGCGTCATCCCGTCTTCAGATGTTGCCCGACACCGGCGCTGATGCTACAGTCATCGGTCCCCAGCATTTGCAATGCTTGGGGCTCTCTCCAAGTGATCTAGGACCGCCCCCCAAGGATCTCCGCTTTATGGCAGATGGTTCACAGATGACCCCGGCCCTGGGTTCACTCCAAGCACAAGTCACCTTTGGCAACAGGTCGTGTCAAGCCTGGATTGATGTGCATAACGGTGTCCAGACTCCTTTGCTGTCCTACAGACATTGTCAGGAGTTGGCCATCATCTCCCAGGACTTCCCCAAACCAATTCTTGAGGTAAAACACGCCAACAGGGTGCAAAAAGGGAGCAGCAACGACCCTGCTGCCGCCCTACCCCTGCCTCTTGCCAGTGACACCTCTCCTTCGGATGCTCGGAAGTACTTCCTGAAGGAATTCAGCGACGTTCTGGTGACCAAGTCCGCTCTGGAATCCAAGCCTCTCAAGAAGATGGCAGGTCCCCCCATGAGGATCCACCTGAGGGACGACTCGAAGCCCTTCGCTATTTACACCCCTCGACTGGTTCCCCTGGCCTTCCGCGAGGCGGTCAAAAACGAGCTGGACTCCATGGTCGCCCAAGAAATTATTGCACCAACCGGCGATGACCCGTCTCCATGGTGTCACCCGATGGTTGTCGTTGCAAAACCTAAAGGTGGTGTTCGGATCACCACTGACCTTTCCAAGCTCAACAGCCAGGTGTCTCGTCCTGCGCACCCTTCTCCCACGCCCTTTGCAGCTATACGCAGTGTGAACCCGAAGGCGCGCTTCTTCACGACGATGGACGCCCTGTGTGGATACTGGCAGATAGAGCTTGCCGAAGAAGACCGACCACTCACAACTTTCATCACCCCGCATGGACGTTACAGTTATTGCCGTGGCCCCATGGGATTCGCCGCTACAGGAGACGCTTTCTGTCTTCGAGGTGATATGGCTCTACAAGGTCTGGCAAACTGCGTGAAAGTGGTCGACGACATACTCGTGTACGACGAGGATTATATGGATCACCTCTGCCGTATCTACGAGGTACTCAACAGGTGCCGGAAGCACGGCATTACCCTAAATGCCGACAAGTTTGTTCTGGCCAGCTCTTCAGTTGACTTTTGTGGGTACACCCTCTCAGGGAATGGTATCGCAGCTGACCCGGAAAAGGTCCGCGCCATCACGGATTTTCCCACCCCTGCTAACCTGACCGACTTGAGGTCCTTCATCGGTCTCGTCAACCAGTTAGCAGAGTTTTCGTCGGACATCTCCGCAGCTGCTCAACCACTTCGCCCCCTGATGAGCCCCAAGAGGACATTCCTGTGGACCCCCGACCACGACAAGGCCTTCCAGCAAGTGAAACAGGCCCTGTCTCGTCCACCTGTCCTCGCCACGTTTGACCCAGCCTTGCCGACAGTTCTGCAGACAGATGCCTCACGCTTGTATGGCGTGGGATACGCCCTACTGCAGGATCATGGTGGAGGGCAGTTCCGGCTCGTCCAGTGTGGCTCGCGTTTCCTCTCTGACACTGAGACGCGCTACGCCACTATTGAGTTGGAGCTGTTGGCTGTGGTTTGGGCGATGTCCAAGTGCAGGTTTTACCTCATAGGCCTGCAACACTTTCACCTAGTGACCGACCATCGCCCGCTTGTCCCGATCCTCAACCACTACACACTAGACGCCGTCGAGAACCCTCGCCTCCAGCGTCTGAAAGAGAAGCTCTCGGCGTACATCTTCACTGCAGTGTGGCGTGCTGGCAAGGAGCTCTGCATCCCTGATGCCTTATCCCGCTCTCCTGTCAGCCGCCCTACTCCAGAAGATCATGTGCTCGACGCCGACCTCGCTCTCTCCGTCAGGACTGTGGTCACTCTCCATTCCGTCCAATCCCTCCGTTCGGACCTGTCACCAGATGACGACAAGGCAATGGAGGACCTTCGAACAGCGGCCCGAGATGACCCTTCCTATGTCCGACTTGTCGAGTGTGTGAGGAATGGATTTCCTAGCAATCGCTACGATCTTTACAACACCCTGCTCCCGTATTGGAAACTCCGCGATGAACTCTACAGCGACGGAGACCTTGTTCTGTACGGAGCACGTGTAGCTGTCCCTGCTGCATCACGTCCCCACGCCTTGGCTCGCCTTCACGACAGTCACCGTGGAGCTGAGGCCACCAAACGACGTGCACGACAGACTGTGTTCTGGCCCGGCATCAACTCCGACATCTCCAATGTTGTCCGTGCGTGTGAGCCCTGCCAAGTATTACAACCCAGCCAGCAGCAGGAACCCTTCATGAGTGACGACAACCCCACCCGCCCCTTTGAGTCTGTGTCGGCCGACTTTTTCTGTGTGTCAGGAAAGTCCTTCCTCGTTATCGTCGACCGTCTCTCTGGTTGGCCGGTTGTCATCAAGTGCGGTAATGACACGACGTCTGCCGCCACCATCAGCAAGTTCCGCCACTACTTCCGTGACGTGGGCGTTCCTGTACGCCTGCGAACCGACGGAGGGCCTCAGTTCACAAGCCGAGACTTTGCTGTGTTCCTCGACCGATGGGGAGTCCGGCATGTGTTGTCATCGCCCCATTACCCGCAGTCCAACGGCCACGCTGAGGCTGCTGTCAAATCCCTGAAGCACCTCATCCTTAAGGTGGCCCCTTCTGGGAACATTGACTGCGAGGCCTTCGACAGGGGTCTTCTTGAACTCCGCAACACACCTAACTACACCGGACGCTCCCCTGCCCAGGTTTTGCATGGACGCCCCCTTCGTTCTTGTGTCCCTGCTCACCCTCAATCCTTCTCCAAGGAGTGGCAGGCCAAGACAGAGGATTGTGATCGCCGAGCCGCCGAACGTGTTCAGGACGTCGTCGCCCGCTACAACGACCACGCCCGCTCTCTCCCCAGGTTGAGTGTCGGCACCCAAGTCCGTGTTCAGGACCCGACCTCCCTACGTTGGGACAAAGTAGGCGTAGTCATGGGTCTCGGCAGGTCACGGGACTACCAGGTGCGGTTACCCAGTGGTCGTGTGTGGTGGAAGAACCGCCGTTTTCTCCGCCCCGTAACAATGCCTTCTGCTGGCCCCGCCACCAGTGTTGAGTCCCATACCCTTCCCAGTGATGAAGTCCCTCGACGCTCAGAACGGATCCAAAAGAAAAGGTCCGCTCAAGACTTTGCTATGAGCGTATAGGGGGGAGGGAGGTGTATGTATATTATGTATGCTGGATTATATATTATATATGTATATTATGTATGTGCTCCATTTATGTAGCTAGCAGCGTGTGGCAATGTTATTACCATATCCCACATGCCTAATTAATGTGCCTGGCGACGTATGGAAGCTGCTAATGTATCACTTGCCATACGTCGTCTATAGCAGTTGACCAACAGGAGCCTAGCCGGGGAGAGTGCTGCTCCCCTTTGTGTACATACTCTTATCCAGTAAACCGAACCTACAAAACTATACAGGTGTTTGTGTTCTCTCCTGTATATAGAACTTATTATTCAGAACCTAACAGTGAGACTTCTTTGCAGTGCGCATTTCGCGGAAGACTCGGTTGCGAAGGGACCTGTGGCAGTTGTGGTCATTGAGAAAAAATGCTCTGTCTCTCTGTTGCATAAGTCTTTTGATCTGAGGTGTGATCCAGGACAAATCAGCTGGGTGAGATCTGACGGACTTCTCGGGGAAGAAGTGGTGGTGTGCTTCCGTTGTGGTGTTGGTATAATTTATCCATTTGGTTTCCACGTCATCCACGCTAAGTACTTCAGTCCAGGGATGGTGAACTATCCACTGCCCGAAGAGGCGCACTGCAGAGTCAGTAATCGGCCTGTAGGTCTTGATGTAGGGTCTCTGTACTTGAGTGGGAGTGGCAGCTGGGGACCAGAGCACTGATAAGTGTGTGCTACACCCGATAGGAGGCATTGGTTGAGGTGGTTGGTACTGGTCCGCTAAGTCAGTTAAGATAAGGTCAAGGGTATTTTGACCGTGTGTGGGGAAGGTCACAACTTGTGATAGTGATAGCTGGTCCTGGATATCAGTGGTGTCAATTTCATTTAAATCCCCACATAATACTAACTTTGCACATGGGTACCTAACTCTGAGGTGGTCTGAGGTGGTATTGAGATGATTGATAAGAGTGTCTCTGGTGGGTGAGCGAGGCGGGTGGTATGACACAAATTATGATGGAAGCAGTGTGGAACGGGTGGGCCCGTAGCACAACACATATGCATAATGCTTCCACATCTGCTGGGAATTGAACATCCAGGCGTGGTGGGTGTAGGTCATCTTGACAGAAGAGGGCAACACCCCATACGCGACTATGTGAACGAAGGTGATGAAAGAGTTGATATCCCTCAATATGACACGTTTCAGGCACAATTTGCCAAGCCTCACATATGGCAACGGCGCTAGCGGCGGCTGACCTCACTGTGGTTGCCAGTTCGTCAAACTTGTTAGCTAAAAAAGTGACGTCGGAGTGCAGTACAGACGGGAGATCATACCATATCCGTGGAACTTTAGTGTAATGGTACGGTTTGTCAGGGGTGGGTTTCTTTGGTTCCTAGTGGAGGTTACAGTCTTAATGGGCTTAGGTGTATGACGGCCCTGTCTACGGCTGTGAGCGTGGAATATATTCAGTGACTTGAGTCGCGCGATAACACTGCCATCAGGATAACCGTTCCCACGCTTTAGAAGGTACAGAGTGAGTCGGGAGTAAGTGATTGGTTGCCATCTTTTGATATCTGTTGTGGGCGGACGGAAGTTTATGTCCCCGGTGGCCATAAACTCACTGGCGGCACTTTGAGGGCCACTGACACTGGTAGACATCTGTTAATATTTGTCAGTCGTAAACACCGTGGGTCCTTGTCCCTGGCGCTTGGGGTCGGCGACACAGTTTTCACGATATATGTAAACACCGCGGTGGTCCTTGTCACTGGCACTTTGAAGGTGACCTATAAAGTGCCCACTGTCTGGCTTTTCCTTGGGATGCACTATCGGAACACTGTTTGGTAATCAATCATTGCACTGATCACTTGAATGTTTTGCTGAATAAATCCCTGTGTAATAAGGCTGGTAGGGAGTTGGGATATAGCAGGGTGCAGGGCTAAACAGACTCGGCCTGGCTCCGAAAACCCGGAGAGCCTACAGGGCACGTCTTCTCTCACTGATAGTGGGGCAACTAAATGCAATATTTCAAGAGATTCATGCAAATGGTGATACAAACATCAAAGTTGGCATGGTAATTCTCTAATGGTTACTAGTCAAGGCTACCCGATTGGCCATTTGACAATCCAAGATGGCGGCTATTTTTCAAGATGGCCGCCATATTGACCTTCAAAAGTTGATTTGTTTTATAGAAATTGATGTAGTTGGTCAATCTGAGTGATCTTGGTGTCGATATGTATGTTTTCAAGCATGCTCAGATGATTTTTTTATAGTTTTAAGTTCATTGTAACATTTTTATCCACATTAAATAACACTTTTAGTAAAGAATATAGCAAAGAAGAACTTACTAAAAAAATGGACTCACTATTAGCACTGGTTCCTGTGACTTCTCCTGACAGTACATCTTTGCGCATTTACTGCTGTTCACATATGCAGCTGCAAAGTGCTGTGCAGGAAAGTCCAGAGCGAAAGCATTTGCATCTCTGGTTGCAGTCTTTCTTACAGGAACATTTGGTCAGCTCCTGACAGCATGTCGCAATCGGGGGAAGAGTCGTCCAACGTATCTGCCATGCCTCTCCCTTCTTCGTCCATCCCCAGTTGACAGGACTGCTGGTTTCTGGATTGGAGATTGTTGACCGGCCCCAGATGATACCAGCCTGGTAGGCAGCCCGCTTTGCATGTTCCTTGAGGTCTGCCTGGGTTGGTGGAATGGAGTCATATGGTCTCTGCTTGCAGGAAAAGAGATTTAGTCTTGCCAGTGGCTGCACTAGATCTGTCATACATGAGGACAACAAATCTTTCCAGCTTCTGCAGGTCAACATCAGCAACTGTTGTTGGGCATTGGCTGAGTTTGGTGAATGCTTCTGAAACTTCATCACAGCCATTCCATGTCTGCCATGAAGATTTCTTTCCTTTCCCACGGTAACCAGACACAACGTCACAGCCAGTGAAAGCATGAAAGTATAGGATCCGACTAGCTTTCTTAGGCCCTAACGCAGAAACTACATCATGAACTGGAATCCATCGATGACTGGCTCCTTGGCCAAAGGCAATCCACATGTTATCAGAGACCAAGCTCCTGTAGTGATGGCAGTACAGATACTGCTATGACGACCACGTCAGTGTCATTGGTTTTGATGATGAGGGACTTGCTACCTTCCATTGCTGCATCCCTAGCATGCACAAATATTCGTTTGTCTGCTTCCTCATGACAGCATGGAGCCACAGCTTCTAGGGACTTCTCTGTGTTGCTAATGGCATCTTCTCCCGCGAGAAAATAGAATAGTTCTGTCTTGTTTTTGTCATCTCACATAGAAAGAATTCTGTTGCTTTGGGGTCTCTGATCATTCGTGGTATCTTGCTACTGCTGCTCTCCTCTGTAGCAACTGCAGAGGTTCGACTTTTCTGAGCCCTATTTAACTTTGTGTTGTTGAACAGAAGTCTGCAACTATCATGATACTGTGCCTTGTTTCTCCTCAAGGTCTCCTCTATCCCATCATCTTCAACAAGTCTTACAGGGTCAAGGTTGATTGGCAGTGCACTGATTGAATGAAATAAAGGAGTATTCCTTGCCAAGCTCTTGTAACCGTCATCTCCTTTTTTGACAAAGACAACACTTTGCCCGGTCAGTGAGCAATGATTTGTTGGTAGATTTTGTGTCCATAACTATTTTTGATCTTCAGGGGCGTGGGTTTATCCCTTTACCACCCTAATGTGCACTTTCTTGTATGGGATACAACTTTTGCCTTACACCTAGTCCGATCGTTCATCCAGTGTCATTAGTCCCGTGCGATCTGTACACCTTCCAGATATCTAATACCCCGTTATCCTTGGCTCGGCTCTCCCGCGCTGGCACATCCTGTCAATTCAGGTGCGGCTGCTTAACTGATTTGCGGTTGGTTAAGCAGCATTTGGGACACTAAGCTGTTGCAGTATGACATGCTTTTTCTTAGTTGACACTGAACCCCATGCTGGGTTCTGTAGGTTATGTATCTATGCTACTGTGCCGAGTAGCATTTATATAGTGTAATTACGTGGCAACACTGCACGTGTTAGGTGGCAACATTGTCCCGAGGCTGCCATATGGCAAGGCAGTCTCAGTCTGACTCTGTGGGCCGTGCATGGCACACGCTAGTCACTACTTGTATTTCTCCTATCCGTTTATAAATGGACTTCAGTGTTACCCGTTGTTTCTCTACCCATCACTGCATTCTTCAGGGAACACTTGGAACCTTCAGGTTCCACAGCAGTGATGTCACCAATGTGCCCTCACATGCAGAGACCCTCTGCATTCTACCCTCACCTAGTTGGAAAAAACATAAAACCAGCACAAAAAAAACAGTCATAAATAAGACAAATATATATCTGAGAGTATCAGAAATCATAAAAATCATCTGAGCATGCTTGAAAACATACATATCGACACTAAGATCAATTAGATTGACCAACTACATTAATTTCTATAGAAAAATAATTTTTCGAAGGTCAATTTACAGCCATCCTGAAAAATGGCCAATCAGGCAGATTTGACCAGTAGCCCCTAGGGTATGTTCATGCCAAATTTCATGCATGTATCACCATTTGCACGATTTTTCTATTATCCGCTCTACTATGATGGTTGGCAGGTGTGTGGCCACGTGGCCAGGACAATAGCTTGGGGCAATGCAGGTGTGCTCCAGCCTTCAGGTTAGGTCAGGTGAAGCCGTGAGGTAAGGTCAGGAGGTAAAGTCAGGTGAAGCCGTGAGGTGAGGCCAGATTAGGTCTGGTCCAGCCACATTCAGTATTACACTGCTGTGCTTTTGTGCTTTTCCTTGAGTGCATTATAGGAGCACTGTTCGGAAATCAATCGTTCACTAATCACTTGAATGTTTTACTGAATAGATCCCAGTGTAGTAAGGCTGGTAGGACGATAGGATATAGCAGGGGGAGGGGGGGGCGCCAAACAGACTCGACCTGTCTGCAAAAACAGGGAGCCCCTTCAGGGCGCGTCTTGTCTCACCGACGGTTGACAAGTGTTGTGAGAGAATCACGACTCTGGTGTGTCTCCCAGGGATAGTGTTGTGAGAGACTCATGATCCTGGTGTGTCTCCCAGGAGCAGTGTTGTGAGAGACTCATGATCCTCGTGTGTCTCCCAGGGACTGTTGTGAAAGACTCATCATCCTGGTTTGTCTCTTAGGGATAGTGTTGTGAGAGACTCATGATCCTGGTGTGTCTCCCTTGGACTGTTGTGAAAGACTCATCATCCTGGTTTGTTTCCCAGGAACAGTGTTGTGAGAGACTCATGATCTTGGTGTGTCTCTCAGGGACAGTGTAGTGAGAGACGCATGATCCTCATGTGCCTCTCAGGAACAGTGTTGTGAGAGACGGATGATCCTGGTGTGTCTCTCAGGGACAGTGTTGTGAGAGAAACATGATCCTGATGTGTCTCCCAGGGACAGTGTTATGAGAGTCTCATGATCTTGGTGTGTCTCTCAGGGCTGTGGTATATCTCGACTTTAGCAAAGCCTTCGACAGTGTCCCCCACGAAAGATTAATAAGAAAAGTGGAGGCTCATGACATTAAAGGTGATATTCTAAAATAGATTAGGGCGTGGTTACAGGACAGAAAACAGCGAGTGAGCATTAACGGCACTATTTCTTAGCTGCTCCTCCCCTATCTTTATTCCTATGTCATGTTTAAATTTTCTGGTCATCCACCTCGGCTCATTCTTATTTAACCAAATTTTTCTGTATTGTATATTTTGTTCTTGTGCTTTACGTAGTATACGAGTGA
The DNA here is from genome assembly GCA_958450375.1 of Homarus gammarus. Taxonomy (NCBI): domain Eukaryota; kingdom Metazoa; phylum Arthropoda; class Malacostraca; order Decapoda; family Nephropidae; genus Homarus; species Homarus gammarus. The sequence goes on from CAUDMG010001675.1 coordinate 305,988, forward strand.
GTATATTATAGTCATGGTCAATTGTTGTGTCACCTGTGACCTCACCTGTTCCTACTGGGGACTGACCTGATTGTTCCCAGGCACCTCACCCAGGTACCTTCTTAACCCCAAATAATCCGCCAATCGAAAGTTTGGGACTCTGACCATATTGTCATTGTTTTTCGTTTCCCAATTTAGGATGAACCTGATTTCTCTGTGATCACTGTTCCCTAGTTCTTCCCCTATTGTGATATCTCTGATAATATTTTCTTTATTTGTTAATACTAGGTCTAATATATTGTTACAAATAATAGGTTCTGCAATTAGTTGTTTAAAAAAAATGTCCTGTACTGCATCTAGGAAGTCTTCAGTTTCATACTCACCTACAATGTTGTCTCAGCCAATATTTCTGAAGTTGAAATCCCCCTTAATGCACAGGTTGTTGTATTTTGCTGGCCTACTCATTTCCTGCCATATGGGCTGAGCTGCTTCTTTCCCAAGACGTGGGGGCCTGTAAATCACTCCCATAATTAGTTTTTCTCTTCCTTCCGTGATTTCTACCCATACAGACTCGGTTCCTATTTCACCCTTTATTGAATTATTAATACAACATTTTAATGCATCCCTGACGAAGAGTACAACCCCTCCCCCCTTCCTACCTTCCCTGTCCTTGTGAAAAGGTTGTACCCTTCTATGTGATACTCTGATAAAAAGTTCTTACTCGCCAGATTCATCCAAGTTTCGATGATTGCTATGACGTCTACATTCTCGGTACATACAACCGCTCTCAGCAAGTCTATTTTATTTCTAACGCTCCAACTGTTTGTATAGTATACATTTAAACCTACCCTTCCCTGGTCCTGTTTTACCCCTTGTCCTGAGTAACCAATTTTACTCCCCAGGACCTCCTTATTTTTTGACTCCCACTTACCCCGACCTCTCTCTACTGGCGAAACCCCCCTTTGGAGTAACAATTTCACACTCCAGGGATGCAGACAACGTCTTTACCCTTGCGCAAGACAAGTGTACTCTGCCACGACTGTACAGGTAGTCGTTGCCATAGAATGGTTGCCAGTTATCAATGAATGCCCAACCATTGCTTGCACAATGTTTTTCCAGTCGGCAATTTATAGCAATTGCCCTGGACAGCCATTCACGACCAACTCCTCTTCTAGGCAAGACACCACATACTATCGGGATACCTCCCGGACCTACGGCCTAGAAAACAGTGCGTTAATGTTCGAAATAAGGCAAACAGAGTATTAGGTTTTATATATAGAAGTGTAAGTAATAAGAGTGCAGAGCTCTTATTGCAACTATATCTTGCTCTAGTCAGGCCGCACCTCGATTTTGCGGTTCAGTTCTGGTGCCCTTATTATAGAATGGATATCACTTCACTGAAGTCTGTGCAGCGATGAATGACGAAAATGATTCAGGGACTTAGAAACCTTCCATATTAAGATAGGTTAAAGAAACTAAAATTGCAGTCCCTAGAAAGACGAAGAGTGCAGGGAGATATGATTGAAGTATTTAAGTGGGTGAAAGGAATCAATAAAGGCGATACAGATAAAGTTCTTATAATATCCGAGCGGGATAGGACTCGTAGCAACGAATTTAAGTTTGATAAGTTTAGGTTTAGGAGGGAGATAGGAAGGAACTGGTTCACAAATAGGATGGTGGACGAGTGGAACAAGCTGTGCGACTTTGTAGTAAGTGTTGGAACGCTGGGAAGTTTTAATAGGAAGCTAGATGGATTCATGGATGATAGAGAGTGGTAGCAACTCTCGACAGGACCTGCCATGCACAGGCCAACCGGCCTATTGCAGACTCCTTATTTTCTTATGGTCCCCCCCCTATTTCTAACCTTCCCCAGCGTCTCCCTATACCTCATGAAAAGTTCCTCACTCCTAACGTTTCCAATGTCGTTACCTCCCACACTAAGACACACTACTGGATTGATATCCTCCCATGACAAAACCCTATCTATCCTACGTTTCCTATCTCTTGCACAAAAAGTCCTATCTAAGAACCTCACCTGGCTGTCCCAAACTACCACGACCTCACCACTGGGAAAGGTCTGAACAACTGCCCTTTTCTCTCCTGGCACCACATCGTCCTGCCTCTTCTCTTCCTCGCCAGCTTCCTCCAACACTTGGTAGGGGTTACTACACTCCACACCCTGGTCAGCTTTCCTGAGTCTGACCCTAGTCACCTTGGAAGTAACCACTCTCCACGCCTGTTCCTCCTTCGCAGGTGTCCTGCTAGGCAAGACACCTACCTGAAGGAGTTCAGTCCTGAGGGCTTCGTTCTCCCCCTTTAACATGCCCATCTATCTCCTCAACTGCTCCAGCTGACTTGACAAAGTAGCCAGGAGGTCGACTTTCCTCACACTCCGCCCCTCTTCCCCCACAACACAACGATCCACGGCGGCCATTTCTTCTGGTCACCAACACGAGCACTTAGGGGCACGTCCTTCTCCAAGCTAGGTCAGGTAGCGTATGGTCCTGGTGTGTCTCCTTGGGATAGTGTTTTGGGAGTCTCTTGATCCTGTATTGTTTCCCAAGGACAGTGTTGTGATAGTCTCACGATCCTGGCGTGTCTCCCAGAGGCAGTGTTTTGTGAGACTCGTGACCCTGGTGTGTCTCCCAGAGGCAGTGTTTTGTGAGACTCGTGACCCTGGTGTGTCTCCCAGAGACAGTGTTTTGAGAGATTCATGATCCTTGTGTTTTTCCCACAGGTCAGACGGAGTATGCTGAGGCAGCGCTCAAGTGGGCCACTGACTACTTCCTCAAGGCTCACACTGACGAATACCAAATCTGGGGTCAGGTCAGTTTTTACTCGTTGTAGAATATTTTTACGAATCTTCAAGTTATGAGAGATTTAAAACTTATTGCGTCAAAAATAGTAAGTTCTAAGGCAGGCCTTAAAGATTTCTAAGACTTTAGTGAATATTTTAAAACACTTGTATTTCATTTATAATCCATTTGGGGTTTTATAAAATTAATGAAGCTTTTGTACTGGACGGTGAGCGGGTGCATCTCTGTTATGATATTTCATTTATATTGCTTCAGTTATATTAGATATCAAAGTAATATCAATGAAACTTTATTTCTTAGTTTAAAATTACAATCCTCGAAACTAAGACTCCTAATTTAAAAATGTGAAATAGAAATTGAAAAGTAAAAAAAAAGCATACATACACATTTCAATAACTGCCATAACATCGCTAAGAAATCTATTTATAGAACTGATCCAAAAGCTCCCCATGACAGTAAGAATCTCTTAGTATCATCGTTTAACAAAAATTTCTCTCAAATTCCTCTACAACTGAAAATCTGGAACCTAAATTTAACATTTAGTAACTCACGCACTGTAAAAAAAGTGTTAATAAAGAACTACCCCAGCAATGGAGGCGGCTGCATAAACAAGGTTCCTTGCAATGAATGTTATATGCTCTACTTAGGTCAGACGGGAAAAGATCTTACATCTAGACTTAAACAGCACAAATATAGTGTCAGAACAGGCCAGAAATCCAATGCTTTGTTCATTCATATGAGAGATAATAAGCATTACATTGACTGGGATAATGCCTCCTCAACATTACGTTGTAATTCAATTATCAATAAGAACAGTATAGAATCTAGTCTCAATATATATACCAAATCTGTCAACACGAATTTAGGTAATGACATGTATAAATTGGACAATTTTGTGATTAACAATATTTGTAACAATATTTGGTGGATACTTGCTGTCCCTAGGGACTTCATCTCCCTCTCCTTTACTGTATATATTAGCCTTGTCAGTAGTTACTTCTTAGTCTGTACTCACCCCTGAAGATGTGAATTACACGAAAGCGCTTGGGATCATCAAATTTTCTTGTTTCCTATGTAGTTATCAGCATATATATATATATATATATATATATATATATATATATATATTATATATATATATATATATATATATATATAATATATATATATATATATATATATATATATATTGTTGCCTCAGAAGATGTCTTGAATAAAGACGAAAGCTAAGGTGCTCCATTGTTTCCCTTTTTCCTGTGTGATTTTATCAAGATTTATCTTATCCACGTTTCCATTGTGGATCTACATGATATATATAATGAGCACGTTCCTGTGAGAACTCCCATTGCCATCATTGACTAGACAAAATGTATTTTCTGCCAGACTCACAGAAAATATGCCCTTTAATGCCTCAGTAAATCCAAGCGCAAGTATGGTGCAGTAGTGCGGGGTATAGTTCTCTTGAACGTCATTTAAAAGATGTTAATGTAGCCAGGGACTTACTCTATGGCAAGAACATAGAAATGGTTGCTTTGAGGTTACTGGGACATTAGCTGGACAGCAGTGGAAGGGTAGAGGCACTCATGAAACCTCATATTACATCTGCTGGCACCGCGAACTAATTTATTAACGCACCACATGTAATGAAAACAAAACATGTCCACCAGGTCACCCTCTGCAGTCTACATATGTTATTACAAGAGGAATATCAAAGTGCTAATATTACTGAAACATTAGGTCGGTGGATTGAACGCATAGGGAAAGGAAGTCCTCTGTTTAATTTCTGGATGATAGTGTCAGAGAATGGGCAGCTTTAACATAGCTCTTTAGCCTGGACCATGTTCACTATGTAAGTGAATGTCAGTCTATGTTTAAGACATGACCAGTCTGTGGCAGACAGACCCACATATGGCAAGTGAATTCATTAAGGACAATTTCGTTGTAAGGAAGTAACAGAGGGCATTATCATTAGTCTCTATAGATCAAGGTCACGAACAGTATAATGCGCTGGAAAAGGATTATGGAGGTGTAATAGAAATTACACAAAACCTTAAAATACTGCATCGTTGGATGGTTCGTGTGACTGAAATTACCTGAAATGCACAATAATTTGAAGCTCAAAGCATTACTAAAACACATAATACTGAACACCACGAACAGAGTGCATCAACCCATGCAATGTTTATCAAACGAGTCAACAGTTTGACAGAAGCTATCAAGGAATTTGAAAATACATTCCACGAGCACAGTCAGTGTCCTGTAAAGTTGGAGACCACTGATGTTATAGATCATAATATTGCCAGTGGTGTCCAAAGAGCTTACCAAATAGGAAGAGAGCAATATGAATAACCGATTTGTGACACGATCTACGGCAATCTGTGGCCCAATCCCGGAAAACAAGCTGCACCTCTAAGCAATACCCCCTGCAAGATAAGTCTTAAGCATACACAAGACTTGAGCAACACTAAAGAGCGATTGCACATTGTTCTCTTAGCTTTTCATTTCCTGCCAGAGAAGAGATGTTAATATGGATTTATTGTGTTTTGTTTACGAGAACCCTCCTTTCCACCAACACTTTCAAATAATGACAATCTGTGTACTGGCATCAAATCCAGTCTTCTTGAAAGTTTGGAGTCCTTGGAAAAGTCAGGCTTTAGTTCCTGATGTTGATATCACTGTATTGAATGGTGCAGCTGTTATCCACATGCTAAATCCCATTTGCTCTAAAAATTTTGATATTTACGGTGCCAAGGCATTTGTGCCCTATGTGCAGAAACAGATTCAGAAATACCAGCGTGTTGACAGACAAGTTCTCGAATGTCAGGTGGAACAGTCCTTCGAAGACGAGTTGAAGACAACTATCATACCAGGGAACTGGCTGACCTTCTTAAGAGTCGATGACAACAAGAGGGATCTGTTTAGTTTCCTTGCAAAGCAGATATTGGCGCTTCACACAAATAAACAAGTAATATCAACTACACAGTCAGGATGGATGGCATCTGCTTGCAAAATCGTGACATAAGTACGCTGGCTCCATCTAGTCATAAGGAGGCCGATGGAAGGATCTTTGAACACGTTGCAGATGCAGCGCGTGCTGGTCAGAAGGGTGTTAGCTCAAACAACTGACACTGATGTTGTGGTGCTTGCAGCTTCTGCGGTGTATACATTGGAAGTGAAAGATCTCTAGATTTTTTTCTTTTTTTTGGGGGGGGGGGGGGACGGAAAATACCTGCTCATGAAACTGACAAAAGTATTGGACCACAAACCCTTGTTTGCAGGCATTGGCAAGAAAACTGTATGGCAAGTGTGAGAAATCTTTGATGATATGACACGTGCATTTGCAGAACTGATAGAAAAGAATTAAATTTCTACTATGCTATTTTATGATCAAATAAAATTTGTTGAATTAGTTACTTTTACTGTTAACTCACAAGGCAAACAAATAGAGAACATTCCACTATCATAGGCAGCTCGGAGTCAACTCATACGACGCACAACATACTAAGGTACATTCATCTGAGGATAGATTCTGAATCCAGCAGATTGGGGATGAACCATTCCAGAAAGCTGGAAGCCACTCGGGACAACCTTGCCTGAAGCTAATGATGAGGATGCAAGAAGGGATGTAAAGGAAGGTGCAAATGCAGAAATACAGCTCTCATGTGTACAGCGCTATGCCTGTGCCCAGGAGAGTGTGATATATTGAACTTAAGTACGATGTCAGTGCTTTGGAAAGTATGACTTATTTCGCACTAATAGATTATATTGACATGTATTAACAGATTTCAACTGTTCTTTGTATGGTATGCTGATGTTTTACATGATATTACAGTGCTTAACATATAAACAGCTTTTTAAAGATCGAGAGTAGGTGTTCAAACAGTCTGACTGACATTTGTATAAAATTTTACTTTTTAAGAAAAGGTTTTCAAGTTGCATATAAACGTGAAAGTTTTGAAGCATATATATTTTGTCAGCCATTTTGGAAAATGGCCGTCACTCCTAAACTAGGCTCCATATCAGAAACTGATCACAACATGGTCATCTACAACTGAAAGTTTCATATTTTTATTAAATCCTGAAGTTTTCATAGCAAATACAACACATATCTGGCCCACTAACACTCACTAGACGAAAAATACTGAACTTTTATTTTACTAAAAAAGCTATGCAAATTTCATATAATTTTCTGGCAATATGTACTTGTAGTGGAAATGATAATATTTTGTAACAATATGAACTCCAGCCCAAATGAATCATTTATCAACATGTAAATATTATATTTAAAACAATTAATGGAAATCACATATCACAGGAAAATGCTTGTAGGTATAAAGTCCCAAGTGTCACTGACCACATTGAACTGAAACGTATCGATTTGATATTACAAAGTCTTCATCGCAAGTTGCTATACATAAATTGATTCTTACTGATATAGCGGATAAAGAAATAAAGAAATTGCACCCGGTGACTGAATATGAGACACGATAGACGTGATATGATGTTACTGATAGGACTAGATGGTGTCTTTTAACGTTATAGAGGCTGTGTCCGTCATTCAGTTTCACATTTGTTAGCTGACCCAATACAATACGTTAAAGGGCCAAAATGAAGGTAAATTCCTAAAAGATAAACAGTCTCCCAATTTTTAAATTAATTGGCGGTGAGCTGAAAGAGTGAGGGTCAGTAACAAGGAGAAGACACAGCGTCAAATTACCGGCCGATCAGTTTGACGTCAGTAGTGGGGAAATTTCTTGAATCAATTATAGCAGCTAGCATCCGATGGCAATTAGAGAAAAGCAAATTAATTTACGACTCTCAACATGGGTTTACAAAGGGAAAATCTTGTCTACCAAATCTGCTGACGTATTCTAGGAGAGTCTTCGAGGTAGTAGATAATGACGAAAATTACGATGTGATTTACTTAGACTTTAGCAAAGCATTTGACAGAGTACCGCATCAGAGGCTTTTGAGAAAAGTTGAGGCTCATGGTATCGAGAGAAAAGTTTTAAATTGGATAAAATCATGGCTCACCGATAGAACGCAGAGTGTCAGCGTAGATGGTGTTAAATCTGAGTGGGGCTGACCCCTGGGGAACCAGTGGGGTTCCCCAGGGGTCAGTACTTGGCCCACTCTTGTTCATAATCTACACAAACGATCTAGATACTAGGATCAGCAGTGACATAAGCAAGTTTGCGGATGACACCAAAATAGGGCGGCAGATTAATTCAGGGCAGGATGCAAATGCACTACAGGAGGATTTAAATAAACTGCAGGGGTGGTCTGAAAAATGGCAAATGAAATTCAACACCAGCAAATGCAGCGCACTTAATATTGGAAGAACAAATACTGTCAATGTATACAGCCTTAACAACATCAACCTAGAGAAGTCGACTTGTGAAAGAGACTTAGGGGTACTTGTAAGCCCGGACCTACGGCCTAGAAAACAGTGCGTTAATGTTCGAAATAAGGCAAACAGAGTATTAGGTTTTAAATTTAGATGTGGAAGTAATAAGAGTGCAGAGGTCTTATTGCAACTATATCTTGCTCTAGTCAGGCCGCACATCGATTATGCGGTTCAGTTCTGGTGCCCTTATTATAGAATGGATATCAATTCACTGGAGTCGGTGCAGCGAAGAATGACGAAAATGATTCCGGGACTTAGAAACCTACCATATCAAGAAAGGTTAAAAAAACTAAACTTGCATTCCCTAGAAAAACGAAGAGTGCGGGGAGACATGATAGAAGTATTTAAGTGGGTGAAAGGAATCAATAAAGGGGATATAGATAAAGTTCTTATAATATCCGAGCAGGATAGGACTCGGAGCAACGGATTTAAGTAGGATAAGTTTAGGTTTGGGAGGGAGATAGGAAGGAACTGGTTCACAAATAGGGTGGTGGACGAGTGGAACAAGCTTAGCAACTTTGTAGTAAGTGCTGGAACGCTGGAAAGTTTTAAAATGAAGCTAGATAGATTCGTGGATGATAGAGAGTGGTAGTAACTCTCGACAGGAGCTTCCATGCACAGGCCAACCGGCCTATTGCAGACTCCTTATTTTCTTAAGTTCCTCTTATGAAAATGCTTTTCTTGGGGACCTTTTGGATATTCTTAATAAATAGCAAAAACATTGTAAAGAAAGCTAGGAAAACATGAGTGATAGTAACTGCTAACTTGAATGTATACATAAAAACTCTTTCATTAATTTTCAGGTGGGCTCCAGCGAAATTGACCATGCAGCCTGGGTACGACCTGAGGACATGACCATGGAGCGACCTTCCTTTGTAATTGATGAGGATCACCCAGGTTAGTAAGACAAGGTACAGGCAATGCTGGATTTCGGGGTGTTCAGAGTGTGCGGTCAAACAGACCCCCCAACTTTAAATACAGAAAACAACATAATACTAACATCTTTATATTTTCTTTTAGTATACCTCTGAATAGTTATTTTTTTCCGTCGTTGTACTGTATGTAGTTAGCAACCTTGGGTTGGGGAGGGTTATAAACTGCGATTCACCTTGGTTACTCAGATGTTTAAGGTAAAAATAAATTTCCCAGATTATAGGATCTAGTCCTAGGGTAATCAGTTTCTTTTAGAGCGTTTTACTTTATAACACAACGGCTGCTGGGTGTGTTATTAAAATTAAGTAGTGCAGGGCCCCTAAGCGTCTGAACTGCACAGGGTCCTCGCAGGTCTAAATCAATCACTAGGTACTTATATAGGGGAGATACAATTTGTCTTAGATTTTTCCTCTCATTACTATGTGCGAGAGTAGGTTTATGGGAAAAATTGTCTCACTTTCATTTATATATATAGATTATTTGGTACCATTTGCATGTGGCATTAGATAACCTCGCAAAAATATAAAATATCCGCCTATCAGTGAAGAACATAACTGAGCAGATCGTGTCTCCCTCTTCCAGGAACTGAGTTGGCCGCTGAGACAGCCGCTGCCTTGGCTGCAGCATCCATGGTCTTCTGGGTAATTGGAGATTCTTCCTAAGTCTCGCCTTAAATGTCTGATTCTTTCCGTGTTCAATCTGCACAGTCCCACTTTTTTGTTACTCTCATGATATACTGTACCTATCTCTTCAGTTCTCCCACCAGCTGTATCTTATCCTCTTGTTCCCTAATGCTCATGACAGTTCACTTACATAGTAACTACTGATGCTCCCACCAAGAAACTGAAGTTTATAAACCTGAGTGTACTTGAAGAGCTTTTAAGACCCGATGCTGTCGTTCTTGGATTTGTTGTTCTGTTGTTGTAGCTGTGGTTCTGCTGTTGTAGCTGCAAATTTATTGTTGCAGTTGTGGTTCTGTTTTTGTGGCTATGGTTCTACTATTGTAGCTGTGCTTCTGTTGTTGTAGCTGTGGTTCTGCTGTTGTAACTGTAAATTTATTGTTGCAGCTGTGGTTCTGTTGTTGTAGCTTTGGTTCTACTGTTGTAGCTGTGGTTCTGTTGTTGTAACTGTAGTTCTGTCGTCGTAGCCCTAGTTTTGTTGTTGTAATTATGGTTCTGTTCTTCTAGCTGTGGTTCTTTTGTTGTAGCCCTGGTTCTGCTGTCGTAGCTGTGGTTCTGTTGTTGTAACTGTAGTTCTGTCGTTGTAGCCCTAGTTCTGTTGTTGTAGTTTGGTTCTGTTGTTGTAGCTGTGGTTCTGGTGTTGTAGTTGTAGTTCAGGTGTTGGAGTTGTGGTTTTGTTGTTGTAGTTGTTGTTCTGTCGTTGCAGTTATGGTTCTGTTGTTGTAGGTGTGGTTTTGTTGTTGTATTTGTGGTTCTGTCGCTGATATGTACGGTATACACACCACGAATATTAAACATAACTGTGAACAATATATATTGATGGGTAACTCCATAAGCTGTCGGCAATCTCAGATAGTCCTTGTGTGTGTGTGTGTGTGTGTGTGTGTGTGCGCACAGGGTGTTGCAATGCATCTAGTGTGGCAGCATTATTTTGGTGTTAAGGTGCAAGCACTACTTGCTTCCTCTCGCTATCAGCTACGGCCGCTGGGTAGCCCCCATGGTGAACAGGGTAGCAACTTGTATGAGTCCACCCCTGCCAGTACACAGACTCTTCACCATCAAAACTCCTGTTGTGCCTTTTCCTGGCAACATACGGTAACTGGGTGCTTCGTGGCCCAGGCTAGGCCAGCAAAGGATCTCGGAGCTGCAGTGGGCCCCAGAGGGACTGCACATAGTCTCACTGTCATGTGGACACGTCCTGGTGCCTACCAACCACTGCCCCACTGCCTTGCGGATTAAGGCTACGGGAGTAAACCAGAATAAAAAATCTGTGGTGGAGCTCCTCATCAGGCAGACAAGCTTACAGTGCTCAAGTAAGACCCCAACGCCGGTATAGGAGGAAGAGGTGACCAACATGGGGACCCAACAACTACACCAGCGGACGATGGCAATGCATGATGGACAGGCTACAAAGGCGAAACTCAACAAACTGGGCTATAGGCAGTTCATTGCAACTCTCCCTAGTCGTTGCAACACTTGCACCACCGAACAGACTGTGGCAACTACCGTGGGATCTTGCTGCTGTAAATAGCTGGCAAAATTATCGCCCAAGTCGTCCTAAACAGACTTTTTCCTGAGGCGGAAAACTTCCTCCCAGGATCTTAATGTGGCTTTAGACCATCACGTGGTACCACTGACATGATCTTTGCAGCCCACCAGATACAGGAAATGTGCAGAGAACAGCGTTGTGACCTTTACATGGCTTTCATAGACCTAACCAAGGCCTTCAACTCAGTCAACAAGGAAGCTCTTTGGCAGACCCTCAACCGTTTTGGCTGCCCACAAAAATTCATTGCCATTAGGAGGGGACAACTCTATGAAGTTATGAACGGCAGTGTCCTGCACTATAGCACCCAGTCCTAGTTCTTCCCAATCCAAACGGGTAAAACAAGGATGTGTACGGGCACCAACTCTCTTTTCCATTTTCTTGGCGGCCTTCCTTACTCGTGCCAGTACCACTATAACCGGCGGGGTAAACTTCGCGTACCGAATGAAGGGTCTTTTCTACATAAAACGACTCCAGGCAGGAGCAAAGGTGTCGGCAGCTTGCATTACAGAACTTCGGTAGGCAGACGACCTCACCCTTGTCGCTCACACTGAATGCTACCTACAGGAGATCCTGAACACCAACGCTGATGTGTATGCACACTTCGGCCTTGAGGTGAATGTATGTAAAACTCAGATTCTTTTTCAGCCTGCCCCTTGTTCAGGCACACCTCCACCCTCCATCCAGGTTAACTGTACTACGCTAACTAAAGTTACCCACTTTCGGTATGTCGGTTCCCACCTGTCCACCACTGTGAACTTTGATGAAGAGATTCAACACCAGATCAGATGTGCATCTCAAGCCTTTTGGCATACTGCGTACCCGTGTTGTGAACTGTAGGGAGCTGAAATTATCTAAAAAGCTGTACGTATATAGAGCAGTGGTTCTCCCCACCCTGCTATATATGGCAGCGAGACATGGGTCACATTCAGGAAACGTTTCAAGGCACTTGAAAACTTTCACCAATATAGTCTATGTTCCATCTTCCGAGTTCACTGGGAAGACAAGAGAACAAATGCCAGTATTCTTGAGGACACCAACTGCAGGAGCAGCGAGGATACCATTATCCATGAACAATAAGACTGGACTGGCCATGTTACCCGCATGGACGACAGTAGACTGCAAATGCACTGTAGGTGCGCTTGATCCAAGTATATGCTGATAACCACAAGGAAACAAGAAAACACGAAGTTCCCAAGCGTTTTCGTGTAATTCACAATGTTCCGGGGTTGGGTCACTGCCTTATGACAGGAACATTGTGGACACATGCTGTCCCCTAGGGACTTGATCTCACTCTCCTCAACTTGTCAAGTATTACTCCTTAGTCTGTACTCACCCTGAAGATGTGAATTACACGAAAGCGCTTGGTAACTTCACGTTTTCTTGTTTCCTTGTGGTTATCAGCATCTGTCTAGGGATGGGTTGGCAACCCTGGCTAGGTCTCTCGAGAGGGCAGTTCAAAAGATGTCGAAGACTTTAAACTGCGAGGAGAACATATGAGCACGGGGGTGGAGGAGACTGCAGTGGGAGCGGGTAAACAAAGTGAAAGTGAAAGGTTACAGGGAAATAGGGCTAGGAATTATGACAAAACTAAACTAGGCAGGGAGTTTAAACCTAAACGCTACAAAGAGAGGAATCAGAACAACACTAACTTAAATGTCGACTTTGCAAACAGTAGAAGTATGTGAAACAAAGTGGATGATATTAGGGCCTTGGTATGTACCGAAAAAATCGAAATTATAGCATTCACCGAAACATGGATAAACCTAGACTCACGTGAGTTACCTGTCGAATATCAAATTATTCCATACCGATAGGCAGATTAGGAAAGGAGGCGGAGTAGCAATCTATGACAGGGATAATCTGAAGTGTGAAATATATAAGGAAATCAAAACTGAGCGAAATACAGAAACAATTTGGATAGAATTAATCGATGGTAGGGAAAAATTAATCACAGGAGTAATATATAGACCTCCTAATCTTGATAGAGTTAATATGAGACTTATTTGGAACGAAATGCGCAGGGCTTCCAGACATAACAAAGTCTGTAAAGTAGGCGACTTTAACTTTAGCCAAATAGATTGGATTGACCTTAGAGGTAACTCTTAATCAGAGGATTTTCTTGAAATGATCCAGGACTGTTTCCTAAGTCAACATATAACCGAACCCACCCAGGGTAAAAATATACTCGATTTAGTTCTGTCCTAACAGATAAAAAATTCATTAATAATGTCGAGGTAGGGAACGAACTTGCAAACAGTGATCACAAAGAAATCAGATTCCAGTTAGAATTTCAGTACAGACCCAAGAAAAATTCCACTGAAGTCACAGATTTCAGAAGGGCAAACTTTGATAGTTTGAAGAGGCAGCTGAGAGAGGGGGTATCATGCTTAGGGGTTAACTATATGACCTCACATGACGTGACCTCACTCAATGTACCCACAAAGGGCGACCTCACCCTACCCAGAGACCTGACGGTTGAGATTGACCTGATAATGAGATCTGAGGTTGCCGAGTTCCACGACAATTTTAATAATAAATTACTTAATGCACAAAGGCAGAACATACCATACAAAAAACTCAGAACAAACAACAATGACCCTAAATGGATAAATAATTATTTAAAGACCATTATTGGACAAAGGAATGCTATAGGTAGGAGAATAAATTGTGGTGAAGTTTACCTAAGAGATTATATAAGGTATTGTCGTTTAGGGATAAGACCGAGATAAGAAAAGCCAAGAGGAATAATGAGCTGAAGATAACAAGGGAGGTGAAGTCAAACCCCAAGGGATTTTATCAAATGTATCAAACTAAAACACCAGAAAAGATTGGATCAATACAGTCAGATACCGGCGAGCTACCTGATAACGACGGAGAAATAAGCAAAAATCTGAATAAATATTTTTCAACAGTTTTCACCACCGAAAATTTAAACATGATACCCGAGGCTCCGATTCTATACAAAGATAGTGAAAAAAATAAATTAAGTGAGATAGTAGTGACTAGTAACGATGTTAGTAAGCAAATAGACAAACTAAAGCCTATTAAGTCACCAGGTCCCAATGAGATATTTGCCAGAGTATAAAAGGAATGTAAGGACGAGCTTAGTATGCCCTCAGCAAATTTGTTTAATATGTCCCTAAAAAAAGGTTTAGTGCCAGAATCCTGGAGGATAGCGAATGTAATACCGATTTTCAAGAAGGGAGATAGATCACTATCCTCTAATTACTGTCCAATCAGTCTAACATCAATTGCAGGCAAATAACTAGAAGCAATAGTTTCAAACTCTATTCGAAATCACCTGGAGAAGCACAAGTTGATCAATGATTCCCAACATGGCTTCACAACTGGGCGTTCATGTCTAACTAATCTATTAACATTCTTTTCATCAGTTTTCGAATCAGTGGACGAGGGGTACAATTATGATGTGGTATATCTCTCCTTTAGCAAAGCCTTCGACAGAGTCCACCACGAAAGACAATAAGAAAAGTGGAGGCTCATGACATTAAAGTGATATTCTAAAATGGATTAGGGCGAGGTTACAGCGAATGAGCATTAACGGCACTAAATCCCATTGGAGCAACGTCACTAGTGGAGTTCCCCAAGGCTCCGTACGTTGACCATTATTATTTATTATATACATAAACGACATAGATATCGACGTAGACAGCAACATAAGTAAATTTGCTGATGACACTAAAATAGGACGTGTTATTAAATCTGACGAGAACTCCGAAAAACTACAGGAAGATCAAAACAAATTTTTCGAATGGTCTGAAAAATGGCAGATGAAATTCAATGTGGACAAATGTAAAGTACTCAGTGTAGGAGATGTAAACAGGGAAACCAGATTCCAGATGAACAACGATGTTAATGAGAAATCCAACTGCGAGAGAGATTTCTGAGTAATGATAAGCAGGAATCTTAAGCCAAGTAAACAATGTGTGTTTGCTCGAAACAAGGCTAATAAAGTACTTGGGTTCCTACAAAGGAGTGTTAGTTACAAGACTAGGGAAGTCATCTTAAAACTATAGCTTGGGCTTGTGAGACCTCATTTGGATTTCGCAGTTCAATTCTGGTCACCGTATTACAGAATGGATATAGAATCCTTGGAAAGAATTTAGAGGAGAATGACAAGACTAATCCCGGGCATTAGGAACCTTGAATACATAGACAGGTTAAGCATCTTAATTTGCACTCCCTCGAGAGACGTAGAGTGAGGGGCGACATGATCGATGTGTATAAAAGGAAATCAGGGCTAAGCAATGGGGACATTAAAAAGGTAGTAATATTATCCAACCAGGAGCGAACTCGTAACAATGGTTTTGAATTAGACAAATTTAGATTTAGGTGCGAAATAAGTAAACATTGGTTTGGAAATAGAGTAGTGAATGAATGGAACAAGTTACCAAACATCATTATTGACTCGAATATGGTGGATAGCTTTAAACATAGGTTGGATGGATATATGAGCAATAGGAGTTGGGTGTAAATTGGACTGCCCAGTATGGGCCAATAGGCCCCCTGCAGTTTCCGCCATTCATATGTTCTTCTGTTCCTATTACGATCACCTCCTCCGATTTCCTCAACATCTACGATTTACCAGGGGTTCACGGCGCCATAAGCTCGTTGAACAGGCTTTGTGTGAAATATAACAGAGTCTAGGAATGCTTTTAGTATCCTGGTGGTCCAGTAGGTAGCGTTCCCGGGTCATAGTCATGGGCTCGTGGGCCGTGAGTTCGAATCCTGGTGGGTTGAGGTGTTGATTGTATGAAGATGTCCACGTGCTTTATTGGGCTAATGAAATATATATATATATAAATATATATATATATATATATTTATAGATAGATTAGTAGGGTCATTACCTAATACCTGACCATTGTGGACCTGATCTCACCGTCCTCTGTATATATACACCTTGTTTTGTACTTCTCCTTCGTCTGTACTCACCCCTGAAGATGTGAATTACACGAAAGCGCTTGGGAACTTCGTGTTTTCTTCTTTGCTTGTGCTTATCAGCATATACCTGGATCACGCACAACTACAGTGATTTACTTGCTCTTATATATATATATATATATATATATATATATATATATATATATATATATATATATATATATATATATATAAACACACACACACACACAAGTGATCGTGGGCCCTTCGTGCCCGGTGGCGAGTCCGGTGGTACAGTTTACCGAGGCGTGAAAGTTCGAACACTCGTGCTTGGCTAGGGCGCAACGCCGTCCGGGTGACAGCGTACAGTGACATCGTTTTCCAGATGGTGGTGGTGGTTATAGTCATGGTCGTGAGTATTATAATCATATTCCTGGTTGTTATAATCATAGTCGTGGTTTTGATCATAGTCGTGGTTGCTACAATCATGATCGTGAGTGTTATAATCATGGTCGTGGTTGTTATAATCATGGTCGCGTTTGTTATAATCATAGTCGTGGTTGTTATAATCATGGTCATGGTTGTTATCTTCATGGTCGTGGTTGTTATAATCATGGTCGTGGTTGTTATAATCATAGTCGTGGTTTTGATCATAGTCGTGGTTGTTACAATCATGATCGTGAGCGTTATAATCATGGTCGTGGTTGTTATAATCATGGTCGTGGTTGTTATAATCATGGTGGCGTTTGTTATAATCATAGTCGTGGTTGTTATAATCATGGTCTTGGTTGCTATAATCAGAGTCGTGGTTGTTATATTCATCGTCGTGATTGTTGTAATCATAGTCGTGGTTGTTATGATCATGGTCGTGGTTGTTATAATCATAGTCGTGGTTGTTATATTCATGGTCGTGGTTGCTATAATCATAGTCGTGGGTGTTATAATCATGGTCGTGGTTGTTATAATCATGGTCGTGGTTGTCTACATCCCTGGAGCGTGAAATTGTCACTCCGAAGGGGGGGGGGGGGGTTCGCCAGTAGAGAGAGGTCGGGGAAAGTGGGAGTCAAAAAACAAGAAGGTCCTGGGAAGTAAAATTAGTTGCTCAGGACAAGGGGTAAAACAGGACCAGGGAAGGGTAGGTTTAAATGTATACTATACAAACAGTAGGAGCGATAGAAATAAAATAGACTTGCTGAGAGCGGTTGTATATACCGAGAATGTAGACGTCATAGCAATCACCGAAACTTGGATGAATCTGGCGAGCAAAATTTTTTTATCAGAGTACCACATAGAAGGGTACAACATTTTTCACAAGGACAGGGAAGGTAGGAAGGGGGGAGTGGTCGCACTCTTCGTCAAGGATACATTAAAATGTTGTATTAATAATTCAATAAAGGGTGAAATAGGAACCGAGTCTGTGTGGGTAGAAATCACGGAAGGAAGAGAAAAACTAATTATGGGAGTGATTTACAGGCCCCCACGTCTTGGCAAAGAAGCAGCTCAGCCCATATGGCAGGAAATGAGTAGGGCAGCAAAATATAACAACCTATGCATTATGGGGGACTTCAACTTCAGAAATATTGACTGGGACAACATTGTAGGTGACTATGAATATGAAGACTTCCTAGACGCAGTACAGGGCAATTTTTTTAAACAACTATTTACAGAACCTACTAGAGGTGACAATTTATTAGACCTTGTATTAACAAATAAAGAAAATATTATCAGAGATATCACAGTAGGGGAAGAACTAGGTAACAGTGATCATAGAGAAATCAGGTTCACCCTAAATTAGGAAACGAAAAACTATGACAATATGGTCAGAGTCCCAAACTTTCGGTTGGCGGATTATCAGGGGTTAAGAAGGTACCTAGGTGAGGTCACCTGGGAACAGTCACGTCAGTCCCCAGTAAGAAGGGGTGAGGTCATAGATGACACAACAATTGATCATGACTATAATATATTCACTAGTATACTACATAAAGCACAAGAACAAAATATACCATACAGAAAAATTAGGTCAAATAAGAATGAGCCAAGGTGGATGACCAGAAAACTTAAACATGACATAGGAATAAAGAAAGGAATATATAAGAAATTAAAGGGAGGGGAGGAGCAGCTAAAAAATAGGTATAATGAACTACCTAGGAATGTTAAGAAAAATGTAAGGAAAGCAAAGAGAGACTATGAAATCAAAATAGCAAGAGAATCCAAGGCGAATCCTAAGGGATTTTTCCAGGTATATAGGACAAAGGTCAAGGACAAAGTTGGGCCTTTAAAGTCGGGGAGAGGAGAAGTGATAAATGGCAGTGAAGAAATAAGCAAAACATTGAACAACTACTTCTTATCAGTTTTCACAGAAGAAATTTACAATGAAATTCCAGAGGTGGAACTGATATTTAAGGGAAAGGAAGAAGTGAAATTAAATAATATCACTATCAGAAAAGAGAAAGTTCTTAAGAAGATAAATAAACTAAAGAAAACAAAATCCCCAGGGCCGGATGAAATTTTCCCTCGAGTCTTGAAAGAGTGTAGGGAAGAGGTTAGCGGACCCCTCGTAAACTTATTTACAAAATCATTAGACACTGGAGTTGTGCCAGACTTGTGGAAACAGGCAAATGTAGTACCCATATTCAAAAAGGGAGACAGAGCATCAGCGTCAAATTACAGGCCAATCAGTTTGACGTCAGTAGTGGGGAAATTTCTTGAATCAATTATAGCAGATAGCATCCGATCGCATCTAGAGAAAAGCAAATTAATCTACGACTCTCAACATGGGTTTACAAAGGGAAAATCTTGTCTAACAAATCTGCTAACGTTTTTTAGGAAAGTCTTCGAGGCAGTAGATAATGACGAAAATTACGATGTTATTTACTTAGATTTTGGCAAAGCATTTGACAGAGTACCGCATCAGAGGCTTCTGAGAAAAATTAAGGCTCATGGTATCGAAGGGAAGGTTTTAAATTGGATAAAATCATGGCTCACCGATATAACGCAGAGGGTCAGCGTAGATGGTGTTAATTCTGAGTGGGGCCGTGTAACCAGTGGGGTTCCCCAGGGGTCAGTACCAAGCCCACTCTTGTTCATAATCTACATAAACGATCTAGATACTGGGATCAGCAGTGACATAAGCAAGTTTGCGGATGACACCAAATAGGGCGGCAAATTAATTCGGGGCAGGATGCTAATGCTTTACAGGAGGATCTAAATAAACTGCAGGGGTGGTATGAAAAATGGCAAATGAAATTCAACACCAGCAAGTGCAGCGTACTTAATATTGGAAGAACAAATACTTATAATGTATACAGACTTAACAACATCAACCTAGAGAAGTCGACTTGTGAAAGAGACCTACGGGTACTTGTAAGCCCGGACATACGGCCTAGAAAGCAGTGCGTTAATGTTCGAAATATGGCAAACAGAGTATTGGGTTTTATATCTAGAAGTGTAAGTAACAAGAATGCAGAGGTCTTATTACAACTATATCTTGTGCTAGTCAGGCCGCACCTCGATTATGCGGTTCAGTTCTGGTGCCCCTATTATAGAATGGATATAAATTCACTAGAGTCGGTGCAGCAAAGAATGACAAAAATGATTCCGGGACTTAGAAACCTTCCATATCAGGATATGTTAAAGAAACTTAACTTGCATTCCCTAGAAAGACGAAGAGTGCGGGGAGATATGATAGAAGTATTTAAGTGGGTGAAGGAATCAATAAAGGGGATATAGATAAAGTTCTTAAAATATCCGAGCAGGATAGGACTCGGAGCAACGGATTCAAGTTGGATAAGTTTAGGTTTAGGAGGGAGATAGGAAGAAACTGGTTCACAAATAGGGTGGTGGACGAGTGGAACAAGCTTAGCAACTTTGTAATAAGTGCGGGAACTCTGGAAAGTTTCAAAAAGAGGCTAGATAGATTCATGGATGATAGAGAGTGGTAGTAACTCTCGACAGGAGCTGCCATGCACAGGCCAACCGGCCTATTGCAGACTCCTTATTTTCTTATGTTCTTATGTTAATCACAAAATTATCCAATTTGTACATGCCATTACTCAAATTAAGGTTGACAGATTCGGTATGTTTAATGAGAGTGAATTTTATAATGGGTCTTGGTGATAATTTAATTACTAGGTAAGACTGGGTAGGCATCAGCCCAGTCAGTGCAATGATTATTATCTCTCCTATGAATGAACAAAGCATTGGATCCCTGACCTGTCCTGACACTCAGTTTATGCTGTTAAAGTCTAGTTATAAAATCTTTGCCTGTCTGGCCTAAGTAGAGCATATTACATTCATTTCAAGGAGCCTCGTAAGTGGAGCCACCTGGATTTGTTTTAAAGTGCATGAATTTTTAAACGTTAGATGTAGGTTCCAGGTTTTCAATTGTAGATGAATTTGAAAGAAATTTTGTTTAATGGTAATATCAAGAGATTCTTATTGTCATGAAGGGGCTTAGGATCAGATTTATAAAAATATTTCTTATCGATGTTTAGGCATTTGTCTTAATATCGCTATGGAAGTGTCGATAGGGATGATTTAGACAGAATTGGACCAAGGTTGTTCGCGGTCTCTGATTCGAAAATTGGATAGAGGGACAAACGACTCCTTGGGTAGTAACAATTTATTACAATATATATATATATATATATATATATATATATATATATATATATATATATATGTACAAACTGGACTATTTTGTAATTAACAAGATTTGTAACCAGGTGAGAAGGTTGGGTCACCTTACCCTCTGACCTGACTACCGACCGTTGCGGTGCTATTTAAAGATTAATAGGGTCATTACCTAATACCTGACCATTGTGGACCTGATCTCACCCTCCTCTGTATATATACACCTTGTTTTGTACTTCTTCTTAAACTGTACTCACCCCTGAAGATGTGAATTACACGAAAGCGCTTGGGAACTTCGTGTTTTCTTCTTTCCTTGTGGTTATCAGCATATGCCTAGATCACGCGCACCTACAGTGATTTACTTGCATATATATATATATTATATATATATATATATATATATATATATATATATATATATATATATAGATAAACTCTTTTATTACACAGTCACTCATTCTTAATCCCTTTATGTTACCTCCCCAGAGAGACCATACAGCTTATGCTGCAAATCTTCTGGACGTGGGTATGCAACTTTACTACTTAGCCAACACTTACCGTCAGAGCTACGACATCTCTATCCCGGATGCTAAAAATACCTACCCGTATGTGCTGTGTTTTACTGTGAATATTTCATGTTATAAATTATGTAGGTGAATTGTATTACAGCTCAGCTTGGTATTGCTCAAGTTACATACAGACTGGGAACATTGCAGTTTAAGTTTAGTTCTGTGGAAAGTGTTACAATGTGTGGTGCAAAAGAAAAAATGTTTAATGTTGTTCCTAGTTTTCATGAAAAATGTGAAACGTAATTGAGGATATGTTGGGAAGAGGAAAAATGGTTCACAGTGAAAGTAGGACTAAGTCAAAGATGTGTATTGGCATCATCGTGTTTTTTTATTCTCATGAGTGCATAAATTAGAGATAATACTGCAAATGATGGAGGAAGGTACAGTAAAAATTTAATTATTTTACGGGGTTTCCTTGAATGCATCACAGTACGGTGGAGCCATTCGACACATGCATGTGTGGATTCCATAAATAGTTGGCAAACCTGTGGAACCTAGAAGAGGGGTCTTCAGTGACACCATTCACTGTGGTGAGAAGTCAGATTTCATTATACTTGGCCAGTGCTAGGAAGATACTTTAGTCTCTCACTACAAGCTTAGGAAATAATTATTCGGCTTGAAAATGAGAAGAGAATCAGACAGTTTTTGCAGACAACACAATCTAGATGGCGATTTTTTGTTTAACAAATGCTGGTGAATGGGTTTGAAAGTGTATGAACTAGGCGAGACTTGGTGGTAAATACTAACGAAAGTAAATGTAAGCTTAAATGGAGACAGATATTCTTTGCTTAAGGACACTAAGCTCGATATCAACGACTCCGTGTTCGTTTCAGCCTATATCCCACAGTGTATTATCACATAACTGGACACTTATATAGTTAAACTTAAGTGAGCTTAGACACTTTACGGACTACTTTACAGCCCGTCATTAATGTATTGTTCAAACCCTATATAATATGAAAGGTCTTCTTCATATCTTTCATTTTGTTACTCCCACAGTAACTCATCCACCATAGCAGTTTCCCTCCTAGAAACACACTAATAGATTTTCAAATGTTAATCACAGAGATTACTTCTAGCAATTTATGAATCAAAGATGATGTATCTGATTAACAGTAATATTTGCTCTATTACAGGACACAATATCAACTTTTGTAGTTAGTATCACCAATAGGTCAGTTACCCCGGGGTCACTACCATCAGCTGATCATTATCACTAGGATGTCAATTAGAGTGGTCCTTATTTTTCAATATGGAATTTTTTACCACAGACCTTGCTAAAAGTGTCCATTTAGGACAAAAACATTGTGTGTAGAGTTATTTTTAAATAAATTAATATTTAGAGGTTGCTCAAAGCTGTCAAAAATTAAGTAATCGATGTAGTCGATTACTTTGTAGCCGATTACGCCCAACACTAGTGCGTCGCATTTGGCACGATTGTGGTGAGTTTTTGCTGGTCGTGATTGATGATTGGGGAAATTAGAAACAGTTCTGCAGAGTATTCTCATTATTAATTTATATTAATAGTTCATTTCTTTATTCCTCAGGAAAAATGGCTAATGCAGGAGTAAAAACACGAGAAAATGTGTATTTGATAAAGACATTATGTGATGACATTACAGGGGCAAAGTTACCTTCAAACAGGCAAGTGTTACAGTATTTTTTAATCCTGCATCGCATACAGAAAAAACCATCAGAGTGGCAGCTGGGGAAGTCACAGACAAAGTTCTTCAATTTTGGACAAAAGCAAACATTCCCACACACCACAAACCAGATTGTGTGAATCAAGTGCACAAAATGTTTGACAAGTGGAGTAGTTTGAAAAAGAACTCTTCAAGAAAGACAGAAACTCAAAAGCAGAAAGAGAAAGAGTTCACTGATACATTTGAAGATCTCTTTGACATTGCACATGTGAATGCTTTGAATATGATGACAGTTCAGGAGGATAAGGATTTCTTAACAGCGCAACGAGAAAAAGAGCGTCGTGGGGCAATGTCATCTCTTGACAAAGTATTCCTGAAAAGACAGAAACGACGAGAAAAAACTCTCAAGAAAGCAATGAAAAGGAAGTTGGCTGCAGACAGTGCAGAGGAGAAGCCAAAAAATGCCAGGCCATCGTTGTCTTGGGCAGCAGTAGTACGTCTTCTTCTGAGGAATCCAACCCAGTTCCTGGCCCATCAGCACTTCAAACTCCACCTACTGTCAAGAAGCGTGGGCGAAAAGAAGTTCTAACTCCAGAACTTTCTGCAGCATAAGATCGGACCAAGTCCTCAGATAGAATGGCCATGTACATTGTCACCCAAACTGCTCAGAGTCTGGGCCATGATGTCAGTGAATTGATTCTGAATCGATCAAGCATGAGGAGGAAACGTCAGCATCATCGCAGTAGCAGGGCAGCTGAAATCCTTTCAAACTTCAAACCAGTCAGTTTTAATTGTTCACTGGGATGGTAAATTGATGCCTGATTTAACGGGGCATGGGGGCCATGTTGACAGACTCCCAGTTCTTGTCTCAGGCAATGGCACCTCCCAACTTCTTGCTGTTCCAAAACTTCCCTCTGGTACCAGTGATGAACAAGCAAAAGCTGTTGTGAAGGCTTTACAGCAATGGCACATTGCAGACATCGTGCATGGCATGTGCTTTGATACAACAAGCTCAAATACTGGTCACCACAAGGGTGTGTGTGTCAAAATTGAGCAGTTGCCGAGTCGTGATTTGCTATATTTTACCTACCGCCACCATGTACTAGATCTTGTAGCTGGAGCTGCTTTTGAAGCTGTAATGGGGCACTCAGCTGCTCCTGACATACAGCTGTTCAGAAGATTCCAAGCCAAATGGGAACAAATTGAGAAGCAGAAGTTTGAAGACTACTCCACCGACGATCTGGCAGAAGAATCGGTCAAAGCTGTTAGGGACGATCTCGAAGCTGTGGAGACACAGCTTCGAGATGATTATCGAGAGCTGTTAGAGCTGGCCTCCATCTTCCTTGGCACATCACCTTCTCGGGGAGTACGATTTTCTGCTCCTGATGCAATGCACCAAGCACGATGGATGGCAAAGACCATTTATTCCTTCAAAGTGTGGTTATTCCGTTCTCAGTTTAAGCTTACTCCAAAGGGGAACAGAGGACTAAGAGATTTGTGCATTTTCTTTGCCCGAATATATGTGAAGGCTTGGACAACTGCTCCACTTGCTGCAAAGGCACCAAAAAGAGATCTGATGTTGCTTAAAGCTGTACAAGACTACAGTACCATCAGCGATGCCATATCAAAGGCAACTTTCCACAAAATGATGAGACACCTCTGGTAATTGTCAGAAGAGTTGGTTGCATTGGCCTTCTTTGGTGACGATGTTCTCCCAGCAGTGAAGGACCGCATGTTGGAAGCTATGAACATCGTTATTGGAGAAGAAAAGCATGTCAAACGGGTTACAATCAATCCAGACACACTCCAAGTGAAGAACCTATGTGATTTCACGACAAAGAACACAAGGTCATTTTTCAAAAAGCTCAACTTGAATACAGATTTCCTGGCCCTCCCAGTAGAACAGTGGAAAGATGATCCTGGCCTCCAAAATGCAAAAGCCAGTGTACAAGCTTTGTCTGTGATTAATGATCAGGCAGAAAGAGGAGTAGCCTTAGTCCAAGATTTCTCAGGCCGCATCACCAAGGACGAACAGCATCTGCATTCTGCAGTATCTACTGCAGGCAGTTGCTGACCACAGGAAATCATTCCCTAATGCCCTCAAGCAGACCTTGGGGGCTAGGAAATGATGAATTATGAACATTAAGCATAGGCATAATATTGTTCAATTTCATTTGACTTGAGCAACCTTTAATTATTAAGATACTTAAACAATATTTTACAGGCAATGTGTCTACCCCAAATGAAAACATTTGCCAGGGTCTGTGACAAAAAATGGCAAATTTTGTTTTTTGCCCAGAAGTAAGGACCACCCTAATGTCAATATTACCAACAGATCAGTAACCACAGCACATGAATGAATCACTGTAACTGACTTCTCCTCAGCTCGGTTACGGGGTACGGTGACGAGCTTTGCTGGGCCGCGCTATGGTTGGCTCGAGCCACACGTGATCCCAGCTACATCACTAGCGCCCGAGACCATTGGGACGAGTTCAACTTCTTAAATGATAGTCATACCGAATTCTCCTGGGATGACAAGAGGCCAGGAATATATGTAAGTTACCTAGAAAAATAATAATAATACAATAAGTAAATTCGCTCATATACAATGTGTGTAATAATAATAATAATAATAATAATAATAATAATAATAATAATAATAATTAACGGTTTATTGAGATAAACATACCAGCCAGAAGGCTGAAAATATACAATAAACAGAGATGATAAGTTACATAAGGTGAAATTGAGGAGTGGGTCACTGATCCACAAAAGTTTTCAATATAAAAAGATACGGCAGCTGCAGATGTTTAGCACATCTACCAGGTGGTCCGGGCAGGTTCTTCAGCTCACAAAGCGTTTTGGATATCGTTATTGTTCCTCATGTGATGTAGTTAGGAATTCTTAAATCCTCACCTAGGTGGAGTAGGATGTCCTCATTTCTCTCCTGATGTAGTTTGGAGTCTTAATTGGCTTCTCATCCAGTGAAAGTGGTGGGGAGTGTACAGGGGGCCTTGGATGTTTGAGGTCCACTTCAGGTCGCCATTGACATCAGAAATTATCACTTATATATATATATATATATATATATATATATATATATATATATATATATATATATATATATATATATATATATATATATATATATATATGTGTGTATATATATATATATATATATATATATATATATATATATATATATATATATATATATATATATATATGTGTGTATATATATATATATATATATATATATATATATATATATATATATATATATATATATATATATATATGTGTATATATATATATATATATATATATATATGTGTGTATATATATATATATATATATATATGTGTGTATATATATATATATATATATATATATATATATATATATATATATATATGTGTGTGTATATATATATATATATGTGTATATATATATATATATATATATATATATATATATATATATATATATATGTGTATATATATATATATATATATATATGTGTATATATATATATATACATATATATATATATATATGCTGATAACCACCAGGAAAGAAGAAAACACGAATTATTATTAGGATGATGTTGATAAATCTAGGTGGTGAACATGAGATGGGGAAAGGGAAGGCCCGACAGACCAGGCTAGCAGCTGTCTCTTGGTTTAAAAGACCCCGGCCGCCTTAACGGAACAGTGTGGAGTGCGTCCTCACTCCATGAGGACTAAAGATGTTGCGTGTGTGTGTGTGTGTGTGTGTGCGTGCGTGTTCGCACACAAGATGGTGAAATGCGACTAGTGTGGCAGCATTATGTCAGTGTTAAGTTGCAAGCACTGCTTGCTCCCTCTCGCTTTCAGCTACCGCCGCTAGCTAACCCTCGTGGCGAACAGGGAAGCAACTTGCATAAGTCTTCCCCTGCTAGTACACAACATCCTCACCATTAAGACTGCGGTGCCTCCTCGTGGCAACACACGGTAACTGGGTGCCTCGTGGGCCCAGGCTAGACAAGCAGAGGATCTCGGAGTAGCAGTGGGCCGCAGAGGGACGGCGCATAGGTCCACTGGCAAGTGGACACGTCCTGGCGCCTATCAACCATTGCCCCGCAGTCTTGCGAATTAACCTTGGTAGGTATAAGGCTACGTGTGTAAACCGCGAACGAAAAATCTGCGGTGGAACCCCGCACCAGGCAGACATGCTTACAGAGCTCCAGTAAGACCTCAAAGGCCGTATAGGAGGAAGAGGTGACCACCTTGGGAACCCAACGACTACATCGGCGGACGAAGGCAATGCCTGATGGACAGGCTATTAAGGAGGAACCCAAAAAACTGGGCTATCGTAAGTACATTGCAACTCTCCCTCTCCCCAGTCGTTGCAACACTTGCACCACTGTATCAGGAAAAGGGAGAGCCAAGGTGTGTGGTTGCAGTCTGCGCTCCAGCCTCACCACATACATAAACTCACGCACAGCCATCATCCAGTTCATCATACCTCTCATCATCATCAAAACCCTATACCCCCAAAAGTCCTATAGCGATGGACCAGTGGCAACGGGGACAGGCAGAGATGACTGCCGGGAGTCTCTAGTCACAACTCTACACATGGGCACCATTGATAAGATGGTTGTTTATACACTGGGATTTAGGCAGCAGTGCAATCCAGTCCTGCCTGTGTAACTGAGCAGCCCTGTCGACAGGAGCCACTGTTAACCCCACGTGTGAAGGCGGCTAGAAAAGGTGCCCTAAGCATAGACTGCCTAAAAAAGACAATCTGACTGGACAATCGCACCCAGTAAGGTCATCCTTATGCTGCCGAGAACACGATCAAAATCACAGATCCAAGCAAAAATAAACTATACAAACCTCTTATGGTCGCTGCATGGAATGTTAGGAACTTTCTGGATACTGGCACAAATGAATGTCCTGAAAGAAGAACTGCTCTTGTGACAAAAGAGCAGGCTAGGTATAACATCAAAATAATAGCCGACCTCGATAGAATGCTATCCTCTATTCCCAGAGAAGACAAGGTTGTGTTCCTAGGTGACTTCATTGCCAGAGTTGGCAGAGATGCTGACATTTGGCAGGGAAAAATAGGGGGAAATGGACTAGGTAAGTGTATTCCCAACGGCCTACTATTCCTCAGCAAGTGTGCTTCACACAACCTCACTATCAGCATACCTTTTTTAGGCAGGCCGACAAGTTCAAGAGTTCGTGGCAACACCCACGATCCAAACACTGGCATCTCATTGACTACATCATCGTCAGATAAAGAGATCGCCGAGATGTCTTCATCACCCGTGCCATGCGTGGATGAGAACACTGCGACACTGGTCATTGGCAAGGTCAGAGCCAAGCTCTCACTTCACGTCGCCCCAAAACGGCGAAGGCAGCAAGCCTCCAGAAGAATTTTTGACACTAAGCGTCTGGAGTATCCAGCGGTAGCACATGCTTACAGAGAGCACCTCGAACATGAGCTGAGAAACAAACCAACAGCAAACAACGCAAATCCCAGTGCTGAGTGGGTTATTTTCGACACTATCATAATATTATGACAAAAACCTGCAGAGAGACCCTCGTCCAGATCGAAAGAGTACACCAGGACTGGTTTTATGAAAATGAACCGGCACTCAATGTACTCATCAATGATAAATGTGCTGCTTTAACTGACTGACAGAACAATCCTCAATCTCAAACCAAAGCTGACACCTTCCGCAAAAAGAAAGCGGTGGCCCAGCGGGAACTTCGCAATCAAAAGAACGACTGGTTTAAAAACAAAAGTATGTGAAACACAAAATTTGCAGATCAGCATAAGATGCGCGAATTCATCATTTCCACTAAAATATTTTATGGGCCAATCACTCGTGGCACAGCCCCATCCGCTCATCCGACGGTAACTTCATAATTGAAGATGATGAAGGTCTCTTTCAGTGCTGGAAAGAGCACTACCATTCATTGCTCAACCGGAACACCGATGTGGATGTCCTGACTACCCAGCAGGTTCCTCATCATCCAGAGCTGACCCACCTCAGCTATCCTCCATCCCTGGATGAGGTAGCTACTGCCATCAAACATGAAACCTAGCAAAGCCTCAGGGCCTGATGAAATCCCAGCCTAGGTGTATAAAGCAGGAGGACCTTTCCTTACCAGCCGTCTCCACTCTCTCCTGGAGAATATATGGGAAAAGGAAGAAATCCCCCAAGCTCTTAAAGACGCCTCTATCGTCAATATTTATAAGAACAAGGGAGACCGGTCGGACTGTGGCAACTACAGCGAGATCTCGTTGCTGTCTGTACTTGGCTAGATTATCGCCCGAGTCCTCTTAAACAGACTTATTTCTGAGGCGGAAAATTTCCTCCCAGTCAATGTGGCTTTAGACCATCACGTGACACCATAGACATGATTTTTGCTGCTCGCAAAGATACAGGAAAAATGCTGAGAAAAGCGTCGTGACCTGCACATGGGCTTCATCGACCTAACCAAGGCCTTCGACTCGGTCAACAGGGAAGCCTTCTGGTAGAACCTCAGCCGTTTTGGCTGCCCACCAAAATTCATCGCCATTGTGAGGCAACTCCACGATGGCATGAACGGCAGTGTCCTGCACAATAGCACCCAGTCTGAGTTCTTCCCCATCCTTACTCATGCTTGTGTCAATTTAGCGGATGGGTGGACATCGTGGGTTCGAGTCTTGGCGGGTGAGTTTGTTGATTATATGTTGAAGTCCGCTTGTTATATGGACTTATGAAATATATATGGAACCTCGTGTTTCGAAGCCGGATTTGGTAAAATGCTACTCCAACCACTTAAATGGCACAGGCAATCCCCATTTGGAGGTTCACGGTGCCATCAGCTCGATGAACAGGCTTTGTGTGAAATATAACAAAGTTTAAGATTGCTTTTAGTGTCTTTGTGGCACGGTTGATAGCATTCTCTGGTCACACACATATGATCGTGGTTTCGAGTCCTGGCCGGTGAGGTTGTTGATTATATGTTGAAGTCCACGTGCTATATGGACTAATGAAATATATATATATATATATATATATATATAATCAACAACCTCACCCGCCAGAACTCGAACCCTCGACCTTATATATAAACTCTAATTATGTTAAGATAAACATTATTTTAACTTTTTATAGGTTTAATATATTGCTATTATTTTCTTAACTATTAAAAAATGAGGTCATGTGTCCTCTTTGAGTGACTTTCGGACAAGGCTGCACAGCAGTAAATTTCACTAAGAGAACGTTCGACTGAGCGTTTAAAGCTTGTCCAATTGTTTGACGCGAACTATTTTTTGTTTCACAATACAGTCACTCTTCTGGTTGCTGGATAACTCCAACGTGTATTCTGACGCCCTCAAGAGTTATTTGGACTGGCTGAAGAACGAAGCACCGTACACCCCGGAGGGTCTTGTTTTCCTTGGCGACAGGGGTTCCAACGGTTACGCTGCCAACGCCGCCTTCATCTCCCTCTTTGTTAGTTCCTTCCTTAAAAAAAAACTTAAATCACTGTTTTTTTAGTCTAAATATGAATGATAGACTTATGAATATGCTCGTCACTTGTTAAGCTTCAAGTGGAGAGATAAATTCTTTTAATTTATTTAGTGGATCAGAATTGAAATTGAATACCTTGCTTTGAAAGCCACTCTCTCGCTCTCAAAACAAAAAATGTAAGTGAAGTCATTGTGACTGAATTTGATAACATATTTCATATCTTTCAGACGGCCAAGAATGGTATGGACACAGAAGCTAACCACAAGTGGGCAAGGGAACAGATCGGTCAACTGTTGGGCGACAACTCCCGTTACAGCAGGTCATTCGTGGTGGGCTACGGCAAGGACCCCCCACAGAGGGTCCATCATCGTGGCAGGTAAAAAAAAAAAAAAAAAAAAAAAAAAATATATGTATATAGGCTATATATATATATATATATATATATATATATATATATATATATATATATATATATATATATATATATATATATATATATATATATATATATATATATATATGCTGATAACCACCAGGAAAGAAGAAAACACGAAGTTCCCAAGCGCTTTCGTGTAATTCACATCTTCAGGGGTGAGTACAGACTAGATAGAGTAATGCAAGGAACTTTATAAATGCAAGGAATGTAATATGTTTTACTTAGGCCAGACAGGTAAAGATCTTGTAACTAGAATTAAACAACACAAATACAGTGTCAGGACAGGCCAGGAATCCAATGCTCTGTTTGTTCATTTGAGGGATAACAAGCATTGCATTGACTGGGATAATGCCTCCTCAATATTACCATGTAATTCAATTGATAGTAGGAACATCATAGAATCTAGTCTTATTAAACATACCGAAGCATTCAACATGAATTTGAGTAACGGCTTGTACAAGCTGGACAACTTTGTAATTAAGAAGATTTGTGATCAGGTGAGAGGGCGGGTCACTGTCCCATCTGACCCAACCACCAACCGTTGTGTGCCATTTAAAGATTAGTAGGGTCATTACCTGACCATTGTGGACCTGGTCTCACCCTCCTCTGTATATATTCATCTTGTTCTGCATTACTCTATCTAGTCTGTACTCACCCCTGAAGATGTGAATTACACGAAAGCGCTTGGGAACTTCGTGTTTTCTTCTTTCCTGGTGGTTATCAGCATATACCTAGATCACGCGCACCTACAGTGATTTACTTGCATATATATATATATATATATTTATATATACATATATATATATATATACAATCAACACCTCAACCCGCCAGGATTCGAACCCACGGCCAACGAGCCCATGACTGTGACCGGGGATCGGTAACCGCTGGACCACCAGGATACTAAAAGCAGTCCTAGACTTTGTTATATTTCACACAAAGCCTGTTCAACGAGCTTATGGCACAGTGAACCTCTAATGGGGACTGCCCGTATCACGTAGGTGGTCAGAGTAACGTTTTACCAAATCCGGCTTCGAAACACGAGGATCCATATATATTTCATTAGCCCAATAAAGAACGCGGACTTCTACATACAATCAGCACCTCAACCCGCCAGGATTCGAACCCACGGCCCACGAGCCCATGACTGTGACCGGGGATCGGTAACCGCTGGACCACCAGTATACTAAAAGCAGTCCTAGACTTTGTTATATTTCACACAAAGCCTGTTCAACGAGCTTATGGCACAGTGAACCTCTAATGGGGACTGCCCGTATCACGTAGGTGGTCAGAGTAACGTTTTACCAAATCCGGCTTCGAAACACGAGGATCCATATATATTTCATTAGCCCAATAAAGAACGCGGACTTCTACATACAATCAGCACCTCAACCCGCCAGGATTCGAACCCACGGCCCACGAGCCCATGACTGTGACCGGGGATCGGTAACCGCTGGACCACCAGTATACTAAAAGCAGTCCTAGACTTTGTTATATTTCACACAAAGCCTGTTCAACGAGCTTATGGCGCCGTGAACCTCTAATGTTTTCATAAAACTGTTAACGAATTTTTGCAATGCCTCTTCACTATCTGTGATAAAAGCGGTATCATCTGCATCATCAAGTGACCATCTAGCAATACTGAAATCAAATTTTCGGTTTCAATTTCATATTTTATCCCTGCTCCTGTTTTGAGCTTACGTAACTCCTATTTGATTTCGTCCATACCATTTCTTTTTAATTTCTGGGACGTGATCCCACAATCTGGCCCTGGATAGGTCCTGGCTCAAGTTATTGATTTATTTTCATTTTCCTGACTTAAAATATAATTTATTTGAATACTGACTATGTTTCTTACTTTGTTCTGGAGTGATACACAAATATAATATAGAGATGCCAAAGATGTTGTTCAAACCACGTATTTGCAATTATCATATTAGTTTCCTTACGAAAATCAATTCACATTTCACCTCTCTCATTTCTCTTACCCAACCCGTGTGGTTCTACTGCTAGTGATACTTTTCCTTTCCCAACTTTTGCGTTACAATTACCCATTGTATTCAGACATTCATTAAACTTTACGGTGTCTTTTGCATTCTTTAAATCTTCATTAAATTTTTCTAAGACTATCATTTTTTGGTGCATAAGCCTGTATTAAGACCATAAGAACACAAGAATGGAGGAAACTACAGTGGGGCTTTTTGACCCATAATAGGCAGCCCTGTTTTCACCCAACACTTTTCACTCGTACATCTGTCCAACCTATATTTGAAGCTACCCGGCGTGTTCGAGTTAATGATGATGTTTGGTAACTTGTTCCACCCATCCACTACTCTATTTTCAAACCAATGTTTACCTGTCTTGCATCTAAATCTAAATTTGTCTAATTTAAAACAATTGCTACGAGATCGTTCCTGATTCGATAAATTAAGTACCTTTGTTATTATCACCCTGACTTCCATTTATTCACCTCAATCATATCGCCCTTCACTCTACGTCACCCGAGGGAGTGCAAATTCAATTGGTTTAATCTGTCTCTATATTCAAGGTTCCTAATGCCCTGTATTAGTCTTGTTATCCTCTTATGTATGCTTTCTAGGGTTTCGACATCCATTCTGTAGTACGGTGACCAAAACTGAAGAGCATAATCCAAGTGAGGTACTACCGCCTGGGAAGATATTGGAAGCAATGTGTCTAATGGTAGACCCTGCTGCCATATGGCACCACGAAAATTATGACCAAGTCTCAGGTTGCTGATCTGATTTTCTGCCTCATTTACACACAATTGCAGGGTCTCTATTGTTTCTCTTACTATTGACAACACAACATACATATATTGTTTCTCACTCTTGATCTTTTTTTTATTTTTTTCATTTATGTATGGTTCTTTATTACTATTATTATTACTATTATTATTATTATTATTATTATTATTATTATTATTGTTATCATTATTATTGTATTATTTTTATTTTTGTATTTTTATTATAAATTTTACTTATCTGAATCATTACTATTATTATTATTATTATCATTACTGTATTATTATTATTTCCTTTTTCGCCCCCCAGGCCCCGATGTGGGTCAGTAACCTGTGCCTGGGTGGGCTAATCCCCGTAAAAAAAAAAAAAAAAAAAGCTCAAGATATAGTTTTAGGATAACTTTGCTAGTTTTGTATCTAACACTCTTTGCATGAATTCACGTACTTTGTTAACCTTGTTTTGAGCAAATACGCATTGTTGTCTTGATTTAAGATTCGCACAGATCATTTCCCTAATCTTTCTCACAGTCGGATTTCTCGATATGAATGTTGTTCATCTGATTTCTGGATTATCTGTTTACATCTACAAGGCGAAGTACCTTACATTTATCCATATTAAATTTCATCTGCCACTTTTCAGACCTCGAGAAAAATTTGTTTAGATCTTCTTGTAGTTTTGCCGAGTCCTCGTCAGATTTAATTACACGCCCTATTTTATTGCCGTCAGCAAATTAACTTATGTTGCTGTCTACCCCTACATCTATGTCGTTTATGTATATAATAAATTGTAATGATCCAAGTACTGAACCTTGGGGTACTCCACTATACCCTTTCCACGTTAAGCTGGCCCCTAAGCCACGCCCCTCGTCTTTAGCTACAAATAGCTGATTGGTCCCCCTGAGCGTTTTACCTCCCCCCGGAATGCGCGCGTATGTAAGTGCGTAGTTATATCGACCTTTTATTCTAAATATTAATTTTTTTCTAAAATCCTCTCTTGAAATCATTTGCATTTTTGGTAGTCAAGATATTTAACATTATTTTACATAATAACAGGTCTGCTTATCAATTGTGAACACATTTAGTTTGAATTTTCTATGAACCAATCAGCTATTACTGTAGAAGAGGGGCGTGGCTTACGGGCCAAGTTAGCATGGACATACTATAGTGACCTCACCCCAATTGGATTTAGTGCCATAAATGTTGACTCTCCGTTTCCTGTCCTGTAACCACGCCCTAATCCAGTTCATAGCATCTCCGATTCCATGGGCCTCCACTTTATCAAATAGTAGTTCGTGGGGGACCCTGTCAAAGGCTTTGCTAAAGTCGTGGTAAACCACATCATAATCGTGCTCATCATCCACTCATTTCTAAATAGTTGAAAAGAATGATAATAGATTTGTCAGACATAAACACTCACTTATGAAGTCATCCTGGGAATCATTAATCAATTTGTGTTTCTCGAGGTGAATCCGAATTGAGTTTGAAACTATTGCTTCCAGTAATTTACCTACAAGTGGTGTTAAACTAATTGGAAGGTAGTTTGAAAATCGGTATCACATTTGCTATCCTCCAGGATTCTGGTATTACACTGGTTTTTAATGACTTATTAAACACGTTTGCTAAGGTTCTTCCTTACATTTCTTTAATACTCTGGCAAATATCTCGTCGGAACCTGGCAACTTATTTAGTATCAGTTTATCTTTTGTCTACTAACATCATAACTACTCGTTAATATCTCGCTTAACCCATTTTCTTTACTATCTCGGTCGATATTCGGTGCCTTGGGTATCTTTTTTAATTTTCGATCGTGAAGAAAGATAAAAAATAGCTGTTCAGATTATTGCTTATTTCTCCATCGTTATGAGTTAGTTCTCCGGTATCTGACTGCAATGGTCCAATATTGTCCCCAGTTATAGTTTGATACATTTGGAAGAATCCCTTTCGGTTTGACTTCCCTTCCCTTGTTACCTTCAGTTCATTATGCCTCGTTGTTTTTCCCTCAGCATTCGATAGAGTCCCTCATGAGAGATTGATAAGGAAGGTAGAAGCACATGGAATAGGTGGATCATTATTAAAATGGATTAGGTCATGGTTAACTGGTAGGAAACAAAGAGTCAGCATAAATGGACTAAAGTCAGACTGGGGTGCGGTCAAAAGCGGAGTTCCCCAGGGATCTGTATTAGGCCCTCTGCTGTTTGTTGTATTCATTAATGATCTTGATTCAGGCATTACTAGTAGGATTAGTAAATTTGCAGATGATACCAAAATGGGGAGAGTGATAAATTCAGACAGTGACTTTGAACACCTTCAAAGAGATCTAGATACCTTACATGAGTGGTCAGTAGACTGGCAAATGAATTTTAATACTGATAAATGCAAGGTACTACAGATAGGGAAGACGAATACAAACGTTAAGTATAAACTAGGTAACACGGAAATAGAAAACTCAGTTTGTGAAAAAGATCAAGGTGTATTTGTTAGCAACGACTTGAAACCTAGAAAACAATGTATTAGCGTTCGCAACAAGGCAAACAGGATTCTTGGGTTCATATCTAGGTCTGTGAGTAACAGAACTGCTGACGTTATCTTGAAACTTTACCTAGCATTAGTGAGGCCACACATGGATTATGCGGTTCAGTTCTGGTGTCCTTATTATAGAATGGACATAGATTCTTTGGAGAGAGTACAAAGAAGAATGACAAAAATGATCCATAATATTAGAAACCTTCCATATGAAGAAAGACTGAAAAGCTTAGGCTTACATTCATTAGAGAGGCGTAGAGTTAGGGGAGATATGATGGAGGTGTACAAGTGGGTGAGTGGGATTAACAAGGGTAAAATGGAAGATGTTCTGAAGCTCAGTAATAACGAAATAACTAGAACAAATGGCTATAAATTAGATAAATTCCGATTCAGAAAGGATATAGGCAAGCACTGGTTTGGTAATAGAGTTGTGGATATGTGGAATAGGCTACCGAGTGCTATAGTAGGATCGGGGACGCTAGGGAGCTTCAAGACGAAGTTGGATAGGCACATGGAAGTGCTGGGATGGGTGTGAAAAGGATCTGCCCTGTATGGGCCAGTCGGCCTCCTGCAGTATCCCACTTTCTTATGTTCTTATGTTATGTTAACCCTACTGGCTAATACTCCAATACTTTTTTAATAATTGCGAAGGTAAACTTAACCACGATTTATTCTCCTACCTATAGCCTTCCTTTGTCCAATAATATTCTTTAAATAAATATTTATCCATTTGGGGTCCTTGTTATTTGATCTGAGTTTTCTATCTTTGCGCATTAAGTAACTCATTTCGTGGTCAGGTCACTCTCAATAGTCATATTTTCTGTGCTTATCATTGTCAGGTCACCATCTAAAGTGAGGTCACCCTCTATGGGTACATTGAGTGAGATCACGTTATTTACTTGACGTCAAATACTTCACTCCCAAACGTAGCACTCTTTCTCTCAGCTGCCTTTTCAACCTCTTAAAGTTTGCCATTCTGAAATATGGGACTTACGGAATTTTCCTTGCGACTGACATTAAGTTCTACTTTGAATCTCACTTCTTTGTGGTCACAGTTAGCTAGTTTGTTTCTTACCTGGGCATTACTAATGAGGTTTTCTCTGTTTGACAGAACTAAATCTAGCACATTATTCCCCTGGGTGGGTTCGTTTATATGTTAACTTAGGAAACAGTCCTGAACCGTTTTAGGAAAATTCTCTGCTTCTGAGCTACCCGTAAGGTTGATCCAATGTATTTGACAAAAGCTAAAGTCGCCTACTGTTCAGACTTTGCTATGTCTGAGTGCCCTGCATATTTTATCCCAAATAAGTTGCTTATCAACCCTAACGAGATTAGGAGGTCTACATATTGCTCCTATGATTATTTTTTCCTTACCATCGGGTAATTCTATCCAAGTTGTTTTTGTATTTAGTTCAGTTTTTATTTCATTATCGATATCACACTTCAAATTATCCCTGACATAAATTGCTACCCCGCCTCATTTTCTAATCCGCCTATCGGTATGGAATAATTGTAACTTTTAATTTGGTATTCGACAGGTAACTCACGTGAATCTATGTTTATCCATGTTATGGTGACTGCTGTTATATCGAATTTTCCGGTGCATACCAACGCCCTGATTTCCTACATTTTATTTTTCATACGTCTACTGTACTGTTTGCGTAGAAGATAGACATTTAAATTAGTCGTGATTTGACTCATTTGAGTCCTCTCTTTGTCGCATTTAGGTTTTAACTCCCTGCCTAATTTAGCTTTACCGCCATTCCTAACACTATTTCTCTGTAACCTCTCGCTTTGTTTACCCGTGACCTCTGCAGTCTAATCAATCCTTCTGTGTTCACAGGTTCCCCCCAGCAGTTAAAAGATCTCGACATCTTTTGAACTCCCCTCTCGAGAGAGCCAGCCAGGGTTACCACCCCATAATTGTAACCCCTCCCGAGCACAAAGGTCCCTTGCCGTAAAGTTGTCTCAGTTGTCAATGAATGAGACTGATATTGATTTGGAATATCTGTCAACACTGCCGTTGACACCAACTGCCCTCGACAGCCATTCATTGCTATCAATCTTTCTATGCAGGACACCACAGATGATAAGGCTCCTTCCCTTCATCCTAATACGTTCGATAGCTATCTTGAATTTCTCAAGGAGCTCCTCACTCCTTCACCAAGTCCATGGGTTAGCATAATACTTAACTAACAGAACTCTAACTGACACTGCCCAATATCCCATTACATTGTTACTCAACTTTTGGTTTACACGAAAACCAACACCTCTCGCATGCTTTTCACGTCCTGAAGATATGAAGTAAGAATATTCACTTAATCCCAGAATGTCCCACTGTAATCTTTTCATTTCCTTGCAAAGCATTTGCATATTTTCTAATTTAATAGATTGTCCTTATATTCCATGTTCCAATCTTGATTTTTTGTTTGTTAATTTTTAAAATTTCCTTCGTGTTTACTGATCATGGCCTTGTTTTGCTTGGATAACTCTCAGCGGTACACTGCCCGCAAGCACCTTTAGGTGACAATGATCCAACAGGAACGCCCGAAAACAGTTATTTTTGTCTCTCCATGGGTTTTCAAGAGCAAGAGGTGAAATTGATGAGAATGAATGCCCCAAACCTCTTCTCATCAGATGATTAATTAGAGGAATAGAAAAAGTTGGGAATTAACTATGGTGTGTAGAGGCCTATTGTGGTAGCTGTTTTGGTATCACATTAATTGCTTTAATTACGTTCAAGAACTTTTCAAGTGGCTTGGTTTGATGTAAACACTTATAGCTGTTTCCCTGTTTATTGCAGAAGCAGCTATATACACAGATATATTCTGAGAAAATTAATTATGAATTTTCTCCAGGGAAGTGTTGTGAATAACACTTTGAGATAACACTTGAGTTACGTGTCTTACATTCCTGTCCAAGTGGTAATTATCAACTGGCCTCTCTGTCTCTTCAGAGGCGTGAGAGTGAGCCGGTTGTTTTGATTAATCAGCTGACTTGCACTCGACCTTTGAGAGAGTTACAAGCTAAGTGACTGTCGCCAACAACATGTTGACTCACTTCATGAATAACTTGGTGAATAAGTTGGTGTTTTTCTTTTGGGTGAATATTTATATAAAGCAAAAGTGGCATTACGCTCTCATACCTCACTCTGGTAAAGAACCAGCCAACAACTATTTTATAATAAATTTCCTTGTTTTCGATTGCTCATGCTCAATTTACAATGATTTCCGTCTTGAATCACCAGCCGCTGATGACAGAATAGTGTATATATATATATATATATATATATATATATATATATATATATATATATATATATATATATATATATATATATATATATTGCTACGAGCTTTTGTTCCCGAGCTGGACACTTAAGGAACCGGACAGTAACCAACCCCCACAGACTCGAACGTTCTGTTTACTTACATTCCACCTCATGTTTAGCCTATTGCTCCTGCACTATTCAGTCTTATTCAGGTATTCTACATCGCTATAGGAGAGGAGTAGCAAACGTACTGTTAGAATGCACAATATATTGACAAGAAACACCAACAACCAGCAATATTCAAATATTAACAATTGCCACACTCATACAACAGAGTTAAATAAATATAAAACAATACCCTAACAATCACCCTAATCCTACAACATAGAAATGTACATAAATATTATAAACTTACATTACATTCTAAGCCAGAGTAACACAATTTGCTGTCAACCACAGCCGGCTCCGCCGACCACCGACCAGCTACCACCAGTTCCACACCCTCGTCCGTCCCGGAATGCTCTGCCCTCCTCCCTGGTGCACCGCTTTATTACAACTCCGTTCGAGATCTGAACAACACAGATACGGAGCTCCGGAGAGCCTAACCATAAGCCCAAGCAAAGGGCCATCCAATGTATCCGGAACATCGAGTCGGGAGATAGAGTAACGGGGGTGGAGGTGTGGTCGTGCAGTAGCCAAACACGGGTCGATGGTCAGGTACTAGTTGGGTCATGAAGCTGTTCTATATCAAGCTTCGTATAATATATATATATATATATATATATATATATAT
Organism: Homarus gammarus; assembly: GCA_958450375.1. Taxonomy (NCBI): domain Eukaryota; kingdom Metazoa; phylum Arthropoda; class Malacostraca; order Decapoda; family Nephropidae; genus Homarus; species Homarus gammarus. The sequence goes on from CAUDMG010001675.1 coordinate 346,392, forward strand.
ATATATATATATATATATATATATATATATAAGGCATTCATTTTCTTACCTGTACATGAAAAGTACAGGACACTGAATTTACAAGAATATTATGATACAAAAACAAACTAATATTACAACTCTAATAATGATGCGATTAAAGTAAGAACGAGACACTTACAGTCAGATTGACAAACTGCTGTAAAACAGGAAATTACCTAAGTTTCAGTAATAAAGATCATTAATTTACACCTAAGCAAAATTAACATGTGAACAACATATTAAGACAGAACGTATCTGCAGGTTCCGTTTGCTTAGAACCGGACATAATCATTCACTATTAAGCGGTAAACAAATATAAAAATAAGGAAGTATTTATTAATTCGCCTTCAGTGTCAGAATAAACCATCATTGTCTTACTGTAAAGTGCGTGACAACATTAGTAAAGCTCTCGCTGAAGTGATGGACAATGTCAGAAGGCTCTCTACGTTAGCATCATATACTTGAAGACACTGTCTGCGAATTTTGATTGATCTGATTTGAGCCCTGGCATGGCGATATCCGTTTCGAAGTTTCATATCTCGCTAGTGTTTTCATTTGTCAATTATTCATATGTGATACAAGAATCTCGAAACAGTGTATATCATTATGCAGTTAATTACAATATTTGCTTCGTCTACGTTACGATTCGTATAGGAGTTCCTCATGACTAAATCTCTTCTTCAGCTCCTGCCCGGCTCCTCCAGCAAATTGTGAAGGCGCGTTCAACAGCCCCGACCCCAACCCAAACATCATCTACGGTGCTCTTGCTGGAGGACCAGCCGAGGTTAGTTCTAGTAGGTCACGGATTAGGAGTGAGACAGGTTTGACAAATAAGACAATGAATTTTCGTGAATCTCCCAGCAAGAGGTGTCAGTGTGATTCCTCGTTTCATATGATATGGTTGTCCATCCATAATTTTTTTTTCTCATGCATGGTGCAAGTGTGCTACTGGAGTTATGTCCCTTTCCACCCAGAACGGCGACTACGTTGACGATCGCCAGGACAACGTTCACAACGAAGTGTCCTGCACTTACAACGCTGCCTTCAGCGGGGCTCTCGCCGCTCTCGTCGAGATTAGTTAAGCTTCCCGACGTGTTTCTGGACCTCGTCTTAGGACTTGGCTAATACGCCTTGCATTTTTGTTATAATTTTCCCCCTTTCATTTGGATTTTTTCCTATCAGATTTTGACACATTGGCAGTCGTAATGCCTTTCTAACATTTCTTACACGGCGTACACTACTGTACTGTATACTGTAACTAGTTTTGGTTTATCACTGGAATTATTTTCAACTTTTCCCACGAGTTTTGACTAAACGCACATCACCAATAAAAATAAGGAAGACATTGTTTCCCTGAACTACATCTGTACATTGGCATATTTTCAGGATGAATTCTTTATAACATACACTTTTTTTTCTATATGTTTCTCTGTATAGATGATGGATGGCCCAGTGTATGTATATACTCAGTATATGAGCTAAGTCAAATTTTGAATAAATATATCATCAGTTTCTCACAATGGTCTGTTTTAATAAAAAGAAGACAAGGGAATAGATAATTAACTCACAGTGGTCATTCAGGTGTACAGAACATATGAGGAAAAAAGCATCAATCGACTTGTGACGTCAATTGAATAAGTGATACTGGCTAGGCTTGGTCAGAGGTGTTGCAGTAGGGAAACTCTTGTAGGACTATCGGCCTATACATGTTAGTAGTGGGGCAAATATGCGAGAAAAAACTTAGGTTGTCATAAAAGCAAGAGACTTTTAGGAGATGTGGGGAACTATAATGGACCCATTTTCTGATTTGGAGCCACTTTGAAGGTGGTTTAGTTTAGGAATGGTACCATGTACCACATGTAGTGAAAATAAGACACGTCCACCAGGTCACCCTCTGCAGTCTACATATGTTATTGCAAGAGGCATATCAAAGTGCTAATGCTACTGACACATTCGGTTGTTGGATTGAACTTAGAAGGAAAGGAAATCCTCTGTTTAATGTCTGGATGACAGTGTCATATCTCGAGAAACTACTACTGTACTGGTATTTGTGAGGTCCACAAGAGAAGGTAACGTTACCTTATATGTAGAGGGTATTGGGCAACCTGTAACATGGTTCTTTAGTTCGGAACATGTCCACATTGCAAAGTGAATGTCGGTCCATGTTTGGAACATGGCTGGTCAGTGGCAGATCCACCCATTGTGGCAAGTGAATTCATAAAGGGCAATTTCGTTGTAAGAAAGTAACAGAGGGCATTTTCATAAGTCTCTATAAGTCTCTATAGATCAAGCTCACGAACAGTATAATGCGCTGGTAATGGATGATGGAGGTGTGATTGGAATTACACAAAACCCTATAGTACTGCATCGTTGGATGTTTTGTGGGAATGAATTACCAGAATGCCGAAAGCATTACTGAAACATAATACTGAATACCGCGGACAAAATATATCTACCCATACAGTGTTTGCCAAACAATCATTGAGTACAGTCAGGATCTGGTAAGGCTGGACACCAGAAATATCATGGATCCTGATGTAGCCAGAGGTGTCCAAAGAGCTTACCAAATAAAACAAGATTCACGGAAATCTGTGACTTAATCCCGAACGACAAGCCGCACCTCTTGCAAGACAACTCTCAAGCAAAGACAATACTTTAGCAACACTAAATAGACAGACTGTTGTTTGTTCTCTCAGCTTTTCATTGTATGTTGAGAAGAGAAGGTGATTTGGATTATTTTGTTTACAAGAACCCCCTTTTCCACTAGCACCCAATAATGGTAATCTGTGTACTGAAGCAAATCCAATCTTCTTGAAAGTTTGGAGTCTCATGGAAAAACTCAGGATTTAACTCCAGATGTTGATATCACTGTATTGGAGGATGCAGCTCTCATTCATACGCAAAATCCTATTTCCTGTCATACATTTGATGATTTTGGTGCCAAGGTATTTTTGCCCTTTGTGCAGACACAGAATCACAGCCTAGTTAGAATGTCAGGTGGAGCAGGCCTTCGAAGACGAGTTAAAGACGACTCTGTCATACCAGGGAACTGGCAGGCCTTCTCAAAAGTCGATGACAACAAGAGAGATCTGTTTAAATGTCTTGCAAAGCAGATACTGGCGCTCCACATGGATAGAGAATTCGTATCAACTATTGGGAAGAATGTCATCTGCTTGCAAAGTCATGACACAAGTGTGCTGACTCTTTCTAATCATGAGGAGGCCGAAGGAAGGATCTTTTTACATTTTGTAGATACAGTGCCTGCTGGTCAGAGGAGTCTTAGTTCGAACAACTGACACTGATATGGTGGTAAATGCAGGGACGGAAAAATATCTGCGATACATACCTGTCCATGAAATTGCCAGAAGAAATGGAGCACAACGATCACAACCCTAGTCCTTTTCCATGCTTATAGTGGCTATGATACCGTGTCCTCGTTTGCAGGCATTGGCAAAAAAGCTGCATGGCAAGTGTGAAAAATCTTTGATGATATGACACGTGCATTTTCAGAACTGTTAGAAAAAATAAAATTTCAGGAGAATACTGAGCAACACTCGAGTTCTCTACTGTGCTACTTTATGATTAAACAGGCCTGGTTGAATCCGTGAATGATGCACGCCAGTTACTGTTCACTCTACAAGTCAGACAAATGGAGAACATTCCACTATCAAAGGCAGCTCTGAGTCAACTCATACTACGCACAAAGTACCAAGGTGCATTCATCCAGCAGCTTGGGGATGAACCAACCAAGAAAGCTGAAAGCCACTCGGGACAACTTTGCCCGAAGCTAATGATGCGGATCCAAGAAGGGATGTAAAGGAAGATACAAATGCAGAAATGCAGCTCTCATGTGTACAGCGCTATGCCCTGCTCTGGACAGTGTGATAATTGAATTTATAACGGAGGGGCTAAGTGTCAATTATTGAGGGAATCTTGCAAATGGTAATACAAATACAGTATGAAAGTTGACATGAAGATTCAATATGGGTTAATTATCAAATCTAAGTTTGATTGAACATTCAAAATTCCAAGAATGCGCCCATTTTCAAAGATGGCTGCCAAATATGGATGTCGGATTTTTCTTTTCGGCATAAAAATTATTGTGTTATCAATTTAATTGATTTCAGTTTTGATTTCAATGTTTTTGATTATGTAGAATCTGAATTTTGTATTGAAAACTCCAAAATTGATAGCATTCAAAGAAATCATGCTTATAACAAGTGAATGTTGACAACACTTGTGAAACTCAGCATAAATTGAATTGAATTGAATTGAATTGAAACAGTTTATTTAGCCAGAAAAACACAGACACAGAGTGGATAATAATAACAATATAACATGGCTCAGCCAGTTGAGAACCTTTGCTCTCTTTTAGGCACCTGATATATACTATACATTTATCTCAAGGAAGTATTATGTAACATTTAGTAACATCTGGAATAGTACAATAGCATGGTGGTAATAAGAACATCTCATAATGTTACCATAGTTATCACTTCAATATATATTAATTTTATTTATTTATTATTTATTTTTTAGTTAATTTTATTTGTTTATTTATATATGCATAAATAACAGTGTAATTGAAAAACATAAGTATAATGGGGGAGCAGTACAACATGGGTTGTATAGTAATAATGTTGAACAAGAGGACAGAGCTGTCAGGATTATGTCTATTTGGCAATTATGGAGTTCAGTGTCAGTTAAGTACGAAACTCATAGTAAAGATTGATATATATAAAAGCACTAAGTGTCTCAAATGTTACCTAATCAGCCCCAAATAAGGTTAGGTAGCCGCTCCTGAATTGACAGGATGTGCCAGCGCGGGAGAGCCAAGCCAAGGATAATGGAGTTAAAATTATCCGGATGGTGTACAGATTGCATGGGACTTAAATGATACTGGATGAACGATCAGGCTAGGTGTAGGGCAAACAATTGCTTGAACCTACCTGTAGTTGTATCCCATACAGGAAAGTACAGTTCCCCTCACTAGTGCGTTTACAGGGGCAGTGTGGCACGCTGTATTTGGTTATAGGAAACTCGCAATAGTAAACGTAGTATGGTATCAAAGTAAACAAATATATTAATACAAATACATAAATGTAATGAAATAAAATATATTGTTATTAGATAGAATCTTTTGCCTGGTGGACGGTGGTATAGCGAGGTGAAGTGAAGTAAAGAGAATGTGGGGTGTGAGGGGGAGGCGGGGGCAGCAGGGAGGGAAGTGGAAGCAGGTGTCCCTCTTCCTGAAGAAATAATATAAGATGTTGATGAACTATTAACACTCAATTGATGCTTAAGCTTATGTCTATTATTTTCCTCGCCTGATATATATATATATATATATATATATATATATATATATATATATATATATATATATATATATATATATATATATATATATATATATATATATATATATATATATATATATGCTGATAACCACCAGGAAAGAGGAAAACACGAAGTTCCCAAGCGCTTTCGTGTAATTCACATCTTCAGGGGTGAGTACAGACTAGTCTGTACTCACCCCTGAAGATGTGAATTACACGAAAGCGCTTGGGAACTTCGTGTTTCTTCTTTCCTGGCGGTTATCAGCATATACCTAGATCACGCGCACCTACAGTGACACCACATACGAGGCACGGGCAGTTTCCCATTGAGGTTCACGGCGCCATCAGCTCGATGAACAGGCTTTGTGTGAAATATAACAGAGTCTAGAACTGCTTTTAGTGTCCTTGTGGCCTAGCCGGTAAGCGCTCCCTAGTCACACCCAGTAGGTCGAGGGTTCGATTCCTTGCTGGTGAGGTCGTTGATTGTATGTTCAAAGTCCGCGTGTTAAATGGACTAAAAATGAAGTTGCATATATATATATATATATATAATCAACGACCTCACCAGCAAGGAATCGAACCCTCGACCTACTGGGTGTAACTAGGGAGCGCTTACCGGCTAGGCCACAAGGACACTAGTGTCCTTGTGGCCTAGCCGGTAAGCGCTCCCTAGTTACACCCAGTAGGTCGAGGGTTCGATTCCTTGCTGGTGAGGTCGTTGATTGTATGTTCAAAGTCCGCGTGTTAAATGGACTAAAAATGAAGTATATATATATAAGATTTTATACAAAGACTAACTGAGCATCAAGAAACTACCTGAGAATCTTTACTTAGAGCATAAAATTTTTATATACTTCTGCCTGAAGCCAAGGCCAATAGAAATATAAAACCCACTTCAACGTTGATGTTCTCCAAGACATCCTAAGTGGAATAAAAGCAACTTAATACTGGTTCAAAAGACGTCATTAAGGATTCTAACGATCTTTTCAGAGATGAATGATCAAGAATCTTTCAATACACATTTACATGAAGACAGACAACAAGGAGTTTAATCTACTTAACTCTTTGGCAGCGGGAGTTTCCCCTAAGCTGAATAAAATCGTCCAGGGGTAGTAGTCAGTATAAAATGATAATGGGGGGAATCTCGTATGATATTTACCTGAGAAATCCCATTTAAAAATAATGCTAACGCGAAAATAATAGAACAGAGGACTTAAACTATTTACTTCATCTTATGCAAAACGGAATAAATGAATCGGAATAAAATTTAGACAGTAGGAGGGCCACCATCCTGTGGTTCAGGGGCAGAAGATGGTAGACCAGGTAGAGGGTTGAGGACGGAATGATTAGGCAAGGCATACTTATCATAAGCAGTCAAGTATGATGCTATAAGAAATTCTTTAATCTAATCCAGCAGTTTTTCATGAAACAAGTTAATAAAACAGTGATCTGGGTTAGATCAATATATCTATAGATGTTTTGACAAGAAGGAACTCATGCTAAACAAAACAAAAATTTAATACAATTACATCCTGTAGTTGGATCAGCAAGTCATTAAGGATCGAATGACCTCCTGCACTTACCAAATTGGGGAAATTCTAACCCAAAATATCACTGAGTTGAAAGAAATAGGAACAGAGAGCCGTTAGGAACGTTTTCCTGGTTCCAACTTCCATTCTGGCGAGTCTTTTTGAAAGGCTTCCTGCAACTAAACCAGAAAACACAAACATTCTCATTGAACGTCTGTGCCTTGGGGCAATTTAAATGGTTCACAAAGGAATATTCCACCAAAGGTGCGACAAAAGATTAACTCTGCTCAAAGAACATATTCTTCAGAAAAAAAAGATTCTGTGATACTATGTAATCATCGTGTTCAATAATTCAGCTTATTCGACGCAACTGGTCGAGAAATTAAAAACTCAATGAACTTCATAAATTAACAGCCTTGAGTTGTGTTTCTTACGAGGTTTGTTACAAGGAGTTAACTTGTGTTCACTAGACGAATGTAACGATGACTATCCATAGGCCGCATATGATTCACTTTTTACATATTCGAAGGCAGGAATAGATGTTTTTATTTTACTGGGAACAGCCAACTCGGGCACAGGTCATCGACTCACAACGTCGCCTAGGGGGCGAAAAAATAAGAGTAAAGAGAAATTAAGAAAAGAAAAGAAAAAGTTTACATTAATCTCCACCACGAAGATGCCGGAAAATCTTAAATCTCGAACTCTCAGTTCCATGTAAATAAGCCTTATAAAAAGGTATATATTTTATTTATATGTAATCTTGCTATGTATCTGCTTAAAGTGGAACAAGTTCAGAGCAACCCATAAAAAAATTTATAGCGATATAAGAAATAAAATAGAATAAAATAATATAAAATATTACACTTAAGTTCGTTAAGTTACTTGCGAAAAACAAACACATGAACATCAAAACATTGAATTATTATTTGTTAACCTTCACTCCATTTACTGAACAAAAATAAAAATAACTGAAGCTTAGAGGTAAAGGTAAGTACGCAAATAATAGCAAATATGTAACAACTAGCAAGAACATTAAAAACAAGTTAGAGGCAAAGTAATGAAGTGGAGGAGTCGTGGATGCCCAGTAGGTGAGGACCGACTCTTCTGTGACTTGTGACCCGTATTATGTAGTCGGGGCAAGTGGTGAGGATGGTGAAATCTGTTTTATTTATAGGGTGATCGGATGTTTGACTCTGGTCTCTGATTGCTGAATAAGGTGGTTTACATATTAGTTAGTTTGTTCAGAACGAGTGATCCTAGTATTCGGCAATGCTAACCCTCAGCTGTCCTTTAGTTTGACCAACGTAAGTCGCATTACATAGATTATACACTTGCATAAATAAACAATGAGGATTACATTTCATCAAGAACTCGCTCATGATATGTAAACTCTTGGAAAGAATTCAGAGGAGAATGACAAGACTAATCCCGGGCATTAGGAACCTTGAGTATAGAGACAGGTTAAAGCATCTTAATTTGCACTCCCTCGAGAGACTTAGAGGGAGGAGCGACCTGATAGAGGTGTATAAATGGAAGTCAGGGCTAAACAAAGGGGACATTACAAAGGTACGCAAACTATCCAACCAGGAGCGAACTCGTAACAATGGTTTTAAATTAGACAAATTTAGATTTAGGCTCGAAATAGGTAAACACTGGTTTGGAAACAGAGTAGTGGATGAATGGAACAAGTTACCAAATATCATCATTAACTCGAATACGCTGAATAGCTTCAAGCATGGGTTGGATGTTTATATGAGCAATAGGGGTTGGGTATAAACGGGACTGCCCAGTATGGGCCAATAGGCCCGCTGCAGTTTCCTCCATTCTTATGTTCTTATATTTCATTAGCCCAATAAAGCACACAGACTTTTGCATCAACACCTCACCCCGCCAGGATTCGAACCCACGATCTTATGATTGTGACCGGGGAAAGTTACCTCTGGGCCACCAGGACATTAAATGCAGTCCTAGACTCTGTTATATTTCACACAAAGCCTGTTCAAGGAGCTTATGGCTCCGTGAACCTCTAATGGGTTATGAAATATAACAGAGTCTAGGACTGCTTTTAGTGTCCTGGTGGCCCAGAGGTAATGTTCCCCGGTCACAATCATATGATCGTGGGTTCGAATCCTGGTGGGATGAGGTGTTGATTATATATATATATATATATATATATATAGTGTGTGGGTTAGTGGATGTCATGTTTTGTAAGGTCACCATTTGTACACAAGCTCTCTCTCATTCTTTGTAATTCAGTTGCCTCTTAAGATTTCTTGAATAAAGACGAAAGCTAAGGTACTCCGTTGTTTCCATTCTCCCGTGTGATTTAATCAAGATTTATCTTATCCTCGTTTTCATTGTGGATTTAGATGAAATATATATATATATCTATATATATATATATCTATATATATATATATATATTATATATATATATATATATATATATATATATATATAACCGGTCGGAATCTACTCACTTGTGGATTTTGATTTTATAGTGGACGGTAATGCAGTGAAAGCGCCCCTTTGAGAAAAACCCGAACCAGCACAAACACAATTAGCTTAAAAAATATTCTCCGTGACCCGTGGAAAGATAGCACCTGTGATTGGGTGAATGAGACGCACTGTAAAATTTGACGCTTTTATTCCCTCCAACACTACAGCCACAATCAATAATGGTACACCAACATATGAGCACTTCTTAGCCTGGATTAAAACACTACACTGGTTATACATGATATCAAAAATAGGTAGAAAATATTAAATGCATTATGAACACTACTAAGGTAACAGTGCTACTTACACCAGAATGAGGAGCTCATCTGAAAACAGTTCCTCGTTATCTCACATCCCTTAGTGACACGTAATCATTAGAAAACAATAATATCAAAATATTAAGGAATATTAACTACACCCAAGAAGATAATATCAGGTACTGGGGAATGGAATAGTATCAAAATATTAGGAAATGTTGCTTACACACATGAACAGGCCTTAAGGGCATTCAACAAAATAATATCAGTCACTAAGAGAATGGTATAACAAATATTAAGAAATTATTAACTCCACCATGAACGGGCCTTAAGGGCATTCAACAAAATAATATCAGTCACCTAGAAATGGCATAAAACATATTAAGAAATTATTAACTACACACATGGACAATCAGAGCCTGTCGCGGATGACCTACAACTGCTACTACATTTCTAACTGCCCAATAACCCGGCAGGTGTAACTACTAGCCTGCCAAGGAGGCCGGCATTTAAAAGAAAACCCGAGAAAATCACTCATGACTCATCAGGCAGGCGGTATCTCTGTTGTTTTTATTTTGTCAGTACTTTTTCTAGGACTCAGGAGTCATGAATGTTTTTCTCCACCAGTACCCATAAAACAGGCTCCTTAATCTCACACGTAGGTTCCGAATGCACCCATAATTTTTTTAAGGCACTAACAAGCCCTTCACAACTTTGGATAGGAATTCTTACGTCTCACTTGTGAAAATCAACCATGAGGAGCGCTGTTTTCACACCTGGACTTGGGAAATTCTAAAAACCATACCACCGTTTCCTGTATCATGCATCACACAAGCTCAGAACACACCCATACTGGGGAGATAAATGTCTCTAAGTACCCACTAGACTCCTGGTCTCAGTGTGTGACCGTTCATTCACTCAGATAGCCCCTCAGTTTACACTCAGTACATCCATGAACCGGAAGAGAGTGAGAGCCAGTCAGCCAATGAAACCTGTCCAGCTGAGGGGAGGTTCTATTTTCACATTAGTGTATATGTTCTGGGTACCAAGTTCTATCTACAGGAGCGAACACAAACACCTGTAGAGTTTTCGTAGGTTCTATTTACTGGACAAACAGAGATACACAAGCGAGGTGGCTCTCCTTACTCTGTCTGGGGGTCAACTAGCCTTTCAGGCGACATGTGGCAAGTGACACATTAGCAGCTTCCATATGTCGCCAGGCACATTAATTAAGCGTGTGGGACATGGTAAATACATTGCCACACGATGCTAGCTTGGCTGAATAAATAATGTATATAAATGGAGCACATACATAATATACATACATAATATACATACAGCAAACATAATATACATACACCTCCCTCCCCCCCTATAAGCTCATAGCAAAGTCTTGAGCGGACCTTTTCTTTTGGATCCGTTCTGAGCGTCGAGGGACTTGATCACTGGGAAGGGTATGGGACTCAACACTGGTGGCGGGGTCAGCAGAAGGCGTTGTTATGGGGCGGAGAAAACGGCGGTTCCTCCACCACACACGACCACTGGGTAACCGCACCTGGTAGTCCCGTGACCTACCGAGACCCATGACTACACCCACTTTGTTCCAACGTAGGGAGGTCGGGTCCTGAACACGGACTTGGGTGCCAACACTGAACTTGGGAAGAGGATTGGCGCGGTCGTTGTAGCAGGCGACGACATCATGAACACGTTCGGCGGCTCGGCGATCACAATCCTCTGTCTTGGCCTGCCACTCCTTGGAGAAGGAGTGAGGGTGAGCAGGTACACAAGAACGAAGGCGGCGTCCATACAAGACCTGGGCAGGGGAGCGTCCGGTGTAGTTAGGTGTGTTGCTGAGTTCAAGAAGACCCCGGTCGAAGGCCTCGCAGTCAATATTCCCAGAAGGGGCCACTTTGAAGATGAGGTGCTTCAGGGATTTGACAGCAGCCTCAGTGTGGCCGTTGGACTGCGGGTAATGGGGCGATGACAACACATGCCGGACTCCCCATCGGTGAAGGAACACAGCAAAGTCCCGGCTTGTGAACTGGGGCCCTCCGGAAGTTCGCAGACGCACAGGAACGCCCACGTCACGGAAGTAGTGGCGGAACTTGCTGATGGTGGCGGCAGACGTCGTGTCACTACCGCACATGATGACAACCGGCCAACCAGAGAGACGGTCGACGATAACAAGGAAAGACTTTCCTGACACACAGAAAAAGTCGGCCGACACAGACTCAAAGGGGCGGGTGGGGTTGTCGTCACTCATGAAGGGTTCCTGCTGCTGGCTGAGTTGTAATACTTGGCAGGGCTCACACGCACGGACAACATTGGAGATGTCGGAGTCTATGCTGGGCCAGAACACAGTTTGTCGTGCACGTCGTTTGGTGGCCTCAGCTCCACGGTGACTGTCGTGAAGGCGAGCCAAGACGTAGGGACGTGAGGCAGCAGGGACAACTACACGTGCTCCGTACAGAACAAGGTCCCCGTCGCTGTAGAGTTCATCGCGGAGTTTCCAATACGGGAGCAGGGTGTTGTGAAGGTCGTAGCTGTTGCTAGGGAATCCATTCCTCACACACTCGACGAGTCGGACGTAGGAAGGGTCATCTCGGGCCGCTGTTTGAAGGTCCTCCATTGCCTTGTCGCCATCTGGTGACAGGTCCGAACGAAGGGCTTGGACGGCGTGTAGGGTGACCACAGTCCTGACGGAAAGAGCGAGGTCGGCGTCGAGCACATGGTCTTCTGGAGTAGGGAGGCTGACAGGAGAGCAGGATAAGGAATCAAGGATGCAGAGCTCCTTACCAGCACGCCACACTGCTGTGTAGATGTACGCCGAGAGCTTATCCTTCAGACGCTGGAGGCGAGGGTTCTCAACGGCGTACAGCGTGTAGTGGTTGAGGATCAGGACAAGCGGGCGATGGTCGGTCACTAGGTGAAAGTGTTGCAGGCCTATGAGGTAAAACCTGCACTTGGACATCGCCCAAACCACAGCCAACAGCTCCAACTCAATAGTGGCGTAGCGCGTCTCGGTGTCAGAGCGGAAACGCAAGCCACACTGGACGAGCCGGAACTGCCCTCCACCATGATCCTGCAATAGGGCGTATCCCATGCCGTACAAGCATGAGGCATCTGTCTGCAGAACCGTCGGCAAGGCTGGGTCAAACGTGGCTAGGACAGGTGGACTAGACAGGGCCTGTTTCACTTGCTGGAAGGCCTTGACGTGGTCGGGGGTCCACAGGAATGTCCTCTTGGGGCTCATCAGGGGGCGAAGTGGTTGGGCAGCTGCGGAGATGTCCGGCGAAAACTCTGCTAACTGGTTGACAAGACCGATGAAGGACCTCAAGTCGGTGAGGTTGGTAGGGGTGGGAAAATCCGTGATGGCGCGGACATTCTCTGGGTCAGCTGCAATACCATTCCCTGAGAGGGTGTACCCACAAAAGTCCACTGAAGGGCTGGCCAGAACAAACTTGTCGGCATTTAGGGTGATGCCGTGCTTCCGGCACCTGTTGAGTACCTCGTAGATATGGCAGAGGTGATCCATGTAATCCTCATCGTACACGAGTATGTCGTCGACCACTTTCACGCAGTTTGCCAGACCTTGTAGAGCCATATCGCCTCGAAGGCAGAAAGCATCTACTGTAGCGGCGAATCCCATGGGGCCACGGCAATAATAATAATAATAATAATTAACGGTTTATTGAAAAAGTTCTGCAGCCCGAAGGCTGAAAATATACATTGGACATAAATGACTTATTACATACATTGGTGGTTTAACAAAAGCCTTCATTAGAGAAAGGTGAAGGAACATACAGTGAATACAGATTAATGTAGGTGTTGAACAGCAAACTCGTAGTATAGTAACTCCCCCCCAGATGGTGTTAGGAGGAACTCGCGTGGTGTAGTAGTTCCCTCAGATGTTGTTTTGAGGGACCTGGCGTGGTGTAGTAATTCCCTCGCTGATGGTGTTATGAGGGGCCTCACGTGGTGTAGTAATCCCTCACAGATGGTGTTATGAGGGACCTCACGTGTAACGTCCATGTGTAAATGCGGGGTCATGAAAGTTGGAAGTGGTTGGTCTTCTTTGGCAAGCTCTATCTGTCAGTATCCACACAGGGCGTCCTTCATCGTGAAGAAGCGCGCCTTCGGGTTCACACTGCGTATAGCTGCAAAGGGCGTGGGAGAAGGGTGCGCAGGACGAGACACCTGGCTGTTGAGCTTGGAGAGGTCAGTGGTGATCCGAACACCACCTTTGGGTTTTGCGACGACTACCATAGGGTGACACCACGGAGATGGGTCATCGCAAGCTGGTGCAATAATTTCTTGGGCGACCATGGAGTCCAGCTCGTTTTTGACAGCATCACGGAAGGCCAGGAGGACCAGTCGAGGGGTGTAGATAGCGAAGAGCTTCGCGTCGTCCCTCAAGTGGATCCTCATGGGGGGGGCCTACCCTCTTCTTGAGAGGCTTGGATTCCAGAGCGGACTTGGTCACCAGAACGTCGCTGAATTCCTTCAGGAATTACTTCCGAGTATCCGATGGAGAGGTGTCACTGGCAAGAGGCAGGGACAGGGCGACAGCAGGGTAGTTGCTGCTCTCTTCGTGCACCCTGTTGGTGTGTTTTACCCCGAGAATAGGTTTTGGGAAGTCCTGGGAGATGATGGCCAACTCTTGACAATGTCTGTAGGACAGGAAAGGAGTCGGGACACCGTTATGCACATCAATCCAGGCTTGACACGACCTGTTGCCAAAGGTGACCTGTGCTTGGAGTGAACCTAGGGCTGGGGCCATCTGTGAACCATCTGCCGTGAAGCGGAGATCCTTGGGGGGCGGACCTAGATCACTTGGAGAGAGCCCCAAGCATTGCAATTGCTGGGGACCGATGACTGTAGCATCAGCGCCGGTGTCGGGCAACATCTGAAGACGGGATGACACATTGCCTTAGGTCACGATGACGCTGATGTGCTTGGGAACTTTGGTCCTGGGACGCGAGTGGGAATACACCTTCCTAATATGGCTCGAGCGTTGTCCAGGGTCGTCATGCTTCTGATTGGAATACTGTGGGCGGCCCTCACTGGTGGAAGGGCGCTGAAGCTTCCGCCGACGCTGTCCCTTGGGTTTGTTGGTAGGGCAACACTTGTCGTAGTGGCCCAGACGACCGCACACATTGCACTGGATGCGTTTGGCTGGACACCGTACTGTGAGTGACCAGTGGCCCTTACGGTCACAACTGTTGCAGGTAGACTCAGCAGCTGGACACACCTGTGTTCCGTGCTGCTTACCACAGTTGTTACAAAAGGAACCGGGCGTGGGCGTGGTGGGCGAAGGCGTTGGAGTAGACTTCTTGTCCTTCTTGTACCGGGACACAGCGCGTACAGCTGTAGGGGGAGCTCGGATGGCAGAGGTGGCACACCTGGCAGCCTCATAGGAGCGACATATCGTCAACACATCCTTAAGAGAAGAGGAAGAGTCGAGGGAGGTGAGACGTTGGACAAGCTCCTCGTCCTTAACACCCATGAGGATCACCTGCTTCAACTGGGTCTCCTCGCACTGCTGGTGGTTACCTGCGCATACATCTACCTCTTCTGAGGCTCTCTTGAGTCGTACATAAAAGGCATCAAAAGTCTCGCCCTCCATCTGTCTGCAGCTAAACAATTCCTTCCTGCGTAGAGCTTCATTCCGCTGCCCTTTGATGTGCCGTTGTAGAATATCTAGTACCTCCTCTACAGACAACGAAGAGGTCGGAGGTACCTGCAACGTATGTTCCAAGACACGCTGAGTTTCCAAGGACAGGCACATACGCAGCTGAATAAGTTGTTTAGGCTGTGACAAGCTCTGGAGATCCACCATTGTAGCATAATCAGTCCACCGTCGCTGCCATTCACGAAAAGTCTGGAAATTCACATCAGGCTTCAAGATGGGTGGTGTTTGAGCGGCCGCTTTTGGTGGGGCTGGGGGGCCTGAAGAAAGCGTTGATGAGGTATCTGAACCAGTCGATACCGAGGCAGTATTAGAGCCAGGGGCTTGGTTAACACTGAGGCGAGATATCAAAGCTTCAAACCGTGCACTGTCTTCCAATCTCCGTTGGTGGTCTCTCTCTGTCTCAGCTTGCCTTCTTTCTTCATTCTCCACATGTCTTCTAGCTTCGTCCTGACGCCTCTCATCCCTCATAAACTTCATTAAAGCAATTATCTCTGAAGACAATGCTGAAGATCGAGGTGAAGGGCTGCGCGATGTGGTGGGAGCTGGAGCGTCCTGTTCAGCCTGGTCATCCATCTCTGCAGAATTGCCATCCAACTGACTCATCCAGGCGTTGGCTCCACGACTGCGTAAGGCACAAGACATAATTAATTAATCTGTGTACTATGTCTTAAATCAGTGTTGACGGGTCAGCCCGTCGTATCAAAAAGATCTGAGACAAAAAAATAAATTAAATGCACAGATAAGTAGATTGTATATATAAAATATATATAAAGGAATGGCTGCAGTCAGTGTGTGTATGTGTGCGCGCCTCGGGCAGTGTCGCCCTGGGAGGGAGAGGTGGCAACTCATAGTCAGTTGCCCTCTAGGCACGGCCGGAGGAGGCTGCACTGAACTCCACTCCTCACAAATGCCCTGAACATGCCTTCCACCTTGGGAATCCTTTAGAAAAAGGTCACACAGTTATGGCACTATACATGCAATGCACTATACACTCACAGGAACTTGCTGTCACTGACACTGTTCAAAGTTGCTATAAATTCAGGGAGGAGCGGCCATTAGCGGTTAACGACAGAACAGGGGTCCATAAGCCGGTCTTGCAACAAACTATACACTTCACTTGTATAATGATCCAGTAAATTAACACACTTGCCCATGTATATGTTCTGGGTACCAAGTTCTATCTACAGGATCGAACACAAACACCTGTAGAGTTTTCGTAGGTTCTATGTCTGGGGGGTCAACTAGCCTTTCAGGTGACATGTGGCAAGTGATATATTAGCAGCTTCCATATGTCGCCAAGCACATTAATTAAGCGTGTGGGACATGGTAAATGCATTGCCACACGATGCTAGCTAGGCTGAATAAATAATGTATATAAATGGAGCACATACATAATATACATCCATAATATACATACAGCATACATAATATACATACAATTAGTAAGATGTTTTCACTATACTGACTGAAGATATGTGGTGTTGTGAACCAAAGTGGGGGAGATCTGGTAACCCCAAGGGATCATCAACAGAGGGCGGACGCTGGTCCCATGTAGTTAGTTGTCAGGAATACTCGTTCCTTCGGGCTGTCCCAGCTAAAACTTCGCTATCCAGTGGTCAACACCGACAGCTTACTCCACTCCACCCCTCAAAACTGCTCAACTCGACCCCGTGGGCTCTACAGAAACCCTGCAATAAACCCTCTGTAAGCTATTGTTAACTTTTTCTTCTCCACCCTATCTAAACCTTGTCTGAGATCGAATGAACTTACTTGCAACACTGATGAAACTGTGCACGCACGAGACCAGACCACGTGGTCATTTTTCCTGGCCGGGCGCACAGAGGAACGTCCTGTCTGTCAGATCTCTTCAGTGTGACTGAGGCCTAGTGAGCTTCGTGTTCCCCGAAAGCATACGCTTGAGCTTAATGACATATTTACCGGCATAACTAATAGCTTCGTTGGGTTATATATATATATAACGGGTCGGAATTTTACCTATTGGGGTTTTTGAGTTAGAGTGAATGGTAAAGCAGTGGAAGCGCCCCTCGGACAATACCGAACCAGCACAAACACAATTAATAAAAGTATTTTCCGTGATCGCAATAGCTAGTTCCTGTAATTGGGTTTAATGAGGCGCACTGGTAAAAGATAACACTTCTCTACCTTCCAACACTACAAACGGAATCAATAATTGTAAACAAGCACTAGAGTACTTTGTAGCGTAGCTTACAACACTACAATGGGAAACAAAAGTTGTACATGGCATCAACAAAATTATTAAAATATATTAATTTCATCCGAAAAGAACTAATTATACAGCAGTACTACATACACCAGAACATACGCCAGAACGAGAATCTCATTTGAAAAAATTCCTTCATACATCCTACATCACTTAGTGGCACATAAAACTCTTAAAAAACTATTACTTTCACCGATGAAAATGCTTTAAGTGCATCTGACAACATTATAGCAGTCCCTGAGGAATAGAAATCCTGATTTAGTTATACTACACAAGAACATGGATCACTCATAGCCTGTCTGGGATGACCCACAAAATTCTATAATCCTAACTGTCCTAACTACACAGAACCGGAAGGTTGTAACTATTAACCTTCCAAGTGGCAGGCATTTACAAGAAACCGAGAAAACCACTCATGACCCGTCAAGCAGGCGGGTGCTCCGGTGTTTTTTCATTACTCTTTCTAGGTTCAGGAGTAATGTGTGCATTTCTCCATCAACACCCGTAATATGCTTCACACATAAATTCAGAATGCTCCCTTACCTTAAGGTGATACAGCCATTCACCATTTTTTGAAGAGGAACTCCTACGTCCCACGTGTGCAATTAACCATGAGGAGCATTGATTACACACCTGGGCTTGGCTATTTTAATCACATACACCCAATACTGGGGAGATGAATGCCTCTACGTAAAAACTAGACTCCCAGTCCCAACGAGTGACCCTTCATTCATTCAGTCTGCACTCAGTTGGCTTACTCCCAGTACTTCATAGACAGGAAGAGAGCAAAAGTCAGCCCACCTCAGAGTACAACCAGGTGAACCCTACACAGCTGAGGGAGGGGTTCTGCATTCCCTTTAGTAAGAGTTTTCACTGACAGACTGAGGAGATGTGTGGGTGGTTCTTGTGGTGTTGTATGAACCTAGATGGGGAGATTCGATGAACCAGATGGACCACATTCAAGCTCTCTGGTCCGTAGTTTGGTAAATAGGGACACCAGTCTGCTCGCTGGCCGGGTGGGTAACCACTCCGTGAGTAGCCAGCTATATCTTCCAAACCACCATCACCACCAACCATCAACCACCAACCAAAGGGGGCTCGTGACCTGCAAAAGGAGTACTTTGTTAACAACTGCTAAATTCTTCTCCACCCTATCTAAACACTGCCTGAGATCGAATAAGGACTTATTTGCAACACGGATGAACGCGCGGGAAGGGACTATGCCACGTGGTCGTTTTCCTTGGTGGAACACGTAGTTAGACGTCCGTCTCGGTCAATGACCGTGAACAACTGAGGCCAGGTCAAAGCCTGCATACCTCAGGGCGCTCGCCTGCCCGTCCCCCCCCCCCCCCTCACCCATGGCGTCACCTTTCGCGTATTTCTAGCAGTTTCCTTGGGACACACGTAACATATTTAGAACTGGGAAACTATCCACAATAACTTTAAATTTTATAATTATCCCTTAACTTCATGAATCGTGTCTACATCAATTCGATAAAGTACATTTAAATTTCTATGGGCCTAGTTCAAAATGCTTCCACCCACTGACTGAGGGCGTGCTTGAAAGCTTTGTTTTAACTCGCCACGAGGTATGATTGTTTCAGCCTGGCCTTCTTATGTGTCCTCGTTTATCAGATCCGTCATTTTTGTTCTAACGTCAAATATCACATTAAAATTTCTGAACATTAAACACACACACACATATATATATATATTTCATTAGCCCAATAAATCACGCGGACTTCTACATACAATCAATACCTCAACCATCCAGGATTCGAACCCACGGCACACAAGCCTATGACTGTGACTGTAGAAGTCACAGTGCAGCTGAAACCGCACAATCGTTTTTCATCAAACTTGGTGGAAAAATCGCTAAAAATTCGTAGAGTGCAACAAACCTGATCCCATGTCGATGGTTTCTTTAGGAAGGCATTAGTTAACAATTATATTTACGATGGAAAACAATGCAAGTCTACGGACTTGCCGCACCCTCATTCGTTGTACACTGTCAGCCCACGGTTGCAGTTATCGTACGGCTCCCTCCTCCTCCCCCCAATTTTTTTCTTAGCCTACTTTTTTTTAATGTTGTTTGGATTAGTAAAGGACGGAAGATGAGAAATAGAAGAATAAAGAAGGGAAAAGAGAAAATAGTTAGAGATAACAGGTGGGGGAGAGCTGAGTTTCATCATGCGTCTGGATGCGCAGTTTCAACGTTACCAGACGACCTTACAGCTATGTATACTTATTCCTGTGGCTAACTGTACATGGAAAAGAGATAATAACAGGAATGCATGGAGAAGATGACTACAATAGACACAGGGTGAATATAGACAGTGAAACAAACAGGAGGTTGACAAAAATAGACAGAATCATACATGCGCAAATAGACAATATGGCAACAAACATGATAGACAGACAGCTGACTGACTGATTAGCATTACACAAACAGGCAGACACACGCCAAGAACAGATAAGACAGACAGATTTGACGACACAAAGAGTACAGGCGGGCTTATATTCAAATCAAAGGTTAGAGATACAATAGGTCCCCTTAAAACTACGACAGGAGAAATGACTGATGATGAGTTAGAAATGTGTAGTACGTTAAATAGTCATTTTCGCTCCGTATTCACAAATGAAAACCTAGCACAGTTTCCAGATGTTCATAAGGTATATAACGACAGTATAGAAAATATGTTGATGAATATCAATATTACTAGTAACGATGTGCTTAAAGTAATTAACAAACTGAAGCCTCATAAATCGCCTGGTCCAGACGAGGTATATGCTAGAATATTAAAAGAATGTAGAGATGAGTTGAGTAATCCATTAGCAGTTTTATTTAATAAGTCATTAGAATCTGGCCTAGTGCCAGAAGCTTGGAAACTTGCAAATGTAGTTCCGATTTTCAAAAAGGGTGATAAATCAATTGCATCAAATTACCGTCCCATTAGTCTCACGTCAATCATAGGCATGTTGCTAGAGTCAATTATTGCTACAAAAATCAGAAGCCACCTTGAAACATTCAACTTAATTCATTCTTCTCAGCACCGGTTCACCCAGGGACGTTCTTGTCTCACAAATTTGCTTAGCTTTTTCTCAGAAGTATATGAAGCGGTAGATAATGATAAGTCATATGATATAATTTATTTAGATTTCAGTAAAGCATTCGATAGAGTCCCTCATGAGAGATTGATAAGGAAGGTAGAAGCACATGGAATAGGTGGATCATTATTAAAATGGATTAGGTCATGGTTAACTGGTAGGAAACAAAGAGTCAGCATAAATGGATTAAAGTCATACTGGGGTGCGGTCAAAAGCGGAGTTCCCCAGGGATCTGTATTGGGCCCTCTGCTGTTTGTTATATTCATTAATGATCTTGATTTAGACATAACTAGTAGGATTAGTAAATTTGCAGATGATACCAAAATGGGGAGAGTGATAAATTCAGACAGTGACTTTGAACACCTTCAAAGAGATCTAGATACCTTACATGAGTGGTCAGTAGACTGGCAAATGAATTTTAATACTGATAAATGCAAGGTACCACAGATAGGGAAGACGAATACAAACGTTAAGTATAAACTAGGTAACACGGAAATAGAAAACTCAGTTTGTGAAAAAGATCTAGGTGTATTTGTTAGCAACGACTTGAAACCTAGAAAACAATGTATTAGCGTTCGCAACAAGGCAAACAGGATTCTTGGGTTCATATCTAGGTCTGTGAGTAACAGAACTGCTGACGTTATCTTGAAACTTTACCTAGCATTAGTGAGGCCACACATGGATTATGCGGTTCAGTTCTGGTGTCCTTATTATAGAATGGACATAGATTCTTTGGAGAGAGTACAAAGAAGAATGACAAAAATGATCCATAATATTAGAAACCATACATTTGAAGAAAGACTGAAAAGCTTAGGCTTGCATTCATTAGAGAGGCGTAGAGTTAGGGGAGATATGATAGAGGTGTACAAGTGGGTGAGTGGGATTAACAAGGGTAAAATGGAAGATGTTCTGAAGCTCAGTAATAACGAAATAACTAGAACAAATGGCTTTAAATTAGATAAATTCTGATTCAGAAAGGATATAGGCAAGCACTGGTTTGGTAATAGAGTTGTGGATATGTGGAATAGGCTACCGAGTGCTATAGTAGGATCGGGGACGCTAGGGAGCTTCAAGACGAAGTTGGATAGGCACATGGAAGTGCTGGGATGGGTGTGAAAGGGATCTGCCCTGTATGGGCCAGTCGGCCTCCTGCAGTATCCCACTTTCTTATGTTATGTTCTTATGTTAACACCACGCAGACGAACAGACAGTTGGGATGGCAATAGACAGGATGGATATACTTGAGACAGATCAGAAGGCATTTATAAACAAGAATAACACCAAATTGACCAGAGCTGCGTCAGTGAGGGTAGGAGGTCTTACATCCTCCAGCATAAATAATAAGACGCATTGAAAACTAACACCCTCGTGCGGAAAAAACATCCATGGTCGGTCAGTCATGTGATATGGGCCTAAAACTGACTAACGTAGATGATGACTATGCTGACTTAACACAGGTGATGACTTAAGCAGATGGTGACTAATATAACCAGAATCAAGGTCACTTCTCTTCATAATATAATTTATCTTGGAATGATCATCGGTGATTCATAATAATTTTTTTTATGATTTTAACCTCTCCTTATGGCGAATATTTCTTTAATTAATTATTCTAACGTTTTTTCTATTCCTTCTTATAGTATATTAGATACTGTAAGTATCATGACCACGACCATGATTATAGGAACCACGACCATGATTATAACAACCACGAATATGATTATAACAACCACGACCATGCTTATAACAACCATGACTAGGATTATAACAACCACGATCATGATTATAACAACCACGACCATGATTATTACAACCACGACCATGATTATAACAACCACGACCATGCTTATAACAACCACGACCATGATTATAACAACCACGACCATGATTATTACAACCACGACCATGATTATAACAACCACGACCATGATTATAACAACCACGAATATGATTATAACAACCACGACCATGCTTATAACAACCATGATCATGATTATAACAACCACGATCATGATTATAACAACCACGACCATGATTATTACAACCACGACCATGATTATCTCATATACTATAGGAATAGCGGTATGTCTGTGTGTGTGTCTGTTCTGGGCAGCCGAAACGGCACAATCGTTTTTCATCAAACTTGGTGCCACGACCATGATTATAACAACCACGACCATGATTATAACACCCACGACCATGATTATAACAACCACGACTATGATTATAGCAACCACGACCATGTATATAACTCCCACGACCATGATTATTAGAACCACGATCATGATTATAACAACCACGACCATGTATATAACACCCGCGACAATGATTATAACAACCATGACTATGATTATAACAACCACTACTATAATTAAAATACCCACGACCAAGATTATAACAACCACGATCATGATTATAACAACCACGACCTTGTATATGACACCCACGACCATGATTATAACAACCACTACCATGATTATCTCATATACTATAGGAATAGCGGTGTATCTGTGTGTGTGTCTGTTCTGGGCAGCCGAAACTGCACAATCTTTTTTTCATCAAACTTGGTGGAAAAATCGCTAAAAATTCGTAGAGTGGAACAAACCTGGTCCCATGTCGAAGATTTGTTTAGGAAGGCATTAATTAACCATTTTATTTACGCTGGAAAACGATGTCGCTGTACGCTGCCAGCCTTCCTGCTGTTGCACGCTAGTGAAACATCAGCGTTCGAACTTTCACTCTTTGGTAAACTGTACCACCGGACTCGCCACCGGGCACGAAGTGCCCACGATCACTTGTAATTCTCTATAAACTGTGTGTCCTTCCACTTATTCGTTTCTCCTAAGGGGAGGGTACATGACATGATTTTTTCGTGTTATAGCTTCTCGTTACATCATGTTGGCCTGCGATGATTATGATTATTCATCTCGCTATTTATCACGCCTAGTTCTTGATGATTCTCGTTTGTTAGCTCTTATTTGTGACCTTGGTTTAATTAAGAACACTTGTAAATGTTTAAAATGTGTTTGTGCTTACACATAAATAAAAAATGCCAGCTTTTACGTAAAAGGAGCTCCTACGCATGCATGCATGCATGTTGTCCACAGACGCTGTAAAATTATTCATTGTTTTTTCAGAAAATCTACCTTTAAAAGGACTTGGTTTGCCTCCATGAATTCCTCCTCGCCATTGTTAATGTACTGTATATCAAATTCAATATTATGGTAAGTTGCTAAAGATTTTTTCTTTCGTGACATTAGTTAGGTATGGTGTTGAAGGTTTTTTTTTTTGCTTATGATAAGGTTAGGTTGGGTTTGGTTAGGTAGGGTTTCCTAGGTTCTTTTGCTGATGAGAATCGCTAGGTATGGTTTTCGAGGTTCTTTGGCTTATTGCGATGTGTTTTATTTTTTTTTTTTTTTGGTTCACACTATAAGCAAAATATTATACACATAAATGCACACGATAATGCATAAAACCTACTACAACTTTACCTAATAGGATGAGTTTGTTAGGTCAGGTTCTAGTAGGTTCTATGCATTACCGTGTCCATTTCTGTGTTTAATATCATATACAAAATTTTTTAAGAAAATCGCATATTTCCTTCGGGTGATAACACTTTCGTAAATCTTTAACACACACACACACACACACACACACACCACACACATATATGTATATATATATATATATATATATATATATATATATATATATATATATATATATATATACATATATATATATATATATATGTATATGTATATGTATATATATGTAATATTCAGAAATTTCAGAGTAATTTCGAATGCCCCGCCATTAGCGGTACTGAGCGTTCAAGGTCGTCTGAGGGAAGAGAGCGCTCCCCGCACATAGTGGGAGATTGCGGAACTAGGCCTATATGATATTAAATGTAATTTACCGGATTAATAATGATGCGATTCATGAAGTTAAGGGACTATTATTGAATTTGAAATTATTATAGATCGTTTAGCAGTCTGAATAATGTTAAAGGGTGTCCCAAGGAGTTATTAGTTAGGCGGAAAATAGGTCACGTAGACCTAAGCTAACGCCTTGAGAGGACACGAAGCGGCCTCTCTCTCAGTCCCGGATAGCACTCACACAAACAAGACGTCTCTGCGCGTCTGTCCCAGAAATAGTCACGTGGCCTAGTCACCTGTGCTGAAATATTGCAGTATAACAAGGTTTCCGTGAGAACCCACTTGACTGGAGTTGACCCGGAGTTGACTGCGAGAGATTGACTGCCGTTTGAGACTGCCGTGGATGATTGAGGGTGGCGATTGTCGCCATTGGACCGAGCAGAGTAGGCCTGTCACTGTTTAGCGGGGTAGCAAAGGATCTCTTGAGTGAACGAGTGCTCCCGACAACTAAACGACCCGGGACCAGCAGTGAGTGATCAGTTCTTACCACTCCGGGCACATCACCACGTGTCCCGAGCTGCTAGCGAAACCCTCTTGCTAACGGGGCGCTAAAGCTTCTCTCAACTGTACAAGGTCTGATTGGCTCACTCCCGTCCGCTTTATGGACGCACTGGGAGTACACTGAGGCTATCTGAGTAGACTAATGGTCACACACTGAGACCGTGAGTCTAGGTCTCTAGGAGATACCTGGAGGAACATTTTCCCTCCCTTATTACGGGTGTAGTTTAATAGTTTCTAGATAATCTTGATAATATTGTTTTGAATGTTGTGCCATCAAGTGGAACCAGAGTGATACTGTGATTTGATTCTTTTAATGCCTCTGATTGTTCTTCATAATTCTGATCTCAGGTATAACCTTGTTCCCCAGAGTAGTGGTTAGGTTAGGTTAGGAAGTGTGCATCTGTTGGGGTGCTATAATTTTGTTGAGTGCCCTTAAGGCCTATTCATTGTAGAGTATTTAATTTCATGTTTTATTACCATTTCCTCAGTGACTGATATAATTTTGTTGAGTGCCCTTAAGGCCTATTCATTGTAGAGTATTTAATTTCTCATTTTTATTACCATTCCTCAGTGACATATAATTTTGTTGAGTGCCCTTAAGGCCTATTCATTGTAGAGTAGTTAATTTCTTTTTTTAATACCTAAGTGACTGATATTATTGTGTGAAAGCCTTTAAGGCCTGTTTCATGTGTGCACGCAACAGTTCTTAATACTTCAAATTTATTGTTGCCTGAGGTTCTAATAATTTTTATATCATGTATAACTTTTATTCCCCAGAGTAGTGTTTTAAGTTCAAGTTAAGAGGTGCGCATATTGGTGTACCATTATTGGATTGTGTTTGTAGTGTTGGAGGGAATATAAGTGTCTAAATGTAACAGTGTGTCTCATTCATCCCAGTCACAGATGCTATCCTTCCACGGGTCACGGACAATTTATTTTGTTTAGTAGTTTTAAGTGTTCTTGTGCTGGTTCGGGATTTTTCTCAAAGGGGCGCTTCCACTGCCATTACCATCTATTAATTTTAAATAAACCCCAAGTCAAGTGAGAAATTAAAGTCCAGTAAATACCGACCGGTTACAAATGGTAGCAGAGCGTGGTTAATTTTATGTCGTGACTGATAGTTCTGTGGTTGGGATAATGAACGCCATCATGTGTTGGTTAGTACTGGTAGGGATTGAACTCGCACTGATGCTCATCCTTGTGCCCGGACTGAGTTGGTTAGGCTTGACAGTAGAGATGTGTATGAGGAGGAAGAGGGACGACCGCGGGACCTTGGTACAGCTGAGAGAGGAGTTCCGAGACCTAAAGAGGGATTATCAAGCACAGGTAAACAGGTTCAAGTGGGAGTCTCAGGCACACATTCAACGGTTCAGGGAGGAAACAAGGGGTGAATGTCAGGCACACGTTCAGCAGTCAAGGAAGTGTGAGGTCCAAGTGGGAAATAAGGGGGTACGTAAGTAGTTCAGAGAGGTTGATCGAGCCCTCCAGCTGAGAGACAAGACGAAGCCGACAAATTACAGTTTAGGTTGCAGGGTAAGGAGAAGGGGCAGGTTGTCGAGGGTGAGTTGGAGGAGTTGTGAGTAGGGCAGGGGGGATTGGAGAGATGGTTAGGTCAGAGATGTGCGTTGAGTAGTGGTTGCTGTCATGAGCGGGATTGAGTTGCTGTCATGAGCGGGATTGAGAGTACGGTTGTAATGTCCAGGGCCTCACTAATATGGACTGGTACATTGTCAGAGGGTTGGTCTGCCGGCATGAGGTTCGGAGACGTGGACTGAGTATTTTTTTGACACTGGTTCCTCTTAGCTCAAGGGCCAGGCAAAAGGAGAGAATGTTTGTTTTGGACTGTGTATTGTTTTGACACTGGTTCCTCTTAGTTCAAGGATCAGGCAAAAGGAGAGCATGTTTGTTTTGGACTGAGTATTGTTTGGACACTGGTTCCTCTTAGTTCAAGGGCCAGGCCAAAGGAGAGCATGTTTGTTTTGGGCTGGTATTAATTTTGACACTGGTTCCTCTTAGTTCAAGGGCCAGGCCAAAGGAGAGCATGTTTGTGTTGGGCTGGTATTAAGTTTGACACTGGTTCTCTAGTTAAGGGCCAGGCAAAAGGGGAGCGTGATGTTCTGGTTGGTTTGAGTTGGGCTAGGAAGAAATGGAGTTGCTGGCTGCGAGTGGAATAGTACAGAGTTGAAGGTGGGTTCTAAGTTGTTCTCTCAGCACATGAGGGCAGTGCTGTTTTTCTTTTAGGGGGGTCGAGTGTTAGCAGGAGAGAAGAGAAGACGGGAATGCTGCATTTAGCAAAAGGGGTAAGATGCAGTTTCTTAGAACAAATTTTAGGGGGGTCGTATGAATGGTCTTCTCAGCACATGAGGACAGTGCTGTCTTTTTTTAGGGGGGTCGATTGTAATATTCAGAAATTTCAGAGTAATTTCGAATGCCCCGCCATTAGCGGTACTGAGCGTTCAAGGTCGTCTGAGGGAAGAGAGCGCTCCCCGCACATAGTGGGAGATTGCGGAACTAGGCCTATATGATATTAAATGTAATTTACCGGATTAATAATGATGCGATTCATGAAGTTAAGGGACTATTATTGAATTTGAAATTATTATAGATCGTTTAGCAGTCTGAATAATGTTAAAGGGTGTCCCAAGGAGTTATTAGTTAGGCGGAAAATAGGTCACGTAGGCCTAAGCTAACGCCTTGAGAGGACACGAAGCGGCCTCTCTCTCAGTCCCGGATAGCACTCACACAAACAAGACGTCTCTGCGCGTCTGTCCCAGAAATAGTCACGTGGCCTAGTCACCTGTGCTGAAATATTGCAGTATAACAAGGTTTCCGTGAGAACCCACTTGACTGGAGTTGACCGGAGTTGACTGCGAGAGATTGACTGCCGTTTGAGACTGCCGTGGATGATTGAGGGTGGCGATTGTCGCCATTGGACCGAGCAGAGTAGGCCTGTCACTGTTTAGCGGGGTAGCAAAGGATCTCTTGAGTGAACGAGTGCTCCCGACAACTAAACGACCCGGGACCAGCAGTGAGTGATCAGTTCTTACCACTCCGGGCACATCACCACGTGTCCCGAGCTGCTAGCGAAACCCTCTTGCTAACGGGGCGCTAAAGCTTCTCTCAACTGTACAAGGTCTGATTGGCTCACTCCCGTCCGCTTTATGGACGCACTGGGAGTACACTGAGGCTATCTGAGTAGACTAATGGTCACACACTGAGACCGTGAGTCTAGGTCTCTAGGAGATACCTGGAGGAACATTTTCCCTCCCTTATTACGGGTGTAGTTTAATAGTTTCTAGATAATCTTGATAATATTGTTTTGAATGTTTGTGCCATCAAGTGGAACCAGAGTGATACTGTGATTTGATTCTTTTAATGCCTCTGATTGTTCTTCATAATTCTGATCTCAGGTATAACCTTGTTCCCCAGAGTAGTGGTTAGGTTAGGTTAGGAAGTGTGCATCTGTTGGGGTGCTATAATTTTGTTGAGTGCCCTTAAGGCCTATTCATTGTAGAGTATTTAATTTCATGTTTTATTACCATTTCCTCAGTGACTGATATAATTTTGTTGAGTGCCCTTAAGGCCTATTCATTGTAGAGTATTTAATTTCTCATTTTTATTACCATTCCTCAGTGACATATAATTTTGTTGAGTGCCCTTAAGGCCTATTCATTGTAGAGTAGTTAATTTCTTTTTTTAATACCTAAGTGACTGATATTATTGTGTGAAAGCCTTTAAGGCCTGTTTCATGTGTGCACGCAACAGTTCTTAATACTTCAAATTTATTGTTGCCTGAGGTTCTAATAATTTTTATATCATGTATAACTTTTATTCCCCAGAGTAGTGTTTTAAGTTCAAGTTAAGAGGTGCGCATATTGGTGTACCATTATTGGATTGTGTTTGTAGTGTTGGAGGGAATATAAGTGTCTAAATGTAACAGTGTGTCTCATTCATCCCAGTCACAGATGCTATCCTTCCACGGGTCACGGACAATTTATTTTGTTTAGTAGTTTTAAGTGTTCTTGTGCTGGTTCGGGATTTTTCTCAAAGGGGCGCTTCCACTGCCATTACCATCTATTAATTTTAAATAAACCCCAAGTCAAGTGAGAAATTAAAGTCCAGTAAATTCCGACCGGTTACATATATATATATATATATATATATGCTGATAACCACAAGGAAAAAGAAAACACGAAGTTCCTAAGCGCTTTCGTGTAATTCACATCTTCAGGTGTGAATTACACGAAAGCGTTTGGGAACTTCCTGTTTTCTTTTTCCTTGTGGTTATCAGCATATACCTAGATCACGCGCACCTACAGTGATTTACTTGCATATATATATATATATATATATATCAGTGGCGACTCCGGCACTCGGGCTCCTCGGGCTTAGCCCGAGTCCTAGATTTGGTCAAATGAACGAGTATCTGCTTTCTATGTAATCTGCCAACACTGGCTGATTACAGGGAGCCTGGTCGCAGTTCCTATATCACCGTTCAGTGTCTGGCGGTCGTCCTATAGCTCACCAGTGTCAAAAAATATCGTTCGTGGCAGATAGTCTCTTGACATCGTTCACTCATGCCTGACTCAGGCTTATAAGTTAAAGCCCCAGCTGTTGTCCCTAATCTTGAAAATTAGAAGTAATTCAAATCCAAGCTTTTTTTTAACAATAGCTTTCTATAGAGCTTAGGATTTAAATTCCAATCTATGAAATGTTTCCGTTCTACAATATTCTTACAGGAACGAAAAAGTGTCCAGTAACTAGGGCTAACTGGAAATAGCCTGGTAGGAGTAAAAGATTAACTGGCACCTCTTCGCACGCTTCTCTTACGGGCCACGGCATCTGTCAGTTCGCTGACGTTTGCAACAGGGTACACTGTTGTTCTTTGATTGTTTGCTGTGCTTCTGTTCTTTGTGTGTAAAGATCAGTTGTTTTATTTTTATTTCTACCCATAACATAGAAATGGAGAAAGACATAGTGCTAGATATAAAAAATAAGCCATTTGGTGCAAGAAATATTGCTGAACCGTGTCATCCATAAAACTGATGCATGGAAACCTAAAAAGTGCCTTCACAAGTATTCTAGACACTAGTGAAAAGTGGGATGAAGATACACTTTGTCAAACAGACAATCTATTGGCAAAGTTGAATGATTTCACATTCATGTTCTTCATCAATTTCTTTCATAACATACTTTCACAGGCTGGAAAACTGTTTGATGTCCTACAGTGTAAGCAACTTGACATAAAGCGGGGTCAGAATAAAATAAATGACTTCATTCATTGTGTTGAAGGTTATCGTAACGACGAACATTACGAAAACATCCTGCAAGATACAGCTGCTGTCATTGAACAGGCAGATGAGTCCGAGCCTCCTCCCAGAAAAAGAGTCAGGGGTGCACAAGTTAATTACAAAACGACGTATTTTGAAATAATTGATAACATTCTAATGTCCTTGCGAGAGCGATTTGCTGGCATTCAGGAGTATGCATTTTTTGAATTACTAGACGTTAATAAGTTTGAAGAGCTTGCTAACCCATTTCCCATGCAACATATGGACTCTCTACAAAACAAATACCCCTGTATTTTTGACTGCAAGAGCTTAGTGAACGAGCTAAAATATATGTATATTGACAGTGACTTCAAAAAGTGCAAGTCAATCAACTCCATTTTAGAATTACTCTATAAATTGGAGTTGACTTCCGCTATGCCGGAATCCATTAAACTAATTCAGCTGCTGCTAACCATCCCCGTAACATCAGTCGCTAATGAGAGAAGTTTCTCAACGTTAGATAGAATCCGCTCATATCTGAGAAGCACAATGGCCCAAGAACGGCTATCTTCACTGGCTCGCATTTCCATCGAGAAAAGCCTCTTGAACGACTTGGACAACAAGAAGGAGCTGCACGACAGGATTTTACACGAGTTCGCCATCAAAAAAAGACGACTGGACTTCATGTTTAAATAAAGTGAGTAATTTTTGCATCAAAACTATATTTTTTTTGTCTTATTGCATGAGGCTAGAGGCGGTAATTTCAAATTGCAATTAAATGCCAGGTAGCGACGTGTCCTCCTAATATTACTTATCAAGTAATTATTAGATGTTTTAATTGCCTGTATGTAGCCTGGCGAATTGGCGAGGATTTAGCATACCTAAGTAACATTGGCTGACGTCGCGTCCCTGACCATATCACAAAAACTGGTTTTTAGAAAAAACCGGCTTTTTTTGTCTTATTGTAAAATTATCAGTGCCTATATAAATTTGTGGTGTGTATTACGTCTCTTAGCTTCATTTATACATGTATCTTATGCGAAATCTGTGATGAGCCCGAGTGATGCATATGACCTGGAGTCGCCCCTGATATATATATATATATATCTTGAAAAAATCACACGGGAAAAGGGAAACAACGGAGCACCTTAGCTCCTCTACGTGTGTGTTGGTGTGAGGATTAGTGGATGACATCATTATGACCTGACCTCATGTTTTTAAGGTTAACCTGTATATTTAAGCCTCTCTCTGTCCATGTAATCCAGTTGCCTCTGAAGATGTCTTGAATAAAGACGAAAGCTAAGGTACTCCGTTGTTTCCATTCTCCCGTGTGATTTTATCAAGATTTATCTTATCCACGTTTTCATTGTGGATTTACATGAAATATATATATATATATATATATATATATATATATATATATATATATATATATATATATATATATATATATATATATATATATATATATATGCAAGTAAATCACTGTGGGTGCGCGTGATCCAGGTATATGCTGATAACCACCAGGTCAAGGACAAAGTGGGGCCTTTAAAGTCAGAGAAAAGGGAAGTGATCGATGATAGTGAGAAAATAAGCAAAGCATTAAACAGCTACTTCTTATAAGTTTTCACAGAAGAATTCCACGAAGAAATGCCAGAGGTGGAACTGATAGTTAGAGCAAACGAAGAAGAGAAATTCAAGAATATCACTATCAGAAAAGAGGATGTTCTTAAGAAGATAAATAAATTAAAGACAAAATCCCCAGGGCCGGATAAAATTTTCCCTCGAGTTTTAAAAGAGTGTAAGGACCCCTAGTAAATTGATTTAAAAAATCATAAGACACGGGAATTGTGCAAGACTTGTGAAGACAGGCAAATGTAGCACCCATATTCAAAAAAGGAGACAGAGCATCACCGTCAAATTATGGGCCGATAAGTTTGACGTCAGTAGTGGGAAAATGTCTTGAATCAATTATAGCAAAGGGAAAATCTTGTGTATCAAACCTGCTGACGTGTTTTAAGAAAGTCGTCAAGGTAGTGGATAATGACGAAAATTGCGATATAATTTACTTAGACCTTAGCAAAGCGTTTGACAGAGTACCACATCAGAGGCTTCTGAGTAAAGTTAAGGCTCATGTTATCGAGAGGAAAGTTTTAAATTGGATAAAATCATGGCTCACCGATAGAACACAGAGGGTCAGCATAGATGGTGTTAAATCTGAGTGGGGCTGTGTAACCAGTGAGGTTCCCCAGGTGTCAGTACTGGGTCCACAATTGTTCATAATCTACATAAACGATCTAGATACTGGGATTAGCAGTGACATGAGCAGGTTTGCGGATGACAACAAAATAGGGCGGCAGATTAATTCAGAGCAGGTTGCAAATGCACTATAGGAGGATTTAAATAGACTTAATATTGGAAGAACAAATACTGTCAATGTATACAGCTTTAACAACATCAACCTAGAGAAGTCGACTTGTGAAAGAGACTTCGGGGTACTTGTAAACCCGGACCTACTGCCTATAAAACAGTGCGCTAATATTCGAAATAAGGCAAACAGAGTATTAGGTTTTATATCTAGAAGTGTAAGTAATAAGAGCGGGGAGGACATATTGCAACTATATCTTGCGCTAGTCAGGCCGCACCTCGATTATGCGATTCAGTTATGGTACCCTTATTATAGAATGGATCAATTCACTGGAGTCGGTCCAGCGAAGAATGATGAAAATGATTTCGGGACTTGGAAACCTTCCCCATAAAGATAAATTAAAGAAACTAAACTTGCCTTCCATAGAAAGACGAGGAGTGCGCGGAAATATGATAGAAGTATTTAAGTAGGTGAAAGTAATTAATATAGGAGATATATATAAAGTTCTTATAATATCCGAGCAGGATGGGACTCGTAGCAACGGATTTAAGTTGGATAAGTTTAGGTTTAGGAGGGAGGTAGGAAGGAAGTGGTTCACAAATAAGGTAGTGGACTAGTGGAACAAGCTTAGCAACTTTGTAGTAAGTGCTGGAACGCTGGAAAATTTTAAAAGGAGGCTAGATAGATTCTTGTATGATAGAGGGTGGTAGTAACTCTCGACAGGAGCTGCCATGCACAGGCCAACCGGCCTATTGTAGACTCCTTATTTTCTTATGTTCTTATGTTAAAGAAGAAAACATGAAGTTCCCAAGCGCTTTCGTGTAATTCACATCTTCAGGGGTGAGTACAGACTAAGAAGTACAAAACAAGGTATATATAAACAGAGAAGGGTGAGATCAAGTCCACAATGGTCAGGTATTAGGTAATGACCCTACTAATCTTCAAAAAGCAAAGCAGCAGTCGGTAGTCAGGTCAGAGGGTATGCTGACCCAACCTTCTCACCTGGTTACAAATCTTCTTAAATACGAAATTATCCTGTTTGTATCCAGGTGAAGTGGTTGGATCAGCTTACCTTCTGACCTGACTACCTACTGCTGCGGTGATTTGTGGACTTGATCGATCCGATCCGATGGGATGGAGAGAAGAGAGCCTATTGGCTCAGGAAGATGGAAGACGGTGTAGGATGAAGGTAAAGGTTGGGAAGTGGGAAATAAAGAGGGAAATTGATAACAGGTGGGTTGTCTACCTTGCGGTGACGAGGTTAAATCTGCCATACCTGCAGTTCATGTCCACTACAGCAAGGGAAGGAAAGCCAAGCTAATCTAAGCTAAGGTAGCTTATGGTGTTTGGGGAGGGGGACCCTCCGTGTCCTTTAAGTATTCTTCGTTTTTATTTCGTGTATATTGGTTCTGGTTCTGTGTTGTCAAATGTTATGCTCTTTGGCCACCAGTTGTGTGTTCTGGCATTGTCTTCTTGCAATAATTGTTGGAATATTGGGTCTTGTAGTTTTTTCCATATTGCTAATGCTTGATTATGCGTTCTGATGTTGATTGTGGTTAGGTTATGTTCTGTGTGTAGCTCTCTGGAATTTGTTGTATATGGTGGTCTGAGTTTTGCTGCTCTTCTGAGGGCTATGTTTTGGATTGCTTGTATTTTGAGTTTTTTTGATTTTGATATAATGTTAAGTGGAATTGGGGGATATTCCAGTGCTTTGTAAAGGTTGTTACGACCGTGTCGAATTTTTTTATTTTTTTTTAATTTAACATGCTTCCATGTTGTTCCATATTATTCCTGTAATAATGTGTTATATTTACTATTATATAATCTAGTCACCTTACCTGTGCTGTTAAGGTTTTAACTGTTATTATTTCTTCAAGCCCATCTGATTTCTTCATTTAGTATTGTAACAAGCATTCTTTCTCTCTAACGACCATCTCCATCGATAAACGACCCACCGGCGGGAATTGGCCCTATATATAGTGGTCCACCACCTGACGGTGTTGAGTCCAGTCCTCCCTGTCATTCAGTTCACATTGTTTTGAGTGACACTTGTCACCTGTTACTCATACTTAAATTTATTCCTGTGTTGTTCCTGTCGCCACCAATGTGGTATAGCAATGTGAGTATCTATTCTTGTCTCCTATGTGTCCATCAGTGCTTGCTTAGTTACATTTAAGTAATTTATTGTTATTTCACGTCAGTTAATTTCAGTGTTAGTTTTTATATGTTTATGCAGTGTTAACGTAATCCAATGCTCTATTTTTATTCTTTTGATGTTTCGATGTTTAGTATCATTTGTGTCCTAAAAGTTTCGATAGTGAATCAATTTGTTGTGACAGCCTACGAGGATCTTTGTTGTATTAATACTTAATTTAATTAAATTTTTAAAGGTTTACTTTATTTATTTTTTTATTACCTTTTAATTTACTTCACTTACTTTTTGCTTGGTTACGCCTAGAACCTTGGATATTATAGTAAATTAAGAGACGGCGTAACAAGGTGTAGTTGTATATTGGTGTTTAGTTTGCGGAATCTTCTGAGCTTAGTTAGTTGAACCTTGGCTTTTGCAATTCTGTCTGTGATATGTGGTAGTATGCCGTTCCTTCTGATTTTGAGGCCGAGGATTTTCCCATTTTCTGCGTATGGAATGTTTTGATTGTTGACCATGATTAGGTAAGGTCTGGTTTTAGCTATGTGATTTATCTTCAGTTTTTGTGTGTTAGTTTTAATTTTTCATTTTCTTTCGAAATTGTTTATGGTTTCTATTTCTCGGCTAGTTCTGATTGCCATCATTTGTTTGGATTTCCCTGGGTATTGTATAATTTGTGTTACGTCGTCTGCTTATGCAATGTACTCTGAGTTTCTTAGTTCGGGCATGTCCGTTGTATATATGGTGTATAGTGTTGGTGATATGTTGCTACCTTGGGGTACTCCACTGTAGAGGGTGAAGTTTTGACCTATGTAGTTGTCGATGGTAAGTTTGCATTATCTGTTGTCAAGGAAATTGCAGAGGAGAGCCGTGATGTTGGGTGGCAAGTTGAGTTGAATGATCTTGTATTTGAGCCCTTTATGCCATACTTTGTCGAAGGCTTTGCTGACATCTCTCAGTACTATGTTACATTGGTTTCTGTTGCTGGCTGCATTTGCGATGGATTCATATATTAAGGCTATTGCAGTGTAGGTGCCTCGGTTTTTCCTAAAGCCGTGTTGTCTATGGTTGTATTTCTCTTCATACTCTAGGTGGTTTCTTAGTCTCTGGTTTATTATTTTTTCAAGAATTTTCCCAGGTGTTTCGAGGAGTGAAATGGGTCTGTAGTTTTCTGCTTGTGTTGGGTTCTTTCCTTGCTTTGGAATGAGTCTTATTTTTTACTTTTTTAAATTTGGATGGGAATAATTCGCTTGCTATTGATGCATTGAAGAAGTCTGCAAGCTGTTTGATCATTGGTGGTGGTATGTCTTGCAACACAGTTTTATTTATTTGACTTATTCCTGGCGATTTATTCTTGAAGCTGGCAATTGTTTTTGTGATGTCATGTGTAGTTATTGGAGCAATTAGTGGGTCGTTATTATCTAACGCGTTGAGGTTGATTGTCCTGGATTGTTGCCATTTGTCTGTGTTTTGGTTCAAGTGTGTTTCAACCACTTGTTCTGTTTCACTGCAGAAGTTTCGGTTGTCCTCATCCGTGAATTTGGTAGATGTTGCTCCAGAATGTTCTGAATATTGGTTCCTTGAGATTAGGTTCTATAATCTTCTTGCCATTGTTGTCTATAAGGTAGCTGCTCTCCTCTGAGTTGGTTCCCATGAGATTTTTTATTTTAGTCTGAAAGGCTTTTGGGTTTCTGTAGTCTGCCTGTGTGTTGGCTATTAGCTGGTTCCATTTCTCGTTGTGTTTTACTTTGCATCTCTCTAGTACAGGGGTTCTTAACCTGGGGTCCATGGATGGGCTTCAGGGGGTCCGTGTATACTGCCAGATCTGGGGTCACTAAATCTAAGGAGATAACTTAACTCTAATCTTAATTCCTAAGGGTCGCTGCCACCAGACCCCCTCTGGACAGCATGTAGCTCGTTAGGTAGCGGGCAGAGTGGACTAGGCATTGGGTTAGGTTTTCCATTGACCAGATCGATAAGGGTAAAGAAGGGTGAAACCATAACATGTCTTAATTGATTTATTCCTTATAAAACATACTGGTAAAAAACATATACATGAATTGGCCTTCCTCAGAAGAACAACGGAAATGTGGTTACCCAGCTGGGCCCCAGACTCTTACATTGCTGGCGGGTCATCCACCTACTTATTGCATAACAATCGGTGAACACCTTACCTCGGTCGTTCCTTCTTACAATATCCCTTAACACATCAGACTGCTCCACCTGTGTGGACTATAGCACCGTCGGTTATCATACATAGTAGCACCATCTCAACACACCTGTTACACTCCATACCTGCAAGTATGTGACTCCTTGTGACTTTTAGGTATACACAACGGGCACCTCGTTCGCACACCGCCCTCGGTGGGTAAAGACGAGGGCTTCACCTAGAGACATACCAGCATTATTTCTACGCCTGGTATTATAGGTCGCTCCAAGTGACGACCGCAGTTTCTCACGGTCTCCTTAGTTGTGACTATTCATGTGGAGTGGTGCGCTGGGAATCCACGGGTTCACAGTGGACTGGCATAGCTGGGAGTAATCCCCACCTGTTGTGACGCTCAAGGGGACAATGGCGGCCGGGCAGCAAGGTACTCCGACCACATGGCACCTGAGGTGACGGCAGAACGGGGAAGATTGAGCAATAATGCCTGACGGGCGGTTATGCCACCCCTTAACACATTCCTATCACACTTATATATCCGGCAAAGCTTTAAACTGTAGTAACTTCTATTTATCAACCTTAATTATAGGGCGGGATATAGCCCGCTAGGACACTGACCTGAGGTGACGGCAGAACGGGGAAGATTGAGGCCAGTGCCCCGCCGCTCCCCGTCACATAGGCCTACAGTTTCCAAGCCTTAAGTTTCCCTTTTGTTTCTTAGGGTTCTCACCTTAACACTTTTCGCTATATTGTCACTCATGCCTTATAAGCCCATATTTTAATCCTAAATTTCACACTAAGGTAAAGTCTTGGTTTGCTAGTTCTTGGGGTAAATTCATGGGGTTATTATATCAACGTGGCAACTGAGGCGGGTACATGACGCGCCTTGAAACAAAAGCCGAATGATCATGGAGGGGGTGTATCAACTTCACTTAAAAACTGTAATGAGGGATCCTCCTCTCACACATTGCTCTATTTGAACACAGACATAAGATTCTCTGATCACTGTACCTGTCGTGGGTATATGTCACGTGAGGCTACGAGGTGTATTAAATCCAAACCGACGCATACACGATATTTCCTTTCCAGTATAGTTTCTAGATCACTGTCAACACCTCACATAGTTCTGATACATTTATCCTTTTTCCAGATCATTGTTCTCATGTATTTTCATATGATATCTGTTGGAGTTATGTTCGCTACACGCTCACAGACGTAAATAGTAGGACCTTCAAACCCTGATCCACACTTAGTCTTACAGTACACTAGTCCGGCTCAACTGGACTTTAACATTCATCTTATGCCTACCCTGAGTGATCCTTAATGCTATGAATACATACACTTAATATGATATAACTATACCTGGGTACAATACAACACATGGTCTAGGAACATTGAGTAGGTGAGTTGTCCTTTATCAATGTTTCCCGTTTTCTGAGGTTCTACAAGCGCGGTGCATTTGAATGTTATGTAGAGTAATATGAATTAAATGGGATTTTTAGGGATGACAATGATGTGCGCAGTACACGTGAAGGTCAGATAAAAATTTAGTATGTATTTTTGGTTACTGAAGAAAACCAGTAAATCTGTAGGGTGGCATGGGATGCTACTGTACACGGTCAGGTAACATACAATCGTCATCGTCGTCAAGTTTTGACTTCTAGAATGGTTTCCCATTGAAAGAAATTAAAGAAAACATACCCTGCCACTGCTTATAGCGCTGACTGCTAAAAATCTCTGGTGGCCCATGTTTACCATTTAAATTGGTAGCATAGTTCTCTGCGCAACCGCCATCTTGAGCCACTCCACATTAAGTGCCTATTTCTCATTTTCCACGGTTTATCACGGCTTGGAAATCTTCTCATATACTGAGGGCGATAGTATCTTCAAATACATACTTTTTCCTAAATATATTCAATTACCTATGGTTATGTTTTTGGTGAAGGTAGCGAAAGAGGGCCTTAGTTATTATTACTACAGCTGTACCAGCAGAGGTTGGAGACCTCCGACCGCCTTCTGACCACAATTTCAGAGTGTGGCTGAAGAGTGATGGGTGTACAGTATGTGAATATGTATTTGTGAGTATGTGGGAGCATATGATAAAAGGCGCGTGCGAGTGTTGTGAAAAACCAAG
Organism: Homarus gammarus; assembly: GCA_958450375.1. NCBI lineage: Eukaryota > Metazoa > Arthropoda > Malacostraca > Decapoda > Nephropidae > Homarus > Homarus gammarus. The sequence goes on from CAUDMG010001675.1 coordinate 385,603, forward strand.
AACGGTTTGTGCGCTATATTTATTTGTTTTATCCATTTTTTACAACAAGTCTGTTATTATTTATTGGTCAAAGTTCGGGACTGGGTGCACCTAGTTAGAGTAGGGATGCATAAATAGAGAGAGAATGGATAAAGTTACGGTCTGGGTGCGTCAGTAGGGTAGGAAAATACGAAGTCATCAGTCCGTATCATTCATATATTTTCTGAGGGGAACCTTGAGAAATCCTTAATAATGCTACTGAAAATAGGGTTATCTGTCTGTCTCTCTGTCTGTCTGTAAAGGTTTGTCCGTCAGTCAGTCTGCCTGTCTATCTGTCGATCTGTCTTTCTGTCGGTCGATCTGTCGTGCTTATTAATTTGTGCTCATTAGTTACTGCTTTCCATATAAATTACATAACATTTTTTTGAGAAAGCTGGAGCTTTACCAAAACTTGGATTTGCCCCAACACAAAAGCCTTTTTCTTGAAGCATCCTACAAGGTTGCTTATCACATTGCCAAGCAAAAGAAGCCATGTGCCCTGGAAATGGTCGAGCTGGTATGTGGCTTGGAGCAGAGGAAGAAAATTGCAGCAGTGCCTTTGTCAAATGACGTCATCCACTCTAGAATTATTGACATTTCTTCTAATAATCTGAAGCAAGTATTGGCAGCTACACGATTTCCGTTCAGCATGTAACTGGATGAAACTACTGACATATCTCAGTGCAGCCAGCTCCTGGTTTTCGTCCGTTATATGCATGCTGATGCCATCAAAGAAGAATTCCTATTTTGTGAGCCCTTTTGGAAACTACAAAGGCCATCGACATCTTAGAAATGGTGAATAGTTTCTTTCCTAAGCAAAACTTCGACTGGGAAGAAAAATCTTTGTACTCTGTGCACAGACGGAGCACCTGCGATGCTTGGCAACACATCTTGTTTTGCTGCTTTGGTGAAGAAAGAAACTCCTCAGTGTAACGGGCCGAGTTTCCTCTTTTCAATAATTTACCATCCAGCTATTCTTTTCTGTTAGTATTCTATTTATTCATATACTTATTTGTTCTGTAGCATTCTTTCCAATGCGTATCCTGTTTTATATACTTATCCTTCTTCAATTCCTTAAACACATACTCACTTTATATATTCTTGCTTATATTCTTTTATGTTCTTTATCTCTGTATACCTTATATTCTTATATATTCTTATATAAGTAACTCTTATGCTTCTCTGCTTATGTTTTCCAAGTCAATGTTCTTTCTGTTCATTTCCTGTCATATATTATGATCTCTTCCCTATATTTGGTTCTAGTTATATTCTAAACCATGGATTAACCTGGGAAACCATGTCTTTGTTATTACCACACTTATTATACTTACAACGGTAGCCTGCCACCACCCAGGATTTTCTAGAATATAACATCTCTTAGTTAACTGTTAGGTAGCGAGCTTCTAGGCACGTGAGTTAGATATTTTCTGAGAACCAATGTGGGAAAGGATGGAGTGGTGATACTCGTAGACGTAGATTACTAATTCAATATTTATTAACACAGTGATTGGATAAGATGCATCTTAGATTCACTCAGACAAAGCAGAACTGCAATTTATTTCTTAAGTCATCAAACACTTCAAGAACTTATTACCTCATTAAATACCTCCAAATACTTATTACTTCAATCGACAATTGTGGTATTGTCACTCTGCCAAATGATATTCAGTACTGGGTATACACCAGATATCACTGGACCCTCAGGTCTTACCTTACCAAGTAGCAAATTAACTCTTCACTTCTTGGTTATATCATTATACTCTCAGATTATCATTTCATGGTCACTACCAATGAATACATAGCACACTGGACAACTCCATAATTATCTCAACATACAATACCTCCTGTTAATTCACAAGGTACAACATGGCACTTTTAACTCTCATTCAGTGGTTCAATACTTAACCTGGGATTCTATATTTCTGCTCGTTATCCCCCAAACAAGATACCATAATACTTAGGGCTATATAACTGTGAGGAGTGCCCCAGGGTAACGCTGGTCTCTACAACAAATGAAGATCGCTGTTAGGAGTCGGTTGTAGACCGACACACGCTCAGGGAGTGGGCGCCTGGTTTGTAGGAAACGGACTTCCCAGTTCAGTCCTGTCGAATTAACGGCATCGTCCAACCTGGTTACCGCCCGACGTTAGCCGATGAGCATTCAGCTCAACACACTGGAGAGACGTTGAGGAAGTCACGAATGCTTAAAGGTCTAACTTCAACTATACAAAACATACGCCTGGCAACGGTTCAGACAATATCTAAATCTCTACGTTACTCGACTTAATTGGCACAGAATTCACTATATTAACACATGAGCACTGATATTCACCAAAATTGACTAAGTTAAACTGAATTAATAGCCGGCGGGAACACACGTTAACATACCTGGAGAGACGTTGAGGAAGTCACGAATGCGTGATTCTCCCTCGTGTCGAGGTATATACGTGCACTCGCGGGGCAGCTTGGGCCTCCGTATTCATACCAGAAGGGTCGATCTTACCAACAACAAAACTTCTCTATCATTTTGGATCACTGTATACTCAGTTATGAACTCCGGTGTTCTTGATCAGGGTAATTTCCTATGTCTATTCATATAATCTAATCAGAGGTTGAGCTTGCCAGGAAAAGGTGGAATATACACGTCGATAACATTAATTCTGCAAGCTCAGGCCTGAGACGAAACAAGGAGCTAGTCACGGGGAGGAGCTAGATCTTGGAGATTATACCAGTTGACAGAATAGTTCAGGAGATTAATGACTTTCTCAAATAGACAACTGACACTAATTAAACTATAAACATCAGATTCTCTGATGTCGGGGCGACAAAATGATATAACTTCAGGCGCGATCAGAAACTCATGGATACCCCCACGGACGACATAAAATACACCACTCTAGCTGGCAAACTCGACACTCACTTACTTGACACGTTCTACTAACGATAAGGACAGTTGAAGCGTTCTACCCCACTCACAATGGATCTTGAATGTTCCAACTGTACACAGACATATCTAAGTTGACTCAAAACAAGGGTGTTCTCTCTCACACTCAAATTCATTTAATAGAGAGGTTGGTTTCAGTAAGTCAGAGAAAATGGGATAACGGAGGACTGAGGTGTCTTGAAGTGATGAGAAAACGGACTCCTCAGATGGAGGACTCAAACGAAAGCCGAGTTACATGTTTTGTGGGCTATTGAGCGTAATATGAATCATTTGATTTTGGCGCTAACTGGCGTGTAAGACCGTGGTCGTTACACCATGACATCACACAATGTACCATCTACAGTATGTGCCCAACACTGTGTGATGTCTCGGAATCACCGGTTCATGAGTCTCCTGGGTTCGTGGATAGGACGGATGACTGACGGGACTTTTTTTGGTGGGTATACATTACATCATCATTATTATCATCATCATCATCATCATTATCGTCATCATCATTATCATCACAACCATTAACTTTGTTGACTCTTTTGTCCATTTGTTGTTACAAATTGTACGCTAATGGCATCCACAAAATTGAGTGAAATCCATTTTGCTTGAACACATTCACACCTTGCAGTTGAGCATACTGGCTCATTTACACATCCACAGGCGATCATCTTCATTACTGCAAGTGGAGCTAGACTGGTTGACGGTCGTGGAGTCTTTTAAGAAACAGAGTCCCTGGGAAAGAAAATGATCTGATTTAAAAGTATTTCCGCAAAGTAATTCCATTAGACCAAAATTCATTGCAGGAAATTTTTCGTTGATGTTCTGATGTTCTTGCTTTCAAGATATGCCAAAGTCAGTATTTCAGTTTCTAGTAGATGATTTATGCCGTGAATGTGCTAATATGGAGAGGTTTAGTGCGTGTAAGTGAGACTAGAAGTGGCGTGGCAGATGGTCTCACAAGTCACAACCATCTATGGCAATACAATGCACATATGGATTAAAATACAATAAGATGATAATTATGTGATATATTACTTTAAATACCATATTTTAGTATAATTAGAACCTTACGCCAGGGGCATACAGCCATTAAAATATGCATTAATACCGATATAAACATCGGGAAGACAGATGTCACCAAGTTAGAGACCCTGCTCTGATAACTATCGTTTCCTTCTATATTGCCTTTTATTATGGTGTCATTTCATAACCAGACCCCTATTCAGTATTTTATTTAGAATTATGCGCCTCGTGTAATGCTTAAACACTTACTTTTTAGCGCCCAGTGGTAGGTAGAGGTTCAGTTGTTAATCATCACCAGGAATTCAGTTTCTTTAATGCTATAGCCTAAGTTAAAGATAGGTTACATTAATATTTGATTATTCAGAGGCCGATGCCTATAATTTGATGTTGATTTCATAAACAATGCTTAGATATACTCTGTTCACTAATATCACTTAAGAAAACATACCAGACCAATGGTATGGAACTTTACTTTATAAGCCAGAAATGTTCTTGGTGTGATGTGAAAGGGACATTCACTTAACCTAATGTCTCATTAAAACAAACTGTGAAATGAAAGACACAGTTGAAATTGGAAATCCAAGTAAACGTTTTTGAAATTTTAAAGTAAAGGAAATGGAAAACTTTAAAATACAAGTCGGGTTTTATATCCATATTATTTATTTATCCCTCAAGTTAAAGGGTCTTAAGCTATACCCAGCAAATTAAATATTTTGTTTATTCACAGAATGGAACAACTTTAGGAAAAGTTGGAGCACTACTTCCCTACTTAAAGTTACTGTATACTATTTACAAGTCAGGGCCTCATTATCGGTAAAGGTACTATTTTGTGAAGCATATGGGATCAATAAAGCTTAATGATTGAATATATTATAGATAACTGTATATCAGCGAAGAAAATCCTTCCATTAGGTAACATAAAATGTAAATTACTCCGTATGTAATATTATGACTCGTCATTTTGCGAGCAATGCAGGAGGTCTCGAGGATTCAGTTGAGCTTACAGTATATATTACATTAATTGGCTCTCCACCTGTTTCTGCCTCGCAAAATCACGCTCTTTTATTAAATAAGGGTGATTAATACTCGCACTGAAGTGGTCTTCAAAAAAAGAGAAGGTACCTGTGGAGATAGGGTACTCCGATGCGCTGCTCGCCACCACAGTTTCCTGGTTTCCTTTTGTTTTGGCACGGTAATAAACCTTTTTCTGGCGTACCTTTGCACAATGGCACAAATCACCAATAATAAGTATGTGCTGATTTTGCCATGATTAAATACAGGGGCAGGGTCAGCACCAGAGTCAACACCGTCTGTATAGTAAGTAGCTTGTCCTGACTCGTGACGTCAGCTTGGGCATTGCTACACAGCGTCAAATTAAGTGTACCATAGTAAACTTCCGCACATTTTTTACGCAGGACAAATTTTTATTTAAAAAAAAATCGACCGTTAACCAGTCTATTCGGCAATGCAACATGAGACAATATTTTTCTCTGTTCCTCTTTCATCCAACCAAATTCAGTGAGATCTTGATCTGATAGATCTGCTTTTGCATTTGATTCCCATATACATGCATGATAATGAGCTTTTTTGACATGTATAACAAGAACAAATGTTGTTGGTGGGAGTGTTTTTAGCTTCCTCTCCCCACTCGTTTGAGCCGTACCCGATACCTAACTGCTGACATGTAGTCCGTGTTGCATGCGTGCAGCGACATTTATAGTTGCTTCTCTTATAATGCCATCTATGCTTACTGCTGGTTCACCAAGGTTGACTAATTTGACATGTCCTGCATGGAGGGCCTTCAGAACTGAACGATTCCCAACACCCGACATATAGGTGACTCTGTCACATACAGAAAGGACAAGAGCACTTAGGTGTGAAGGCACAAAATTTGCCTGTTGATTTGCAGTGACTCCTATGTTTATCGTAGTTCATTTCTTGCTGCTTCCTTCCATCAGGAGTGTGCACTACATGTTCCATACAACATAATAGGGAAGCAACACTTGGTGTGGAATGGTTCCATCTGCCTCTTTATGTGATATCTTCATATAATCTCTGGATATCATCACGCCCATATGAATTTCTTGTGGAATGGGGTGAGAGCCAGTGATTACCAGTCTGTGTTTAAATGCTCTCTGAGACTCCGGTAGTCGCTGTGCTCTAACTAAGAGGACTTCATATATGATATCGAGGAGCTGTACCTTATTTTTTGTTACTGTCAAAGCTGTTTGCTGGGGAGGGAAAAGGGTTGATAGGCAAAATTTATGTTTTTGATTGTTTCCGATGTCTGCACGATCATTCCTTGTTCCACTAGGTTGTGTCATACGGAGGCGAATTTTTTTTTTTTTTAGTTTGAAAAATCGGCTCATGGTATTAATGATGTAGTTCTATGTGCACAATCATGTGATATCTTCAGATTTGAAATGTTTTCATTTTTTGCTAGGTAAATTTTAACTTGAAATCTTATGAAAATTCAGTATTCCCACCCTTTTACCAACACCACTAAATAGCTTATTTAAAGTAAAGTAAATGTATCAGGTTAATTTATTAGGATGAAAATGATCCAGAATAGTGAAACGAATGATCTTGACACATTTATTAAATTTAATATTCCTTTAGAAAACAAAATCATCAAATACAAAAACCGGTTTTACTACTACGACCCGGTGTTGCTGCACACCATAGAGAACATGTCTTTCTTGCTTCTGTTTCTACTCATCACCTCCCTACTGACCACCTGAGCTCGGATGTAGCCTTCCCTCCTCTCCTGGCTGTAAACGTGACTGCTGGCCTCGCTCACTTGCTGTACACAACGCTCTATACTCTGGGTGTGCGAGGGCCAGGCAGGAACATGCATGGGGTTGTCCAGGAAAGCTCTGACTTGAACATTGGTGAGGCTGCAGGTAAGAGGGGGCTCACTGCCAGCCTAGATGTTATCCAGATCTATGAGATCAGTGAGGCTCTTGGCACCTAGATTAACTTCAGAAGTCTTCCTGACCCTGAAGGAATCGTCACCAACTGATTCGTCATGCCCAGATCCTCTCATAAGTCTCATATCCAAGATCTTTTTGACTGCCACTCTTCTCTCCTCCTCATCCTTACTGCAGAGCATTGTCTGCAGAACTGCCTCGGGATGAGCATACCAGGAAGATCTCCTCACAGTCTGCTCCACAATCTGAACAACCTTCCTTGGCTGACTCCTCAGGAGCTCAAGCTGGAAGAGAACATGCCTCGGACCTTCGGAGAACGATGACTTGACCTTGGTGTTGAACCAATTTGGCAAGTAGACACTCACGATGAATTGGACAATAAGTCTCAGGTTGTGAAGCTGGTTCCCTTTCAGTTTATGATGAGCGACCCAAATTCTGCAGAACCTGAGAGCCGTTGTGAGCCACCTAGAATGTGAGACTGGACCTATGTGCAGGTAAGCAAGTCTATCAGGCATGACCCCAGTTTTGATGGCACTGCAAAGCATGTAACCATAGTACTGGTCAGTACTCAGGTCGTCAATGACAGTTTGTGCAAGCTCAACGAGTGGAGGGCCAACTGTGATTTTTTCAAAGCTCGGATTTATTTCTAACTCAGTGGCAGAGTCCAGCATCTTGCCAAGAGGACCAGAACATCTGTTGTTTGAAAGAGTCTTGCCATCCAGCTCCTGGATCAAATGTCTGAGTGGCAACTCGTTGGTGTGGAGGTCACAAACAATCCAGACCAGCTTCCTCCCAATCTTCCGCTCTATCCAATGTATGACCCCCCCCCCCCCCCTTGCCACCCTGTGTTCGTGTTGGTGCTGTCCCCTCCAATGGCCTGCAGGGTCTGGTCTACGTTCCTCTCTCTGAGCCAGTTCACAATGTTATCTGCCACTATCTCAGCTGGTTTCCTGATGTCATCTTTCTCTGGAGTGAAATGTCACAAATACTTCCCTCCTGGTTCACTGCAGCAGGAGTAGTGTTCCTCCTTCACCATGGCAGGGAACAACTTGTCAGAATCTCCAACTTTCATGAACACTTTAGTGTCATCCCTTCTCCCATCAAAGAACAAACAATTGATTCCATTTTCTCTTATCCCCTTATCAAACTCCTCTTCTTGGTTACTGACAAGTTTCTCCTGAGCTCTCCTTACTTTGTTATGATCTATCACCAGGTGAACATCATCAGGTGTTATCAAACCACCGTCAATCCAGGCAGCTGTTGCTATCTCTGCAGTTTCTCTGAGACCAGTGTGGTGTCGCATGCTGGCCAGAGCTATGCTCGGGATATCTTTCCTATTTCGAATGTTATGCCTGGAAGGTTTGGGATCATTATTTTATGGGTTAGGGACAAAGTCACCATTCTCCTGGTCAGCACTCGGATCAGCCATGGGGAAGTCATTAAACTCCGAATCAGCTTGACTCCAATCATCGGCCTTTTTTACCTCACCCTGGGCCTTCTCAAGTCTCTTTTCCTCGGCAACTCTTCTCCTCTTCTGTCTCTCTGTGGCAGCCTCCTGTCTCTTGGACTCCGGAATATCTTGGCTAGAAATCCTGAGAGCCCCTATACTGCCAGTCTTCTCTCTCTGTGCTTTGACAAATGCCAGCTCGATCACAGGAATCTTCAGTTCATGCTTGCAAATACAGGAGATGTGGGCCTCGGACTTACAGTCACGATCGCATCCAAACTCAGGACAGAGAACAATTGGGCACTTGCAAGTAATTATGTCAATTAACTGGTCCAGTTGCTTGGCAAAGCTGTCCTTAACTGCAAGTTTTCCTCTCCCAAGAGAGATATCTCTTGCCTTTTCCCAACTGGCTAGCAGTCTCTCACTAATCTTCTTCTGACTTGTTATGACTGGAGGCTTGAACTGAGCGCTAGCCAGAGTGTACTGTGCCAAGACAGCTTTGGTCATATCACTGGCAATGTCTTTGTTTATGTAAGTTCTTTGGTTCTTTTCACTGATTTGCCTGATTAAAACAACGTATCTCAAAGCATCTCTCAATGTAGGCAACTCCGACTTCAGGAGCTCTCTCCTAGACCCAAGATAGTGACTGAGATGGCTGGATTTTTGGTTCCTCGTCCTGACACAAGCAGCCATCGCAAATATTATCAACTTATAAATGCATCAGAATCTGAAACAGAAAAAAATATTGTCAGTTGGGTTGTTAAAGAATGAAGTCAGAAAGCAATGTTCACTATTTAATTGTAATGCACTAATGCAGCTGTACGTTAGATTTTCGATAAATTTCACGCTAAAATTTACCTAGCAAAAGGTTGCAAAATATTCAAACTGAAATTATTTTCTGTTTATATACACTAAAATCTACCAAAAAAGTGATGGGCCATTAGTTTTAGCTGATCTTCCCTCCTATGACACACCCTATTGTTCCACTTTTGATTCTATACACCATGTTTGTAGTGATCAAATGTAGATACCTGCTTGATTGAACTTGAAAAAAATGTAGGTAACAAACGAATCTACTATGTTTTGCAGCAAAATCAGAGGGTCAGTTGATTGCCCACAGCATGGGACATCCATCGCTTATTAAAAGGTCTCTTTATATTTTTTCAATGTTCTAGCTGACTGTTCAATTTGAATTTCCTTTTTCAAGGTAGATTTTGTTTGAGTGATTCTCAGGTTTCCATCACCCTTCCATAGATGAACCCTGTGTTGAAGGTTATTCCAATGCCAGCCTTTATGTGTTTTTTATCCGCTACCATTTTTTTTACTTTGTTAGTTAAAGGTCCATAAAATCCTCCCTGCCAAGTTGGTTCGTGTTCATTCGTTTCTTGTTAAGTTCTATGGCATTATCAACAGTGACTCACTCTGAGGAAATCCTGCAAAATACGATGTTGATTAGTTTACTTGGATGATCATCAGTGTTCAATAAATCGATACGTAACTTTAGTTTCTTCATCAGATATCCCTCGGGAGAGTGCTTCTTTGCATCCAACTTTCATTTCTGCCACATCTTTGATTACCTGGCTGCAAATACGTTGCAGGATAAATATAAAATCCGCATAACAAAGTAAAGAAGAATTTACTTGATTAACAAATGAAAGATTATAATAGTTTGCATAATTTATGAGTTTTACCAACTATTATGTGCTATTTTACACAAAATCTTAAAAAAATACAATAATAATAATAATATATATATATATATATATATATATATATATATATATATATATATATATATATATATATATATATATATATATATATATATATATATATATATATATATATATATATATATATATTAGGGTGACAATAAAAAGTGAAAATTTTTATTTTTAGATGGCCATTTGTCCAATACTGCGTACCCATGAAAAAAGAACACAGGCGAAATCCTGGGTCATTTGGACAATATTTAGAGGTGGCTCAAGCCATTTGAAGTTAACACTACTGAAATTATTATTGATTTTTTCTAATTTCTTTATTTATGAACCGATTACTATGAAACTTTGCAGGTATATGTAGAATGCAAATTCAAACTAAAGTTGTTCCTAACATTTTTTCTAAAAATGAGTAATGAGTATTTTGGCTGGTGCAGCTATTGGCAATGCAGAGGGGAGGGAGAGGCGGGTGTCAGTCTGGGTAGGGGGAAGAGGTTGTGTGCCAGTGTCTGACTGGTACAGTAGCATCAGTTGTGTGTGAGACGTGACGGTGGGTGTGTGTGCGTCGCTCTTGTTGCAGTATTACGGTTAGTACCATTGTCTTTGTCTAAAATCAATGCATCAATTTAGGTATATAACACTTTAAAAACTTTATACAAGTGATCTTGCATGCCGTATGCTTTATGGGTGCTGTTGTTTGCATAACAGTAACAACATAAGTTACATAAATGTTTTTGTTTGTTTCAGGTTCAATGGCGAGTACACGTTCAAAAACTGAAGTTTGGCTCATTGGTCAACACATAACCGAAATCACGGGTGCACAACTTCCTTCAAGAGGAGATGTTCTACGTCTGTTTTTCCACGGTCACAATGAACATAAGAAAACAGTGAATGATTCTGCGAGTGAAGTTGCAGCATCGGTTATTAGTTTCTGGAATAAAGCACGGATTCCTACCATAACTGAGAAGAGTATTGGACGAAAGGTAGTGGATCTTTTTTAATGTGGAAGGGACTTAAGAAAAACTGCACTCGCACTACAGACACACAACGTAAGAAAGAGGAAACTTTTGTGATGAGTTAGAGGACCTCTTCGATGTTGCCCACCCCAAGGCAATGCAGCTCTTGACCATCAAAGAAGACCGAGCATTCCTGGCAGCGCAACGAGAAAAAGGGAGAAGAGGTGTAATGGCAGGAGTAGACAAAAAGATTGCTTGTTCCATGAAGCGTCGGGAAGAAAGCAAGAGTAAGCAATCTCTACAACAGAATCAAGCCAGTTCTGCTCTTGAATATGATGAGTTGGGTTCTTCGTCTGAAACAGAATCACAATCAAGCTCGTCATCATCTACAAGTTCCCTAGCGATATCACCAGTGGTATCTTCTTCCAATCGTAAACGTGCTACTCTCAAAGTTATCACCCCTGAATTGTCAAGTACATTGGACCCCACTGGGATCAGTCACCGCTCTGCTCTCCGGATCGTCAGTGCCACGGCTGCTAGTCTAGGTCATGACCCAATGGAACTAGTTTTAAACTATGAGACAGTGCGTACTTCGCGAGCGACCCACCGTTCTGGGATTGCCAACGAAATTAAAGAAAAATTTCAACCTAGTGAAGTGCTCACTGTGCACTGGGATGGAAAAATTATTCCTGATGAACAAGGAGCGAGTGTTGACCGAATCGCCATTCTTGTCTCCGGAATCAATACTGAAAAGCTGCTTGGTGTCCCGAAACTATTGTCAGGGACTGGACAGGCCATTGCTACAGCAGTCAGTGCAGCGCTGGAAGAGTGGAAAATATCAGAGAATGTTTCAGCACTCAGTTTTGACACAACAGCTTCAAACACTGGGCACTTGTCGGGGGCATGTGTCATTCTGGAGCAGAAACTCGGCCGCCGTCTTCTGCATCTCGCGTGTCGTCACCACATCCTTGAGCTTGTTGCCGAGAAAGCGTATGTGGAATGCATGGGGCCTTCCTCTGGACCAGATATTACTCTCTTCTCTCGCTTCAAGCATAAGTGGAAGGACATCAGTCAAGATGACTACAGCCCTCTCTCAGACCTCCCTCCAAGTTTGTACGAGAAACGAGATGACCTCATCTGTTGCTGGAAACATCATCTGGGCAAGAAGCAGCAGCCACGTGATGATTACCGTGAGGTACTGGAGCTAGCAATCAGGTGTCTCGATGGAGCTCTACCCAAGTTTAATCTCCGACGGCCCGGAGCACTTCACCGAGCACGGTGGATGGCTAAGCTCATTTATGTCATGAAGATCCTGATTTTTGCTAATCAGTTTAAACTAACTGCTCGTGAGACATTAGGCTTGAAACGATTCACATTCTTTGTGCTAGAGGTGTATGTCAGTGCATGGTTCACGGCCTCCGTTCCATCCTCCGCTCCTGCTAATGATTTGCGGCTCCTCCAAGACCTGTCAGAGTACCACGACGTCAAAATATCAAGAACATGTCTCACAGTCTTCGGTCGTCACCTGTGGTACCTCAGTGAAGGCTTGGTGGGTCTTGCACTCTTCGATCCACAAGTTAATGCAACAATGAAGACAAACATAGTTCGGGCAATCGTTGAGAGGAAGGCGACCGAGGATTCACCAAAACGTGCTGCTCTTCCTGCCACATCTTCCCTTCCCACAAAGCAGCTCTCAGACTTTGCTTCTAGAGGATCAAACTTTCTATTTGAAAGTCTCAAAATGAAGACTTCTTTTTTGTCCAAGGAACCTGACACATGGTCTGATGATGAAGACTTCAAAACTGGCGTCGCAGTTGTGGGTGGTCTCAGAGTCATCAACGACACTGCAGAGAGAGGGATTGCCTTGATACAGGCATTCAACAGCAAGATCACGAAGAGTGAAGACCAGCGTCAACATCTGCTGCAGGTTGTTGAAGAGCAGAGGCGGTCACAACCAGGGACATCAAAACAGGACCTTACAAGCAAAAAGCGAAAACAATGAATGGGTTGTCCACACCTCTCCCACCCATTGATGTAAGCGTGTTCACTGCAGTTTCATTTTAAAAAGGAATTAATCATTTATATGTACAGTGTACACATAAACTTGCTCAATATGTAAATTTTAAAATAAACCGGCATATTATGAATATTCGTATTTTTTGCCTATAAGGATAAAACTTCAATTGACTTGAGCTACCTCTAAATATTGTCCAAATGACCCAGGATTTCGCCTGTGTTCTTTTTTTATGGGTACGCAGTATTGGACCAATGGCCATTCCATTTAATCAATTTTAGAAATTCACCCCTATGCACTATTGTCACCCTAATATATATATATATATAATATATATATATATATATATATATATATATATATATATATATATATATATATATATATATATATATATATATATATATGTTAGCGGGAGAAAAGGAGAGAAGAGAAAACGGGAATGCTGCGTTTAGCAAAAGGGGTAAGATGCAGTTTCTTAGAACAAAATTTTAGGGGGGTCGTATGTATGTTTTTCTCAGCACATGAGGACAGTGCTGTCTTTTTTAGGGGGGTCGATTGTAATATTCAGAAATTTCAGAGTAATTTCAAATGCCCTGCCATTAGCGATACTGAGCGTTCAAGGTCATCTGAGGGGAGAGAGCGCTTCCTGCTCATAGCGAGAGATGGTGGAACTAGGCCTATATGATATTAAATGTAGTTTACCGATTTAATAATGATGCGATTCATGAAGTAAGGGTCTATTATTGAATTTTGAATTATTATAGATCGTTTATCCGTCTGAATAATGTTACGGGTGTCCCAAGGAGTTATTAGTTAGGCGGAAAATATGTCACGTAGACCTAAGCTAACGCCTTGAGAAGAGACGCGACGCTGGATAGGCCCCAGTCCCGGAGAGCTTCACACAGACAAGACGTTCCTGCGCGTCTGTCACAGAAATAGTCACGTGGCCTAGTCACCTGTGCTGCGTTATTGCAGTATAACAAGTAAGTCTCATTCGATCTCAGACAGGGTTAGATAGGGCAGTGATAAAGTAAACTAGAGCTAACAGTGAGTTCATTTCAGGGTTTCCGTCAGAACCCACTTGACTGGAGTTGACCGGAGTTGACTGCGAGAGATTGAATGCCGTTTGAGACTGCCGTTGATGATTGAGGGTGGCGATTGTCGCCATTGGACCGATCAGTGTAGGCCTGTCACTGTTTAGCTGGGTAGCAAAGGATCTCTTGAGTGAACGAGTGCTCCCGACAACTAAAACGACACGGGACCAGCATCAGCAGTGGGTGATCAGTTCTTACCACTCCGGTGCACATCACCACATGTCCCGAGCAGCTAGTGAAACCCTCTTGCTAACGGGAAGCTAAAGTTTCTCTCAACTGTACAAGGTCTGATTGGCTCACTCCCTTCCGCTTTACGGACGCACTGGGAGTACACTGAGGCTATCTGAGTAAACTAATGGTCACACACTGAGACCGTGAGTCTAGGTCTCTAGGAGATACCTAGAGGAACATTTTCCCTCCCTTATTACGGGTGTAGTTAACACCATTCCTCAGACTGATATTATCTTGACGTGTGTAGTTTAATAGTTTCTAAATAATTTTGATAATATTGTTTTGAATGTTTGTGCCATTAAGTGGAACCAGAGTGATACTGTGATTTGATTCTTTTAATGCCTCTAATTGTTCTTCATAATTCTGATCTCAGGTATAACCTTGTTCCCCAGAGTAGTGGTTAGGTTAGGTTAGGTTAGGAAGTGTGCATCTGTTGGGGTGCTATAATTTTGTTGAGTGCCCTTAAGACCTATTCATTGTAGAGTATTTAATTTCTTAATTTTTATTACCATTTCCTCACTGACTGATATTATTTTGTGAGAGCCCTGAAGGCCTGTTTCATGTGGGCAAGCAACATTTCTTAATACTCCAAATTTATTGTTGCCTGAGTTTCTAATAATTTCTATATCATGTATAACTATTATTCCCCAGAGTAGTGTTTTAAGTTTAAGTTAAGAGGTGCGCATATTGGTGTACCATTATTTGATTGTGTTTGTAGTGTTGGAGGGAATATAAGTGTCTAAATTTTACAGTGTGTCTCATTCATCCCAGCCACAGACGCTATCCTTCCACGGGTCACGGACAATTCATTTTGTTTAGTAGATTTAAGTGTTCGTGTGCTGGTTCGGGATTTTTCTCAAAGGGGCGCTTCCACTGCCATTACCATCTATTAATTTTCAATAAACCCCAAGTCAAGTGAGAAAATAAAGTCCAGTAAATTCCGTCCGGTTACATATATATATATATATATATATATATATATATATATATATATATATATATATATATATATATATATATATATATATATATATATATATATATTATATTATATTATATTATTATTATATTTTTTTTTAAAATACACTCTCTGAACTTTAAAACATGTTTTGCCACAAAAATCTTCCAGAAAAAATGATTTACAGCCGAGAAATGAGAGTTTTTTGCTCTGGCAGCCAAAATGGCCGCTAGCTTGAATTTCTCAAATTCCTCCCGATTTTGATTCAGGACACCCAGAAAACAATATAAACTTGAAAAAAAAAAAAAAAAAAACATTACACGGTCGCTACTTCCAGGTACGGTGAAAAATTAAGGTTTGGCTGCCGGACTGAGAGGAGGGTGGAGAAAGATAACGGTGGACAGATATGGAGAGGGCAGAGGGGAAAGTTGGGTGAAACGGTGGGGACGGAAACAGGGCAGGTGTAAACCAACGGGGAACCGCAAAGGAGTGATGAGGGACGTCCTTGTGTAAATTTATAGTGGTGAGTTTGCACATGAAATAACACTGGCCCTGAAATTTGATGATTTGATAGGTTTGAGGTCCGTTAGACCCTGAATCACGAGATAGATATTACTGTAGATAAGAGTAAGTATTATGTCGACTGTTCTATAGTGTCATGATATGTGGGACACCCTGCACATAAAAATACTGACACATGAGAAATCCAAGAATACGAGGTAGAATACGAAAAAAAAGAGAGTTAAAGGAAACGTAGAAAACATGGAACTGCCAGAAGAATTATCATAGTAAATGAAGGTGATTAAACAATATGAAAGAATATGATCATAGATAAAAATTAAATGCTCTAATTGAAAGAATGTGAGAGTGGAGATATAAAGTATTCTATAAGGGTTGAGCGAGGAGCAAGGATAGAGTAACAAGAGCGTGTCTCTTAGTGTCGTGATGACAAAGGAGCAGCTCGCTAATGACTGTAACTCGGAAGCTCAGGATCATATGGGACCTGTGAACAGAGAGCCTCATGCTAGGGTTGGCACACCATGCTGGTGTTGTTGATGTTATGCTTTGTAATGGACGGCCCGACCCAGTCTGGTCCTCTCGCCGTCGTTATAACTTTATAACTTCCAGACTGACGTAAATTCTGAAATACGATACTACCACTAGGTTATAAGTTAAACTTTTGTTAAATCATTTGGTAAACAAATAAGCAAATAAAAACATGTATCAACAGATATGTGAAAGTCCAAAAATCGCTGGTCACTCTTTGTCACATAGGTGAATTCCGGCAAAGTAAAATTGATATGAGATATAGTTAATTATTTTTTAAATATTTGTTTTTATTATAATTGTTGTTGTATATAACATATGATATGTCTGAGCGTCCCTATAAAAGTAGCATTGACTCATTTTGCGTTAAATGCAATCCAGGTCTTGTTGTCCTTTTTTACATCGTAAATCTTATCTCTACCATCGTCAGTCGTCCTTCATACATCCTTCTTGGATCAGTCAACTTTAAAACATTTTTTGAACCACATGCTCCTGCTGCGATAGTATTTGATTTGAAACTGAATCACTCACTGTCTGACGGACGGGTCTATACCAGTGGTTCTCAACAGTTAAATGTCAACATTGCAACAGATATTCATAATGAAGTGCTCTCGTAATCTGTTCTTCCACCTGTTTCATTAACAACTGCTTGATTTTTGTAGTTTAGACATCAGATGCAGAAAAAATCTAATTTTCTGAAGAACCTTTGAACACTTTCATAAATATGTGTGTATAACCTGTGTGTATGTGTGTGTGTGTGCACAGGATGGTTTAATGCATCAAATGTGGCAACATTATGTTAATGTTAAGTTTTGTTAAGGTGCAAGCACTGCTTGCACCATCAAACCTACTGCTGTGTCTCTTCGTGGCAACCTTGGTAACTGGGTGCCTCGTGGACCCAGGCTAGATCAGCAGGGGATCTCAGAGCAGAAGTGGCCCCCAGAGGGACGGTGCATAAGCCCACCGGCATGTGGACAGGTCCTGGCGCCTACCAACCATTGCCTTGCGGATTAACCTTGGTAGGTATAAGGCTACAGAAGTAAACCCCTAACGAAGAATCTGTGGTGGAGTCCCACATCCGGCAGACATGCTTACAAAGCTCCAACAAGACCAACGGCGGTATAGGCAGAAAAGGTGACCACGATGGGAACCCAACGACTGCACCGCCGGATAAAGGCAATGCATGATGCACAGACTGGGCTTTCCGCAGTCCATTGCAATTCTCCCTCTCCCCGGTCGTTGCAATACTTGCGCCACTGGACCAGGAAAAGGGAGAGCCAAGATGTGTGGCTGCAGCCTGCGCTCTTGCCTCACCACATAAATCAACTCACGTGCAGCCATCATCCAGCTCATCATACTTTTTATCATCATCAAACCCCTTATATCCTCAAAAGTTCTATGGCGACGGACGAGTGGCGACAGGGACAGGCAGAGATAACTGTCGAGAGTCTCTAGTCACAACTCTGCACATGGGCGGCATAGATAAAATGGTCGTTTATACACTGGGATCAAGGCAGCAGTGCATCCGGTCCTGTCTGTGCGACTGAGCAACCCTTTTGAGAAGCCACTCTGCTCACCCCACATTGGGAGTGGGCTAGAAAAGGTGCCCTAAGCATAGCCTGCCTAATGGACAACCTGACTGGGGAACCGCACCCAGTAAGGTCATCCTTTTGCAGTGTAAACACAGTCATAATCACAGATCAAAACGAAAACAAACTATACAACCTCTTATGGTCGCTGCATGGAATTTTAGGGCCCTTCTGGATACTGGCACAAAAGAGCGTCCTGAAAGAAGAACTGCACTTGTGGAAAAAGAGCTGACGAGGTTGTTATGGGACATACTTGTCTCGGGATTATTAAATGTTCCACACATGAAAACAAAAGGGAAGATCAACAGGGAACAGGAATATTTATAATACACTATAAACTGCTATAATATATTAAGTAGTAAAGATATTTACACTATATACACAGAACGGTGAAAATGAAAATACATCAACTACAACTGAGAAACAACACCAGGGACAAAAAGAAAAGAACCTCTAATCTTACAATTAGCACATGGAATAAGTGTTACCTATCACAATATACATTATGATTATAATCCTAATCCATATACACAAAGTAAACTTAGCTGGGGGGTGACCACTCAGTAGCACAAACACTAAACCCTCGAATATAGTTAAAAGTCTACCCAGATCCCAACAGGCAACAACAATAAAATAACTTAAATAAACAAAGACAATCTGACAATAAAAGGGTAGACAAAGGATGCGAGTTTTTGTTGTGTATAATAAAGTACCATAAATTCCTTAACAAAATATTCAGCTTTCTATAATTTACCCTTAACCATACTTAACCTAAACATACGCAACAGTGGCTTAACAGTATATACATATTTATACAACATACAACAATCTGAAGCAAGTGGAGGTGGGAGGTAACAAAATACTCAAGTGCAGTGCTGAGGTGTCTGACGAGTAAGGCTGAGTATTTGAAGAAGATGGTAGGTAGTCACTGTGCTGTAGGTTTCCAGGATAGGTGATCCTAGTGTGGTCACTTCCCAGAGTGAACTGAACTCTACTCGATCCGGTGCTGATGAGGAAGACTTGGAGGAGGTGACGCAACAACCGGGATATGGAGAAAGGAAAGTGGTGACTAAGATTAGTCATACTCGCGTTTCGTCCCTAGATGGCGTTGCTCGTGGTGCTGGGTAGGTAGATCATGACAATAGATGGCGTGGTTCGTAACACACCCCCCCCCCCCTCCAAAGACCTCCGTAGCGAGGGTGCGAAGGAGGTGATCACCTGGTGCGTCTGGAGAGTAGCTGCTGCATTTCCACTGGAGCTCGGGATAAGGAGATAGCAATCAGGTTGTCCACCCCCTTTATGTGCCGGACTTGTAGATTATAGGGCTGGGTGAGGAGAGCCCAGGGGAGGATTCGCTGGTTGGAGGTCTTGTTGGTTTGGATGAACGTGAGCGGGTTATGGTCGGTGAAGACTAGGGTGGTTTGTGGGCGAGATTGGAGGTAACATTCAAACTTCTTTACTGCCAACACCAGAGCCAGGGCCTCCTTCTCTATGGTCGAGTAGTTGGTCTGATGTTTTTTCAACTTGGTGGAATAGTATGCCAAAGGGTGAAGGACATCAGTGGTTGGGTTGGGTTGTAGGAGCACAGCCCCCACTCCGACACCGCTAGCGTCGATTTGCAGATGGAAGGGCAAGGTGTAGTCAGGGGGTGGACTACAGGCTTGGAGGCAAGGAAGGCTTTGAGGAGGTGGAAAGACTGGTCGCAGCTCTGGCTCCAGATGTAAGGGACAGCAGAACTGGTAAGGTCTGTGAGGGGTCCGGCCACGCTGGAGAAGTTACTGCAGAACCGACGGTAGTAGCCGCACATCCCCAGAAAGCGCACGAGTTCCTTCCTCGTCCTTGGAGTGGGCAAGGACAAGATGGCTTTAACGTTTGCGTCCTTGGGTCTCACCATACCATGCCCAACGATATGTCCCAGGTAAGTCACTGAGGCCCGGCCAAAAGCAGATTTAGCCAGGTTTATGGTGAATCCAGTCTCTTGCAGTCGTGCGAACAGTATCTCCAAACGCACCAGATGTTCGTCCCAGCCGTCCGACACCACCACCAGGTCATCCAGGTAGGCGAACGTCCCATCTAGGTCCTGAATCAGGTAATTGATTGCCCTCTGGAATGTGGCCGGAGCATTAGAAAAGCCAAACGCCATAACCAAATATTGAAAGAGACCAAATGGAGTTATAAATGCGGAGATTATTTTTGCCCTATCCGTGAGTCCCACTTGATAATATCCTTTCAACATGTCCACCGTAGTAATAAATTTTGCACAGCCTATGCTGTCTATTATATCTTCAATCAAAGATAAAGGGTAGGAGTCTGAAACAGTGACCTGGTTCACTTTACGAAAATCGGTACAGAAACGAAAACTGCTATCGGGTTTTGGAATGAGAAGGCAAGGTGAAGCCCAGGGGGAGGTACTAGGCTCAGCTAAGTTGTGTTTTAACAAAAAATCTACCTCCTTTTTCATAATCTCTCTTTTTTGTGGATTTAGCCGATATGCTGATTGCCTAATGGGTTGTACATCATCTGAGATTAGCTTAATATCATGTTTAAGTATATTGCAAAACCCTGGGAGGTCTGACGTGACTTTAGGAAATGTTGATAATAACTTAGTGAGATCTTTTGCTTGAGATGGATTCAGAACAGAAAAATACTCATCCAAGTTGTTGAGTATGTGACTTTTAGCAGGGTTTTCTTTAGGTAGAGGGAAGTCTAAATTCTCCAATAGGTCCATGTCATCTGTCTCCGGCTCCGGCCCTGACAAAGCCGTATGCAATGCACGTAGGCTTATAGCCTCTGGGATGTCTTCCTCTGACTGCCTGGAATGGTAAAGTTTCATGAGATTAATGTGAACAAGTTGTGAATCTTTTCTGCGATCAGGAGTATGGACTATATAGTTGAGGGGAGATAGTTTATTAGCAACCATATAGGGACCAGTAAACTTGCTTTTAAGGGGAAAGCCTGGAAGGGGTAGAAAGAGTAACACTTTGTCACCTGGAGAAAATGATCTTTCAACTAATTTAGGTTGGGACTTCATCATTTTGCCTTGGACTTTTTTTAAGTTTGACTGAGCAATGGTTCGGACTTCAGTTAATTTGTCCCGTAAAGTGTCAATGTATTGGGAAACTGTTGCGGGCTTAATAGATGGAGTGTCAAACCACTGCTCCTTTACTATTTTAAGGGGTCCCCTAATTTGTCTCCCATACAGTAATTCGAACGGGGAGAAACCCAATGACTCCTGGGGACATTCCCTGATGGCAAAGAGTAACAAGTCTATGCTTTCATACCATTCCTTTTGGTGTTCTATACAGTATTTTTTTAGCATTGATTTGAAACTTTGATGGAACCATTCCAAGCAACCTTGGGATTGTGGGTGGTAAGCCGAAGATGTACAATGGTCCACACTGAGGTCTTTCATCACCTGTTTGAAAAGATTGCTCGTAAAATTGGTGCCCTGATCGGATTGGATCTCTTTAGGAATGCCCACTGAAGTGAAAAGGTGCAAAAGAGGTTTGATTACATTTTTGGAAGTGATGCTTTTAAGGGGAAAGCCTCAGGATAACGTGTACTGGTATCCATAACTGTGAGCAGGAATTGATTTCCCTTCTTAGTCTTTGGTAATGGGCCCACACAATCCACAACAATCTTTTCAAATGGTGTAGAAAATACTGGGATGGGCTTAATGGGAGCTGCTGGTATACTTTCATTTGGTTTTCCTACCATTTGACAAATATGACAAGATTTTAGGTACTTTGACACATCCTTCCTAAGTCCAGGCCAGTAATAGTGTTGGAGGAGCTTTTTATATGTTTTCAGGATTCCCAAATGTCCTGAAATACCATCATGGGCAAGGGCAATTAATGCTGGTCTGACTGAGGAGGGAATTACCACTTGATGTATTTCAGACCACGTGTCTAGATGGGTAAGCTCAGGGGGTCTATAGGCCCTTATCAAAACCCCTTCCTGATTATAAAAACACGGAAGGGTGTTAAAATCTTTACCCTCAACTGCTGCATGATGAAGTTTATTCAAAGATAGATCAGATTGTTGGGCTTTAATGAGCTCATCCTTACTAATGGTCTTATTGTACAGATCTTCTGTGGGTAGGAAGATATTGGAGGTGGTTTTAGATGAAGAGGGCCCATTTTGCACACTCTGTGACCGGGTGACAGCACAAGATGGGAAAAGGTGAGGAATAGTTTCTTCAAGGTCAGTGGTGGAGTTGACAGGTAAAGGAGAGTCGACTGTCTTTATGTTGGGAACCACTAGATCTCCTACCAAGTCATTACCCAATAATAAATGAATGCCGCTCACAGGCATTGGGTCTTTCCTAACGGCTACTTGCACTTCCCCAGTAATCAAGGGACATTGGAGGTGCACTTTAGCTAAGGGATAGGAAGAATGGGATGAGAGATCTGAAATTAGAACACTCTCATTAGTAAATGCGGTAGATATATCAGAAATGACGTTTAACAGGAGGATAGATTGTGCTGCGCCCGTATCACGTAGTATGAATAGGGAAAGAACGAGACCCCTCTATGGTTGAAATTTTTCCCTCATAAGTGGATGAAGAGAAGAGATCCTGATGGGGCCTTTCCACATTGGTGGTTGCTATTGGTTTGAATTTGGGATCCAGGGAACTACTTTTAGAAGTTCGACGCTTTGGGTGTTTACAAGACTGGATCGTATGGCCTGGTTTTTTACAGTAAGAACAATAAAACTTGGTTGCATGAAGGGGGGGTAGGTGTGGGACCTTTCGACCTACCACTCACGTCCCCAAGGTTATCATCAGAGGAGGACCTAACATACCGGAAAGTATCAAGTTCCCTACTGCCCAGTGACTCCACCAGCAAGGCGTACGCATCAGCCAGCTCAGCCGCACGCCCTAAATTAACCTCTCCACGCTCCTCCACATGCTTCACGATGTGAAATGGTATCTTGCTCTTCCACTCCTCCAGGACTACCAAGTTTAACAAATCCACTTCTTGAAAAACCTAAGCTTTTCTTGAGCAAACTCAACAAAGGTGTGTGAAAAAGTTTTGGTTAGTTTACGAAACTTCTGCCGGTATCTATCTAGCGTGATAGCATAAGAGGTGAGGATATTCTTTTTTACGTTATCATAATCATCAGTCTGGTCTAAACAGTTATAAATTCTACGAGCCTTACCACATAATTTAGGAACTAACACCGACACCCACTGGTCCTTAGGCCACTCATTCTTCCCGGCTATTTTCTCAAAAGTCCTAAATGACCCGTCCATATCGGATTCATCAAACTCGGGAACAAGGAAAAAAGCATTAGCAGGGTTAAAAGCAGCTAGTCTCTCTTTTAAGGCCACTTCTTTTGATTTAAACTCCGATGTTAAGGTGACTTCTGTCTCTTTCACCTGTAGCTCTTTCAGTCTAACCTCCTGCTCCAACTTGGCCTGTTCCAACTTTTCCTCATGCTCCAACTTGGCCTGTTCCAACTTTCCCTCATGCTCCAACTTGGCCTGTTCCAACTTGTCCTCATGCTCCAACTTAGCCTGTTCCAACTTTTCCTCCTGCTCCAACTTTGCCTGTTCCAACTCATGCTCCAACTCGAGTTCTTTCATTTTGATTTGGAACTCGAACCTAGCTCGTTCTAGTTCTAAGGCGTCTACTCTTTGTGTTTTTTCTTGAGGGCTAGCCAGACCTGAGGCAACTTCTGAGTGAGGAGGGGTGGTGGATAGTGGTTGAAGTATCTGGGACATGGGCGTTAATTGGCCAACAGCGGACTCTTCTAAAACTTCTTGTTGAACCAACATTTCAATTACCTGATTTCTTAACATTTCCTTAGACAGTTGCTGTGAATATGGGATATTGTAATAGGTGGCTATACTTTTCCATTCTTTCTTCAAGATATTAACACGTAATTTAGCTACGGAAGGATTTTCAATAAAATCCTGGAGATCAAAACCTGAGGTGGCTATTGTTAAGAAAAACTAGATAAATTAACTAATGGCCAAAAGATAAGATAAGTGGATTACCCTAGAAAATATCACGGCAGTGGATAACCAGAAAGTCCCGGAAACTACCCAAGTTATACCTAGGGAAATTACACTTATGAATATTGTTCTTCTGATAAGATCCTTAGATAAGGATAAGAGACTTGGAAAGACACTTGAAACAGGAAGGGCGTATTACGGCATTAATATAAAGATCAGGATAAACAACCCTTGAGTTACTTTATTATTGACCCCGATTGAGATAATGAGAAGAACAATAATTGAGGTTTTATAATTATGGGGTCCTGGTAGAGAGGGGCGTCCCAAGATATCACTTCACCCTAAACTAGTGACTATGGAACAGCCTACTCTGGAGCGAGGGTACGGCATTAAACAGATCCGGATTCTTCCCTACACTCGATAAGACTTACTACACGACTGCCACGTGTAATAACAGGTAAGCCTTATGACACTTGGAACCTAATATCCTACGTCTGTCACTCTTACTGTACGATAATACCAATATATGCACACACATATGAAGGGAACTTTAAACCACCGTAAAGCAATTGTGAACAGAAGTGACTGGGAGGAATAATTAACAAGGAGTAACAAGGGGGTGAAGAAATATAGCACTTAAGGTCGTGTCCTGTCACTGTCGCCATTTGTTACGAGCTGGGGATTTAGAATATAGTTAAAAGTCTACCCAGATCCCAACAGGCAACAACAATAAAAAAACTTAAATAAACAAAGACAATCAGACTATAAAAGGGTAGACAAAGGATGCGAGTTTTTGTTGTGTATAATAAAGTACCATAAATTCCTTCACAAAATATTCAGCTTTCTATAATTTACCCTTAACCAAACTTAACCTAAACATACACAACATTGGCTTAACAGTATATACATATTTATACAACAATCTGAAGCAAGTGGAGGTGGGAGGTAACATAAAATACTCAAGTGCGGTGCTGAGGTGTCTGACGAGTAAGGCTGAGTATTTGAAGAAGATGGTAGGTACTCACTGTGCCGTAGGTTTCCAGGATAGGTGATCCTAGTGTGGTCACTTCCCAGAGTGAACTGAACTCTCCTCGATCCTGAGCTGATGAGGAAGACTTGGAGGAGGTGACGCAACAACCAGGATATGGAGAAAGGAAAGTGGTGACTAAGACTAGTCATACTCGGGTTTCGTCCTTAGATGGCGTTGCTCGTGGTGCTGGGTAGGTAGATCATAACAATAGATGGCGTGGTTCGTAACAATGTCAAGAAGCCAAGGGACTCGAGGGAGTGAGTGAATGCTACTAGTAGTATGGTTGACCTACCAACTATCTTCACAGAGTTGCCAGATTGTTCTTTACTCACTACAAGGATGTAAACTTTGACACAAAAAATACATAATTTACAATACAACAATATACTATATAATCCACACCAATACATATCACAAACACAATGCAAACATAACAGAATACATGAATGATGAAAAAGAATAAACGACCTGACTACATAGTTCTCATCACAAGGTACAACATCGACAAACCAGCCATTAGTGAGTCCCTCCTCCCAAACGAGGGTCGATCCACAGAAAGGGGATCTGGCTATACTTTCTTCTGGAAGGATAAGCCTGCTACAGAGAGAAACCTCATTTATGGAGTTGGCTTTGACATCCGCCAATGAATCTTGCTTAGACTAACTAAAATGTTTGTTGGGATCAACGAGCACCTCATGAAGCACAAAGTCCCACTGAATCACTCACGTCAATCCTTCTTCATCAGTGCATACACCCCAACACTGGATGCAGAGGATGACATCAAAGAGGCCTTTTACGCTGACCTTGGCAGAGTACTAAACTCTATCCCCAGAGAAGATAAGGTGACTTCAATGTCAGAGTTGGCAGATATGCTGACATTTTGCAGGGAATTATAGGGAGAAATCGACTAGGCAAGTGTAATCTCAACGGCCTACACCTCCTCAGCAAGTATGATGCACACAACATCACTATCACCAATACCTTGTTCAGGAAGGCAGACAAGTTCAAGGGCTTGTGGCAACAACCACGATCTAAACACTGCCATTTCATTGACTACATCATTGTCATAGAAAGAGATCGCCGAGATGTCCTCATCACCCTTGCCATGCGTGGCTCAAACCACTGCGACACTGATCATGACACTGATCATCGGCTCGTCAGAGCCAAGCTCTCACTTCATGTCGCCCTAAAGCGGCGCAGGCATCTTCCAAGGCTGGAAAGAGCAGTACTATTCGCTGCTCAACCGAAATACCGAAGTGAATGGCCTGACTATTCAGCAGGTCCCTCAGCATCCAGAGTTAAGCAACCTCAGCTATCCTCCCTCCCTGGATGAGGTAGCTACTGCCACCAACAGATGAAGAATACAAAGCCACAGGGGCTGCTGGAACTCCAGTGAGGTGTATAAAGCAGGAGGACCTCTGTTTACCAGCCGTCTCCACTCTCTCCTGGAGAATATATGGGAAAAAGAGGAAATCCCCCAAGCTCTGAAAGATGCCTCCATCGTCAATATTTATAAGAACAAGGGAGACCTGTCAGACTGTGGCAGCTACTATGGGATCTCGCTGCTGTCCGTAGCTGGAAAGATTATCACCTGAGTCCTGAGGCGGAAAACTTCCTCCCAGAATCTCAATGTTGCTTTAGACCATCACGTGGTACCACTGACATGATCCTCGCTGCCTTCCAGTTACAGAAAAAAGTGCAGAGAATCGAGTCGTGACCTGTACATCACCTAACCAAGACCTTCGATTCGGTCAACAGAGAAGCCCTCTGACTTACCCCCAACCGTTTTGGCTGCCCACCAAAATTCAACTCCACGGTAGCATGAACAGCAGTATCCTGCACAATGGCACCCAGCCTGAGTTCTACCCCATCCTAACAGGGGTAAAACAAGAATGTGTAGTGACACCAACTCTCTTTTCCATTTTCTTGGCTGCCTTCCTTACTGGTGCCAGTGTCAGTTCAGCCGGCATAGTGGACTTCCAATACCGGATGAAGAATCTTTTGAACATAAGACGAATCCAGGCAAGAACAAAACGGTCGGCAGCTTCTATTACTGAACTTCAGTATGAAGATGACCTAACCCTTGTCACTCACACTAAACGCAACCTACAGGAGATCCTGAAGCCCTACGCAGATGCGTATGCACGTAAGACTCAAATTCGCTTTCAGCCTGCCCCTGGTTCAGCCACAACTCCACCATCCATCCAGGTTAACCTTACTATCCTCTCTAATGTTACCCACTTTCAATATCTCGGCTCCAACCTCTCCACCACCGCGGACATCGATGAAGAGATTCAACATCAGATCAGATGTGCATCTCAAGCCTTTAGCAGACTCCCTGGCTGTGTCTTCAGCTGCAGGGAGCTGAAATTTTCGACAAAGTTGCACGTATATCGAGCAGTGGTCCTCCCCACCCTGCTATATAGCAATGAGACATCGTTCACATACAGGAGGTACCTTAAGGCACTTGAAAACTTTCGCCAACGTAGTCTAAGTTACATCCTAGGAGTTCGCTGGGACGACAAGAGAACAAATGCCAGTATTCACGCTGACACCAACTGTAGGAACATCGAGGCTACCATTATCCATGAACAACTACGTTGGGCTGGCCCTGCTACCCGCATGGACGACAAGTAGACTGCCAAAACAGCTACTTTGCAGTCAACTAACGAATAGTAAACGTAATGCTAGCAGGCAACTGAAAAGGTATAAGGTTATTCTTAAGACAAAACTGAAAAAGTGCCACACCGTATCGCTTGAAGGATGACCATACGAAAAGATGTCAATACTTTCGAGTTAGCCCGACTGCATACTGAGGCAGACAAGCGTCAACGCTGGACAGTCGCTGCCACCCCCCCCCCCCCCCCCCTTCCGCACGAGAAGTAGCCCTCCACAAGTGTAACATCTGTGGACGACACTGCTGCTTCCTTATTGGCCTCTATAGTAAACTAAGAGCCTACTACTACTACTTTTTTTTTTTTTTCGTGGCCTCCAGCCTCCCCCAATAGCCACACCTTCGCCACCATTTATTTACCTTAATATTAAATATCCTAATACATAAGTAGCTATTCTATCTGTGTTAAATTAGTTGAGCCGCAGATCTATGCGGCATTCATAGTCAATATCTGCAGCAGTTGTCGGAGTAGGAGCAGAAGCTCTCGTTCCCCTGAGGCAAAGCAAAACCGACCGAAGGAGAGAGAAAGACAGTCGACATCTCATCCAGGCTGTGACATAACTTCTGGGCTGATGCTTCTGTTCGGAGATCAACTCCGCGAGTCTGGCGTTGAAACATCTTGCACTTGGGCCCATCCCACCAGAGGTTGTGAACACTAGAGGAGTGAAACTGCCTTGATCAACGTTTTGAATTCTCTCCCCATATGCCCTTCTCTTGTCGTTCTCGTTCCTCGTATGTGCAGCATCGAGAGCTAGGTTACGGTGACATGCGGCCATAGGATAAAAAATCCTGATGTCGAAGAAAGCTCGCTGTCCCAGCGTCCAGAATCCTCGAGCACTGACGTCCACGCGGGCTTTGTTAGAGGTGTTTGAAGTCCTGTGTTGGAAGATCTCGCCATCCAATGGAAGGAGGGTCGGTTCTACCATGACGTCCCGGCAGATTTCCTTCAACATATTTGCTGTGAGATCCCTTTCCTCGTCATGCCTCATGCATATGAAGCCCTCCTTCTTGCAGACCATGTCGTGATCGCCATCATAGGAAGAGCCACACACGCATTGGGAGGGCAATCCTTCTACTGGCCAACCGTACCATAGAGCAATGGCATCTGTAAATTCTTGTTTATTGAGACTGAAACTATTTGCCCTTATCGGTAACGTAGTTAACCAGTTCGAGGCGCCCACCTCCTGCGCTATAGCTACTTTTTTTTCAAATTTTCTGGAACCTGAAGCAATCGTTGCTGCAACTTTTCATTTTGGCAGTGCTGTCGATCTGTCGTAATGGACCTACGAATCTTATTTACTTCGCTGGTATCCACTTCCCCTGTTGCATTCTGGGCTATTATGTGGTTCGTGAGGGCTGCTGTGAGCTTAAGTGAATTTTGATGTTCAGTGGCAGCAATCTCCTCTGGATTAGTTAGTCCCATCCCTCCCAGTCTTGGTGGAAGTGCAAGAAGTGCTCTTTCTGTTGGGGTTAAGTCAGGGTGTTTCACTAGTTTGGGAATGAACTTGACACTGATAGCTTCTTCCAGAGGGTGGAGGAGGGGTCCGACCTCAGGGATGGTACGCATCAGGTAGTTCCAGCGATGCTTGACTCCATGGGTGAATGCTGCAAAGGCCGCATGTGGCTCTGTGTTAGCAATCTCAGACAGAGCTTGGATTTCACGAACCCACTCATTCACCTTTCCCGCCACGTACTCGGTCTTGAAGTCCGTAATGCCAATTACTGCGCCTAGATGTCTTTGGCCGTCCTTAGTTATTTTGACCTCACTTCCGCCAAAAACCTCCAATGCCCGTTCATAATGTTCTGGCTTCACGATGAGGAATAGGGTGTGTCAATTTAGGGGGTGAACTGGCTAAATTGAAAATCGAGTAATTTGGTAGCAATTTATTGTAGTCTTTAAGCATGCAAAACAATATTCTGGCATAATTTTTTTTTTATAATAAGTCCTACCTACATCAAATGGATTTCTAAATGTACATATTTGTGAATTTATAACATAACCAGCGTTTGCACACATGTTACTGTTTCAAGTTTCAAATTATTATATTTTATTATCCGTAGTCTATTTGAAAGTAACCAATGCCTTCATACTCTCTTTGCTTTGGTTTCTTGTCATCAGTAGTCTGCTTGCTATTTGTGCTTTGATGTAACCTTCTCGCCTCTCGTGGCTGTAAACATGGCCCGCTGCTTCTGTGACCATTTTCACACAACTCTCCACACTTTGAGTGTGGGAAGGCCACTTCGGCACCTGCATTGGAGTCTCTTTAAGGTTTCTCAATTCTTGGCTAGTTAGACTTGTTGTCAATGGTGGCTCTAAGACTTCCAAACTCAAGTCAACCAATTCTGACAATTTGGTGGCATTGACGTTTATTGGGGGAACTTTTCTTGAATGAAACGAACAGTCTCCCAACTGGTCGTCATCTATTAGCGTTCCTCTAATCTTTAGAATGACTTCTACAGCCTCGGTTCGGAGATTGGTACATTGACTGCAAAGCATTGCTTGCAAAACTGCTTCTGATCGAGCATACCAAGCGGACCTTCTTGCCACAGGTAACACGATGTCCCTCACTACCTTCCTCTGTGTTCTTACTAGCTGCAATTGAAACAAAAGGTGATTGGGCCCATCCACCCACATAGGATTAAGTTTCACACTAAACCACTGGGGAAGATAAACTCCAATAATAAATTCAACAATTAACCTCAAATTCTTCAGCACTTTGCCCTTCAATTCGTGTTTGGAAATCCAAATCCTGCAGAAACGAAGAGCTGTAGTTAACCAACGGCTGTGACTGACAGGTCCAATCTCCAAGAGAGCCAATGACTGAGGCACTTCTCCTGATCTTATTGCTTGGGCAATACGATAAGCATAGGATTGATCTGTGCTGAGATCTTTGATGACTCCTTCAGACAACGCCGGAAGGGGAGGGCCAACTTCGACCTTTGGAAAGGTTGTATATATTTCTAGTTGTGTTGCTTCATCCAGCATGATGCCAAGGGGACCTGACCACTTGTTGTTGCTCTTTGTAGGACCATCAAGTTCCTGGATGAGATGACGAAGAGGTAGCTCGCCTGTATGTAAATCACATACAATCCAAACAAGTCTTCTTCCTAGTTTTTTCTCTAAATGCGTCATTACACCCCCCTGCCATCCGGTGTTCACTGCAGTTGAATCTCCACCAACAGCCTGCAGTGAACTGCCAAGTCCTCTCTCCTGAACTCAACATAAAATATGATCAGCAATGACCTCTGCATGTTTCTTCCCTTCTACTTCAGTTTCGGGAGCAAAGTGAAACAAAAACCGACCACCAGGCTCAGAACAGACAGAGTAGTGTTCTTCTTTGATGAGACCTGGAAACTTTCTGTTCACTCCCTCTACTTCTAGCAAAACTTTTGTGTCATCTATTCTTCCATCAAACAAAAGACAGGAGAGCCCTCCCTCGCTTAAATCTTTTTCATGCTGATCAGATATTTCCTTCATTATTTTTTCTTGTGCTCTTCTAATTTTATTATGATCTATCACCAAAGATACATCCTCTTGGCTGATGAGGCCTGCATCTATCCAAGCGGCAGTTGCAATTTCTGCAGCCTCACGAAGTCCAGCATGGTGGCGAATACTAGCTAAAGCAATGTTTGAAATATTTCTTGTGTTGTATTTCATTTTCTTTGGTAAAGGTTCAGATGGCTCTTTGGAACTATCATCTGATGTTGCTTCCTGTTCATCAGAAGAACTATCAAAGAAGTGATAAACATCTTGACACAGCTCTTCCTCTCTTTGGATGGCTTCTTCACTCTTCATTTTCTTCTTTTGTTCCCTCTCTCGGATTTGTTCTCTCTTCTTGGCATTAGCAATCTGCTTCTTTGTTTCTGAATAATCTATTGAACCCATTTGCATACTTCCTTGGCCTTCTGCCTTTGTCCTCTGTGCCTTTATAAATTCAAGCTCTAAAACAGGGATCTTCTTTTCACGAGGACAACCACAATCAATGTGGGAATTATTTTCTCTCTTACCTGAGTGGGAACAGTTGGATTCAGAACATAATTGTATGGAGCACTTGCAGGTCAAAATGTCAAACAGAGTATCAAGTGTGTGCAGAAATTCATTTTTCCTGGCCAAGTTTCCTTTACCAAGTGATGTTTCAACTGCTTTGTGCCATAATTTCGTTAGTTTTAGCTCAATAGTTCGACACTGATTAATCACAGGTGGTTTGAATAGTGCATTAGCTTTTGTCCATTGATGCAGAAGAGGGACTATCATGTCATTTATGAGTTCTTTATCTGTATAGTTCCTTCTGTCCTTTGCATTTTTTTCTCGAAGGAGTAACCCTAATCTTAGCATGTCTCTCACTGTTGGAAGTTCTGATACAGGAAGCTCCTTCCCTTTACCAACTAGCAGGCTCAAGTGGGTTGACAACTGACTTCTTGTCTTCAATTTTGACATCTTCACACTATCTGACAAATAGAAAAATATTTCAATGTTTCATAATTCAATTGTTGTTTCAAAAAATATCAATTTGTTTATCAAAAATGCTGTAACAGAAATAACATAATAATTTCTTAGAACATAATGTTTTATATAATGATATAAGTAACTGCGACAATCAATATGCCCTACTTACAATAATTAAAATGTAGAATTCGTCTGGTAGAGTAGGTGCAAGTGCAATGAGAGCAAACCACCGTCTATGATATCTAGAAGGAGAGTGAGCCGGGCGCCTTATCCTCACGCTTGGTACAAGTCAAAACAAGAATTAAACTGTCCCACACGGAGAGCCTGTTCATGTTCATGTTCTGACATGCATATTGTACACAAGCTATAGAACCATAAAATACTCCATAATCCATATGCTTACATGAGATTAGTTAATATCAAGTGAATAATTCTAATCAAGTCTCATTAATTTGTTGAAATACTGATATTTGAAACTTTAAGGTATAATTGATGTAGGTGAGGGTTATTTCAATTCATTTTTGTTTGCTAATCTCAAGTTTAGACATAAAGAGGCACAATATTTTGACTACCAAATTTGATTTTTAACATGTTGACAAAATTGACACACCCTAATGAGGAAGGACTTGCTGGCGTTTGGGTGGTACCCTATTTGTGGACTTCGCGATGTTACCAAGTCCCACCACTTTTTGATGCACTCTACTTTTCCTGCTCCTGTAAGGTCATCAGCATATGCCACTTGTTTGACCCCAGTTGTTTCAAATTTTATTTCTTGTTGGAGCACTGATAGGCCAATTGCATACATTGCCATTGCAACGAGGTCCCCCTGTGTTGTTCCCTCGGTCGACTGTAGGATGGTATCACTTCGTAGAGCCTTGTTATTTACTATGTAGAGGTCTGAAGGATTCCTATACGAATTTTCAACAAACATCGCAAAGCTTGGACACTTGATCTTGATGTTGTGCAGTGCAGCCTTGCCGTTAAGTATGTTGAATGCGTTTGAAGCATCCACCAGGAGAACGGCCTCACAATCACGCTGCTTAAATATCAATCTCATGGCGTGAATGGCCGCCTCCCCACCATCCTGGTGGCCAGCACACACTTGTAGGTTCCCTGCTGCTGCCCTGACATCATCCTTTACCACCTCCATTATGCATTTTCCGATGATCCGCCTCAGCACTTCCCCCACCCCTATAGGTCTACATCCTGGTTTCTTTTCCAGAGGAATAAGGCGGCAGGCCGTCAGGGCCTGGAGGTGATGGCAGCAAGAGGATGCAAGCTTTCTTGCAAGGGCGGCAATGGCAGAGCAGAGATCGCTTGCTACAGGGCCAAACTTGTTTGTGCTGAGGATGACTCTCCAACCGTTTGCATCTAGACCTGAAGGGCCGGCTCCTCCTCGAGTCTTCAGTGCCTTTTACCACACCATCTCTCCTGTTATTTTCTCGAACAGGACAGCATTTGGTGGGATATAGTCAACCTGGAACCTGAAGCCTTCATCTTCGCTTGCAGGGGGATGTTTCTCTTTCAATAGTTTTAATGTCTCTCTGTTTATTGGCACCATCCCACCGGAGGATTCCTCTGTGAGAGATCTTACCGCAAGAGACACTTTTCCCACACGCATTTTGTTTCAAAATTTTCTTGCCACGTCATCGGTGTTTTGCTTTCCGTCACCCGTAATTTTTAGTCTCTCCTGCAGTGTTCTTGCTTCACATAGGAGATCACCTACGGCCCCAGTCTGCCACATTTTCTTTGTGCTTAGCTTTTATGTGTGTCCTCTGACAAAATAGATGTGGTATTATTGCCAGTATTTGAAGAGCTAGGGGGGCGAGGAAGCGGTCCTGAGTGTAATCAGTCATGAAGCGAGTCATCTCCCGAATCATTTCTTTGGTGGCCGCACACTTGGGTGGTTCAAATAAGTTAGCGGGCGACCACTTGACAATTTCTGAGTAGGTTTCTTTGACCCATATGTCTGCATTTTCCATCGACATGCCATTCCACTGATGTGGCTGTCTCTCATTCTCCTCGTGGACACCTGCTACTAAGGGAGCAGCAGTTGTTAGTACTACATTTTCGGGTTGAGTAGACTCACTGCTATCATTTCGGATATCATCGGGTAGTTGGGTCCCGGCGACATCCACTGTGGCCACCTGTGTCGGCTCCCTGCGACGTGGGTTCCGATACTGGTCTAGCTTCCTGCAATCCACACATGGTCGGTTGTTTCTCGCACAAACACAATTTGTGCAGTTTTGGTTCGGGCTAGCACAGACGCAGCAAAGAAAGTTACCAGGCATAGTGAACAGCACCTTGGGCGACGGTTACATCCGCCTCCGAACATCTGATTTAGTCCCAGGCACAAGATTATACTAGTTCTTACGAGGGAAGGGCGGAGAGGTGACAGGCTGGACTGCTGTTTCCAGGTAGTAGGGGCATACGTGCGCGCGTGGGTGTGTAGGCTACCGCCCCCCCCCCCCCCCCCATAATAGCGACCATCCATACATCAGAATGATACACTATGGACAAGAGTTTGTCACACCAGGCACTTGTATATATATCCTTGGCACAAATAACCACTATTTATATTGTTGCGAGTTGGGGATTTAGAATATAGTTATACGTCTACCCAGATCCCAACAGGTAACAACAAAAAAAAAAAAAAACAAAGACAATCGGACTATAAAAGGGTAGACAAAGGATGCGAGTTTTCGTTGTGTATAATAAAGTACCATAAATCCCTTAACAAAATATTCAGCTTATAAATTACCCTTAACCAAGCTTAACCTAAACCTTAACAGTATATACATATTAATAAAACATAAAACAATAGTGAAGCAAGGTGGAGGTGGGAGAGACAATACAAGATTACAAATACTTAAGTGAGGAGCTGAGATGGCTGACGAGTAAGGCTGAGTATTATAGAAGACGATAGGTAGTCACTGTGCCGTAGGTTTCCTGGATAGGTGATCCTGTGGTCGCTTCTCAGAGCCAAGTGCTCTCTCCTCGAATTCGAGCTGACAAAGAAGACTTGGAGGAAGTGACGCAACAACCAGGATATGGAGAAGGGAAAATCAGAAGTAGTAACTAAGACGAGTCATACTCGTGTCTCGTCCCTAGATGGCGTTGCTCGTGGTGCTGGGTAGGTAGATCAAGACAACAGATGGCGTGGTTTGTAGTGCTGGATAGGTAGATCATGACAATCGGTGGAGGGGTTCGTAACACACCCCCCCCTCCAAAGACCTCCGTAGCGCGGGCGCGAAGGAGGTGATCACCTGGTGCGTCTGGAGAGTAGCTGCTGCATTTCCACTGGAGCTCGGGATAAGGAGTCTGCAATCAGGTTGTCCACCCCCTTTATGTGCCGGACTTGTAAATTATAGGGCTGGGTGAGGAGAGCCCAGCGGAGGATTCGCTGGTTGGAGGTCTTGTTGGTTTGGATGAACGTGAGTGGGTTATGGTCGGTGAAGACTAGGGCTGTTTGTGGGCAAGACTGGAGGTAACATTCAAACTTCTTTATTGCCAAAACCAGAGCCAAGGCCTCCTTCTCTATGGTCGAGTAGTTGGTCTGATGTTTTTTCAACTTGGCGGAGTAGTATGCCACAGGGTGAAGGACATCAGTGGTTGGGTCGGGTTGTGGGAGCACAGCCCCCACTCCGACACCGCTAGCGTCGATTTGCAGATGGAAGGGCGAGGTGTAGTCAGGGGGGTGGACTACAGGAATGGAGGCAAGGAAGGCTTTGAGGCGGTGGAAAGACTAGTCGCACGTCTGGTTCCAGATGTAAGGGACAGCAGAACTGGTAAGGTCTGTGAGGGGTCCGGCCACGCTGGAGAAGTTACTGCAGAACCGACGGTAGTAGCCGCACATCCCCAGGAAGCGCATGAGTTCCTTCCTCGTCCTTGGAGTGGGGAAGGACAAGATGGCTCTAACGTTTGCGTCCTTGGGTCTCACCATACCATGCCCAACGATATGTCCCAGGTAAGTCACTGAGGCCCGGCCAAAAGCAGATTTAGCCAGGTTTATGGTGAATCCAGTCTCTTGCAGTCGTGCAAACAGTATCTCCAAACGCACCAGATGTTCGTCCCAGCCGTCCGACACCACCACCAGGTCATGCAGGTAGGCGAACGTCCCACCTAGGTCTTGAATTAGGTAATTGATGGCCCTCTGGAATGTGGCCGGAGCATTAGAAAAGCCAAACGCCATAACCAAATATTGAAAAAGACCAAATGGAGTTATAAATGCCAAAATTATTTTTGCCCTATCCGTGAGTCCCACTTGATAATATACTTTCAACAGGTCCACGGTAGATATAAATTTGGGACAGCCTATGCTGTCTATTATATCTTCAATCAAAGGTAAAGGGTAGGAGTCTGAGACAGTGACCTGGTTCACTTTACGATAATCGGTACAGAAACGAAAAGTTCCATCGGGTTTTGGAATGAGAAGGCAAGGTGAAGCCCAGGGGGTGGTACTATGCTCAGCTAAGTTATGTTTTAACAAAAAATCTACCTCCTTTTTCATAATCTCTTTTTTGTGGATTTAGTCGATATGCTGATTGCCTAATGGGTTGTACATCATCTGAGATTAGCTTAATATCATGTTTAAGTATATTGCAAAACCCTGGGAGGTCTGACGTGACTTTAGGAAATGTTGATAATAACTTAGTGAGATCTTTTGCTTGAGATGGATTCAGAACAGAAAAATACTCATCCAAGTTGTTGAGTATGTGACTGTTAGCAGGGTTTTCTTTAGGTAGAGGGAAGTCTAAATTCTCCAATAGGTCCATGTCATCTGTCTCCGGCCCTGACAAAACCGTATGCAATACAGGTAGGCTCATAGCCTCTGGGATGTCTTCATCTGAATGCCTGGAATGGTAAAGTTTCATGAGATTAATGTGAACAAGTTGTGAATCTTTCCTGCGATCATGAGTATGGACTATATAGTTTATATAGTTGAGGGGAGATAGTTTATTAGCATTGATTTGAAAGGTTTGATGGAACCGTTCCAAGCACACTGAGGTCTTCCATCACCTGTTTGAACAAAGATGGATCAGATTGTTGGGCTGTAATGAGCTCATCCTTACTAATGGTCTTATTGTACAGATCTTCTGTGGGTAGGAAGATATTGGAGGTGGTTTCAGATGAAGAGGGCCCATTACGCACACTCTGTGACCGGGTAACAGCACAAGATGGGAAAAGATGAGGAATAGTTTCTTTAAGGTCAGTGGTGGAGTTGACAGGTAAGGGAGAGTCGACTTTCCTTATGTTAGGAACCACTAGATCTCCTACCAAGTCATTACCCAATAATAAATGAATGCGGCACACAGGCATTGGGTCTTTCCTAATGGTTATTTGCACTTCCCCAGTAATCAAGGGACATTGGAGGTGCACTTTAGCTAAAGGATAGGAAGAACGGGATGAGAGATCTGAAATTAGAACACTCTCATTAGTAAATGCGATAGATATATCAGGAATGACGTTTAACAGGAGGATAGATTCTGCTGCGCCCGTATCACGTAGTATACGAATAGGGAAAGAACGAGACCCCTCTAGGATTGAAATTTTTCCCTCATAGGTGAATGAAGAGAATAGATCCTGATGGGGCCTTTCCACATTGGTGGTTGCTATTGGTTTGGATTTGGGATCCAGGGAACTACTTTTAGAAGTTCCACACTTTGGGTGTTTACAAGACTGGATCGTATGGCCTGGTTTTTTACAGTAAGAACAATAAATCTTGGTTGCATCAGGGGGGGTAGGTGTGGGACCTTTCGACCTACCACTCACGTCCCCAAGGTTATCATCAGAGGAGGACCTAACATGTCGGAAAGTACCACGTTCCCTATGGCACAGTGACTCCACCAGCAAGGCGTACTCATCAGCCAGCTCAGCAGCATGTCCTAAATTAACCTCTCCACGCTCCTCCACATGCTTCATGATGTGAAATGGTATCTTGCTCTTCCACTCTTCCAGGACTACCAAGTTTAACAAATCCTGAGGTGGCCATTAAGAAAACCTAGATAAATTAATTAATGGTCAAAAAGATAAGATAAGTGGATTACCCTAGAAAATATCACGGCAGTGGATAACCAGAAAGTCCCGGAAACTACCCAAGTTATACCTAGGGAAATTACACTTATGAATATTATTCTTCTGATAAGATCCTTAGATAAGGATAAGAGACTTGAAAGAGGAAGGGCGTATTACGGCATTTATATAAAGATCCGGATTAACAACCCCGAGATACTTTAAAGAGGAAGGGCGTATTACGGCATTAATATAAAGATCCGGATTAACAACCCTTAGATACTTGAAAGAGGAAGGGCGTATTACGGCATTTTATATAAAGATCCGGATTAACAACCCCGAGATACTTTAAAGAGGAAGGGCGTATTACGGCATTAATATAAAGATCCGGATTAACAACCCTTAGATACTTGAAAGAGGAGGGGCGTATTACGGCATTTTATATAAAGATCCGGATTAACAACCCTGAGATACTTGAAAGAGGAAGGGCGTATTACGGCATTTTATAAAGATCCGGATTAACAACCTTGAGTAAACAGGAAGGGCGTATTAGGGCATTAATATAAAGATCCGGATTAACAACCCTGGAGTTTGGTATGATTGACCCTGAATGAGATAATGAGAAGAACAATAATTGAGGCTTTATAATTATGGGGTCCTGGTAGAGAGGAGCACCCCAAGATATCACTTCACCCTAAACTAGGGACTATGGAACAGCCTACTCTGGAGTGAGGGTACGGCATTAAACAGATCCGGATTCTTCCCTACACTCGATA
Source organism: Homarus gammarus (assembly GCA_958450375.1). Taxonomy (NCBI): domain Eukaryota; kingdom Metazoa; phylum Arthropoda; class Malacostraca; order Decapoda; family Nephropidae; genus Homarus; species Homarus gammarus. The sequence goes on from CAUDMG010001675.1 coordinate 424,464, forward strand.
AGACTTACTACACGACTGCCACGTGTAATAACAGGGAAGCCTTATGACACTTGGAATCTAATATCCTATGTCTGTCACTCTTACTGTACGGTAATACCAATATATGCACACACATATGAAGGAAACTTTAAACCACCGTAAAGCAATTGTGAACAGAAGTGACTGGGAGGAATAATTAACAAGGAGTTACAAGGGAGGAAGGAATATGGTACTTAAGGTCGTGTCCTGTCACGGTCGCCATTTGTTACGAGTTGGGGATTTAGAATATAGTTATATGTCCACCCAGATCCCAACAGGTAACAACAAAAAAAAAAACAAAGACAATCGGACTATAAAAGGGTAGACAAAGGACGCGAGTTTTCGTTGTGTATAATAAAGTACCATAAATCCCTTAACAAAATATTCAGCTTATAAACTACCCTTAACCAAGCTTAACCTAAACCTTAACAGTATATACATATTAATAAAACATAAAACAATAGTGAAGCAAGGTGGAGGTGGGAGAGGCAATACAAGATTACAAATACTGAAGTGAGGAGCTGAGATGGCTGACGAGTAAGGCTGAGTATTGTAGAAGACGATAGGTAGTCACTGTGCCGTAGGTTTCCCTGATAGGTGATCCTGTGGTCGCTTCCCAGAGCCAAGTGCTCTCTCCTCGAATTCGAGCTGACAAAGAAGACTTGGAGGAAGTGACGCAACAACCAGGATATGGAGAAGGGAAACCCCGGAGTAGTAACTAAGACGAGTCATACTCGTGTCTCGTCCCTAGATGGCGTTGCTCGTGGTGCTGGGTAGGTAGATCAAGACAATAGATGGCGTGGTTCGTAGTGCTGGGTAGGTAGATCATGACAATCGGTGGAGGGGTTCGTAACAATATGGTCTCACTGGCGATAGTCTCGGGATCACCCTTGTCAAAGTAGGCCTAACGACACTGACCTTGGCGCCGAGCCTCATCATTATCCCACCACCGACCCAGCACAGGTCACCACTCACTTGGAGAACGCCGGTGAACACACGGAATATTTACAATTTATGCCGTAAGGGATGAGAAGAAGCCTTGGGTGGCAATGCTTAGGGTGACATCCGATATTCACGGACGCATTGTCAAATTCCCGCTCCCTCACAGCGAGTATGTCCCCACCAATAACACTTTAGATCAGGGAGGACGTTCCACCACACCCACGCCGCGCTGGCCGCCTACTACTACTACTACTACTACGTTGGTGAACTTTGTGTATGTGTAATAATAATAATAATAATAATAATAATAATAATAATAATAATTAACGGTTTATTAAAAAATTTCTGCAGCCCGAAGGCTGAAAATATACATTCGACAAAAATTACTTATTACATAAAAAGACATGGGTTAGGTGGGTCGTTTAACAAAAGCTTTCATTGACGAAAGAAGAGAGAACAATAATTGAACATACAAATTATTATAGTTTATAAGTGACAGTCCGGTCCTGGGCTGGTCATTGAGACACCAGGTGGTGTAGTGTTCACGTGGTGCAGTAACTCGTCCTCGGGTGTTGACATGAAGGACCTCACTTGGTCATGGGGACACCGTGTGGTGTGGGGTGGTGTCACAGTACCTCACTCTGCTGGGTAGTGTTGTGTTACCTCATAGTCAGGTGCTTAGCCGGCCCCCTGTTGCTCCCAAGGTGGGCGGATTAACACCTTCTGGTTCTCAAGGGTGCTTATCTCACTGGTGGGTCACGGCTCTCACTGGTACTGTCTAGTGCTAAATTCACTGGCTTACAGTAAGCACTGTTCATCACTGTTCAACACTGATCTCACTTCTTTCCAAAACGAAATTGCTACTTTTGGTTATGTTGATATCCCAGTAGTGAGAATGGATCGGGGAGAGGGACGTCATAGCCAAATGGGGGCTGTAGCTCAGCAGGAGCAGCGCCTGAATAGGTCTTGACCCTACTGTGGTCAAGGATGTAGTGTGTGTGTGTTTGAGTGTTTGTGTGCATGTGTGTGTGTGTGTGTGTGTGTGTGTGTGTGTGTTGGCTTTAATTGTATTTTAATTTTGGACTTGGTATTTAAGTCAATTTCCATGTATACATCTAAACACACATATGTGCTTGAATGCTTCTCTGGAAAATGTGAATAACAGTGCGTGCGTGCATCCCACATCCTCGATATGCAGAACTAAAAAAGCAATGTATTGGAAACACTTTGCGATAGTCAAGGCAATAATATCCCTACCACTTGGGTCTGGCATACACACCCTTTGTGACCTCTGCTCTGTAAACCATTTGAGCTACCGCTCACAGGATGACTATGGGGTGCGCAATACTTAAGTCGCTGCTTGTTGCAAAAGGTGTATCCCCGCCATCTTGATTACACAGAGTAAAACACACACACACACACACACACATACACACTATATCCTTGACCACAGGAGGGTCAAGACCTCTCAGGCGCAGCTCCCGCTGTTCAGCTGCCTCCCTTGGCCAAAGTCGGTCCATTCCACAAGTCCTTCTCCTCGACCCATCCTCGCCCCAGGGATATCAACATAATCCCATCAAAAGTGACAATTTCGTTTCTGAAAGAAGTGGGATCAGTGATGAACAGTGTTTAAGCCAGTCAATTCAGCCCTAGACAGTACCAGTGAGAGCAGTGACTCACCAGTGAGATAGCACCCCTGGGATCTGACCACCATCTCCTTTCCAGGAGGTGTTAATCGCCCGATCCTGAAAACAACAGTGGGCCAGCCTTACACCAGGCTATGAGATAACACAACACCACCTAGCAGAGAGTGAGGTACTGTGACACCACCGTACACCACCAGGTGTCTCCGTGACGGTGTAAGGTCCTTCATATCAAAACATAAGGACGAGTCATTATACCACGTGAACACCACACCGCGCCACGCCATGCCTCCATGACCACGGGAGGTCCCACATATCAACACCAGAGGACGATTCACTATAAGAACATAAGAACATAAGAATGGAGGAAACTGCAGTGGGCCTATTGGCCCATACTGGGCAGTCCCGTTTATACCCAACCCCTATTGCTCATATAAGCATGCAACCTATGTTTGAAGCTATTCAGCGTATTCGAGTTAATTTTGGCAACTTGTTCCATTCATCCACAACTCTGTTTCCAAACCAGTGTTTACCTATTTCACGCCAAAATCTAAATTTGTCTAATTTAAAACCATTGTTACGAATTCGCTCCTGGTTGGATAGTTTGAGTACCTTTGTAATGTCCCCTTTGTTTAGCCCTGACTTCCACTTATACACCTCTATCAGGTCGCCCCTCGTTCTACGTCTCTCGAGGGAGTGCAAATTAAGGTGCTTTAACCTGTCTCTATACTCAAGGTTCCTAATGCCCGGGATTAGTCTTGTCATTCTCCTCTGAATTCTTTCCAATGATTCTATATCCATTCTGTATTACGGTGACCAGAACTGAACTGCATAATCCAGGTGTGGTCTCACAAGAGCAAGATACAGTTTTAAGATGACCTCACTAGTCTTGTAACTAACACTCCTTTGTATGAACCCAAGTACTTTATTAGCCTTGTTACGAGCAAAAACACATTGTTTACTTAGCTTAAGGATCCTACTTATCATTACTCCTAAATCTCTCTCGCAGTCGGATTTCTCTATGGCATCGTTGTTCATCTGGTATCTGGTTTCCCTGTTTACATCTCCTATACTGAGTACTTTACATTTGTCCACGTTGAATTTCATCTGCCATTTTTCAGACCATTCTAAAAATTTGTTTAGCTATTCCTGTAGTTTTCCGGATTCCTCGTCAGATTTAATTACACGTGTACTTTACATTTGTCCACGTTGAACTTCATCTGCCATTTTTCAGACCATTCTAAAAATTTGTTTAGATCTTCCTTTAGTTTTCCGGAGTCCTCGTCAGATTTAATTACAGGTCCTATTTTAGTGTCATCAGCAAATTTACTTATGTTGCTGTCTATGCTGATATCTACGTCGTTTATGTATATAATAAATAATAATGGTCCAAGTACTGAGCCTTGGGGAACTCCATTTGTGAAGTTGCTCCAATGGGACTTAGTGCCGTTAATGCTCACTCTCTGTTTCCTGTCCTGTAACCACGCCCTAATCCATTTAAGGATATTACCTTTGATGCCATGAGCTTCTACCTTTCTATTTAGTCTTTCGTGGGGGACTCTGTCGAAGGCTTTGCTAAAGTCGAGATATACCACATCAAAATTGTGCCCCTCGTCCACCGATTCGAAAACTGATGAAAAGAATGTTAATAGATTAGTTAGACAAGAACGTCCGCTTGTGAAGCCCTGCTGGGAATCATTGATCAATCGGTGCTTCTCCAGGTGATTTCGAATAGAGTTTGAAATGATTGCTTCCAGTAATTAGCCTACTATTGATGTTAGACCACCTGGTGTCTTCATGACCACGTGAGGTCCTTCTTATCAGCACCAGTGGACGAGTTACTACACGTGAACACCACACCACCCGATGTCTCCATGACCACATGGGGTCCTTCATGTCAACACCTATGGACGAGTTACTGCACCACGTGATCACCACAGCACTGTGTCTCCATGAACGCGTGAGGTCCTTCATGTCAACATCTACGGACGAGTCACTACAGCCTGTAGCCAATGTGACCTCACACAGTATGGCAAGAGACAAGCCCGAACCATTAACTGTAAACTATAATAATTTGTGTGTTCAATTAATTTTCCTTTTTAGAAATGAAAGCTTTGGTTAAACGACCCAACTACCCCATGTCTTTGTATGTAATAGGTAATTTTCTGTCTAATGTATATTTTCAGCCTTCGGACCGCAGAACTTTTTCAATAAAACGTTAATTATTCCGCACACACACACACGGCGCTACTCCGCCATGGAGACAGCTGCCAGCCTGGTTTGTCGGGCTCTCCCCTTCCCCATCTCTTCCTCCCCAACTGGATTTATCAACATCCTCCCACCAACAGTACACTGTCCAAGATTGACCATCAACCCACAACTGATATACAAAATTGAAAATTTCAACTTTAAAAAAAAGGAAACTGTTAGTGAAAATCAGTACTCACCGGTCTATGATGACCTGACGCGGAGGTGACACACACAGGGTACGCCGTACACCCATCACCAACACTGGATGAGAAGCGAAGAAAGACCCCAAACTGCATCATGAGAGAAATGAGGACTTCCAGGTGAGGAATTGTGTATTCATAACTGCATCACATGAGGAACAAGAACCATCTCCAACACCGTGTGAGCTAAAGGACCTACCTGGACCACGTGGTGGAAGTGCTGAACATCTGCAGCTGTAGTGAGGGACAGCCATCCGAACCAATATCAGGTCACAGGACTTTACAAGAAAGGTTCCCACAGTACCAGATCTACAGTATAGTTAATCTGTTTGTCGACTCCTTGTTTCTTATATTTATGTATTGAAAGCTTTTGTCAATCAAGTGACCCACACCCCAGTTTCACCATATGTAACTTATCTCCGTTTAATGTATATTTTCAGCCCTCGGGCTGACATGTTAACTTAAGCCGTTAATTATTAATTATTATTACACACACACAAATAGACGATCAATACGGATGAGCCTCCACTTGAGCCATGAAAGAACAATGCGGTTGCACTATTTTGTCAGGCCGTGGTAAGGAAGTATAAAAGTATAATTTTAGAAGTTGTATTTATGTTCCATATAACATATATGGTTAATTAACCTGTTATTTAGTTGTGTGTTTACAGTACGTGACATAATATGTATGTATACGTACAAGATGTTTGATGATATAGTGTAGGTAAGACCAAGGATAAGAAAAGTTAAATATACACAGTTCCCCCGAAAATATAAAGATTCGACTGTTAACATACAACCGTGTGTAAAATTTTGAAGGCAATAATAATAATTACATCCGTGGAGCAACATACGTCATTTTTACCTCAGTATCTCATATAAAACTACTGAAATAAAGTTATAAATTGGTAATACAAAACAAAATTAATTTCATAAGTCACATATTTTATTCATTTGATAACTGATTTATGTTTCATTGAGAACATTAATTGCCAATGCTAGTATAACAGGTGTAAAGGCCTGGGACATTGGGATAGAAATCCCTAGCCAGCCTAATCAGGATCTTATTAATGGAAAGTCAAGAACCATGGTTTCCAAGGGGTAACAAAAAACCGTTAGAGATTGACATCTCTTTACTAAGAAAATAACACAAAAACTGACACAACTCACACAAATATTAAATAACAATTATGGGAGTCAAGCAATTAACAGAATATTTCCTATGGCGGCGGCCCCGATGGAAGGTTCTGGTAAAACGGTGATCGGCTCTTAGGGGGAAGGTCAAGGCAGCTATCTCACTTGGCGCTGACGGGCGATGTCCTACTACACAGGAGAAACGCCAGGGCACGGACGGTGGATAAGGCGTGGAGGAAGTGGCGAAGACGAGACAGCCGCGGTAGTAGCAGGTGTCCGGAGGAAGACAGCCGAATAGTGAAGGTTCTGGGGAAACAGCCCAAGAGTCCAGGATCTCAGATGAGAACACAACCAGAATTTGGACGAACAGCGGAGGAGTACAGCTGTGGTACTATCTGGGTAGAGTCTGGGTAGCGTCTGAGGAGTGCCGGAGCAGCAGCGACGTTTTCACCTCCATCTACCCCCCCAAGTGGGGGACGCGAACAAGCAAACGAGCGGCGACAACCATCCTGCTCATTACGGCCCATACATCAGGTATGCCTCAAAAAAATATTATAGTACATGATGTTTCCTCTCTCTCTCTCTCTCTCTCTCTCTCTCTCTCTCTCTCTCTCTCTCTCTATATATATATATTTATATATATAAATATATATATATATATATATATATATATATATATATATATATATATATATATATGCAAGTAAATCACTGTAGGTGCGCGTGATCTAGGTATATGCTGATAACCACCAGGAAAGAAGAAAACACGAAGTTCCCAAGCGCTTTCGTGTAATTCACATCTTCAGGGGTGAGTACAGACTAGAGAGAGTAATGCAAAACAAGGTGAATATATACAGAGGAGGGTGAGACCAGGTCCACAATGGTCAGGTAATTAGGTAATGACCCTACTAATCTTTAAATAGCACACAACGGTTGGTGGTTGGGTCAGATGGGACAGTGACCCGGCCTTCTCACCTGATCACAAATCTTCTTAATTACAAAATTGTCCAGCTTGTACATGCCGTTACTCAAATTCATGTTGAATGCTTCGGTATGTTTAATAAGACTAGATTCTATGATGTTCCTACTATCAATTGAATTACATGGTAATATTGAGGAGGCATTATCCCAGTCAATGCAATGCTTGTTATCCCTCAAATGAACAAACAGAGCATTGGATTCCTGGCCTGTCCTAACACTGTATTTGTGTTGTTTAATTCTAGTTGCAAGATCTTTACCTGTCTGGCCTAAGTAAAACATATTACATTCCTTGCAAGGAACTTTATAAATGCAACCTGTTGTGTTGTTGGGGGAGTTCTTGATTAACATTTGTTTAACAGTGCATGAGTTTGTAAATTCCACATTGAAGTTCCAGGTTTTTAGTTGTGAAGGAATGTGTGAGAAATTTTTGTGAAATGGTAATATTAAGATATTCTTATGGTCATGGGTGGGCAAATTCTCAAGGCACGTAAAAACATTGTTGAAAATACTGACTGTTTGACTTTATTATGGTGGGCAGAATAATAATGAATGTATGAACACATATTAGGTGGTTTTCTATAAATACTGAACTTAAAAGTGTTACCTATTCTGTGTATCATACAGTCTAGGAATGGCAATTTACAGTCTTGCTCTAATTCCACAGTGAATTTGATCAAGGGGGCTAAGTTGTTAAGTTGTGGCAGGAAAGCTTTTAGGTCCTCATTACATGGCCAGAGACATAATACATCATCAACATATCTAAACCAGACTGCTGAGGGTGGTAAAATATTACTTAATAGTTTCTTTTCAAAGAATTCCATATATAGGTAGGCTGTTTCTACTCTCTAAGTCGTCTTCTTTCCTTTTTTCATCCCCCTCATGCACTCCGTTCTTTGAACGGGAGGCGGGACTTAGCGATACGGTCGATCCGGCAAGGGAACCTGTGATAGTGCAGGGCACCCCTTGTCCGGGGGTCACCGGTAGGTGGCAACTTTCTTAGACATAACTATAGTCACAGGTAACCTGGGTGCAGAACCCTACGAGCCCGACGCCCGTCCAAGAGGGGGGGGCGGGGTCACTGCTCCCAGGCAGGAGCCCTGTGTTATAGGTAGGATTAGATGTAATCAAGAAGATGACAACAAGCATTAGAATAAAACATAGAGATAAGGGACACTCTATTGGAAGGGGAAAAGTGGCAGAAATCACTTACAACAAATTGCAAGCACCAATGAAGGTTTTAAAGTAATCTGTAAGGATGACTTTGATTCAGATAAAATCCTTTCAAAAGAAGCCAGAGATATATTTTACAATGAAGGCCTTGTTGTTGTCATGCCACCAGAACAAAAAGCAAAAAGATCAGTTTTCGTTCGTCAAGTTGACCAAGAAATCGGGAGGAAGACTTCTGAAGACCTGAAAGATGAACTGGAACGCCAAAACAGGTGGATGAAGATTGAAGAAGTCATTAAGATAAAAGACTATACTCATGTTTTTAAGATTACTTTTGAAGAAGTGTCAATGGCTGAGAAAGTTTTACAACAGGGCTTTCTAATATTCAACATGTCAGTCACACCACATCAAATAAAGGAGACATTCATCAGTCTGCAAATTTGTTTCTCTTGCTACAAATATGAAGAACACACAACGAGAGACTGTCCGGAAAAAGAAAAAAAGTACTGCTCAGATTGTGCAGGCGACGACCATACCTACACTGAATGTAAGAATACATATGTTGGCTGTCTCAACTGTAAGAGAAACGGGAATGCATACATAGGACATAGGACGTTAGCAATGGCATGCCCAATTAAAAAACACATGATAAAGTACAAGGAACAAGAAACAAGGAAAAAGGAAAAAGACAAGAAGGATACGACATACGTCGAAATAGCCAAGAGAGCGGTCCAAGAGGCTCATAGACCAGAATCCACCATATTAAACCTAAGTGAGCCAATACATGATAAGGTAATGATTAGTATGATCCATGCACATTTGCACAATATCATTGCACCCGGATCATACCATGAGGAATTAAGGAAAATGTTTAAATTGAATAGCCTACCAGAGATGATATTTCCAGAGAATCCACAATCCGAAAAACTATTTCAGGCAACATACGCAAGCGAACTGAGAGAAAGACTACAGCTAGACAAACAAAGGTTTGAGCAAGGAGCAATAGCTGATACACAAGGAACACAAGCGACTGATAGAGATCCCAGACAAATGACTAGAAGTGACAAAGAGAAAATAGAAATAACAAAAGGACAGACTACAAGACAAAGGAGTAGGAGGAGAGAAGATAAGATGGAAACTGAACACAATATACAACCTGAATCTGCTGAAGATATTGGATTAAAAGTTTTCACCACAACAAAACATGGAATCCCAACATCGAGACCAACAGGAGGGACAATAGCAAAAAACTGTGAAGGAGGGATATACAAGTGGACATATCAAGAAAAATCCCTAAGTGAAGATTACGTCTGGTCACTAATTACTACGGACAAACTAAAGATTACGACCAATGACTTTAAACTAGTAGACCCGTCAGAGTTTAGAAGAGTCAGAAGCGGGAAACAGGATGATAGGTCTCCACTTCAACAGTTACAATCCAAGTATAAGAAATAATGGACAATAGACAAGCAGTAAGAACTTTAAGAATAATACAACACAACGTAAGAAACTGGAACACCGAGAGAATTAACCTAAGTAATATATATCAAGAAATTGACCCTGACATTATACTAATAAACAGTCACGGTGAGACAGAAAACAACAACATAAAACTCTTCAACTATTATGTAAACCAAAGAAACAAATCGGGCGAGAAAAATGACGGAGTAGCTATAGCTGTTAAAAGAAACTTAAAATTTAAACTAATTGATGACTTCCAGTCATTGATACCTAGTAGGTACTTGCATGCTGTACCTCTTAGGAAAGTTACTGCTAAGGCCCTTGTTAAATGTTTGCTTGACTTGTTTAGCCACTTTGGGTTGCCGTACCGTGTTCAAACGGACGGTGCTTCATATTTTGTAGGAAAAGTTTTCAAGGAAGCCCTAACAGAGTTGGGAATAGTTCATTGTGTATCTTCTCCTTACCACCCCCAGACTCAGGGTGCAGTAGAATGTTCACACCAAACCTTAAAAACTATTTTGCGCAAGTATGCTTTGCAGTATGAGTCTTCTTGGGATATAGATTTACCTTATATTTTGTTTGTTCTTCGGGATGCCCCGAATGAAACCACAGGTTTCACCCCTTCAAATCGGCAATATCTGAACTCATAAAATAAAAAAAAAATCATCCATCTGTGTTAAATAGACATGAAAAGTCAGTCTACACAAAAACCTTGCCTAGCCATTTACAGTAAATGTTTGAAAAATATCTAAATAATTGGCAAGATAAAGAAAAAAAAAAAAATATATATATATATAATATATATATATATATATATATATATATATATATATATATGTTCAAAGTCCGCGTGCTATATGGACATAGGGTAGCTACACCACTACCAACACGCGACAACGCTTCTGTTACAGCCTCGTTAATAGAGGCGCTAACCAAAGCGGAAGTGTTATCAATTCCGGCGAGGGTTGGGTCAGTCAAGTTAGCGTTAGACATTGATACGGGTACTTGTGCAAACGCACTTTCTTTGGTATCCTATCAAGAGTTACAATGTAGATTCCCTCACAGAGAATTTTTGATTCGACCTACTGACACAGATCTCTCATGAGTTTCCGGTACTCAGCTGGACATGACAGGAATGGTAACACTACCACTACGTTTTTCTAGACGTGGTATATCCTTTTCTGCAGATTTTTATGTGGTCCAAGACTTTAATTTATCAGCTGATGGTTTAATAGGTCTTCCAACTCTTAAATCTAATTTGATAGATGTTCAGCCAAGCAAACATACTATCATTGTTAATGGTATTTCCTGCAGTGCCATGCACACATCTGTACCATTGCTCTCCGCAAGGGTGAATGTGTTGTCCAACGCTCCTACAACAAGGACGATGGATTATGAGTGTTACGCCATCTCTTAATTTACTTTAATATCCAGGCTCTAGGCGTAACCAAAAAAAAAAAAAGAAGTGAAGTAAATCAAAAGGGAATATAAATAAAAAAAGTAAACTCTTAAGAATTTAATTAAATTAAATTAAATACTAACGCAATAAAGAGCCTCGTAGGCTGTAACAACAAATTGATTCACTATCGAAACTTTTAAGACACAAATGATACTAAACCATCGAAACATCAAAAGAACTGCTTAAACATATAGAATAAAAATAAAGCACTGGATTACGTTAACGCTGCATAAACATATAAAATAACTAACACTGAAATTAACTATCGTGAAACAACACTGAATTACTTAAATGTAACCAAGCAAGCACTGATGGGCATATAAGAGACATGAATAGGTACTCACATAGATATACCACATTGGTGGCGACAGGAACAACACAGAAATAAAATAAAGTATAAGTAACAGGTGACGAGTGTCACTCAAAAGAACGTGAACTGAATGACAAGAGGACTGGACTGAACTCCGTCTGCTGGTGGGGTACGATATATATAAGGTCGGCTCCCTCCAGTGCGACACGCCTGTGAAACATGGGTCGCTTAACGATGCAGATGGTCGTTAGAGAAACAAAGAATGCTTGTTACAATAATAAATGAAGAAATAAGATGGGCTTGAACAAATAATAACAGTTAAAACCTTAACAGCACAGGGTAAGGTGACTAGAATATATAATAGTAAATATAACACATCAATACAGGAATAATATGGAACAACATGGAAGCTTGTTATAAAAAATAATAGAAAAATACGACACAGTCGTAACACTTCCCCCCATAAAATAAAATTTTTGCTTGCACAAATTTCGATATGACATAAGTGTTTATTCTGTGGGTCTAAATAACAGATCAGCCAGCACATTGTCTGAACCGTTAACATGTGTATCATATAAATTATAGTTCTGAAGGAACAAACTCCAGCAAATTAATCTCTGGTTTTTTAACTTGAATGTTTTGAGAAACTGCAATGGTTTGTGATCGGTATAAATTACAATAGGCCCACTTGATAATAAATAATAACTGAAATGTTGCAAAGCTAGGATAATTGACAGCAATTCTTTTTCCACTGTTGCATAGCGGGTTAAACTGGATCGAATTTTTTACTATAAAATGCCACTGGATGGTCTACACTGTCATCATCCTCTTGCAACAGGGCAGAACCTGCAGCAAGATCACTAGCATCACAGGCTAGCTTGAAAGGCTTAGAAAAGTTAGGGCTCTCAAAATAGGGTATGAGCATAATACATTTTTCAAGCTTTGAAAAGAATCCTGACACCTTGAAGTCCTAAAAAAAATATTACCCTTCTTCAACAATTCAGTAAGGGGTAGTGCCAACTAGGCAAAATTACAAATATATCTCCGGTAATAACCCACACAACCCAAAAATCTGCGGACTTGTCGTTTGTTACATGGAACAGGCATCTGAGAAATAGTGTCACACCTTGCTGTGGGAGGAGAAAGTTTCCCCAATCCAATTACATGTCCCAGATACAAAAGTTGAGCACACAAATTCTAACTTAGCAAAGCTTATAACAAGTCCTACATTTTCTAACTCAGTGAAGAGAACGTCTAGCTGACATAAATGGTCTAACCAAGTGTCAGAAAAAATTACAACATCATCTAAGTATACTACACAACCAGGCAAATTGGCCGTGAATTGTGACATCACCCTTTGAAAGGTGGCAGGGGCATTGCAAAGCCCGAAAGGCATAACATTAAATTTATAGGTCTTACCTAATGTCACAAAACTGAAGATGTCTTTAGCATGACGGGTCAATGGTACTTGCCAAAACCCTCGAAGGCAATCAATCTTAGAGTGGAACTTGGCGTTCCCGATTGCTTCGATGCAGTCGTCGACTCTTGGTAGAGGGAAGCTGTCCTTGCTGGTGACGGCGTTGACCTTGCGGAAGTCGATGCAGAATCGAAGAGTGCCGTCCTTCTTCGGTACGAGAGTGACTGGTGAGCACCACTCCCTGGTCGCTGGTTCAATGATGCCCATGGACTCCATGTTGGCCAACTCCTGCTTCACTTCCTCCACCTGGCTCGGATGGATACGGTAGGGAGCCTGCTTGATAGGCTTAGCAGAACCTAAATCAATTTCATGCACCACGGCAGTGGTACAGCCCGGTAGATGCTGTAGCTTCTCCTGCAACTCCACGGAATTGGACTGCCAAACCCTGACTGATGACAGGGCGAGTGGACTTGCCCCTTCTTCTTCCTCTTCTTTCTCACCGTCTACCGAGAAAGTGTCAACAGCACACACGGGAACTGGATCATCAGCAACAGATGGGGATGCTGGGCGTGTGTGGTACAGCTTGATGGTGTTGACGTTACATAAGCACTGTAGTCAGCGCCTGTCAGGGGTAGAGATAATATAATTTGTGGGGCTTACCTTCTTCACCACTCTATATGGCCCACTAAACTTCGCATGGAGCGGCTGTCCATGTCTCGGCAAGAGAATGAGAACTTGATCTCCTGTCTGGAACTCTCTGTGTCTGGCACGCTTGCCGTACCATGTCTTGGTCTTGGACTGCGACTGCTGTAAGTGGTCTGTGGCAAGGCTCCAACATCTTAGAAGCTTCTCTCTAACGTTTCCTACTAAGCTTAATACGCTAATGCTCTCTTCACTGCTACCTAACAATCTATCTCTAACTATGTGCAAAGGACCTCTTACTTGATGAGCGAAAACAAGCTCGTAAGGGGTGAAACCTGTGGTTTCATTCGGGGCATCCCGAAGAACAAACAAAATATAAGGTAAATCTATATCCCAAGAAGACTCATACTGCAAAGCATACTTGCGCAAAATAGTTTTTAAGGTTTGGTGTGAACATTCTACTGCACCCTGAGTCTGGGGGTGGTAAGGAGAAGATACACAATGAACTATTCCCAACTCTGTTAGGGCTTCCTTGAAAACTTTTCCTACAAAATATGAAGCACCGTCCGTTTGAACACGGTACGGCAACCCAAAGTGGCTAAACAAGTCAAGCAAACATTTAACAAGGGCCTTAGCAGTAACTTTCCTAAGAGGTACAGCATGCAAGTACCTACTAGAGGTATCAATGACTGTAAATACATATTCAAACCCACTAGAAGTTTTAGGCACAGGGCCTACAATGTCACACTGTACTGTTGTAAAGGGCTCAGGTACGTGAGGTACTCTTACAAGTGGAAAAGGTGGAATAGCCTGATTGGCTGTGCCTACCTTTTGACAAAAATGACAGTACTTACAATATTTAGTGACATCTCTCCTCATACCTGGCCAATAGAACTTTCTGGCCAGCCTGTTGAACGTCTTTCGGACACCTTGATGTCCAGAAAAGCGACCGCCATGGGCCAGAGCTAGAACATGTTGTCTGTAAGTGTGTGGGAGAACTATTTGAGTGACACGCCCAGTCCGCGTCTCCCTCTGACATAGTCGGTGGGAGCCAGCGGCGGCACAAAACACCGTCTTGACTGAAATATCTCGTGGTAGGACCTGAATCATTGGCAGAATCGGACACCTGGTCAAACAAGAGCCGTAATGAATCATCTTGCTCTTGCGAAGCTATTAAAACAACTCTCCCGGTCACAGCATTAACTGTGGAAGAAATGTCTTGGGCAGCAATTGGGTTAGCAAAAAGTTCTTCTAAGGAAAGTGAATCATCTGCATTAGGAGTTACATTATGATCATTAGTCATTGACATAGAACGAGTCACAGCACACAAAGGGAAAACACCGGGCATATCATCTTCAAGTTGTTGCAGCTGTGCGGTAGACTCTGGTCTTTCCCGCAGCAGAGGAGGTGTAGTTACGTTCCCCATTTGACCTTCCGTCAAATCGTTACCGAGTATGAGGTCCACTCCAGCAACAGGCAGCTCGTGCACGCAGGCTACTTTAGCTATGCCTGAAAAACAAGAAGACTTGACAAGTACTAAAACCAAAGGAGCTACACCTTGACCCCAAAGGGACCCCAAAACGACGTATATGTCAGTCTTCCTCGCCGCAACAACACCCTCTTTGATGAGAGTTTGGAGACAACCCGAGTCTCTCAAAATAGTGACTGGTGTTTCGACACCATCAACTTCTACCGTGCCTTGTGACAAAAAGGGACGAAAGGTACCAACGTCTGGGTCCTTCACAAAACTCTCCTGGAAAAGATCAAAGTCTCGTGAGGCGAGAACCGAAATTGCACTCTCTCGTGCTTCACCTTTTGTGGAAACCAACGCTATTGGCATGCTGTCAGCCTTGCTCAAACCAGCCATCATTCCGACTGGTGACGTATTAGCCTCCGTAGTAACAATCATAGCTGGTTTGCCCGTATCTGGCTGCAGCCTTGTCCAACAAAACTCTGCCTTATGGCCTGGCGTTCCACAGAAACTACAAGCGTATGTAGAAAATTTGGATGCCCCATTAGGTGGCGAACGCGTCCAGCTCCTCCTGTCACGCACAAAATTACCATTGTTAGTATTCCCTTGCCTCTCTCTGTGGAGAGAGGGATTAAAAGTCCTTTGAACCTGTGGGGGCATAACATCATTGTTAGTCCTACCATGTCTCAAAACAAATCCATCAGCATGCTTAGCAGCCTCTTCAATAGTACTAAATTCCCTATCTAACAAGTATACTGCAACTTCTTCGTTGATGGTTCTCAAAAATTCCTCTGTGAGCATTAACTCAATCAAGGAGTCAAACTCACTCACTTCCTTGGAGTGTAACCACTTTGAGAACACCTCTCTCTTACTCCTAGCAAATTCAAGGTGGGTCTGCTCTGCCTTCTTACGGAGGCCACGAAAACGTTGTCTGTACGCTTCATGAATAAGGGCATAAGCCTTCAAAACTTCCTCCTTAACACATAAATAACCATTAGCGTCACTATCTGTAGGAGACGAAAAAACACACAGAGCCTTACCTGCAAACGCTTATTGAAGCAAAATGGGCCAAAACTCTATAGGCCACTTTAAAGTGGTAGCAAGTCTCTCGAAAGCTTGAAAAACTCATCAACTGTTTCCTCTGAAAACGTGGGCATTAGCCTAGCAGCACGTGCTGGATCAAAATGAGAAAAACTAGATCTGGGGGTGAAGCCATCGGTGTCAGAAGGGTTACTCTGACCGAGCTGTATACGCAGACGCAAGTTTTCTGAATCAGCTTCTTTCGCTTTAGGTTCAGCTTCCGCCTGACGTATTCCAACTACTCTCGCTATAGCTTCAGCTTCTTTCGCTTTAGCTTCAGCTTCCGCCTGACGTATCCTAACTTCTTTCAATTTTATTTGCGACTAGAGAAGACGTAATTCATCATTCACTGAACGTGACTCAGCTACGTGAACTTGACCAGCTTCACCGTGGTCTTCTCTTAAACCAACATCAACACTATCTCCAAACAGCTGACTTCTTACCGCGCTAAACAACTTTACTTTACTGGCGCTGCTAGAAATTACCACACCATAATACTCGCAAATTCATCTTAACTCATGTGCATTTAACTCTGAAACTTCCTCAATGGAAGGATTACTTGATGCAAATGCAGCCACATCATCTTGGCTAATGATAACCATGATGGGTAGTTAAGAAAAAAAAAATAAAATTAAACACAAAAAGAATATCACAAGTGTCAAAAGGTCGTAAGTGAATCTGGGCAAGGTCGCCAAAACTGTTACGCCGTCTCTTAATTTACTTTAATATCCAGGTTCTAGGCGTAAAAAAAAAAGTGAAGTAAATCAAAAGGGAATAAAAATAAATAAAGTAAACCTTTTAGAATTTAATTATATTAATTACAAACACAATAAAGAGCCTCGTAGGCTGTCACAACAAATTTATTCACTATCGAAACTTTTAAGACACAAATGATACTAAAACATCGAAAGAACTGCTTAAGTATATAGAATAAAAATAAAGCATTGGATTACATTAGCACTGCATAAACATATAAAATAACTAACACTGAAATTAACTATAGTGAAACAACACTGAATTACTTAAATGTTACTAAGCAAGCACTGATGGACACATAAGAGACATGAATAGGTACTCACATAGATATACCACATTGGTGGCGACAGGAACAACACAGAAATAAAATAAAGTATAAGTAACAGGTGACGAGTGTCACTCAAAAGAACGTGAACTGAATGACAAGAGGACTGGACTGAACTCGGTCTGCTGGTGGGGTACTATATATAAGGTCGGCTCCCACCAGTATGACATGCAGGTGAAACATGGGTTGCTTAACGATGCAGATGGTCGTTAGAGAAACAAAGAATGATTGTTACAATACTAAATGAAGAAATAAGATGGGCTTGAACAAATAATGATAGTTAAAACCTTAACAGCACAGGGTAAGGTGACCAGAATATATAATAGTAAATATTATACATCATTACAGGAATAATATGGAACAACATGGAAGCATGTTATAAAAAATAATAGAAAAATCCAACACGGTCGTAACAGAGTCAAAGCGAGTTCAAGACCTCACAGACTCACTTCCCCAGGGCTATTTATAGCAGAAATAGTTGGACGATCGTATCTTGCAATTTTAACGGGTACTGTCCATTTTCAGAAAGAGGAAATCACCAGAACCACTGTTGTTTTACCTGACGTGTACACTTGGACGGATGTAGTCTGTCTTACGAAAACATGCAAGGTATAAAGGCTTATCCTGTGAATCTACATTAAATACGATTCGTCCTGGTGGTTTAACAGACGTTATAGTTATCAACAGAACAGGTGCGTTACGAATATTGAAATAAGGATGTTATTCGTGTGATTTTCTAGTTTATCATAACCATGTTGCCCAACTGCCTACTCAATTCCCAATTGGTAGTGTTTCACCTTCAATTTAAGAAACCAGACAGGAGAGGATAGATCAAATAACACCACATGTCAAGGTGATTGATTACCCCAAAGGCAAGACTAGGCTCGTTGAGTTGCTTGCCGACTACCGAAACATTGTAGCTTTATCAGGGGAACATTTAGGTCACACAAATTTAACCTCACATCACATATCTCTAAAACAGGGCACAAACCCAATTTACATACCAGCTTACCGACTACCTCATAGCCAGCACGCTGTAGTCCAGAATATGGTTGAGGATATGTTGGATCAAGAGGTTATCACACATTCAAAATCCCCTTTCAATAGTCCACTATTTTTAGTCCCTAAGAAGGATGGAGGTTGGCGCCCAGTAATTGATTTTAGGCGCGTCAATGAAAATACTTTCCCAGATAGGTACCAAATGCCTGTCTTGAGTGATATTTTACAATCTTTAGACAAGGATAATGCTGTATTTAGCAACCTTGATTTGCTTAGCGGTTATTGGCAAATACCTCTGGATGAAAAATCTCGAGAGATTACCGCTTTTAGCACTCGTTTGGGCCATTTTGAATTTCTGAGGATGCCTTTTGGTCTCAGAAATGCCCCACTGACTTCTCAAAGGATGATCAACACCTTGTTTGCAGGGTTGATAGGGACCACAGTATGTTAGGGTGTGTCATAGGAGGGAAGATCAGCTAAAACTAATGGCCCATCACTTTTTTGGTAGATTTTAGTATATATAAACAGAAAATAATTTCAGTTTTAATATTTTGCAACCTTTTGCTAGGTAAATTTTAGCGTGAAATTTATCGAAAATCTAACGTACAGCTGCATTAGTGCATTACAATTAAATAGTGAACATTGCTTTCTGACTTCATTCTTTAACAACCCAACTAACAATATTTTTTTCTGTTTCAGATTCTGATGCATTTATAAGTTAATAATATTTGCGATGGCTGCTTGTGTCAGGACGAGGAACCAAAAATCCAGCCATCTCAGTCACTGTCTTGGGTCTGGGAGAGAGCTCCTGGAGTCGGAGTTGCCTACATTGAGAGATGCTTTGAGATACGGTGTTTTAAACACGCAAATCAGTGAAAAGAACCAAATAACTTACACAAACAAACACATTGCCAGTGATATGACCAAAGCTGTCTTGGCACAGTACACTCTGGCTAACGCTCAGTTCAAGCCTCCAGTCATAACAAGTCAGAAGAAGATTAGTGAGAGACTGCTAGCCAGTTGGGAAAAGGCAAGACATATCTCTCTTGGAGAGGAAAACTTGCAGTTAAGGACAGCTTTGCCAAGCAACTGGACCAGTTATTTGACATAATTACTTGCAAGTGCCCAATTGTTCTCTGTCCTGAGTTTGGATGCGATCGTGACTGTAAATCCGAGGCCCACATCTGTATTTGCAAGCGTGAACTGAAGATTCCTGTGATCGAACTGGCATTTGTCAAAGCACAGAGAGAGAAGACTGGCAGTATAGGGGCTCTCATGATTTCTAGCCAAGATATTCCGGAGTCCAAGAGACAGGAGGCTGCCACAGAGCGACAGAAGAGGAGAAGAGTTGCCGAGGAAAAGAGACTTGAGAAGGCCCAGGGTGAGGTAAAAAAGGCCGATGATTGGAGTCAAGCTGATTCAGAGTTTAATGACTTCCCCATGGCTGATCCGAGTGCTGACCAGGAGAATGGTGACTTTGTCCCTAACCCAGAAAATAATGATCCCAAACCTTCCAGGCATAAGATTCGAAATAGGAAAGATATCCCGAGTATAGCTCTGGCCATCATGCGACACCACACTGGTCTCAGAGAAACTGCAGAGATAGCAACAGCTGCCTGGATTGACGGTGGTTTGATAACACCTGATGATGTTCACCTGGTGATAGATCATAACAAAGTAAGGAGAGCTCAGGAGAAACTTGTCAGTAACCTATAAGAGGAGTTTGATAAAGGGATAAGAGAAAATGGAATCAATTGTTTGTTCTTTGATGGGAGAAGGGATGACACTAAAGTGTTCATGAAAGTTGGAGATTCTGACAAGTTGTTCCCTGCCATGGTGAAGGAGGAACACTACTCCTGCTGCAGTGAACCAGGAGGGAAGTATTTGTGGCATTTCACTCCAGAGAAAGATGACATCAGGAAACAAGCTGAGATAGTGGCAGATAACATTGTGAACTGGCTCAGAGAGAGGAACGTAGACCAGATCCTGCAGGCCATTGGAGGGGACAGCACCAACACGAACACAGGGTGGCAAGGGGGGGTCATACAGTGGATAGAGCGGAAGATTGGGAGGAAGCTGGTCTGGATTGTTTGTGACCTCCACACCAACGAGTTGCCACTCAGACATCTGATCCAGGAGCTGGATGGCAAGACTCTTTCAAACAACAGATGGTCTGGTCCTCTTGGCAAGATGCTGGACTCTGCCACTGAGTTAGAAATAAATCCGAGCTTTGAAAAAATCACAGTTGGCCCTCCACTCGTTGAGCTTGCACATACTGTCATTGACGACCTGAGTACTGACCAGTACTATGGTTACATGATTTTCAGTGCCATCAAAACTGGGGTCATGCCTGATAGACTTGCTTACCTGCAGATAGGTCCAGTCTCACATTCTAGGTGGCTCACAACGGCTCTCAGGTTCTGCAGAATTTGGGTCGCTCATCATAAACTGAAAGGGAACCAGCTTCACAACCTGAGACTTATTGTCCAATTCATCGCGAGTGTCTACTTGCCAAATTGGTTCAACACCAAGGTCAAGTCATCGTTCTCCGAAGGTCCGAGGCATGTTCTCTTCCAGCTTGAGCTCCTGAGGAGTCAGCCAAGGAAGGTTGTTCAGATTGTGGAGCAGACTGTGAGGAGATCTTCCTGGTATGCTCATCCCGAGGCAGTTCTGCAGACAATGCTCTGCAGTAAGGATGAGGAGGAGAGAAGAGTGGCAGTCAAAAAGATCTTGGATATGAGACTTATGAGAGGATCTGGGCATGACGAATCAGTTGGTGACGATTCATTCAGGGTCACGAAGACTCTTGAAGTCAATCTAGGTGCCAAGACCCTCACTGATCTCATAGATCTGGATAACATCCAGGCTGGCAGTGAGCCCCCTCTTACCTGCAGCCTCACCAATGTTCAAGTCAGAGCTTTCCTGGACAACCCCATGCATGTCCCTGCCTGGCCCTCGCACACCCAGAGTATAGAGCGTTGTGTACAGCAAGTGAGCGAGGCCAGCAGTCACGTGTACAGCCAGAGGAGGAGGGAAGGCTACATCCGAGCTCAGGTGGTCAGCAGGGAGGTGATGAGTAGAAACAGAAGCAAGAAAGACAGGTTCTCTATGGTGTGCAGCAACACCGGGTCGTAGTAGTGAAACCGGTTTTTGTATTTGATGATTTTGTTTTCTAAAGGAATATTAAATTTAATATATGTGTCAAGATCATTCGTTTCACTATTCTAGATCATTTTCATCCTAATAAATTAACCTGATACATTTACTTTACTTTAAATAAGCTATTTAGTGGTGTTGGTAAAAGGGTGGGAATACTGAATTTTCATAAGATTTCAAGTTAAAATTTACCTAGCAAAAAATAAAAACTTTTCAAATCTGAAGATATCACATGATTCTGCACATAGAACTACATCATTAATACCATGGGCCGATTTTTCAACCTCAAAAAAAAAAAATTCGCCTCCGTATGACACACCCTAACAGTATGTGCCTACTTTGATGATCTCATCGTAGTCAGTATGGATGTAGATAAGCATTATTGCTAAACTCCGTGAAGTTTTCCAAAAACTTTCTACAGGAGGACTCAAAGTCAAACTTTCTAAATGTGAATTTTTAAAATCCAGAATCCAATTCCTTGGTCATGTAGTTGACGGTGATGGCAGTCATACAGTTGATGACAAAGTTAAGGCTGTTGCCCAGTTCCCACGCCCTACAACTGTTGATAAATTATGTAATTTTCTTGGTTTATCTGGATATTATCGTTCTTTTATTTAAGGTTATGCGACATTAGCTTCACCCTTGGCTAAGCTACTTAGGAAGGATGCAACATTTGTATGGAATGCTGAGTAAGAAGATAGTTTTAGTACATTGAAGACAGCACTTACCAATGCCCCAGTTTTAGCATTTCCTGACTACTCTCAAGAATTTACTCTGTGTACCGACGCCTCAATACAGGGAATCGACGCTGTACTTATGCAGCTGGACACACGAGGAAAATAAAGAGTGATTGCTTTTGCAAGTCGTAAACTTAACAATGGCGAAACACGTTATTCAGTAACGCATCTAGAAACGTTAGCTGTTGTTTGGGCACTAAAGAAGTTTAAAGACATAATAATTTGGTTATAAAATAACTGTCTATACAGATCACATGGCAGTGACAGAGCTGTTCCACGTCAAAAATCTTTCAGGTAGACTAGTGTGCTGGTATCTGATCATTCAAAAGTTTGAACCCGAGTTCAAGTATTTACCGGGAAGAGCGAATGTGGTCGCAGACGCTTTGTCCAGAAACATAGCACCAGTGATGCCTCTATCATCGTTTTCCCACTCGCAAGTAAGGGATGAATAACGACTCGATCTATCGTGGTCTACTGTCATTTTCGCTCAAGAGTCGGGGGAGGAGGCTAATCTTCCATAGTTACCTCTTCCGTTCAATCAATTTGAACTTCGACGAGACATACTCCTTCGCTCCAAGCAGACAACTGAGGGTATTGTTACACAAATTGTCGTACCTGATACACTTCGTGAAACGATACTAATGTTGTATAACGATGCTCCCCAAACAGGTCACCCCGGTCGTGACAAATGTTTGGCGGAGGTCAGAAAGGTGTATTTTTAGAATACTATGAAGAAAGACATAGAATTGCATATTGCTAAGTGTTTGTCATTTGCTCAACAAAAGGGTACTACAAGGGCACCGGCTCCAATTCTACAATATCCTACACCAGAACGTCCGTTTGACACAGTCGCGATCGACTTGTTACAACTTCCGAGGAGTCATCAAGGATCCTCGTACGTCCTAGTGTGTGTGTGTGGATTATTTTTCTAGATTTGTGATTTTAGTTCTACTGAAGGATAAAACAGCCGAATCTGTAGCTTATGCTTTAGTTACTCACCTTATATGTCCTCTTACTAAGCCCAAGGTTCTTTTCTCCGACAACGGATTTGAGTTCAAGAACCAACTTGTAGAGCAAATATGTCGACAATACGACATCCAACAAAGTTTTATCGCAGCCTATCATCCACAGGCTAATGGCCTTGTTGAAAGAACCAATCGCAAAATCCTAGAGACTCTTCGTCCAATAGCTACTCAAATGCATTATGCATGGGAAGATTGGTTACCGCAAGTCGCCGCATCTATTAATCGGTTGATCAACAGCTCTACAGGCAAATCACCCTATTATATTACTTACGGCATAGACAAACATCTACCGTATGACGTACTGACAGACAAGCCATGCCCAGTGTATAACGTGGACGATTTCGCTACCAGGGAAATCAACGTATTCACGGATATTCATGGCCAAGTACCTAAACATTTAACAGCGTCACGTGCTGAAATGATATACAAGCAGCATAATCAAGCGAAGCCTGTTATACTAGAAATAGGCGATGCTGTTATGGTGCGAGAACCTAACTGAAAGTCCAAGCTTTCATCCAAGTTTGACGGACCATTCCTCATTATTGCTAAAGAAGCGTGCAAGAAATTAAAAATTTTGAAGCCAAACTCACAAACTTCAGAGTTTGTTCATGCGGACAGACTTAAAATGGTTCATTCAGATTCATTCCCCACGAATGATAATGATATCCCAGACACCGTTGTCCCAGAACACAACTGTTCAAACAGCAAACACGTCAAATACACCCAGTGTATCTGATGATTATTGCTTAAAACTACGTTCGGCAAAACGCATATAATAATGTTCCTGACATTTTTACAATGATATTAACACGAAAAGATTTCTGAGTCTAATCATTAATTTAATTTTATATAATTTCGTCAATTCAGTGCCTATACTGGAATGATTATTTTTTCAAGCATTATTCATGCTACAAAAACTTCAACTCAAGCTATATCAATTAACGAAAGTGAACTAATTGCAAGTATGGTTGATGCAGGGTTAGGACGAGTGGATGCACAGCATGTGTATGTGAAAATTTTTCTTGAAGCCTTACAAATAACAATTTAATGCATGGTATGTAGAACCTTTCCCATTATACTCTGATGACACACTGTTTACTCTGGATGTACCACCCGATCTTTACTAATAGATGAAGACTACTCTTTGTTAGAAGTGGATGATCTTGGGGTATGATCACGGTGTAAGTCAACATGTATACATTTACACATATGCCCAGCCTACGTGTGCGCGTTCATTCTGCTGCAGACGGAATATGCGAATTGGCGATCATACAAACTAACGTTCGTACAGCGCTGAAACAATGTAACTATCCACCGATTTTCCAGGAAAACTGTGTTTCATGTGCATCTATATAATGTTCAGTATATATCTATACATATTAATTTTGTTTTCTCTTTTCCCTGAAGAAACTAACTTCATTTTGCGATGCGAAGATAGTGATAACCAATTAGTTGTGAAAGGTTATTATAAGGCTCCGGATTACTGTGCGATAACCTGTAGTTTGTTGAAAACCTTGCCTTCCCATCATCATTTTGCATTGAATTTAAATCTCACTTTGGAATTGATTCCATTTTAACAAGTTTCTATTTTGACTCAATGAATTCAATCTTATATTAGCTAAATTAAAATTTATTCCTTATCTGAAAGAGTCAACTTTTTACTAATATTGAAGATAAACTGCCATTTTTTTTTCACAGGATTTGTTATACTCAGTTCAACTATTCCCACTATTGTGTAATATTGGCAGTAATGCGATGTATTAGCCCTTGTCTAATGGCAATAACAATTATATAAATTTGGGTTAATTCATTTAGTTTATATAATACAATCACCCTACTGTAATCTTCCATAAGCTGTGAGGAGCCTTGTGCTGTTCACGTGAGGGGAAATTCCTTAGTAGGCTGACCTTGAGATTTTAGGGTTAACCCGGCATCTCCTTCAGAGGCCCCTCTCTTCTCAGAGACACTTCCCCTCACAGGCACCAGTCCTCAGGACCTCAGTTTACACTTGACTCTCACGAGAAACGGACGGGTGACTTAACTCAGCCCAGCTGAGCCCTGTCCTTTAACTAACACTCACAGCTTACAGTGTTAATTACGGTGCTTATGCTAATAGCCTGTGATATTTTCAGTTTATCAATAAATGGAGAAAAGACCATTTTGGGTTTGTAACTTAACCCCTTAACTTATTTATATATAAGCCAAGTTAAGAGGGAGCTCTACCCAAAGCTTATAATCTACAAATCTATCTTTCTATCTATAGATAGATAGTAGTAATTATAAATATATATAATTTGTGGATATTTGGTTTGTCAATACTCTATAATAGTGTAATGGAAACTTACAGACAGTCGATGTCTATCACTTGGTTGCATGTCACAGTATTTGTGATCAGATTGAACATAACTCTTCATATGTTCTTCTGTAGAAGAGCCAGAGCGGTTTCGCATAACAGGAGATTTCCAACACTTGGGAACACTGCATTGAGAGAAAAGAGTTGGTACTGCAGTCCATTTGAGTTTCCGTTTGCCATCTATTCGCTTGTTCTCAAATTGATCACCCTCAAAATGTTCCTGCAAAGTGTTATGACAATTAGAAGGCTGGTGCAGGTAATTTTTCAGTCAGGCAAGAATAACACAAGGACACAGCTAATTTAAAACAAGGGAAATAAATAAAGCATAATAAGCGACTAGAATTTGTTTTTGCAACTTTTAATAGGCTTCACGGATTCTTCATTTGTCCTTATTCCTCGTGTATCTCTTATATTTTATACTGATTTCTATGGAAAATAAGAGCGAGCTTCTCAACTAGTGAACCTGCTCACTTAGTGTATGACAACACAGCCATAAGACATACCTGACACAAATAAGATGAGGGAGACTGTTTCCAATCCAGACGACTGACTTTGTTTACCCATATTTTCCTTCCTTCTGGGTTTGGAGGAAATCTGTATGGTTTAAATCCCTTCCCCGATGGCACAGCAGCACGGCATTATACATTATACACTATGTCCACTTCCAACCAGGAATAAGATCTGCGTGACTCCACAGGTCAATGTGAACGGAAGGGCTTGGTGGCAACAAGAAGGCGTCCAGTAGCTGCGTAAACACGGGATAGCCTATGTCGCTACTCTCATTAGTGACTACGGGTGGAGCTGAGTCATGTGTCACTACTCCAGTAGACTCTTGATTTTACTCGTTGTCGCGACTGATGGTTTCCGTGAAATACGGAATTAAATTCCAATGTCAATAACACATATATTTAATTGGAAAGGCCTGAAGCACTTTCTAAAATATTTACTGATCTATTTGCTAAAAAGTCTTACAGAAATAACACTCATTACCACATGGCGACGGATGATACAAAATCATAGACGTAAGGCTGTTTTGTCAAAGAAGGTGTTTTTCCTGTCATTTATGTTGCGCTAAATGACATACGGCCATGTTAATCCTTTAACTATAACTTGAACCTGAACACCAAGAAAGTTAGTAATGGTAGGTTACTCTTGGTTACAGAGCTTCTCGAGTATGGGAGCGTTCAGCTGGCAACCCTCTCGCCTCTCCGTCCTCCTATACGTACACTACCCAGACAGGGCCGGCGCTAGGAATTGCGGGGCCCAATTAGAAAATTGATAGTGGGGCCCTCTACTCTACAAAGTCGAAGATTGATGTTTTATATTTCGTGTAGTATGCCCGCCTTAGCCAAAAAGCATTAATTACTTGATATACTAAAAGTTTAAAAACAGTATAAAAGTTTTGATTTTTTATTACAAGTTAAGACAATTACAGACAAACTGTTTATTACAACTGTACTTGTGGATGATCCATCACTGTTTGATGTTTGGGCTTGGCCTTCTGACTCTTCTTTAGCTATAAGTGGACTTCTCACTTTGGCACTGTCTTCTGTTGTATTAAGATCGTCTTCAGTTTGATTCAACTGTGTCTGTGTGTCAACTTGAACTTTTTCAAACTGAATATCAATTTCTTCATTGTATTCATCAACTGTAATTGGACTAATGGCTGTATTGTCATTTTCTGAATCGTTTTTGTCTTCTTCATCTTCAATACATGGGCGTTTCAAAGGTGGAGTGACAAGAAATTTTTTGATAGCACCTCGATGTTTTTCATTTTCAGCCACCTTTGCCTTTGCCAGTGCTCGCTTCTGGTTGCCATTTAAATACTTACGCCCTCTGCCTCTATCTCTGCTTGTGCTTGCCATGATGAAAGGGCTTTTTATATTATCTTTTCAGAAATGACACATAATAAACTGAAATGAAAAAACGAACAAAATTATTCACAATGAGAAGTCCCTGGCACTTAAAAAATAAGTATGTGCATATATGAATGTTATAATTAAAACAAAAAATCGAAACACTGATCCTATAAAATAAAAACCACACAATGTTTATCACCACATCACGGGACAAAAAAAGCTTTAACCGGACATATAACACTTTGGCATGGATAGCACACCGCTACGTACGCAAAGATTCGGTTACCTACATAGAGCTATATGTGCTTGCATGTGCTCAGAATCACAAGTCATTTTCTGATTCATCATCGCTATTGTCGCTATCAATCATGTACTCAGGATCAACAATTATCATCACTGTCCAGCACAAAAATTATAAACAAGCCACGCCTCGGTCGCCACCCAGTGGCCATGCTTCTCATTTTCAAGGTCAACACTGCAAAACTCATCTCAAATCATGTCTATGGCAACGACCGGAGTTTTGTCACTGTCTGACGATGATCATTGATTCACTGGTTATTACAGGACATGCTGCTATACACAGCACAACGTTATCACTCGTATTTCCCCCTGAAAACAGCCAAAAATACAGACCCGACACACTTACACCGTCCAAGCGTTGGGAGAGAGTGAAAACTGTGTTCTGATTGGCTCGCACCCTTCCCGCTCCTGTAAATTATTATGAAAGTCAGGGCGTGTGGACCAACACCAGAGTTAATTCCCTTGGACTTTTGACAAAACAGAAAATTCTCGCACGTGACTGGGATCTATTATTTTGATGACAATAACAATGATTTTGTGTCTAACGTTAGCTTTTTTACCAATATCGTATACAGTTTAAAACTAACACACGTGTGTGCGGGGCCCCCTTGCGGCGCGGGGCCCAATTTGATTAAATTGGTCAAATAGGCTTAAAACCGGCCCTGTACCCAGATGATAAACACAATTTGTTGGTTAAACAGCGACCTTACGATTTGGGGGACATTTCCTGTCACTTTTTTTTTTAGTTATCAATTTACAGCTTATTTCTATGCTTATTTAGACATTCGTTTTTTTTGGACGTTAGTACCTAACCTCTTTTATAACCTAACCTAACCTACTTTATGATTTCACCATCAAAGACGACTAAGACGACCTGTCATCAGTGTTTCTTGTTGACTTTAGTTGCGTGGGTAATAATCGTATACCATGTCGAGATCCTTTTCTTCATCACAAAAACAATAGAACGCAATAATATGTTTGATGGCACATTTCTAATAGGTAGTCTGGACCAGTGTGTGGCGCCTTCACTAGAAAATTAATCGAATTCATAAATTGTTTGTAAGGAGTCATTAGCGACACCTAATTTTTTTTAATTGTACAGACACAACTGCCTCACCTCTCTCATCATTGCCATTACGGCGTTTGATATTCGCTGTTACGACCCTTGGGTAGATCGTTACATAAACACAAATTACAAAGTCTTTCAAATATATATATCAGTTTAATATTATATTCTTATTTCCAAGTTCTCCCAACAAAGGTCAAGTTAACAGGTCAAAACCTAAACAAGTCAAAACAAAATATAAACATTTATTAACTTATTCCCACCACCATATATGTACTATCGTGCACAAAAGTCGTGTCCACTACCCATCAACAGTGAGGATTCGAATAGCCTTGAGTTTGAAGTTTCAAAACAGCTGGGGGAAATGCTATGGTCGGCCAACAGATGTCGCCCACTGTAGTGTGTGTTTGTGTGGGGGGGGGGGGGGGATAGAGGAGGTGGGGGCTGGATGAGAGGCAGGTTTATTTCAATTCAATTCAATTTCAATTGTTTATTCCTTGATAGAGGAAGCGGGATCCTAGTGCTGTCACTAGATACCCTTGTACAATGACACCAGAAGCATCTGGCAAGTGTGACAAGTATATACAGTATAAATATTACAAAGGGGCTTACTAAAGCTTAAGGAAGGAAGGATATTCCTTTAACACATAATCAATATTATTTACAAAATATCTGGCCAGTTTGGGGAAGATCATCGTGTCTCCGTCAGGGGGTCGTGGAGTGGTGGTCAAGAAGGCGTCACGGAAGCGTAGTGTGTGGGGACATCTTAGGAGGTAGTGGATAAGGGTGCTGCTGTTGGGTCTTCTGCATAATGCACAAGAGCGTTGCTCAGGGGATGCGGGGATACCAATCTCCCAAGCCAAGTCATACCCAAAGGCAGGTTTATTTATTATTTATACCACCATAATTTCAAGCTGCCTTTTTAACTATCTTTTGTCTTACAGTTGTTTCTTTAATGTTACGGATTCATGGAACAGGTGCAGTGCCCTGGGTGCTTATTGCCGCTCAGGTCACAATGATACTTTAAAAATAAAATGGAATATATTAAGGATAAAAGTGAAATATGCAAGGATTCAGACAAAGAGATTATGGTAATATTTATTTATATTCCACCCATCCTTTGCTTAATAAATATTTGTGATAATATGCAATATTATATAATTATATACTTATGTTAAAAAGAGAGGAGTGAAAAAATTATCAGTATTGTAAAATAGTATTCAGACTTAATCCAGGTGACTTCCAATTCTTCCAAGTTCCAACCACTGCCCATCATGACCTTGAAAGCCCGTGTGTGTCTGTGTGGGTGGGGGGGGGGGCAGGTGGGGGGACTGGCCTCCCGTCACAACACACCCAACTACACCACCACCACTACAGCAACGCTCAGTGATCCACATCGAATCCATGTGAACTTTGTTTCGGGTTACTGTCACCTCGACGTATTCTATACATCCCATTCTCAGCTCTTGCTGATAGAGAAGAATAAGGCTTTGGCCAACCTCTCCTCTCGTAAAGGAACGTGAGGTGGCCGTGGTAGCATTATTCATGGTCTTGCATGGGTTCCTCTCAACCTATAACTGGAACACCCACAGTGAAGACCCAGGAGTTAGACAACTCGTCATTAGGTCTCCAGTGTTTAAACACCCCACCACAATATGCAAGCTTCATATATTTAGGAGTGTGATCAGTTACCGTTAATATTGTATGCTGAAAATCATGAGCATTTCAATGATGGTAGCAATTGTAACTATATAATTATATTGTGTTATAAGACAACACATTCCACGACGTGTCATACAGATCATTGTATACCACACAATACATAATTTGTGGCTGTTCTTTTTTTTTATTGGGCACTCCCCTACATCCTTGTGTAAAGTGAAGCGCAGAAGCGTTTACAGTGCCCAACAAGGAAGCATGCTAAGTTCATGCTTGCCTTTATGTCTTAAGAGTTAAGGGCGTAGAAGCCTGAAGAGTCAAGAGCATAGAAGCCTGAAGAGCCATTGGTTGATGTCATCAAGTTATTGGAAGCTCCAACAACTCCCTGAATATGAATTCGCAACTTTCGACTTACAACAGGTACCTACTTTACTGCTAGGTGAACAGGGACTAATGGGGGGGCTAGGAAGTAAGTCCAAACAACTTCCACCGTTCCGGGAATCGAAGGCTGTTAATTTACTTTGTTATGAATTTTCATGCCATATAGTTTAAGACATCAATAAGGATATGGACTTAAGATAGCACTGTAGGTGAGTTAATATATATTAATTGTATTTACAAACAATACTAAAATTCAAACAATACACCAATACACACATTTTAGTATTTGGTCCAGCCACCCATTGTATTCAGGACTTCATCAAGGCGATTAGGGATAGTCGACCAGCTTCAGGCACACCCCTGGTCGTCTACGTATACACTCCCACACGTCGTAAGCTTTGGCCTCTATTGCTGCACAGGTTCGCTGCTCCCCAATATCCCAATCACGTTTCATCATTGCCCAAATATGTTCAATCGGATTAATATCACATCCTAGTGTTGGCCAGTCGATGACCTCAATTTCAGGGTGATCCTGGAGGTAGTCCTTCACTATGTTGCTGGTATGAATGGGACTGTTGTCATGAACCAGCCTGATAGTGTGGGGGGCTGGAACTGCCATAGCCCAGACTGTAGGAATTAGCACTTGCTCCAGGATGTCTACATACTGCTCACCAGTGAAACGGCCATTGATCTTGACCAATTCACCTGGCCCATGTGCCCACATCCACCCACCAGAATGACACTACACCCTACCACTCACTGCGCGATGTTGAATGTGTTTCTCATGGTAGCGTGTGTTGGAGGGCCACCAACACTGCCTTGCTTCGGCTGCCACTGACCTGAACACCGTTTCATCGGTGAATATAATGGGTCTCCAGTATTCTTCTCTATGTGGAAGGTGTTCCAATGCAAAGCCGAGTCGACACTCCTTGTGAGTAAGTGTTAGCCACCCTTTGTGAGCTGGAATATGGCAGTCGATCCCAGCTTCGCGTCTCGGCATCATGTGATGGCAGTTGAGGCCCAGATTTTTTGTATGCTCCACTGATGTTTGCATTGGATATGCCGTTGCAGCTGCCACGATCATGACGTCCATCCTTGCCGACGTTACTCGTGGCCTCCTGCTTCGAGGTTTCGTCTCCACTGAGCCCTCTTCCTCCCACAGGCGGATCCACCTCCTAATCGTCTTGGTGCTCCTCCCCACTTTGAGAGCAATGTTCGACACAGTTGCCCCGGCTCTCCGCATCCCGATGATTTGGCCTCGCTCAGCAAACACTGCCGACGAATTTGCTCGTCCTGCAGGCATATCTGAAATGGCAGAGTAATATTATGTTGTGGTAAAGGATGCAGGCTTTTATATACTAAAGTAAATTAATGGTATTAGTAACACCTAGGTTAAGTATTATTACTATGACATAACGTTTTGGTAAATCTTTTTGGATCAACTGCCCAAGAAACCCTTCCTATTTCATGTATTCATAGTGAACTGCAAGTGGATCCTCCCCCCCCCCCCAAAAAAAAAACCTCCACCACCACCCCTGCGACTGTAGAGTGAACATTCGCTAATAATCATCAACATCATCAAGAATTAGTTTAACCAGACCACTGACACCCATTTGAGTCTCTCCTATGGCTGGCCAGAGGGATTAGTTAACTCATATTTGTGTTTCTATAATTTAGTGTTATATTGTTTGGAGGAGATTACAGTATTTCAAAAAAGGTCAAAACTGAACTTAGGGAAAATTTTGGGGTCTCTGTTAAATATCTTACATTATAGGGTAAGTGAAGCACATTGTTAGATACCGATTATAAATAGGTCATTCAATGGGAATATGTTCGACTGTTATTTGTGTTCGGCAGTTGGAGCATATAGGTGGGGGCTCCATTAGGGGAAGACAATAGCGTATGCTCATTTCTTAGACGATTCAGAATAGTTTCGTGATGTCGAGAGGATTGTTTTGATGGTGACCAAGGATAAATTGATGATTTGATCATTTTTAGCTTTTGACTTGTTGGTTCATTTTCCCAGAACTTTCGCCAATCGTCAAATATTAATTGTTTATAGGTAGTTAGCCTCGCCGATAATCAAAATATATGGTTTTCCACTGCTTTACATATTTCTTTGACAATTTTCATCTATGATATGTTTTTTCCTAGATTACATACAACTGTAAAAGGTTACATTACGTTAAGGTTCGTTATATAAAACGTTTTTCTTCATGTTCATCGAGTCGTTCTGAATTCCATTTCTGTTCAAAATACTACATTACCCAACCCAAACTCCCAGGTTGCAACTGGGGGTGTAACATAACCGAGTAAGGTAACGTGCGGCACATCAAACATCATATTTTTATGGTGAAGTTAACTAAGGAGCTCATATAACAACTGTCATATAATTATAATAGGGTGTCCCACTAATCACAGCAGATATTTGTAGAGGTGAAAGAATATGTGATTCTGAGTATAAAACTTTTATACTTATATGGATTTTTCGGTTTATGTTTAGCAGTGAGGTGGATTTTACAAATTACGCAAGGCAACCATTACAAATGGTGGAGTCGAGGCGGGAGATACCGATAGCGAAATATAGGAAAGAAGGTTTAGTAGTGAAAGAATGTGGGTTAAACGGAAAGAAGGTTTAGTAGTGAAAGAATGTGGGTTAAACGGAACAGACTTTTAGGAGAGAAAGTGTGTGGCCTTCTGCCCACTGCATGGTATTGGGTGGTAGGTTGGGGTGACTGGGGTGATGGGAGGGAGGAATGGATGTGGAGAAAAGAAGGCGAAAGGAAATGGAGGGCCCATCCCTATTTGGGTGGGGTGCACCTCATCTTTAATTTGTTTGGAGGGCCCATTCATTATTTTTTCTGAGTAGGGTTACACTTTTTATTATAGATAGGGGGAAACGGATGGAGATAGAGACGTGGTGGCTATGATTTTTGGTTGGGGTAGGGGGGGTGACCATGGGTGTTGCTTGGTTTTTTTCCCCCACGTATCTTAATCCGGCTCAAGTTACGTGAGATTGACCTTTGTTGTAAAGGTTTTAACTCTAAATACAAGGGGAGCCATGTCGTCGGTTCTGTGGGGGTTCATTACATTAGTCCAATTCGTCGCCATGGGTAGAATAGGGGGAGGGGGGTTGGGGAATGCAGGAGAAGGTAATGTGTTGGGATGGAATGTTCGATTGACGTTAGTCTTGGGGGAGGGATGAAGGGAAGAGGTGGGGGAGGGAGGAGTGGAGTGTGGGGAGAGAATAAGTAGTCGATTAGTGTTTAGTAGGGTGTGTCAATTTAGGGGGAGAACTGGCTAAATTGAAAATCGAGTAATTTGGTAGCAATTTATTGTAGTCTTTAAGCATGCAAAACAATATTCTGGTATAAATTTTTTTTTATAATAAGTCCTACCTACATCAAATGGATTTTTAAATGTACATATTTGTGAATTTATAACATAACCAGCGTTTGCACACATGTTACTGTTTCAAGTTTCAAATTATTATATTTTATTATCCGTAGTCTATTTGAAAGTAACCAATGCCTTCATACTCTCTTTGCTTTGGTTTCTTGTCATCAGTAGTCTGCTTGCTATTTGTGCTTTGATGTAACCTTCTCGCCTCTCGTGGCTGTAAACATGGCCCGCTGCTTCTGTGACCATTTTCACACATCTCTCCACACTTTGAGTGTGGGAAGGCCACTTCGGCACCTGCATTGGAGTCTCTTTAAGGTTTCTCAATTCTTGGCTAGTTAGACTTGTTGTCAATGGTGGCTCTAAGACTTCCAAACTCAAGTCAACCAATTCTGACAATTTGGTGGCATTGACGTTTATTGGGGGAACTTTTCTTGAATGAAACGAACAGTCTCCCAACTGGTCGTCATCTATTAGCGTTCCTCTAATCTTTAGAATGACTTCTACTGCCTCGGTTCGGAGATTGGTACATTGACTGCAAAGCATTGCTTGCAAAACTGCTTCTGATCGAGCATACCAAGCGGACCTTCTTGCCACAGGTAACACGATGTCCCTCACTACCTTCCTCTGTGTTCTCACTAGCTGCAATTGAAACAAAAGGTGATTGGGCCCATCCACCCACATAGGATTAAGTTTCACACTAAACCACTGGGGAAGATAAACTCCAATAATAAATTCAACAATTAACCTCAAATTCTTCAGCACTTTGCCCTTCAATTCGTGTTTGGAAATCCAAATCCTGCAGAAACGAAGAGCTGTAGTTAACCAACGGCTGTGACTGACAGGTCCAATCTCCAAGAGAGCCAATGACTGAGGCACTTCTCCTGATCTTATTGCTTGGGCAATACGATAAGCATAGTATTGATCTGTGCTGAGATCTTTGATGACTCCTTCAGACAACGCCGGAAGGGGAGGGCCTACTTCGACCTTTGGAAAGGTTGTATTTATTTCTAGTTGTGTTGCTTCATCCAGCATGATGCCAAGGGGACCTGACCACTTGTTGTTGCTCTTTGTAGGACCATCAAGTTCCTGGATGAGATGACGAAGAGGTAGCTCGCCTGTATGTAAATCACATACAATCCAAACAAGTCTTCTTCCTAGTTTTTTCTCTAAATGCGTCATTACACCCCCCTGCCATCCGGTGTTCACTGCAGTTGAATCTCCACCAACAGCCTGCAGTGAACTGCCAAGTCCTCTCTCCTGAACCCAACATAAAATATGATCAGCAATGACCTCTGCATGTTTCTTCCCTTCTACTTCAGTTTCGGGAGCAAAGTGAAACAAAAACCGACCACCAGGCTTAGAACAGACAGAGTAGTGTTCTTCTTTGATGAGACCTGGAAACTTTCTGTTCACTCCCTCTACTTCTAGCAAAACTTTTGTGTCATCTATTCTTCCATCAAACAAAAGACAGGAGAGCCCTCCCTCGCTTAAATCTTTTTCATGCTGATCAGATATTTCCTTCATTATTTTTTCTTGTGCTCTTCTAATTTTATTATGATCTATCACCAAAGATACATCCTCTCGGCTGATGAGGCCTGCATCTATCCAAGCGGCAGTTGCAATTTCTGCAGCCTCACGAAGTCCAGCATGGTGGCGAATACTAGCTAAAGCAATGTTTGAAATATTTCTTGTGTTGTATTTCATTTTCTTTGGTAAAGGTTCAGATGGCTCTTTGGAACTATCATCTGATGTTGCTTCCTGTTCATCAGAAGAACTATCAAAGAAGTGATAAACATCTTGACACAGCTCTTCCTCTCTTTGGATGGCTTCTTCACTCTTCATTTTCTTCTTTTGTTCCCTCTCTCGGATTTGTTCTCTCTTCTTGGCATTAGCAATTTGCTTCTTTGTTTCTGAATAATCTATTGAACCCATTTGCATACTTCCTTGGCCTTCTGCCTTTGTCCTCTGTGCCTTTATAAATTCAAGCTCTAAAACAGGGATCTTCTTTTCACGAGGACAACCACAATCAATGTGGGAATTATTTTCTCTCTTACCTGAGTGAGAACAGTTGGATTCAGAACATAATTGTATGGAGCACTTGCAGGTCAAAATGTCAAACAGAGTATCAAGTGTGTGCAGAAATTCATTTTTCCTGGCCAAGTTTCCTTTACCAAGTGATGTTTCAACTGCTTTGTGCCATAATTTCGTTAGTTTTAGCGCAATAGTTCGACACTGATTAATCACAGGTGGTTTGAATAGTGCATTAGCTTTTGTCCATTGATGCAGAAGAGGGACTATCATGTCATTTATGAGTTCTTTATCTGTATAGTTCCTTCTGTCCTTTGCATTTTTTTCTCGAAGGAGTAACCCTAATCTTAGCATATCTCTCACTGTTGGAAGTTCTGATACAGGAAGCTCCTTCCCTTTACCAACTAGCAGGCTCAAGTGGGTTGACAACTGACTTCTTGTCTTCAATTTTGACATCTTCATACTATCTGACAAATAGAAAAATACTTCAATGTTTCATAATTCAATTGTTGTTTCAAAAAATATCAATTTGTTTCTCAAAAATGCTGTAACAGAAATAACATAATAATTTCTTAGAACATAATGTTTTATACAATGATATAAGTAACTGCGACAATCAATATGCCCTACTTACAATAATTAAAATGTAGAATTCGTCTGGTAGAGTAGGTGCAAGTGCAATGAGAGCAAACCACCGTCTATGATATCTAGAAGGAGAGTGAGCCGGGCGCCTTATCCTCACGCTTGGTACAAGTCAAAACAAGACTTAAACTGTCCCACACGGAGAGCCTGTTCATGTTCTGACATGCATATTGTACACAAGCTATAGAACCATAAAATACTCCATAATCCATATGCTTACATGAGATTAGTTAATATCAAGTGAATAATTCTAATCAAGTCTCATTAATTTGTTGAAATACTGATATTTGAAACTTTAAGGTATAATTGATGTAGGTGAGGGTTATTTCAATTCATTTTTGTTTGCTAATCTCAAGTTTAGACATAAAGAGGCACAATATTTTGACTACCAAATTTGATTTTTAACATGTTGACAAAATTGACACACCCTACTGTAGTGTTTAGGTGTGGTAACCCACCATGCTCAAATTATGAGGTTTTATAGTTGGGTGGGGGAAGCTAGGCGCGGAGTTGGAACTCGTGAACGTATGATGTTAAATGCAAGTTATGAAACGGGTTTTCACACTATTAATAGGCCTTAAGTAATCCACCAATAAGGATTATAACAGCACACAGTATGGCTGCAATCGTTAAGAAAAATAAAATATAACATAGCAAAATTTTTGCCCTGTGTAATTTTTACAACCCACGTCCGGACTAAAGTAAACCGAAAAATGATTATGTGTATAGAAGTTTTTCAGCTCAATATCACGTATTCTTTCACCTCTACAAATATCTGCTGTCACTCATGGGACACCCTGCAATGGTATAAGAACATGGGCTATGTTGACAAATTAATATGACTTCCTTGTTGGTGACGACGATGGTAGGAATGAGAGCTCAGCCTGTTTCAGTGTTCGCCAACCTTGGTAACAACTTGTGTATTTTCCGTGACTACCAGTAATGGTAGTCACGGAGAATTAATTACTGGTGTGCCCATCAATCTCACCGTCGTAGCCATGAACGGCAGAGATATGGTCATTGTAGTGCTTTTATTTACCCGTTACACGTCTCACACCTTGCTTATTAATATTAACTATCTTCATGACATTCTTATTGTTCTCAGTGATTGCGGAATTCATGATGTTATGCTCCACCTACACACATCCTGTTACTAGACTAACCCCCACACACTACAGTGGGTGACATCTGTTGGCCGACCATAGCATTTCCCCCAGCTGTTCAATTTCAATTGTTTATTCCTTGATAGAGGAAGCGGGATCCTAGTGCTGTCACTTGGTACCCCTGTACAATGACGCCAGAAGCATCTGGCAGGTGTGACAAGTATATACAGTAAAAATATTATAAAGGGGCTTACTAAAGCCTAAGGAAGGAAGGATATTCCTTTAATACATAATCAATGTTATTTACAAAATATCTGGCCAGTATGGAGAGGATCATCGTGTCTCCGTCAGGGGGTCGTGGAGTGGTGGTCCAGCAGGCGTCACGGAAGCGTTGCGTGTGGGGACATCTTAGGAGGTAGTGGATAAGGGTGCTGCTGTCGGGTCTTCTGCATAATGGACAAGAGCGTTGCTCAGGGGATGCGGGAATACCAATCACCCAAGCAAAGTCATGCCCAATGATGATACGGGCAGCAATCACGTCCCCATTCCGCGACCCTTTCCCATAGACGTACGAGAGGTCAGGAAGTTTACGGAGGACATCTTACCAGGTGGGCCGGGAGTCCAGGGGGATGGCTGCTTCCCGAGCTTCTCTCTGTTTGCGGCTTCCCCCAGCTGATTCGAAACTTCAGACTCAAAGCTATTCGAATCCTCACTGTAGATGGGTATCAGACATGACTTTCGTGCACGATAGTACATAGAATAAAATAAATAGCAATAATAATACAAGATGTTTGGAAGTGGTTGATTACGGACTGAAGGTCCAACAGGGTAACACAAAATCAATAAAAAAACAAAACAAATCACAATAATCAAATGCCAACTCACAAAACACCACTTAACTTAAGACAACTGTGCCTAGACTGACGACTGACTACCAGCTGGTCACCGACGTCACCTCTCTACCGCCAAATACTGATGTAACATATCCTGATTGGCTAAAACATAAACTTTATATAAATTACCCTACGGACATTAATTCCGCTTATTTAACCTATAAATCCACTTATCTAACCTTTATGTACAAACCTAATATAATAAAACAATTCAATAAAACATATTACATTATAATACACAAAGTTAAATAAGGGTTCAGTTGGTGTGGGCGAGTCGTGAGCGAAGCTGCCCGAGACACCCACACACCATCCGAACAACGAATTTTATACAAAGAACAGAAACTATTGGTGGACACTCGTAACGTTAGCCATATAGTAAATGAGGCATAGTCGAGAAACAGTTTCAATACAGGAAATTTCAGTGTATAAGTCAAGTATAAACTTCACCTATTTCATATTTTTCTCCGTGTCTGATTCTCGCGCCAACCAGACGTACTGGACTATGATGGCCGCGGACAAACAGTTATTACCTCTGTAGTTGACTTCTCCAATCAGTACACAGCAACACTAACTTACCAATTTACGTGAAGTATATCTCTGAATGCCATAGATCACCTGGAACCCACGACGTATCTTAGGATAACCCATGCTGTGAGGATATTATCGACTAAGGAACTATCTACCTAACGCGGTGAACAAGATTTCATAATAGCACCAAACTTCCATTTAAAGCAGAAAAAATATTAATGACTAGGATTTAACTCCAAGTAGGCAAAGATTCAGCAATTACAAGTAGCCTACTTAGGAGTAGCAACTAGCTACTAGCACTTGTCTTCAACAATCAATATGCATCTAGGCCGAGATACGAGTTCTTAGTATAAGCAACTTCAGCTGAAATTAGTAATAAGGAACTAGTTCTCAACACACAGCTCTAGAAATAAATAGTACTTAAAGTAGGAACTAGCACCTACCACAAAGCTTAAGTAGCAAGATGTAATCCCCAGAAGCCAGGTATTGCCAGCCAGCACCTGCCCACCAAAATCCACCATAAGGGGTGTCACAAAACATGAGCACGCGCTCAATAACTCCCCCTCCTATACCCCTCCTTCTCTCATTAATATCCCTCACTCCCACCCCACCTCCTCCCTATCACTTACCGACCTTTTAGTGGAAACAGTAGTATCGTTTTAACGGCAGAGTGGAGGGTAGAGTTCCAAAGACGCCCGTTTTTTTATGACAGGTGTCAGGAAGAAATGAAAGGAATTACCTGACGAAAAAAAATTATGGCAAGCGAGACTTTTTGAGTCATTAGCATCGAGTGGTCAGGAAATGGTGGCCAGGACGGTGAGTGGGTGATTGAGTGGTGTCCAGAACGGTAGGCGAGTGGTGGTCAGAACAGTGAGAGAGTGAGTGGTGGCCGGAATGATGAGTGGGTAAATGAGTGGTGGCGAGAACGGTTAGCGAGTGAGTGAGTTAGTGGTGGCCATAACAATGGTGAGTGAGTTAGTGGTGGCCATAACAATGGGTGAGTGAGTGGTAGCCAGAACGGAGAATGGGTGAGTGGTGGCCAGGATGGTGAGTGAGTGGTGGCCGGGATGGTGAATGTGTGAGTGAGTGAATGGTGGCCAAAACGGTGAGTGAGTGGTGGCCGGGATGATGAGTGAGTGAATGAGTAATGGGAAGAACAGAGAGTGAGTGATTGGTAGCCGGGTTGGTGAGTGGTGGCCAGGACAAGGTATGAGTGAGTAATTGATGACCAAAATGGTGAGTAGATGAGCCATGGCCGGGATGGCGAATGAGTGAGTGGTGGCCAGAACAGGGAGTAAGTGAGTGAATTAGTGGTGGCCAGGACGGTGAGTGAGCGAGTGGTGGTCAGAACGGCGAGTGAGTGAATTGTGGTGGCCAGGATGGTGAGTGAGAGGTGACCAGAACGTTGAGTGAGTGAGTCAGTAATGGCCAGGGCACTGAGTGAGTGAGTGGTAGCCAGGACGTTGAGTGAGTGGTGGCCAGAATTGTTAATGATTCAGTGAAGCTGGCCATGATGGAGGGAACGTGAGTGAGGGGTGGCCAAAACGGCAAGTGAGTGAGTGAGTGAGTAGTGTCTAGGACGGGAGTGAGTGAGTGAGTGAGTGAGTGGTGGCCAAAAATGATAAGTGAATGGTGGCCAGAATGCTAAGAGAGTGAGTAAGTGACGGCCATTGTCAGTGAGTGGTGACCGGGATGGTGAGTGAGTGAGAGGTGGCCTGGATGATGTGTGAGTGAGTGAGTAGTGGCCAGGACGGTAGAGTGAATGAGTGAGTGGTGGCCAGGATGATGAGTGAGTGAGTGAGTGAGTGCTGGCCAGGACGGTGAGTGAATGAGTGAGTGGTGCCCGGGATGGTGAGTGAGTGAGTGATGGCGGGGATGGCGAGTGAGTGAGAGGTGGCCAGGACGGCGAGTGAGTGAGTGAGTGAGTGAGTGGTCACAACGGTGAGTGAGTGTATGAGTGGTGGCCGGGATGGTTGAGTGAGTGAGTAGTGGCCGGGATGGTGAGTGAGTGAGTGGTAGCCTGGATGGTGAGTGAGTGTTAGGTGGTCAGAATGGTGAGTGAGTGTTAGGTGGCCAGGACGGTGAGTGAGTGAGTGATTGGTGGCCGGGATTGTACCGACCTGACTTGGCTCAGTGTACCGACCTGACCTAGCTCATTGTACCGACCTGACAGACCTCATTGTACCGGTCTGACCTAGCTTGGAGAAGTACATGCCCCTAAGTGCTCGTGTTACTGACCATAGGAAATGGCCGCCGTGGATCGTTGTGTTGTGGGGGAAGAGGGACGGTGTTTGAGGAAAGACGACCCCCTGGCCACTCTGTTAAGTCAGCTGTGGCAGTTGAGGAGAGAGACAGACGTTTTAAAGGGGGAGACCGAAGCCCTCAGGACTGAACTCCTTCAGGTAGGTGTCCTGCCTAACAGGACACCTGCGAAAGAGGGTCAGGAGGAGCAGGGGTGGAGAGTGGATGTCTCCAAGAGGAATAGGGTCAGACTAAGGAAAGCTGACCAGGATGTGGAGTGCAGTAGCCCCTACCAAGTGTTGGAGGATGCTGGTGAAGGAGAGAAGAGGCAGGACAGTGTGGTGCCAGGAGAGAAAAGGGCAGTTGTTCAAACCCTGCCCAGTGGTAAGGTCGTGGTAGTTGGGGACAGCCAGGTGAGGTTCTTAGATAGAACTTTTTGTGCAAGAGATAGGAAACGTAGGACTAGGGTGTGTTTTCCTGGGGCTGGGATTGGGCATGTAGCTGAGAGGGTAGATAGGGTTTTGTCAGGGGAGATAAAGACATAAGAAAGGTTAGGAGAAAGGAACTTTTCAAGAGGTATAGGGAGGCGCTAGGGAACGTTAGAGATAGGGGAGGGATCCCGTTAGTATGTGGTGTCTTTCCTAGAAGATGGGTTGGCGGTGACTAGCTGTCCAGGGCAACTGTTATAAATTGCCGACTGGAAAAACATTGTGCAAGCAATGGTTGGAAAGTTTCAAAAGGAGGCTAGATAGATTCATGGATGATAGAGAGTGGTAGTAACTCTAGACAGGAGCTGCCAAGCACAGGCCAACCGGCCTATTGCAGACTCCTTATGTTCTTATGATCATTGATAACTGGCAACCATTCTATGGCAACGACTACCTGTACAGTCGTGACGGAGTACACTTGTATCGCGCGGGGGTAAAGACATTGTTTGCATCCCTGGAGCATGAAATTGTCACTCCAAAGGGGGGGGGGGCGTTTCGCCAGTAGAGAGAGGTCAGGGTAAGTGGGAGTAAAAAAAGCAAGCAGGCCCTGGGGAGTAAAATTGGTTACTCAGGACAAGGGGTAAAACAGAACCAGGGAAGGATAGGTTTAAATGTATACTATACAAACAGTAGGAGCGTTAGAAATAAAAAAGACTTGCTGAGAGCGGTTGTATGTACCGAGAATGTAGACGTCATAGCAATCACCAAAACTTGGATGAATCTGGCGAGCTAGAACTTTTATCGGAGTACCACATAGAAGGGTATAACCTTTTTCATAAGGACAGGGAAGGTAGGAAGGGGGGAGGGGACGCACTCTTCATCAGGGATACATTAAAATGTTGTATTAATAATTCAATAAAGGGTGAAATAGGATCCGAGTCTGTATGGGTAGAAGTTGCGGAAGGAAGAGAAAAACTAATTATGAGAGTGATTTACAGGCCCCCAAGTCTTGGGGAAGAAGCAACTCAGCCCATATGGCAGGAAATGAGTAGGGCAGCAAAATACAACAACCTGTGCATTATGGGGGATTTCAACTTCAGAAATATTGACTGGGACAACATTATAGGTGTCTATGAATCTGAAGACTTCCTTGACGCAGTACAGGACAATTTTCTAAAACAACTAATTACAGAACCTACAAGAAGTGACAATATATTAGACCTAGTATTAACAAATAAAGAAAATTTTATCTGAGATATCACAATAGGGGAAGAACTAAGGAACAGTAATCACAGAGAAATCAGTTTCA
The DNA here is from genome assembly GCA_958450375.1 of Homarus gammarus. Taxonomy (NCBI): domain Eukaryota; kingdom Metazoa; phylum Arthropoda; class Malacostraca; order Decapoda; family Nephropidae; genus Homarus; species Homarus gammarus. The sequence continues at coordinate 467,829 of CAUDMG010001675.1, forward strand.
CCATAAATTGGGAAACGAAAAACAATGACAATACGGTCAGAGTCCCAGACTTTCGATCGGCGGATTATGAGGGGGTTAAGAAGGTACCTAGGTAAGGTCGCCTGGGAACAGTCAGGTCAGTTTCTGGTAGGAACGGGTGAGGTCACCGTTGACACAACAATTAAGCATGACTATAATATATTCACTAGTGTGTAGGTTATGTATCTAAGCTACTGTGCCGAGTAGCAACCTTGTATATAAGCTACTGTGCCGAGTAGCACCTATGTATATAATTACGTGGCAACACTGCATGTGTTATGTGGCAACATTGCCCCGAGGCTGCCATATGGCAAGGCAGTCTCAGTCTGACTGTGTGAGCTGTGCATGGCACACGCTAGTCACCACTTGTATTTCTCTCATCCATAATAAACGGACCTCAGTGTTACCCGGTGTTTCCCTACCCATCACTGCATCATTCAGGGAACACTTGTAACCATCATGGCGCAGTGACTAGGATCTGTGGATTTACAAAGTGTGTGAACTATGCCGACGGTTACATCAGCCGGCGATGTGCGCGTCGACTAGTGTATTGCGCTGTGTTTCGCCGCGATGTGCAGTGTTGGGCCGTCACAGTGCTTTTTAGTGACGGTGGCAGTGTTAGTGTCAGTGTATTAGTGTGTGTCTAGAGCTGAGAGTTGAGCATTGGCCTGTTTTTTGTGGTACCCACAGAGCACGCAGGCGTACACCCTTCTCTTGTGACATCCGGGAAGACACTGACGGTCTCACCCCCCCCCCCCCCCCGCCGCATCTCTAGCCACCGGCATTAAGGCCACCACGAAGTGCATTTGCTGTCTCAGACACACACACAAACACACGCACGCACGCACTCACTCACGGACAGAACAGTGGACTCTGCGTTATTTCTGCGCTGTTTATGTCATATATATGTGGTTCGAGCTGTTGAGGCTCCACTTTATATACTAAACAGTGCAGTCCACGCACACACAAAGATGGGCGGTAAGAAGGGACAACGTCAAGATGGGAGACACGACTCCCCACCACCTTCTCCTCCACCGGGCGCAGACTCTCATCCTCCACCTCCAGTGACGGACATTGCCACAATTCTGAGGTGGATGGACGACCAGGACGAGCGACGTAGAGAGATGGAACTTCAGAGGGAGGAGACACGAAGAGCGGAGGAAAAGTTGCGTTTTGAGGCACTATTGGCGACCCTGGCGCTAACCCACCCTCCCTCACTCGCAGGTAGCGCGCATATAGGCGCCAGTACCCTCCCTCCTCCACCACACCAGCTTCCTTCAGGCACTCTTACTACCCCAACAGCTCCCAAGGCATCTGTTCAACCCCCACCCGCTCTCTCACCAGACGTCACGTTTCAGCTTTTTCGTGAGTGGAGGCGGCGTTGGACAGATTACTCCACGATGGTGGACCTTGACAGCATGCCTCCAAGCAAACAGCTCATCCAACTGTGGATGTGTTTGTCTCTGGAGACCCAGAGAGTTTTGGAGCACACGTTGCAAGTGCCTCCCGATTCTACATCTTCAGTGACGGATGTGCTCGACCTTTTACAGGAGAACGTTAAGGGTCGGAATAACGAGGCTTTGCGTCGCCGCGCCCTCACCAGCTGCAAGCAGGCGGAGAACGAATCCTTTGACGACTTTTCTGTACGCTTGAAGAGTTTGTCAGAGGAGATCGACGTCTGCAAGGCGCACAGCCGGGAATGTGAGGAAGCCTGGATCAAGCACGGGATCTTGGCAGGTGTCAGGCAGGAAGAGTTGGTGCAGCGACTCATCCCCCTGGACGCTTCCTCCACACTCCAGGTGGTAGTGACTGAATGTCGGTCGTACGAGGCCACCAAGTCCGCCACCTCTGCCTTATGGGCCCCTCCTGCTGTGAGAGCTATCTCACAGTACAAGAAGGGTAAGAAGGCGGCCAACAACGTGAAAGCTGCAGCACGTTCTTCCACGCCTCCGCCTAGTGCTTCCTGTGGCAGCTGTGGAAAGCAGCATGGTCCCAAGACTTGCCCGGCCGCCGACACACTGTGTCGTGGATGTGACCGTAAGGGCCACTGGTCTAACACAGACAGGTGCCCTGCACGAGGCCGCAAGTGTCAGGCCTGCGGTCGCTATGGACACTAGGACAAGTGCTGCCGCCAACCCAAGCCCAAAAGCCCGAGACGAGGAGGAAAGCAGCGCACTTCCCTCGGGGTGGTTCGCACGCAGCCCCTTCCAGATGGCCCACGCAGTCCCAAGCAGCAGCAGAGTCACATCAGGAGGGTGGAATCGACCACACGCCCCAGGGCTACCCCTTCCCCCACCACCCGCCTCGCCGTCACACATGGTGATGTGTCAGGTCACTTCGAGGTGATACCGGACACCGGCGCTGATACTACGGTGATTGGGTTGAAGCACCTCCAGAAACTGGGCCTCACCAAACGTGACCTGGGACCACCGCCGCAGCTGCTGTACTACAGTGCGGACGGTTCCCAGATGCTGGACGCTGTGGGCTCCTTTCAAGTGGAGATCACTTACGGCGACAGGTCATGTCACGGATGGATCGACGTGCAGCCTACTCTCGCTACACCCTTGTTGTCGTAGGAGCACTGCAAGGAGTTAGGCGTGGTGCTCAGAGACTTTCCCGAGCAGATCACAGCTGCTCGGTACACTGCCAGCAGGGTGAGTGAGTCAACGAGCGACGCGCCTGGCACTGCCGCACAGAGCTGCCCAGAACCCGCGTCCACTCCCATCCGCACAGGACGCTCCCCTGCCCAGATCCTGTATGGTCACCCTCTCCGCTCTTGCGTTCCTGCGCACGCCAAGGCCTTTGCGAAGGACTGGCAGACCAGAGCCGAGAGCTGCTACCGCCGCGCCGCTACACGTGCCCAGGACACCAAGGCTCGGTATGACGACCGTGCCCGCCCTCTTCAGCCACTGGAGATTGGTGCCCTTGTCCGCGTCCAGGACCCGACGACGACTCGTTGGGACAAGGTTGGGCATAGTGATGGGCGTCGGCCTGTCGCGGGACTGCAAGGTCAGGATGCCGAGCGGCCGTGTCTGGTGGAGGAACGGCCGCTTCCTCCGGCCAGTCCCACCCCCTGCTGCTGGCCCCCTGACCGAGGACGAGCCCCCTACACCTCACGAGGATCCGCCCCACAGTGCACCTCGACGCTCAGAGCGACTTAGGACTAAGAAGTCCGCTCAAGACAAAGACTATGAGCGTGAGGGGGGAGGGAGATGTAGGTTATGTATCTAAGCTACTGTGCCGAGTAGCAACCTTGTATATAAGCTACTGTGCCGAGTAGCACCTATGTATATAATTACGTGGCAACAATGCACGTGTTATGTGGCAACATTGCCCCGAGGCTGCCATATGGCAAGGCAGTCTCAGTCTGACTGTGTGAGCCGTGCATGGCACATGCTAGTCACCACTTGTATTTCTCTCATCCATAATAAACGGACTTCAGTGTTACCCTGTGTTTCCCTACCCATCACTGCATCCTTCAGGGAACACTTGTAACCATCATAGTGTACTACGTAATGCACAGGAACAAAATATACCATACAGAAAATTTAGGTCAAATAAAAATGAGCCAAGGTGGAAGACGAAAAAATTTAAACATGACATTGGAATAAAGAAAGGAATTTATAAGAAATTAAAGGGAGGGGAGGAGCAGCTCAGAGATAGGTATAGTAAACTATCGAGGAATGTTAAGAAAAATTTAAGGAAGGCAAAGAGGGACTACGAAATCAGGATAGCAAGAGAATTTAAGGCAAATCCCAAGGGATTTTTCCAGGAATATAGGAGAAAGGTCAAGGACAAAGTGGAGCCTTTAAAGTCAGAGAAACGGGAAGTGAGTAATGATAGTGAGAAAATAAGCAAAGCATTAAACAGCTACTTATTATTAGTTTTCACAGACGAAATTTACGAAGAAATGCCAGGGGTCGAACTGATAGTTAGAGCAAATGAAGAAGATAAATTAAAGAATATCACTATCAGAAAAGAGGATGTTCTTAAGAAGATAAATAAATTAAAGAAGACAAAATCCCCAGGGCCGGATGAAATTTTCCCTGGAGTTTTTAAAGAGTGTAAGGACCCCTAGTAAATTGATTTAAAAAATATATTAGACACGGGAATTGTGCAAGACTTGTGAAGACAGGCAAATGTAGTACCCTTGTTCAAAAAGGGAGACAGAGCATCACCGTCAAATTACGGGCCGATTAGTGTGATGTCAGTAGTGGGAAAATTTCTTGAATCAATTATTGCAAAGGGAAAATCTTGTGTAACAAACATGCTGACGTTATTTAAGAAAGTCGTCGAGGTAGTAGATAATGACGAAAATTGCGATATCATTTACTTAGACTTTAGCAAAGCGTTTGACAGAGTACCTCATCAGAGGCTTCTGAGAAAAGTTAAGGCTCATGTTATCGAGAGGAAAGTCTTAAATTGGTTAAAATCATGGCTCACCGATAGAACACAGAGGGTCAGCGTAGATGGTGTTAAATCTGACTGGGGTTGTGTAACCAGTGGGGTTCCCCAGGCATTAGTACTGAGTCCACTATTGTTAATAATCTACATAAACGATCTAGATACTGGGATCAGCAGTGACATGAGCAAGTTTACGGATGACACCAAAATAGGGCGGCTGATTAATTCAGGGCAGGTTGCAAATGCACTACAGGAGGATTTAAATAAACTGCAGGAGTGGTCAGAAAATAGGAAATAATATTCAACACTAGCAAGTGCAGCGTACTTAATATTGGAAGAACAAATACTGTCAATGTATACAGCCTTAACAACATCAACCTAGAGAAGTCGACTTGTGAAAGAGACTTGGGGGTATTTGTAAACCCGGACCTACTGCCTATAAAACAGTGCGCTAATGTTCGAAATAAGGCAAACAGAGAATTAGGTTTTATATCTAGAAGTGTAAGTAATAAGAGTGCGGAGGACCTATTGTAACTATATCTTGCGCTAGTCAGGCAGCACCTCGATTATGCGGTTCAGTTATGGTATCCTTATTATAGAATGAATCAATTTACTGGATCCGGTGCAGCGAAGAATGACGAAAATGATTCCGGGACTTAGAAACCTTCCCCATAAAGATAAATTAAAGAAACTAAACTTGCATTCCCTAGATAGACGAAGAGTGAGGGGAGATATGCTAGACGTATTTAGGTGGGTGAAAGTATTTAATAAAGGAGATATATATGTAAAGTTCTTATAATATCCGAGCAGGATGGGACTCGGAGCAACGGATTTAAGTTGGATAAGTTTAGGTTTAGGAGGGAGATAGGAAGGAACTGGTTCACAAATAGGGTGGTAGACGAGTGGAACAATCTTAGCAACTTTGTAATAAGTGATGGAATGCTGTAACGTTTTAAAAGGAGGATAGATAGATTCATGGATGATAGAGAGTTGTAATAACTCTCGACAGGAGCAGGAGCTGCCATGCACAGGCCAACCGGCCGATTACAGACTCCTTATTTTCTTATGTTGTTATGTTCTTATGGTGAGTGAGTGAGTGGAGGCCGGGATAGTGAATGATTGTGAGGTGGCCGGGATGGTGAGTGAGTGTGAGGTGGCCAGGACGGTGAGTGAGTGAGTGAGTGGTGGCCGGGATGGTGAGTGAGTGGTGGTCGGGATGGTGAGTATTACCCGGTAATTCAATATAGTATTACACTTAGACTAATAATAGTTAAGCATGGGGTTGTGATATCATGTTAACGGCATGTGTCGCAGATCACCCAGCCTATGTCAGAACCAATGTGTGAGAGATAATAAACCAAAGGAAGTGACCAACGGGCTGAGAACAATAATTGGTGGCGTTTTTTCTAACTTAATCCTTAAGGTGGCACCCAACATGCACATCTCCTGCAGCTACAACAGGAACATTGCATAATTGCAAATTCTGATAACAGCACTGCTAGCTGTATGTATATTATGTATGCTGTATGTATATTATGTATGCTGTATGTATATTATGTATGTCCTCCATTTATATACATTATTTATTCAGCCTAGCTAGCAGCGTGTGGCAATGTATTTACCATGTCCCACACGCTTAATTAATGTGCCTGGCGACATATGGAAGCTGCTAATGTATCACTTGCCACATGTCCCCTGAGAGGCTAGTTGAGCCCCCCCCCCCCCCCCCAGACAGAGTAAATAGAACTTACGAAAACTCTACAGGTGTTTGTGTTCGCTCCTGTAGATAGAACTTGGTACCCAGAACATATACACTAGCATCATCGTTAAGCCATCCATTTTTCAGCCAATATGAATGAAACAAATCCTAACCTACAAATACCAAAACTCTTTTAAGGTCTAAGGTACTAAACACCACCCAGCGGCGACCTGAGGTGACGGTGTACAATTATCTACCTGTTAGTGATCCATCTCTTTCTGATTCTGATTTTAGTTTCTTTCCTCCACTTGTATCATCCGTTTATCTTTGGAAGACATCACTAAGAATCTCTATCTAAAAAAAAGGAAATAAAGAAAATTTATTCAGATGATTATGAATGCATGAAACTAAAGTGTACAGCACTTTCAAAAAGATTTTAAAAATTAACATAACGAATGAAATGTAATGGAAAATAAAACAAATATATTAATTATATTTGTTTTCACTATTCATGAGATCAAGCCACGTCACCTTCGACACACAAACTATGGCGACAGACGGCAGCACATTCTCTAACTCATTGTTCTGGTCTGAGATTTATAAAGATTCGTAGAAAGAATGTTCCTCCTAACTACGTATTATAGTTAAGGATGCACTTAAATGTTTGATTGAAGTTAAAGCATTAAAAAACAATGTCCCAAAATCAAATAAGAATTACACCAAGAATCTACCTTTACTAGAAAAGAAGAAAAAAAGAAAATTAAGAATGAGACGCAATATAAATTTGTACAGCTTTTTATTTTATATCATTCTACAGGGGGTATGTTGGAATGCCAGGTAAGGTGGCAACTGTTACTCCAACTCACGCATTATCCAGAAGGGATCGGTCCACCTCGGTCCTTCAACAGCCAGGAGGGGAAAATTTTCTCTGCTTTAATAACAACCGTGAAAAATGGCCTCTATCACTTGAACACGCCTCACCTGCTACAACTACTACATAATATCATCTTGAGATTATCTCTTGATAAGTTGGCTAGAAAAGGGATCAATTTACCTCAGATAGATACTACTTATGAGAAATAACTATTTTTCCGGTCACACGAACACATAAACTAAGACTGGGGTTTGGCAGCCAGCTACTTCTTATGCAGAAGAGGTCATCAGGAACCATCTTCTTAACCTGCTCTCGCCTCTACTGCACCATCTCCTCCAGCACTGTCATTCCCCAAGGTTCCTACCCCCACGGTGGTGTGTCATGTGAATAACGTTGTGGGCAGTGGGTGAGTGGTGGGATGATAGGAGCCATCACTCACTCCCGCGCCACCTGCACCACCATCATTACCTTGCCACTATAACATGCTAACAACCCTATGACGTGTGAGGTGAGAGGGGAGAGCCACCTTCACCTGCTCGTCACCCATCATCTAGCTGCTCACTTGTGGCCAAAGATATGCTGACTTATAACATTTGTGTCGCCTTGTCTCTGTCCCCTAGACCTCTCTTTGTCTCATTTAGTATAATTTTTTTGTTTCCTTTCTCATGGGAGTTGCTTATAACATTGTCTTCCTTACCTGACCTAGCGCTTTTTTTTATTTTTTAGTACATCTATTGCCATATGTTTTCCTATGTCGCTTCCCGTGTCGCCAGCAGATGATTCTCTCTTAAGACATACGTTCTGCCATATATCTGTCTCTTCTTGTATTCCATCTGTTTCCAAATGTTTGTTCTCTTTCAACACACTTGTTACCCTAATGTTTGTTCTTCGTTAATTATCGTGTTGACTCTTGTTCATATACTGCAGGTTCCCCCATCACATTATACTGAACAACGGAATAGTGTGTAATAGAAATAAAGGCAATAAAGATAACAATCACGGCAATAACAGTAACACACATGGCAGTAACAGCAAAACACACTTTGGTAACAGCAAAAAGCTGCAGGTAAGCATAGATCGGGTCTGCATGATTATGCGTAACAACCTCACCGGATGAATTGGTTGCCGTAATAAGTTTAGTTAAAAGGGGCCCACAGAGAGAGAGAGAGAACCAGTGGGTCAGGGTAGGGTGGGGCAGCGTAGAGAAAATTGCAGAGAATACGAGAACCCCGGCAGGTGGAAGGAAGCAGCAAATTGTCAATGGGGTATAATTACTAGTGTTGTTCCCTGGGGCAGGGGAGGGCCGCGTTCGACCAGATAATATCGTACCTGCTGCTGCTAGGGTGACAGGGTGACACAACACACGTACAAAAAAGAGTAGGTGTTATAGGTGTTAAGAGATGAGCGGGGATGAGAGATGAGGTGAGAAAAGGAAGAGAGAGAGAGAGAGAGAGAGAGAGAGAGAGAGAGACACCAACCATCAAAATAAATAAAAGACAGACATGACCTCCTCCAACCACCCCTCTCTGCAGAATGTGTGTGTGTGTGTGTGTGTGTGTGTGTGTGTGTGTGTACAGTCGTAAAGAGACAGCGTCAGGGAATTACAAAGACGAAACAGGAAGGCTATGCCACCGGGACTCACTTAGTACAGCTGATAACACACACCCGAGCGGAAGGTGTCGACGGGACATTTCCGCTCTAGGGTGGAGGAGAGGTGTGGATTGAGAGGAGTGGAGCAGATAGTATCAGAGAGCTTAGATAGGCGTCAGAGGTTAAGTGGACATGAGAGATCTTAGATGAGAATGAGCGAGCTTAGATAGGCATGGGGGAGCTTAGATGAATGTTAGAGAGCTTTGATGAGCATCAGGGAGTTGAGATAGGCATCAGAGCTTAAATGAACATGATAGACCTTAAGAGAGCATCAGAGCTTAGATGGGCATTAAAAAGCATAAAAACATTCTTAGGAAACCTAAAATCATCTCAGGGAGTGTAATGATGAATAGGAGGTTTGAAAAAAACAAGGCAATGTAGAACAAAATATCAGGAGTGTAAATATTCTCATAGTTCCTAAAATAAATTATCAAGGCGTGTCAAATAAATTTCAGAAGGAAATCAAATAACGCCTTTAGTGAATACACAAAAATCAGGGAGTCAAAGAGAAACCATACGTCCTTATGCCAAAGTGAAAATGTGTATCATCTCTGGCATCAAAGCGGGGCCTAATTTTTCTGAAAGCCCAATGCCCATACTGCCCATGGTTCACAAAAATGATGGGAACCATCTGGTAAATCCAGCTTTGTGCTATTTGAGGTTGTTATAACAACCAACATGGCAACGAAAGGAAAAATCTATGAAAATAGAGAAAGTACCATAATTAGGTAACCAGGGAGGCTATCAACATGATTTTTTAAGGTAAACCCATAGATTTTATGATGGCCTTAATGATGGAATATTAATCGTGACCCTTAGAGGAAATGGTCAAAGTCATGTTTAAAAATTGGCAAATATTGTGGGGGTCGATGTAATTATGCCTTCCAATAAACACAATTTTATATCTTTACTAGATCTAAATAACATGTCAATAACGAACGAGTCTCTACAAAACTTAGGAATGTCTGAATACTTTAACAAAATTGCCATAGCAACAAATAAACTAATACAAGGTTAACAGCATATGAATATGTCAAATGTCTTAACTCAGCAAACAAAGGTCTATGGAAAAAAATTAAGCCATATTTTGGAGGATAACACCATATATATAAAAAATATATATTATCAATTGTCTTGACTAAAACTCATCTGAATCATCATTATCCTCCTCGGGGACAACAAGAATTTGAAAGTTGCCATTGTCTTGCAGCTTGCAGGCAATATCATAGTTAACATTAACAGAACTTCCAGAATTACGATAATTGACCCACTGGTGGTGGCCTGATGGACTTCTGTGCCACCGTCTAGCTCCGCAGGAACAAAGTCGAGGCTGGGCCCTGACTTATTCACCTGAGTTAATCACTCGGGCGGGTTGCTTACGACAGTCCTTCAGCTCCCATTTTACCCACTGAGAGTAATACTATAACCCTTTAAGAACTAAATGTTAACCCTTTCGTGCTCAAAAAGTAAAGTAAAAAGAAAAAATCATCTCTGAAATAACTTAAGAAAACTCTGTCGTGTACGATAAGAATATGTTATCACCAACGAAAAATATAAGGAAAAATTACACATTGTTTCGTATAGGAGACAACACAAATTAACAAAAGATGGAGTAATAAAAACAATAATTACCTTATGGACAAACATGCGAGGTAAATGGAGAAATGCAAATATATATATATATATATATATATATATATATATACAAGTAAATCACTGTAGGTGCGCGTGATCTAGGTATATGCTGATACCACCAGAAAGAAAAAACGAAGTTCCCAGCGCTTTCGTGTATCTTCACCCTGAAATATATATATATATATATATATATATATATATATATATATATATATATATATATATATATATATATTGATAAAATCACACGGGAAAAAGGAAACAACGGAGCACCTTAGCTTTCGTCTTTATTCAAGACATCTTCAGAGGCCTCTGAAGATGTCTTGAATAAAGACGAAAGCTAAGGTGCTCCGTTGTTTCCCTTTTCCCGTGTGATTTTATCAAGATTTATCTTATCCACGTTTTCATTGTGGATCTACTGGAAATATATATATATATATATAACCACCAGGAAAGAAGAAAACACGAAGTTCCCAAGCGCTTTCGTGTAATTCACATCTTCAGGGGTGAGTACAGACTAGATAGAGTAATGCAGAACAAGATGAATATATACAGAGGAGGGTGAGACCAGGTCCACAATGGTCAGGTAATGACCCTACTAATCTTTAGATGGCACACAACGGTTGGTGGTTGGGTCAGATGGGACAGTGACCCGCCCTCTCACCTGATCACAAATCTTCTTAATTACAAAGTTGTCCAGCTTGTACAAGCCGTTACTCAAATTCATGTTGAATGCTTCGGTATGTTTAATAAGACTAGATTCTATGATGTTCCTACTATCAATTGAATTACATGGTAATATTGAGGAGGCATTATCCCAGTCAATGCAATGCTTGTTATCCCTCAAATGAACAAACAGAGCATTGGATTCCTGGCCTGTCCTGACACTGTATTTGTGTTGTTTAATTCTAGTTACAAGATCTTTACCTGTCTGGCCTAAGTAAAACATATTACATTCCTTGCAAGGAACTTTATAAATGCAACCAATTGTGTTGTTGGGGGAGTTCTTGATTAACATTTGTTTAACAGTGCTCCCTTGGGTCGTCAGACCTTTGTATTAATATTGGTTTATTTATATAATGCTGCTTATTATTATTATTTTTATTATTGTTAGAGTTAGTGAGCTCGCCCAGGTCCTTGTGTAACTGGGAGGGTAGTCACATTTTTTTTTTTTTTTTTTTTGAGGTGTTAGTTAAGTGTTAGTTGTGTTAGTCTAAAGGTACACTGTATGGAGAGGCCTGCCAGGTTCTTAGTGGAGCTGGTAGGTCACTCTCATCTTTATTCCTCTATTAATGTTTTATGTGTAAATGTGTATATTGGGGCAGGAGGTGGTTCAATTACTTCTTCCTGGCTAATGTAGCTGGGAGGGTAATCACATTATTATTATTATTATTATTATTTTTTTTTTTCGGAGTTAGTGAGCCCGCCCAGGTCCTTGTGTAGCTAGGAGGGTAATCACATTTTTTTTTTTTTTTTTTTTTTTTTTTTTTTTTTTTTTTTTTACTAAGATGTTAGTTCAATGTTAAATGTTAATTATTAAATATTAGTTATGTTAGTCTAAAGGTACACTGTATGGAGAGGCCTGCCAGGTTCTTAATGGAACTGGTAGGTCACTCTCATCTTTTATTCTCTCTATTAAGGTTTTATATGTATATTGGGGCAGGAGATGGTTCAATTACTTTCTTCCTGGCTGATTTAAACCAACTGTGTTCTTGGAATTCTTCGTTGTCTATATTATTTATCCAGTTTTGATATGTTTCTGTGTTAAGTTCAGTCACAAGGAAAGAAGAAAACACGAAGTTCCCAAGCGCTTTCGTGTAATTCACATCTCCAGTGGTTATCAGCATATACAGTATATATATATATATATATATATATATATATATATATATATATATATATATATATATATATATATATATATATATACTGTATATGTAAGTAAATCACTGTAGGTGAACGTTATCCAAGTATATGCTGTTTCCTTGTGGTTATCAGCATATATATATATATATATATATATATATATATATATCTTGATAAAATCTCACGGGAGAATGGAAACAACGGAGTACCTTAGCTTTCGTCTTTATTCAAGACATCTTCAGAGGCAACTGGATTACATGGACAGAGAGAGGCTTAAATATACAGGGTGACTTTAAAAACATGAGTCTATTGTATATTTAAGCCTCTCTCTGTCCATGTAATCCAGTTGCCTCTGAAGATGTCTTGAATAAAGACGAAAGCTAAGGTACTCCGTTGTTTCCCTTTTCCCGTGTGATTTTATCAAGATTTATCTTATCCACGTTTTCATTGTGGATTTACATGAAATATATATATATATATATAATCAACACCTCAACCCGCCAGGATTCGAACCCACGGCCCACAAGCCTATGACTGTGACCGGGGAACGCTAACCGCTGGACCACCAGGATGCTAAAAGCAGTCCTAGACTTTGTTATATTTCACACAAAGCCTGTTCAACGAGCTTATGGCGCCGTGAACCTCTAATGGGGACCACGGCGCCATAAGCTCGTTGAACAGGCTTTGTGTGAAATATAACAAAGTCTAGGACTGCTTTTAGCATCCTGGTGGTCCAGCGGTTAGCGTTCCCCGGTCACAGTCATAGGCTTGTGGGCCGTGGGTTCGAATCCTGGCGGGTTGAGGTGTTGATTGTATGTAGAAGTCCGCGTGCTTTATTGGGCTAATGAAATATATATGGATCCTCGTGTTTCGAAGCCGGATTTGGTAAAACGTTACTCTGACCACCTAAGTGGTGCGGGTGGTCCCCATTAGAGGTTCACGGCGCCATAAGCTCGTTGAACAGGCTTTGTGTGAAATATAACAAAGTCTAGGACTGCTTTTAGCATCCTGGTGGTCCAGCGGTTAGCGTTCCCCGGTCACAGTCATAGGCTTGTGGGCCGTGGGTTCGAATCCTGGCGGGTTGAGGTGTTGATTGTATGTAGAAGTCCGCGTGCTTTATTGGGCTAATGAAATATATATGGATCCTCGTGTTTCGAAGCCGGATTTGGTAAAACGTTACTCTGACCACCTAAGTGGTGCGGGTGGTCCCCATTAGAGGTTCACGGCGCCATAAGCTCGTTGAACAGGCTTTGTGTGAAATATAACAAAGTCTAGGACTGCTTTTAGCATCCTGGTGGTCCAGCGGTTAGCGTTCCCCGGTCACAGTCATAGGCTTGTGGGCCGTGGGTTCGAATCCTGGCGGGTTGAGGTGTTGATTGTATGTAGAAGTCCGCGTGCTTTATTGGGCTAATGAAATATATATATATATATATATGTATATAATATAACCCCTTTAAACAATTCCTAACAACAAAATAAAGATTAAGAACACTTAGGAGCTTAAAATCTTTGAAATGTTTCATGTTATTGAGTTATAGAGATATGAGAAATAGTTATAGGGAGATGGGAGACAGATTTATGAAGATGAGAGTTAATTATAGGTAGACGAGAAATAGCTATAGGGAGATGAGCCAAAATTATAGAGATGAGAGAAAGTTATGTGTTATTCAGAGATAGAGTTAGAAGATGTAAGCCATAGGATGTAGAAAAATTAGAGTTAAAGAGTACAAAAAGAATTATAGAATGTCAAAATACAAGAAATATTGAACAGTGGAAAACAGAATTATATACTATGAAGAGACAGTAACAGAGTATTGATAAACTGACAGACTGTCAGAAGGAAGGAGAGTGAAGACAGATATACACCAAGGGAGAGACCGAGAGGGATAACACGAAAAATATACCATAAAAACAACAAGAAAAGGGTAAACAACGCAAAGAAGTCAGGAAGAAAAAAACAAATAATACCAGGGAACAAACTGTTAGCGTCAGGACTCAACACGATAGTATCAGAAGAGATTGAAAAGTAGTGTTATAACGCTCCGATAGATAAATGGTATTGGGAAATCAGTAAAGCGTTGTTAGAGAGTGACGTAGCACAAAGAGAGAGAGAGAGAGAGAGAGAGAGAGAGAGAGAGAGAGAGAGAGAGAGAGATTGGTAAATTAATACCAAGATACAAATATCAAAAGACACAACTATGGAGATAAGAGAGACAGAAAAACAATGAGAAAGAGAGGTAGACAGACAGATAGATAAATAAGTAGATGTAGTGACAGACAAATAGAAATACAAAGGGAGAGGTCAGAAAAGGTAAATAGGTAGAGTAATGAACAAACAGATTATATACATAGATATATAGATAAAGTAAATAAAATGCTAATGATCAGGAAGTAGGTAAAATAAAGTTACAAAAATAAGCAGGGCACTTCCCTACCAGCGTCAGCCAGGAGGGTCACACAACACCACGTATGCATCACAGTTCCCCACTTGTAGTGAGATGACTGGGGCCGCTAATGCTACAATGGCCGCTGATAAAGACACAACCTGCAGTGAATGAACATGGTGGTAGATGGGAGGTTAGACTATGAGGAGTTTTCTATTAATGTAGCAAGACCCAATATCTAGTGGGATTCCTTAGATGGGGTTTAGGTTCCTAGTACTGAATTCTGTCTATCTTTTCTTTTTTTTTAATTTTGTCTGATTTTTATAATTCATTCGACATTAGTCAGGATTTCTTTCTCAGTTCATATGATATGATAGTAGCGAGAATGTCTTATCAAGTTAAGGGATTATTGCGTTCAGAGCTCGGCTCTCAGTCATACAAAGTTATTTATATCAGCCACTGAGGAAATACATTTAGACTAGAGCTGTGCAAACTGTGGCCCTCGAAGCCTTTCAATGCGGCCTACTTCTGAAATTACCATGAACCCTGTCTGCGGCCCCACCACCCAAGGGGGCAGAGTGTTCACAACTTTCTACTTACGCACAATTTTTTGATATAAAAAATTAATATAACTAAGAAGAAATTAAAGTCCTCCATTACTGATGTGATCCTACTAAACACCCTTCGTGTTTCCACGTCATCCATCCAGCCAGACATTACACATTTAGTGCAGCAAGTACAAAGTCGCCCATCCCATTAACAACTCACTCCATAGTCAACAAACACAATAAGTAAGCATTTTGTCTTTTGGGCTGTAAATATATCATTAATTTATAATTTTAAAAGCTATATAATGAGTGAATGGCCCTTCATGCATCATATGGTTTTATTTTATGGGATGGTGATTCACATACACCTTGGCCTCTTAGCTATTGAATTCGGGTTGTCTGTAAAAAATCATCCTCTGTGTGTGGCGACAATACACGTTTGAAGTTAGGCACTGTCCCAAATCTGACCAGTTCTACCTGGGTTGATGACAGTATTATATTCTATTATATTATTATATTCATATTAATTATATTCACATTAAAATATTATTACATACATATTAATCTTATATTATTAGTCTATTATATTATTACAGTCTATTGTAGTCTATTAGTCTATATGTTTCCAAGTTACTTACACCTTGGTGACATAAATTAAAAGTATTTTGAGGTTTTGTAGTAAGCTTGACTATGTTCTTTGCTTAAAGAACTGTTGTCTATTTAATTCTTTTTATGATTTTGTATATATTGTATATATAATTATATATATTTTGATATGCACCTGTTAGAAGGAGAAACTTACACAACGGAATAGCCTCCCCAAAGCAAAAACAACTACGTCTTTGATGGAAATGCTTTGTTCCAAGAACAAATGACCATACCTACCATATTTGGGGAACTATCAGAGAGTCTGCTGAACAGCTTCCAAAAGAACCATGTTCGGATTTTATAACCGATACCTCCCATCCTCTTCCAATCAAGATTATTGAAAAAGATCGAAGAGGTTCATCCACAGCATATTTGATCAAAGGCCCCATTCTGAACGAATGGGAAAAAGAACAAATATGTACAGAAGCTACTGGGCAGAAAGATCTACTTTGTTTGTGCAGACAAGTGCTCTTGTCTTATGGATACTGGTGGGCAGACACAAAGATTGTGCTCCACTGCCTGTACATTGGAAGGTTCTAGGTGTATATGTTGACTACGAACTGATGTAATCGGGCCATTGTAAGAAGAAAGTGAGTCAAGCAACTAAACTAGTAGGCCTTATAAGAAGGTCTTTCATATATCTAGACAGTCCATCCCTCTAACGTTCTTCAAGAGTGAAGTGTTCTCCCGTTTGGAGTACTGTCCCCTAAATATGTTCGAGTCTGTCAATTGATTGAAAATATCCAAAGGGGGGCGACCAGACTGGTGCCTGCACTACGGCACCTCAGTTATCCAGAGAGATTAGAACGCCCGCAGCTGCCTAGCTTACGAGTATACTATAGATGGATAAGGGGTGACCTAATTGAAGATTATAACATATAACAATCTCAAAGAGCACTATTCAGTTTAGTGTCCGTACCTGGAGCTGGCGGACGCCCGCCCCACATTGGATCACAGATTCAAGGTTGAAGGAGCCACAAGTCCAGAAGACTATGAGGGCAAACTTTTTTGGAACTAGATTATGTAAATTCATTTTTCCAGTCTCAATTTTGAGTAAGGCCATGCTATGAAGTACATGTACTTTATTTTCCTATTGCATTTTCCGTTACGCATTACATTAATAATTGTGAAATGCAAAACATTTAATTTTTATTCTCGTAAAATAGGCCAAGGCAGCTTTTTATTGTCTCTGTCAATGCTTTCAACTATCAGGTTAAGAAGATTTGAACCTCATGTTGCTCTTACATAACATGGGCCTACTTCTTATTCCAGGGGAATATGTCTGGCAGCCAAGCAGATACTGAAAAGACATGGCCCATACAGCCCAAATATCATGGTCTCCAAAAATCAATCCTCGGGGAGGGAGGCGGGGAGGATCGATACCTGGCCTATGGACAAATTTGTTTACATCACTGAAGTGATTGAAGAATGACAGGAATATTTATAGACTGGTTCATATGTAGTAATCTAGTAACTAACAATTCAAACTCTCTTAACCCTTTCACTACAGGACGCCACTTTCATTATTTTATTTGGCTAACGCCACACGTTTTTATCCGGCTTAGAGGGACCCCTCGTACACCAGGGAATAAGAGGTGAAGAAAACTTGTTCTAGGGTAGCAGGAGCCATCATAAATTTGATCTTAGCGCTCATGGCGCGGGCAGCTGCTATGTTTACTTTCTCCCTGGGTCTGTGGTCACCGGTTGTACCCGTTTTGGCCTGGAGGCTCTGGGTTATTCAGTAAACTCTGGACTACTACCACCATGAACATGCAAACAATCCATTAGTTGTTTATATGTGATCATTCAGTAATACCAAAATCAAATTTTTTTATTCATCTTTTTAAGGTGAGATCAACAGCTCTACATGTGACCTTGACTGACTGACTGACTGACACACTGAGATAATATTTCTTCCCCGCCGAACACAAGAACATTCAACTCTAATCACAGTTATAAAAAATACTCATCGCTCTTTGTTTATTCATGATCAGCTGATCTCTAATAAGTTAAGGTGCGACGTAGTGGTAAGGTTGGGCGGAGAACTTGATTGATGTTCATAAACATTCCAGTCAAGCCTTCGGTTCTTTTAACGCTTAATTTGCATATATGTCAACAGTATAAACGACCCCTAGTTACGATACATCAACAGAATGGATGTTCTCATCAACACTTCGATTCCATAAATAATAAAAGGTTCGTCAAGGTGAACGTTTGTAAAGACGCAAAAACTTGTTCAAGTATTACCATATAGTTCACCAAAATAATGTCATAATATTTCATAATATTTCGCAAAATTATTCGTACCCAAAAGTATACAACATATCGGTTAGATACATAAATAGATTTTTTTCCGGGTGGTAGAACGAAAGGCAATAGAATGAAGCAATACTATTAGGAAAATTATACACTTCTTACAGGTAACAAGTTGGAGTGAATGTGACTATCTCGGTATGAGCCAGCACTCTCTACTCTCCCTGTACAGTACATCAAGTAAGAAATCCTGGAAACACCCAATAAAAACCAGTCTCGTTACAGCTGCTCCACCACCCAAAAAATTTGATGATGATGATGATGATGATAAAGGAACCCCGGGGAAATAATAATAATAATGAAACAATATACATATGAAGAAAGAGAAGAAGCATGTGGAGAAACAAAAGTAGAACAGTTATTAATTTCGAGACTACAAATTTTCCTACTTTTTGTTGGAGTTTTTCCTGTCATCTTTTTATCTGCTGTCAATTATTATTTCCTTGTTGTCATCTTTTCATGATCTGTGACAACGAGTAATTAATTTTTAATTTTACGATTCTGAGCTAATGTGTAAATCTATCACCCTAAGCGGTAGATGGCTTTAATCAGAATTTTAGGTGATCATAGTATGACAAGCTTATTATATGTAAAAAAGGGTGCTGATAACAACAACTGTCTTATTGACCCAATGTATGACAAATGTTCATTTTGGCCAAATCTGGCCAAAAATCAGAGATTTTTCGTATATATTGAGGTTCACAATCTTTTGCAAGGATTGGCCAAGGAATAATTACCTGTTCAATATGGCCAACCTTTGGCAAGATATAACCATTTTTTGGACAAAACCAGTCATTCTTATAGGTATACTTATAAAATTGTACGTGATATATTTGTAACATGAGACAACAACTTGAAAGAGATACCAAATGTCATCCAGTTCCTTCGCCAGACAACATGGTATCACTGCTTTCCATCAAAGTCAAGTAGCATCCAGACGCTGGATAATGACGAGATCAGCCAGAAGTACCATAGTAAGGCATCTGTTTGAGAAAAAAAGCAGCAATAAGGAAAGATACTACAGTAATCCAAGCGATGAACTAGGGCAGTTGAAAGTGAGTAAATTTCAAAGAGACATGGACAGCGTATCCAAAATGATAGAGACTAATGTGCATCCTTTTGTTGAGTTTCTGCTTGAAGACCTACCAATCTGTACTGTCTAGCAGATGCAAGAAAATGCCAGTTCAAGTAAAAGAGGAAAGATAAGTTTCTTTTATTCCCAAAAAGTGAAAAAAAAAACTTTGCCAGTGCTGCTGTCAAGAGCAAAGTGCGAGGGAAAATGAAAACGTTATGGTGTTGAAGCCAACACGGGGTTTGCTCGTCCCAGAAAAAACGAACTTTATAAGGTGTTTCCTTTTCCACTTACTCCTGTTCCTTTCTCTTTGGCCAGACTTTATGGCACGATGAAGTCAACAGAGTATAAACTCTCCAAACATCTTGAAGATTGTATTACAAAAAGAGAACCGATAACAGTTAATACAATTTGACGCCATGTTTGTAATCCAGTCACTGCCCTCAGACTTGCCTCCCACTTTCGGAAATGTAGAAGAGCTGGTCCTGAAGATCATATATAATAATAATAATAATAATTAACGGTTTATTGAAAAAATTCTGCAGCCCGAAGGCTGAAAATATACATTGGACATAAATGACTTATTACATACATTGGTGGTTTAACAAAAGCCTTCATTAGAGAAAGGTAAAGGAACATACAGTGAACATACAGATTAATGTAGGTGTTGAACAGCAAACTCGTAGTGTAGTAACTCCCTCCCAGATGGTGTTAGGAGGAACTCACGTGGTGTAGTAGTTCCCTCAGATGGTGTTATGAGGGACCTGGCGTGGTGTAGTAATTCCCTCGCAGATGGTATTATGAGGGGCCTCACGTGGTGTAGTAATTCCCTCACATATGGTGTTATGAGGGACCTCACGTGGTGTAGTAATTACCTCACAGATGGTGTTATGAGGGACCTCACGTGGTGTAGTAATTACCTCACAGATGGTGTTATGAGGGGCCTCACGTGGTGTAGTAGCTCCCTCACAGATGGTGCTCTGAGGGGCATCACGTGGTGTAGTAGTTCCCTCACAGATGGTGTTATGAGGGGCCTGACGTGGTGTAGTAATTCCCTCACATATGGTGTTATGAGGGACATGTGGTGTAGTAATTCCCTCACAGATGGTGTTATATGAGTGAGGTTTGGTCCCAGGCCTTTCTATCATAGATGGATTAATACATCCGTGGTTGTTGTTGGGTCTCGCGGGCCGTTATCACTGGGTACCTGGGACCTCACTGTGTGAAGGTTAACTTGGGTACGACTGTTACTGTTGAGTTGTTCTCACTGACTTAAGCACTGTTCACCCCTGTTCGCCTCCGTTTAACACTGGTTCCGTTCCTTTCCTAAATGAAATTATAACTTCTGGCGAGAACTTGTTGATATTCCGGTGGGGGAGGGTTCAGGGGAGGGGGTTGGTATGGGCCAACTTAACAGTTGACCTGGCTGCTCGGAGAGGAGCGCCAGGTACGTCTTGACCCTTCGGTGGTGCAAGGCAAGTGAACTACACTTTGTATGAGACAATTATGTAAAAACAATAAAGAATGTTGAGCAACAGGCAGAAGGTGCAAATGATGGATCATTTCACATAACTGGCTCAGATCAGTTACGTCCTACAGATTTCAGACTTACCTTGAGATCACCACATTTTAAAACTGCACTTATCAAGCTCTTTATGGAGGAATAGAATGATAATAAGTATGCACCAATCATAAAACAAAAGAGAGTTGTTGATGTATGTGAGAAGCAGTGTCTGCAGTATACAGCAACTTTATCAGGAAAAGTGGAACACAATGAGGAACCTAAGTATGACTACCATCTCAGCGTGCTGTCAAAAGCAAGAAAAAAACAGAATGTTGTTGTCCGTGAAACGGACACTGATGTCATGGTTATTCTTCTGTATCGTACCAGACAACTCAAAGCCAATGTGTGGATGGACCTTGGATATTCTAGAGACAACACCAGGGGATATGTTCACATCATTGATCTAGCAGAGCACCTTGGTCCAGTTTTCTGCTAGGCATTGCTAGGTTGTATGCTCTTAATTAATGTGATTACACATGAACCTCCTTCAGTAATTCCACTGAAGAATGCTGAAAAGTACCTGTTACATCTTGAAGGTCTCGGCAGCCTTGGAGAGAAGACCACATTTACTGATGAAGGAAACAATGTACTGAAGATACTCGTATTCCAGCAAAGCTACAAACCAAATGACCCAGACAGTCCTTTAGAGAAATTTTAAGGAATTGATGCGGGCTTGATTCCTCCCTGCAAAGATTTTCTGGATTTAAAGTTTGCGAGGTGCAACCATGTGGAATATCACT
Source organism: Homarus gammarus (assembly GCA_958450375.1). NCBI lineage: Eukaryota > Metazoa > Arthropoda > Malacostraca > Decapoda > Nephropidae > Homarus > Homarus gammarus. The sequence goes on from CAUDMG010001675.1 coordinate 489,244, forward strand.
GAAAGCATGCACGTCTAAGAGATCCTTCAGAGTTTAGAGAGCATGCGACCCACTCACCATGGCTGCAAAGAGGTTAATAGAATTTTTCTACCAGTCTGGTTTACTGGCAGTCAAATGACAACTATGCTTTCTGAGACCATGAGACCGGAGGATATCGCTGATGGAGATGAGCATTAAGACAATGACAGTATTGCCGAAAATGATTCAGAGGACGAAGATGACGGTGATGATGATGATGATGATGATGACTAATAAAATGCGGTAAGTTTAAAAGTGCTGTAGTTTACAAATACTAAGCATAGGCCCTATGTGTGTTTCCTCATATCAAAATGACATTAAAAAGTACACACATTACCGTAATACACTGTGTTAGATCTCATTCTTATGTTTTTTGCTTTCAAATTGAAGGGAGTGATGTTGAACACGATATTCAGAGCTGGTGGAACCATATACGAACATTTTCTACCATAAAAAAAATAATCATAACTACCATTAGAGACTACAATTCTACTGTAATTGTTTGTGACTAAACCCACTTATACAGTATGTTTCAGTTCAAAATGTATGATTTGATTATTGTATAAAAGTTTTTCTGTATTAAACTCTAGGTATAGTATTTTGGTTAGGACTGACCATGGATAGCTATAAATGCCATTATGTGTTTTCTCTATTCGTCATATTATTAATTTGATTTAAATGTATTTAACAAGTTATAAATATATCGGATGCAACGTTAAAAATATTCCTATAAAAATGACCGGTTTTCACCAAATTTCGGCCAAATCTGGCAAAGGATTGCCCAAATTAATCAGATAATTATTCTTTGACCAATCCTTGCCCGTAAAATGGTCGGGCAAGCGACCCAGGACTATATTATATACACAAAGATAACATCACATCGTCCGTTCAAAATCTCTGTTTTGGGCCATATTTGGCCAAAAAGTGGCCGAAATTATCGTTTTATCGCACCAGGGGTTAAAACTACCCTTTTCAACCAGTACCTCTTTTTTTTCGTAAAATAGGCTTGTTAAACCATAATCACCCCAAATTTGATTAAGCCATATACCTTTTAAACTATATTGTTATCTTGCTGTTTATTCCCTCACATTATCTACTCCCCCCCCTCACGTTATCCACTCCTTCCCTGACGTTATCTACTCCCTCCCTGACGATATCTACTACCTCCCAGGGTATCTACTCCTTCCCTGACATTATGTACTCCCTCCCTTACATTATATACTCCCTCCCTCGTGTTATCTACTCCCTCCTCACGTTAACTACTCCCCCCCTCACGTTATCTTCTCCCCCTTACTTTATCTACTCCGTCCCTCATATTATCTACTCTGTCCCTCATGTTATCTACTCCCTCTCACGTTATATACTCCCTCCCTCACGTTATCTACTCCCCTCATGTTATCTACTCCTTTTCTCATGTTATCTACTCCCTCCCTCACGTTATCTACTCCCTTTTCACGTTATATATCTCCTCCCTGACCTTGTTTACTCCTTCCCTGACGTTATCTACTCCCCCTAATTTATCTACTCCCTCCATAACTTTATCTACTCCTTCCCTGACTTTGTCTACTCCTTCGCTGACTATATCTACTCTGTCCCTGATGTTATGTACTCCATCTTCGACGTTATCTACTCCCTTCCGAACGTTATCTACTTCTTATCTGATGTTATCTACTCACTGACATTATCTACTCACTGATTGGCTTTATCTACTCTTTCCTTGATGTGTGTGTGTGTGTGGTGGTGGGACGTGTGTGGAAGCTCCTTGTTTTTCGTCGAAAAACATGGTCTTTCCAGGAGTGCCCAGTCTGATTTCTAGGAAATATGATTCGTGAGTGACTCATGAGTGTCGTGACCAGTAAAATATCTATCGTGATCCCCCTAAGTAAATATATTTGTCAATTTACTGGTGAATCTGTGACTACCATGTGAGGTGTAGGCCCACCAAAATTCCCTCAGTGCCACGGCTTGCAATTTGAGCCCTGTACACCCCCACAGTCCACCCTCCCCCACCGTCCCACCAGGCCACCCAGCTGACCACACAACTTGATCTTCTCCCTATTGCCAGCTACTCAGCCTTCAATAGCTCCGACATGTCTAAGTTGGCTGCAAGTATCAAACATTCAAATTTCACGAAACAACAGCTGACTGATGTGATAATGCAAGTCCAACGGACTCTCATACAGGATGAATAAGGAGACCATCAGGAAGCTAGAAGAGGCTAACCGACGTGTCACTGACCAGCTAAGTGAGATTAAAAGAAGCTTGGAATCTCACAAGGGGAAATAAGTGACTTAAAAGCAAAATTCAACGTTGAAGCTAAAGAGAACCGAACACTCAAGACCCAAGTTCAACAGCTGAGTGAGGAGAATTCAAAGCTCAAAACGGAACTGACCACAACAGCAGACCGATTAATTATGTGGATGACATAGGGCGGCGAAACAACCTCAGGATTGCCGGAGTCGCAGAATATGCACACGAGAACTGGGAGTCATCCCAGCCCCAGCGCAAAATTTCACGCCTGCTGAATGACCATTTTAAACTTTGTGAAGTAAAGTTTGACCCTGTTGAACGCGTCGGGAAACCCAACCCTTCCCGCCCCCGCGACATCATAACAAAATTCTCATCCCCTCTGACCGTGAGAAAGTGTTTTATCAACGCAGTAAACTGAAAGGCACCACTATCTTCGTCAACGAGGACCTCTGGCGAGGTACGACTAAAGCCCACCTACAGCAAATGGACCAGTTTAAAGAAGTCAGGAAACAAGGGAAACACGTGACGTTCAGTCATAAAACCCTTGTTGTGAGGGATCGGGCAAGTGGACACCCGCCCACTCACCCACCCACTGTACCACCCCTCCCTCCACAAGCCACTTGAGAACCACCTCCTCACTGAGGGGGAACCAGAAACTGTCGCTATCACCTGAGGAGTTTCCCTCCCTGCCGGCTAACTCTAGAACTACACGTCTACCCTCTGTGGTGGAAACCAGCAACCCTCAAACCAAGTGACAGGCGCACCTACCACTCAATGTGGGAATCACTCACAACAGTACCGGTCATCTTAATTGTGTTAGTTGAAGCACTTGTGAGTACGTTACCCCCCTCCCCCACTATTATAACTTTCTTAGATCTTCCCTCTTTTACACCTCAGTGACCCTGAGTTTTTACTGTTCCTTAATCAGTATCAATGTTCCTACAATGATGATGCTAGTGTCATTCCCTTAGATGTGCTAGATCGTATGTGTTACACCCTTTACCCATGGTGTCGACACAATACTCCCTCATATCGATCCTGATGCCTTTCTACAAAACTCACTGGGTTACACCAACCTCAACTGTAACTATTACTTTCCTGACTCTCCCGAGTTTAGTTTTAGTCATCTACTACCTCATTCCTTCTCCTTGATTAGCCATAACATCAGCAGTATTCCCCTTCATCTAGATACCTTTTTAGATCAGTGTTTATCTTCTATTGCCCACTTATTTGATGTGCTTGTGTTCTGTGAGACCAATCTCACTAAAGATGTTGAAAATTTTTATAACATTCATAATTATAATAGACACTGCGTCAGCACGTCACGATGACTTAAAGGTTCAGCAGCTGTACAGGAAAGTGTTTTCACTGAATTACGTAACGACACACGAAATGCTTCCTAATTATTACTACCCGGGTGTGTCTTGGCAAGGTGTGGTTTCCTTAACACGATCATATCGCACGGTTAACTTAAGTAAGTTGTGGCCTTGCCCTACTGGGACAGGCCTCGCTATCACTATAGGGTGTGTCAACTTATGGGTGTACCCCTAACCCAGCCTAACTTAACCTACCATGGAGGTTCCTGACCCCACCTGAAGAATTGTCACCCCAGGTGTTGCCACCTGAAGAATTGTCACCCCAGGATATCCCACCTGAAGAATTATCACCCTGCCAAACTCTGGGGCGACAATTCTTCAGGTGATCCGAAATTTGTTCAGTAAAATCGTCAGCATGTATATAGGAAATGTAAGTATACATTTTAGTTATTTTATCCCCCAAACTAGGGATGAGAGAACACTCCGCAACACATCAAGCCGCTGTAGCCTCAGTACACTTTTGATCCCATTATTGTGCATAGTTTAAGTTGGATCCTTTCTCACGCCTCCATTTAAGAATAAATATTTTTCAACAGTTTTCACCACCGAAAATTTAAACATGATACCCGAGGCACCGACTCTATTCAGAGATAGTGATGAAAACAAATCAAGCGAGATAGTAGTGACTAGTAACGATGTTAGTAAGCAAATAGACAAACTAAAGCCTAATAAGTCACCTGGTCCCGATGAGATATTTGAAAGAGTATTAAAGGCATGTAAGGACGAACTTAGTATGCCCTTAGCAAAGTTGTTTAACATGTCATTAAAAACAGGTGTAGTACCAGAATCCTGGAGGATAGCGAATGTAATACCGATTTTCAAGAAGGGGGATAGATCACTATCCTCTAACTACCGCCCAATCAATCTAACATCAATAGTAGGCAAATTACTGGAAGCAATCATTACAAACTCTATTCGAAATCACCTGGAGAAGCACCAATTAATCAATGATTCCCGGCATGGCTTCAGAAGTGGGCGTTCATGTCTAAATAATCTATAAACATTCTTTTCATCAGTTTTCGAATCGGTGGACGAGGGGCACAATTATGATGTGGTATATCTCGACTTTAGCAAAGCCTTCGACAGAGTCCCCCACGATAGACTAATTAGAAAGGTAGAAGCACATGGCATGAAAGGTAATATCCTTCACTGGATTAGGGCAAGGTTACAGGACAGGAAACAGCGAGTGAGCATTAACGGCACTAAATCCCATTGAAGCAACGTCACTAGTGGAGTTCCCCAAGGCTCATTACTTGGACTATTATAATTTATTATATACATAAACGACATAGATATCGGCATAGACAGCAACATAGGTAAATTTGCTGCTGACACTAAAATAGGACGTGTTATTAAATCTGACAAGGACTCGGCAAAACTACTGGAGGATCTAAAAAAAATTTGCGAATTGTCTGAAAAATGGCAGATGAAATTCAATGTGGACAAATGTAAAGTACTCAGTATAGGAGACATAAACAGGGAAACCAGTTACCAGATGAACAACTATGCCATTGAGAAATCCGGCTGCGAGAGAGATTTAGGAGTAATGATAAGTAGAAACCTTAAGCTAATTAAACAATGTGTTTTTGCTCGTAACAAGGCTAATAAAGTACCTGGGTTCATACAAATGAGTGTTAGTTACAAGACTAGTGAGATCATCTTATGATTATATCTTGCGCTTGTGAGACCTCACCTGGATTACGCAGTAGGGTGTGTCATACGGAGGCGAATTTTTTTTTTTGAGTTTGAAAAATCGGCCCATGGTATTAATGATGTAGTTCTATGTGCAGAATCATGTGATATCTTCAGATTTGAAAAGTTTTTATTTTTTGCAAGGTAAATTTTAACTTGAAATCTTGTGAAAATTCAGTATTCCCACCCTTTTACCAACACCACTAAATAGCTTATTTAAAGTAAAGTAAATGTATCAGGTTAATTTATTAGGATGAAAATGATCCAGAATAGTGAAACGAATGATCTTGACACATTTATTAAATTTAATATTCCTTTAGAAAACAAAATCATCAAATACAAAAACCGGTTTTACTACTACGACCCGGTGTTGCTGCACACCATAGAGAACATGTCTTTCTTGCTTCTGTTTCTACTCATCACCTCCCTGCTGACCACCTGAGCTCGGATGTAGCCTTCCCTACTCTCCTGGCTGTACACGTGACTGCTGGCCTCGCTCACTTGCTGTACACAACGCTCTAGACTCTGGGTGTGCGAGGGCCAGGCAGGGATATGCATGGGGTTGTCCAGGAAAGCTCTGACTTGAACATTGGTGAGGCTGCAGGTAAGAGGGGGCTCACTGCCAGCCTGGATGTTATCCAGATCTATGAGATCAGTGAGGGTCTTGGCACCTAGATTGACTTCAGGAATCTTCCTGACCCTGAAGGAATCGTCACCAACTGATTCGTCATGCCCAGATCCTCTCATAAGTCTCATATACAAGATCCTTTTCACTACCACTCTTCTCTCCTCCTCATCCTTACTGCAGAGCATTGTCTGCAGAACTGCCTCGGGATGAGCATACCAGGAAGATCTCCTCACAGTCTGCTCCACAATCTGAACAACCTTCCTTGGCTGACTCCTCAGGAGCTCAAGCTGGAAGAGAACATGCCTCGGACCTTCGGAGAACGATGACTTGACCTTGGTGTTAAACCATTTTGGCAAGTAGACACTCACGATGAATTGGACAATAAGTCTCAGGTTGTGAAGCTGGTTCCCTTTCAGTTTATGATGAGCGACCCAAATTCTGCAGAACCTGAGAGCTGTTGTGAGCCACCTAGAATGTGAGACTGGACCTATCTGCAGGTAAGCAAGTCTATCAGGCATGACCCCAGTTTTGATGGCACTGCAAATCATGTAACCATAGTACTGGTCAGTACTCAGGTCGTCAATGACAGTATGTGCAAGCTCAACGAGTGGAGGGCCAACTGTGATTTTTTCAAAGCTCGGATTTATTTCTAACTCAGTGGCAGAGTCCAGCATCTTGCCAAGAGGACCAGACCATCTGTTGTTTGAAAGAGTCTTGCCATCCAGCTCCTGGATGAGATGTCTGAGTGGCAACTCGTTGGTGTGGAGGTCACAAACAATCCAGACCAGCTTCCTCCCAATCTTCCGCTCTATCCACTGTATGACCCCCCCTTGCCACCCTGTGTTCGTGTTGGTGCTGCCCCCTCCAATAGCCTGCAGGGTCTGGTCTACGTTCCTCTCTCTGAGCCAGTTCACAATGTTATCTGCCACTATCTCAGCTGGTTTCCTGATGTCATCTTTCTCTGGAGTGAACTGCCACAAATACTTCCCTCCTGGTTCACTGCAGCGGGAGTAGTGTTCCTCCTTCACCATGGCAGGGAACAACTTGTCAGAATCTCCAACTTTCATGAAAACTTTAGTGTCATCCCTTCTCCCATTAAAGAACAAACAATTGATTCCATTTTCTCTTATCCCCTTATCAAACTCCTCTTCTAGGTTGCTGACAAGTTTCTCCTGAGCTCTCCTTACTTTGTTATGATCTATCACCAGGTGAACATCATCAGGTGTTATCAAACCACCGTCAATCCAGGCAGCTGTTGCTATCTCTGCAGTTTCTCTGAGACCAGTGTGGTGTCGCATGCTGGCCAGAGCTATGCTCGGGATATCTTTCCTATTTCGAATCTTATGCCTGGAAGGTTTGGGATCATTATTTTCTGGGTTAGGGACAAAGTCACCATTCTCCTGGTCAGCACTCGGATCAGCCATAGGGAAGTCATTAAACTCTGAATCAGCTTGACTCCGATCATCGGTAGTTTTTACCTCACCCTGGGCCTTCTCAAGTCTCTTTTCCTCGGCAACTCTTCTCCTCTTCTGTCTCTCTGTGGCAGCCTCCTGTCTCTTGGACTCCGGAATATCTTGGCTAGAAATCATGAGAGCCCCCTATACTGCCAGTCTTCTCTCTCTGTGCTTTGACAAATGCCAATTCGATCACAGGAATCTTCAGTTCACGCTTGCAAATACAGGAGATGTGGGCCTCGGATTTACAGTCACGATCGCATCCAAACTCAGGACAGAGAACAATTGGGCACTTGCAAGTAATTATGTCAAATAACTGGTCCAGTTGCTTGGCAAAGCTGTCCTTAACTGCAAGTTTTCCTCTCCCAAGAGAGATATCTCTTGCCTTTTCCCAACTGGCTAGCAGTCTCTCACTAATCTTCTTCTGACTTGTTATGACTGGAGGCTTGAACTGAGCGTTAGCCAGAGTGTACTGTGTCAAGACAGCTTTGGTCATATCACTGGCAATGTCTTTGTTTGTGTAAGTTCTTTGGTTCGTTTCACTGATTTGCCTGATTAAAACACCATATCTCAAAGTATCTCTCAATGTAGGCAACTCCGACTTCAGGAGCTCTCTCCCAGACCCGAGATAGTGACTGAGATGGCTGGATTTTTGGTTCCTCGTCCTGACACAAGCAGCCATCGCAAATATTATCAACTTATAAATGCATCAGAATCTGAAACAGAAAAAAATATTATTAGTTGGGTTGTTAAAGAATGAAGTCAGATAGCAATATTCACTATTTAATTGTAATGCACTAATGCAGCTGTACGTTAGATTTTCGATAAATTTCACGCTAAAATTTACCTAGCAAAAGGTTGCAAAATATTAAAACTGAAATTATTTTCTGTTTATATACACTAAAATCTACCAAAAAAGTGATGGGCCATTAGTTTTAGCTGATCTTCCCTCCTATGACACCCTATTACGCAGTTTAGTTCTGGCCACCGTATTACAGAAAGGATATAGAATCCTTAGAAAGAACTCAGAGGAGAATGACAAGACTAATCCCGGCCATTAGGAACCATGAGTATAGAGACAGGTTAAAGCATCTTAATTTGCACTCCCTCGAGAGACATAGAGCGAGGGGTGACTTGATAGAGGTGTATAAATGGAAATCAGGGCCAAACAAAGGGGTCATTACAAAGGTACTCAAACTATCCAACCAGGAGCCAACTCGTGGCAATGGTTTTAAATTAGACAAATTTAGATTGCGCCGCTGAATAGGTAAACACTGGTTTGGAAACAGAGTAGTGGATGAATGGAACAAGTTACCAAATATCATCATTAACTCGAATACGCTGGATAGCTTCAAACATAGGTTGGATGGATATATGAGCAATAGGGGCTGGGTGTAAACGGGACTGCCCAGTATGGGCCAATAGGCCCGCTGCAGTTTCCTCCATTCTTATGTTCTTATGTTCTTATATCCTAGTAGGAGCAATCTACAGAAGACCCCACACTAGCGTAAGAAATTTTCTGGATAAATTTTCGGAGCTTATCTCTATCATAAGTTCAGAGAGGAAACTTTGTTACATTACAGGAGATTTCAACCTTGATCTATTAAAATCAGAAACCGAAACCTCAGTATTAGATCTTCTTGTAACTTGTCATTCTAAACTCTTCTTCAACACTATAACCAAACCCACTAGAGTAACTGCCACTGTAACTAACAATATTTCCAACAATCTTGCAATATGTCAGATCACTTCCCAGTTTTTTCCATGTATATAACAACCACAAGACCTGAAAGGTCTAGTAGAGTCTCAATACAATACAGAGACTACTGCACCGACAACATGCTCCTTTTTTAAAACAACCTAATGAATGCTAACTTGGATTTTGTCTATACGTCTGACAACCCTAACGTGAACAGCTACAACTTCTCTTGCATCTTCAATGCTTGCTTTGATAAATGCTTCCCGCTCAAGAATAGGTCTGTGAAAACTGTATCATTTCCAAACCCAATATCACAAGCGAAATTAAGGTAATGATAAAAGAAAAACCCAAGCTGCAAAGGAAATTTGCAAAAAGATTCATAACTTTCGGTGATGCTTACCGAAGTACCAGAAATAGTGTAAATCAAGCAGTTAGAAATGGCAGACGTAACTATTATACAAATAAGCTCCAGTCAGCATCAGGCGACTGTAAGAAAACCTGGAATGTCATAAATTCTATTCAGAACAGGAACACTCAGCGTTAGGCCTCCCCACTCAGCTTTTATGATAAGTGATTCAGTTGTTACCGAACCCTCCCTCATTGCCTACCACTTCAATGAATATTTTATTAAAGTTGGCAAAAATCTTGCAGAGAGCATCCCTGATCACTATGAGGAATTTAGAGCCTACCTGCAAAACAGACAGCAAAATGAGCTGTTCTTACCCCCTGTCACAGCAGATGAATTACTGGCATCATAAAAATGTCCAAAGATGCAGCAGCAGGCGAAGACAATATACCAATGAGCATCATTAAGAAAGTAGCCCACCTATTACTTACTACCTGTTCTCCTACACATTTGTAACTTACTCCTTCTCTTTTGGTGTCTTTCCGGATAAACTGAAAATTGCTAAAGTTCACCTAGCATATAAAAAATCTGGGGACAAAGGTCTCTTCAAGAATAACCGCCCCATATCAGTCCTCCCAGCCTTGAGTAAGATACTGGAGCAGCTAGCTTGCATGTAGTAGACTAAATTCCTTCTGCAATGCCAATAACATCTTTACAGACTCCCAGTTTAGATTTAGAGCTAGAAGGTCGACTGAGAGTGCTCTGTTATCCCTTACTAATGACATCTTAAATTTCTTTGATGACAGTCAGTTCACAGTCGGTATATTCTTCGACCTCTCTAAAGCCTTCGATACTGTCGACCATACCATCCTCATTTCAAAGCTTGAACATTACGGCGTTAGGGGCCTGTCCCACAATTGGTTTACCTCATATCTGTCCAGCAGGATGTAGTATGTCTGCTATAATAATCACCAATCTGACTCCTCGGCAATCTTGTATGGCGTCCCCTAAGGTTCCATTCTTGGTCCAGTACTGTTTTTTTGTACATAAACGACATAGTCCATGCCAGCACACTCATAAAACACAACTCAGCAACTCAGACCTCCATTCCTTGATGAGAGCTATGAACACTGAATTGACTAAAGTCAGGACCTGGGTAATACGTAATAAACTTTCCTTAAACCTTGAGAAAACCCACTACACGATCTTTCACTGGTTGTCGCGTGATCGTCATTTGGATAACCTATAATCTTGACTCGCTTACCTGACCTAGTTTTTGGAGATATGGTCATGGTCAATACTCAAGGATAAAAATGGTCATGGGTCAGCATATCAGCAACTACTCTTATCATTAATGGCGATATTTACCAAATGTGTTGTAGGATGTTTTATTTGGAATCATTTTATTATTTTAGATTTTGTATTTAATTAAGATATGCTGCACTTTTAACTCTCCATACACGCATACATACATACATACATACATACATACATACACTACATGTATGGTCAGATACAGTTCAAGACAAAGCATGATATGATATAGCTGTTAACAGTTAAGGAAAACAGACTAGCAACAACCGCGATAACAACTTTCTCTGTTACTGAGTCATCAAACTCAGGTAATGTTCATTGGGTCATGATAACTGTACACCTCCCTCTTTCTTCATGAAGTCATGGTTGGCCTCACCAGGGCTTCGTCAACACCTTTCATTGCAATATTAAAAAAAAAAACAATTATGAAGATAAAAATATAAAACATGTAATAATGTTAATTAAAGCAATAGGTTTCATGCACCTCCCAGTGTGTTCCTACATATATGTGAAAGTTGAAAATGAAAAATTACCACGGAAGATAATCATAGGCATTTGCATAATATTCTAATTGAATTGTCAGTCTCACAAAAATACACTGCAGCAGAACAACCTTGATACCTGGCTATTTTGTATATGATTTTAATGTGAGGATTATGTATCTGAGGTTGAAAGTAATGTGAAAATTTATATTGTTCCTAAATTAGCATAATTTATGTTGATGGGGTTAATGGACTACTCTACCTTTACAAAGGGATGATAGAATTTTATTTTCTAAAAATTTATCCAACCTGATGGAGATGCAGGGTATGCTGTATTGCTTATTTGGGTACTTCAGTAGGCAAGGTCGATTATAATTCCTTTGGGGTAATTATTATGATTTAAATGTCAAACTTCACAAGAGAGCAGTACTGAGATGGCATTGTGTAGTGTAGCCTCTCTACCATAGAGTTCACTGTACCCATCTTTACTGCTCTCTCTTGCTAAGAGCTCTATCTTTTTTCTCCTATATTAGTTGTCAATAAATTTGTTCAGCTCCTAATCTGATTTTTTTTTCCAGCACTACAGTCAAGTGGCCTACTAAACTTTACTGCGTGGATGCTTTTTCACCATTTGTAGAAAACTTGTGTATTTTTCACTCTCTCAGGCTAACCAGACTAAGTTTACCTTTCTCCAGACTCCGCAGCACTGGGAGCCAACACGAACAACTAACTAACTACCTTTGCCTCTTATGCTGGGTGGAAACGTAAAAAAATTCAACTTCTGGAAAACTTTGACAATCTGTTTCACCTCTTTTATCCTGTTTTCAATATGATTTATGGTTTGGCTGGTAGACCATTTAGATATCATCAACAATCCCATTAACCTTTATGTCATTCAGTCACCCTGTTACGGTACTACTGGGTGGGGCCTCCACCTGTTAAGTGCTACTGTCACAAAATCGAATGGAAATTGGTTTAATCATATGTTATAGGTCGTGCTAAATAACACTATGACTGAGACAATGACTGAAGTAGATCAATCCTTCTTGAGATTAGATTTGGAAATATAACATCGAGGCAACAAATTTATGGCATTGTTAGGGTATTCCCGACTTACCAGCCAATACCTTCAAGCTTGTTCGAAGCTATGGACGAGAAGTATGTAGACATTACTCTTGTGGTGAGAGATTTTACTAATTGACTAATTGAAGAGAGACCCAACATGAACTGCCATCCTTCTCTCTGAAGGTTCCTAAATACAATTATTTGTAACGTGGTTCCAGTGTGATAACGAGAAAATGCATGATGCAGTTGCACTAACGCGTATGTGAACAGGGTCACGATTAGGTCTCATGAAGAATTACTCTACAAGACCATACTGTAAAAATGTAACGGTCGCAAGTAGAGTTGACAGTGAACGTGGGCAGTGGAAAACTGGAAAGTAAAGGTATATGATAAATGTGATATCACCTTTATCCTAAAATATATTGTTAATGAGGCAAAGTCAGGATTGGTTAGAGTTTGCACCAAATAGATATCTAGAGTACAAAATAATCAAGAGAAGCAAGTAACAAAATGAGGGGACCCAAAACCTTGAAAAGGTATCCGTCAGACATCCATTTGGATCGCAGTGTTGCCGGAGCTCAAAAGTCAGGGTCTAATCTTGGTATTATCCTTCCAGCAGCGGGACACTTTTTTGTTTTGGCATTTAGGGGTGGGGGGGGGGGGCGATCCAGGTTTCAAAGTGACAGCAGGTGACATGTTGATGCAGTAGGCAGGATTGAAAATGAACAATCGGGAATAACCAGAGATAATTAAATATGGCGGAAGAGCTTAAAGTCACCTGATCTGAGTTATATAAGGAGAAGGAAGCTGGTTTGTTAACAATGATATTTGTATTGTGAAATGCAGTAACTGAATCTCATCCCCAAGTTCAAAACATATCTTGTTTACTGTAAAGATGTAGTCTGTCATGCGAAATCAACTTTAGTCCATCGATATGTTTTGGTCACAGTTATTCTATGGAGACTATGGGCAGCAAATACGATAATTGGGTCCAGTTGATAGTCACAGTTCTCACTCTAGGAAACGTGATCTGGTATATTCATCCTCAAAAGTTGCGGGACATAAACTCTTAAGAACTTTTGTACAAACGATCTGAAATTTCTGCTTGTGTGTATTGGCATTAAGACTGACAATGCTGTATACCCATTCTGACAGCGTTGGTGTGAGGAGTGAGTCAGGACTATCAAGCCATCACAGAGACTTTGCAGCTGATCTAGTTCCTTGTAAGCAGCTGTGCCGTAGCATAAAACATGTAGTTGTTGTCATGGCCAACAAGGCGCTCCAGTTGTTTTGTTAGATCCAAGCAAATCTTTGGTCCCACAGAATGTTATAGTGACAGGATATTGAAATATGTAGTCATTTGCCAGCAATGTGTTCGCGATGAGGTACACATTTGTAGGAGCTCAAAACTTAGTGGACTATGACGGAGAGTTTGAAAGCAATTAATCCCAAAGACCTTTTATACGATCTTAATAAGATTGTGTAATATACGTCAGAACGGAGGTGAAATCAAGTAGAACTTCAGATATCTTCATTATACAATGTACGGTAACTTAAATTTACGACAACAATGAAAATGAACTTGAGTTCTGGCCGACTGAAGGTACCTTTAAAAAATGGACTTTATATACTGAAATTGATGAAATCTTATAAAATGCATTAAATATTTCTAGCCTAGAGTCATTTACACCTCAGTTGAGGTCATCTTGATATTCACATCTGTCTGGCTGTGAACCTTAAAAAGGTGATCATCTGGTGGGTGACTAACAACGTGTGGTAGAGGCACTTCCTGCTGCCTTTCTGTGCCTGTATGAATAATAATGCAGATACAAGATGAAAAAAATCCCACCTGATGGTTTGTATAACTCTGTTAAGAATTATAAAAATCGCAAGATATACTTTCTAGACTAAACGAAGGGAGACTACGTTACTTTATAGCTTTTAATGTTCAATATGGAACTCTCACCTTGAATATGACCCCAAAAGTATGACTGGTGTACTGTTCTAAGCGTATAGTCATTGGAGTGTGTGTACAGTACTAGTATAGGTGTGAGATGGTGTAGCCTATGTGTGTTAATTCCTTTTCTGTACATTTCAGGTATTGGTGCCTTCTGTAATGAGACAATAAACATCAACAAAATCAAACAGTATATTACTGACCGACGGTGCATACAGTAAATTGGCGACGAGGATCAAGCACATACATCTATTCACAACATGGCCACTGCTATACCAACACTGCAACCTCTAGAGCTAGAGGAGTTTGACCAAACACAAGCATGGACTGACTGGATAGAGCATAAAGATGCCTTCATTGCATTCAACATAACTGAAGATGCAAAAAGACTAGCACTCATCAGATTCTATGGAGGAAAGAATCTGAAGGAAATCATGAAGACATTGCGTCCAGCGATACTGACCGACCAAACAGAGCCAACGTACAAAACAATGAGAATAGCACTTGATGAATACTTCAGTGAGAAAACAAACGAAGTATTTGAACGATACAAGTTCCGGATGCTGGCGCAGGAGGTCGGGGTAAGTACACACAACTACGTAACCCGCCTACGTACACAAGGAGCCAAGTGCAACTTCGACAACTACAACCTTGACAAAGTCATCATCGACCAGTTGACGGAGAAATGTACCTCACATAAAATGCGTCGTTCATACATGAAGGAGACAGACATAACAGTACAGAAAGCTCTACAAATCGCTTACACTTATGAATCAACTGAAGCCCATGCTTGCAGGATGGAGCAAGGTGAAGAAGGCACCAATGTGAACAAGGTAAACACAAGATGCAAACAACAACAGCAGCGGGAATGGGAAAGCACTCGAAGACAACAAAGTAAGGATATGCCACTCGACCCAAAACTGAACTGTCTCGGGTGTAATGGCACTGGCCATCGACATGGACAGAGACAATGTCCTGCATTTGGAAAAAATTGCAACTACTGTGGAATCGTCAACCACTTTGCCACCGCGTGCAGAAAAAACATAACCGACAAGAGAGGGTCAGACAACTAACAGAGGACAGTTCGACGGGTAACGACGACAATCACGTATACCAGGTATACCAAGAGCACAAAAGAATTGGACGATGTGTTCAGAGTGACATCAGACGACACTGCAGAGGAGAAGGTGATGATAGAAGACGTACCTTTCGCAATGTTGATTGACTCAGGGGCAAACGTCAATCTAATTGACGGGGGCACATTCGACCACATCATCAAAATACGACCAAACATAGTACTCAAGGAAACGAATATCCAACCTAAAGCGTATGGAAACATTCCATCCCACTCCGAGGAGAGTTCTTTGCAACACTGACAAATGGATCGAAGAGAGTCGCACACAAAATCCTGGTAACAACAGCGAAACAGGGAAGGAATATTCTGAGCAAGCGAGCCAGCTTGGATCTTGGCCTTCTCAGTATCCACCAGAATAACCGGATTACGACCAGTGAGATGCCTTCATCAACCCGGGGGATACTGGAACAACATCGACCAGCGCTGAATGGACTGGCGAGAATGAAAAACTTCC
This sequence comes from Homarus gammarus, assembly GCA_958450375.1. NCBI lineage: Eukaryota > Metazoa > Arthropoda > Malacostraca > Decapoda > Nephropidae > Homarus > Homarus gammarus. Next base: position 505,114 of record CAUDMG010001675.1, read on the forward strand.
AACTCAAACTCGACATCAACCCAAATGTCAAACCCGTTGCACAGCCACCTCGGAGAGTACCATTTCACATTCGAGGTGCAGTCGAACAGAAGATACAAGAAATGATAGATAATGATATCATCGAGAGCGTGGAAGGCCCTACACCGTGGGTGTCCCCATTGGTGACTGCTCCAAAACCAGATGGAGATATCAGGATATGCGCAGACTTCCGCACAGCAAACAAAGCGGTGAAACGCATGCGCCATCCTATACCAACCGTGGAACAACTACTCAGCGAAATCAACGGGGCCACGAAATTCTCAAAAATCGACCTAAACTCATACTATCATCAGATCGAGCTAACCCCCGAATCGAGAAACATAACAACATTCTCGTGCGACTCCGGTATCTACAGGTACAAGGTGTTAGTCATGGGCATTACATCAGCCGCGGAACAAGGACAGCGTCTGTTACAACAGATTTTGCAAAAGTGTCAGAATAGTCGGAATGGAGCGGATGACATCCTGGTCTGGGGCAAGGTTACGAGTGAACACAACAGTGCTCTGGAAAAAGTACTGCAAAAGTTGAAGGAGAACAACCTGACCATCTCCTAACACAAAAGCGTGTTCCACATAGATGAAGTTGAATTCCATGGATTCACTGTATCCAAAGAGGGCATCAAACCGACAGATGAAAAAATCGAAGCCGTGAAGAAGTTCAGATGGCCAGAAACGGTTCAGGAAGTCCGCAGCTTCCTAGATCTGATCAACTACCTGACCAGGTTCATACCACGATTAGCGACATTGAGCGAACCTCTGAAAAACCTGACGAGAATGAGCAGCAAGTGGACCTGGATAGAAAAAGAAGAGTTGTATTTCAACAAGCTGAAGGAGGCCGTCATGAAGAGCGAGGCACTCATGCACTTCAACCCTCAGCTACCAACGACACTAATTGTGGATGCTAGTCCTGTAGGACTAGGGGCAATGCTATGCCAAAACCACCAAGGGGTACTCAAATCCATCAATTACGCCTCCCGAACACTGACTCAGGTGGAAAGACGGTATTGTCAGCTGGAGAGGGAAGCCTTAGCCATTGTTTTGGCATGTGAAAAATTTCATCTATATCTTTACGGGAAAGAATGCACCATCATGACCGATTACCAAGCGCTAACGACCATCTTCAGCCCGAAAGGCAAACCATCAGCCCGTATACTCCGGTGGATCCTACGCATGCAACAGTACGACTTCACGGTCCAACACATCAAAGGAAGTGACAATCCAGCAGACATACTGTCTAGACAATCCCTGCCATTCGATGCTCAAATCTCTGAAGAAGAGAAACTGGCAGAGGGATTCATCAACTATGTGATTGCCAAAGGGATCCCGAAAGCTATGACACTTTCCGGAATTCTCGAAAAATTAGGGAAAGATCCGACTATAAGAGCCCTCGAAGACGCCATCGCCAAGAATGACTGGACGGATAAACTAACGGAGCCTTTCAAACATGTATGTGCAGAACTGACATCAAAACGGGGACTCGTGTTGAGGGGATCCCGGATCGTAATGCCCCAAACACTACAACGACGCACGATGCAACTCGCACATGAGACACACTTGGGAATGGTCAAGACCAAGGCGCTACTCCGAGGCAAGGTATGGTGGCCAACTATCAACAAGGACGTAGAGAAGGCAATCAGACAATGCATCCCATGTGCAAACCTCGACACAAGAACACAAGCCAATCCGGTGACTATGTCTGAGATGAAGGGGCCGTGGGAGGTAATCCACATGGACATATGTCGACCGTTCCCTAGTGGTGACTATGTGCTGGGAATCATCGATGGAGGATTCCGGTGGCCAGAAGCCTTTGTGGTCAAAACTATCAACACCGATATCGTTACGACCCTGATCAAAGGATGCATCACTACACACGGCATCCCAGCGGTCATCGTGTCAGATAACGGACCACAGTTCAGAGCCAAGGAGTTTGCACAGTTCTGTGAAGAATGGGGAATAAAACACCACAAAGTGACACCATATCATAATAATAATAATAATAATAATTAACGGTTTATTGAAAGAGCTTGGCAGCCAGAAGGCTGAAAATATACAGTTACATATTTGGGGAGTGGGTTACGAATTATCATCCCCAAGCAAATGGGGAAATCGAGCGGTTCTTCGCGACCATGTTGAAAACACTCCGAGCGATGCATACTGAGGGGAAAGATTGGAGACGGCAACTCGGTAAATTCGTGATGCACTACAGGAACACCCCACATTCGATGATGGGAGAGACGCCAGCCCAACTCCTCATGGGAAGGAACATCAAGGTGAAACTCCCCCAAGTGAGTCATGACTTAAAAGACACACTAGTGTCATGTTGGGATGTGGCACGCAAGAGAGATAAAAGAGAAAAGGAGAAACTGAAACTCCGGACAGACAACCGGAATAAGTCTAAACTAGCGGAATTGAGACCAACTGATCAAGTGCTCCTGAAACAAACCAAGAAAGACAGGCTCTCAACTAATTATGATCCTAAACCGTGGACGATAAGTGAAAGGCGAGGTGATTCAGCTATTCTACAGCGAGGACCCAAGAAGATATTACTCAGCACATCCCAGATGAGAAGAGTCCTAGGGAGATGCCAAGGAGGAAATGACGGCAGCGGAGACAGTGACACAGACGGAAGCCACAAAACGGCCGAGAGAACCGACAACACTCATCGAAACCGGGAAAACAACCAAGCCGCCAACACGCCGAGGACAGGGATGGATAAGTCCAGGCAGGACGGGAACAGCGAGGAAGAACCACTCGCTGCTAGACGACCACGTCGTACTATAGTAAAACCGAATAAATACCAGGATGGAGCCGAAGACATCGGAACGGATGAAAGTAAAAGCTCTGGAACGGATGACGTTGATGACTCCGAAATGGATGGAGAGACAAGCGACGAATATGAACCCAGCCGTTCATGGAACTAAAGAGAACTGCAATACAGAACTGTCATCATGACTAAACGGGAGGGGAAGATGTACTGTTCCAAGCGTATAGTCATTGGAGTGTGTGTGCTAGTATAGGTGTGAGATGGTGTAGCCTATTAGGGTGTGTCATAGGAGGGAAGATCAGCTAAAACTAATGGCCCATCACTTTTTTGGTAGATTTTAGTGTATATAAACAGAAAATAATTTCAGTTTCAATATTTTGCAACCTTTTGCTAGGTAAATTTTAGCGTGAAATTTATCAAAAATCTAACGTGCAGCTGCATTAGTGCATTACAATTAAATAGTGAACATTGCTTTCTGACTTCATTCTTTAACAACCCAACTAACAATATTTTTTTCTGTTTCAGATTCTGATGCATTTATAAGTTGATAATATTTGCGATGGCTGCTTGTGTCAGGACGAGGAACCAAAAATCCAGCCATCTCAGTCACTATCTTGGGTCTGGGAGAGAGCTCCTGAAGTCGGAGTTGCCTACATTGAGAGATGCTTTGAGATACGGTGTTTTAATCAGGCAAATCAGTGAAAAGAACCAAAGAACTTACACAAACAAAGACATTGCCAGTGATATGACCAAAGGTGTCTTGGCACAGTACACTCTGGCTAACGCTCAGTTCAAGCCTCCAGTCATAACAAGTCAGAAGAAGATTAGTGAGAGACTGCTAGCCAGTTGGGAAAATGCAAGAGATATCTCTCTGGGGAGAGGAAAACTTGCAGTTAAGGACAGCTTTGCCAAGCAACTGGACCAGTTATTTGACATAATTACTTGCAAGTGCCCAATTGTCCTCTGTCCTGAGTTTGGATGCGATCGTGACTGTAAATCCGAGGCCCACATCTCCTGTATTTGCAAGCGTGAACTGAAGATTCCTGTGATCGAACTGGCATTTGTCAAAGCACAGAGAGAGAAGACTGGCAGTATAGGGGCTCTCATGATTTCTAGCCAAGATATTCCGGAGCCCAAGAGACAGGAGGCTGCCACAGAGAGACAGAAGAGGAGAAGAGTTGCCGAGGAAAAGAGACTTGAGAAGGCCCAGGGTGAGGTAAAAAAGGCCGATGATTGGAGTCAAGCTGATTCAGAGTTTAATAACTTCCCCATGGCTGATCCGAGTGCTGACCAGGAGAATGGTGACTTTGTCCCTAACCCAGAAAATAATGATCCCAAACCTTCCAGGCATATGATTCGAAATAGGAAAGATATCCCGAGCATAGCTCTGGCCAGCATGCGACACCACACTGGTCTCAGAGAAACTGCAGAGATAGCAACAGCTGCCTGGATTGACGGTGGTTTGATAACACCTGATGATGTTCACCTGGTGATAGATCACAACAAATTAAGGAGAGCTCAGGAGAAACTTGTCAGTAACCTAGAAGAGGAGTTTGATAAGGGGATAAGAGAAAATGGAATCAATTGTTTATTCTTTGATGGGAGAAGGAATGACACTAAAGTGTTCATGAAAGTTGGAGATTCTGACAAGTTGTTCCTTGCCATGGTGAAGGAGGAACACTACTCCTGCTGCAGTGAACCAGGAGGGAAGTATTTGTGGCATTTCACTCCAGAGGAAGATGACATCAGGAAACCAGCTGAGATAGTGGCAGATAACATTGTGAACTGGCTCAGAGAGAAGAACGTAGACCAGACCCTGCAGGCCATTGGAGGGGACAGCACCAACACGAACACAGGGTGGCAAGGGGGGGTCATACAGTGGATAGAGCGGAAGATTGGGAGGAAGCTGGTCTGGATTGTTTGTGACCTCCACACCAACGAGTTGCCACTCAGACATCTGATCCAGGAGCTGGATGGCAAGACTCTTTCAAACAACAGATGGTCTGGTCCTCTTGGCAAGATGCTGGACTCTGCCACTGAGTTAGAAATAAATCCGAGCTTTGAAAAAATCACAGTTGGCCCTCCACTCGTTGAGCTTGCACATGCTGTCATTGACGACCTGAGTACTGACCAGTACTATGGTTACATGATTTGCAGTGCCATCAAAACTGGGGTCATGTCTGATAGACTTGCTTACCTGCAGATAGGTCCAGTCTCACATTCTAGGTGGCTCACAACGGCTCTCAGGTTCTGCAGAATTTGGGTCGCTCATCATAAACTGAAAGGGAACCAGCTTCACAACCTGAGACTTACAGTATTGTCCAATTCATCGTGAGTGTCTACTTGCCAAAATGGTTTAACACCAAGGTCAAGTCATCGTTCTCCGAAGGTCCGAGGCATGTTCTCTTCCAGCTTGAGCTCCTGAGGAGTCAGCCAAGGAAGGTTGTTCAGATTGTGGAGCAGACTGTGAGGAGATCTTCCTGGTATGCTCATCCCGAGGCAGTTCTGCAGACAATGCTCTGCAGTAAGGATGAGGAGGAGAGAAGAGTGTCAGTCAAAAAGATCTTGGATATGAGACTTATGAGAGGGTCTGGGCATGACGAATCAGTTGGTAACGATTCCTTCAGGGTCAGCAAGACTCCTGAAGTCAATCTAGGTGCCAACACCCTCACTGATCTCATAGATCTGGATAACATCCAGGCTGGCAGTGAGCCCCCTCTTACCTGCAGCCTCACCAATGTTTAAGTCAGAGCTTTCCTGGACAACCCCATGCATGTCCCTGCCTGGCCCTCGCACACCCAGAGTATAGAGCGTTGTGTACAGCAAGTGAGGGAGGCCAGCAGTCACGTGTACAGCCAGGAGAGGAGGGAAGGCTACATCCGAGCTCAGGTGGTAAGCAGGGAGGTGATGAGTAGAAACAGAAGCAAGAAAGACATGTTCTCTATGGTGTGCAGCAACACCTGGTCGTAGTAGTAAAACCGGTTTTTGTATTTGATGATTTTGTTTTCTAAAGGAATATTAAATTTAATAAATGTGTCAAGATCATTCGTTTCACTATTCTGGATCATTTTCATCCTAATAAATTAACCTGATACATTTACTTTACTTTAAATAAGCTATTTAGTGGTGTTGGTAAAAGGGTGGGAATACTGAATTTTCATAAGATTTCATGTTAAAATTTACCTAGCAAAAAATAAAAACGTTTCAAATCTGAAGATATCACATGATTCTGCACATAGAACTACATCATTAATACCATGGGCCGATTTTTCAAACTCAAAAAAAAAAAATTCGCCTCCGTATGACACACCCTAGTAGCCTATGTGTGTTAATTCCTGTTCTGTACATTTCAGGTATTGATGCCTTCTGTATTGAGACAATAAACATCAACAAAATCAAACAGTATATTACTGACCGACGGTGCATGCAGTAAAACTGGTATTACCGGTCTTAGTCAAAGGTGCAACAGATTATGCATCTTTAAATACCTCGTAGGTCAATTTCTAATGCATCTAATCCGTGTAACATCCTGGTAAAAAATTATATTAATATGAGGAACAAGTTAATGTAGATTAAATAAATATTATTACATTTTTTATCTCATTTGTCACTTTGATTCAAATTTTTTATACTATATGTGTATTAAAATAAGTCGAGTTTCTTGCTTGCTATTGTTTATTAGCCTTTCACAACAGGTCTGCTGCGCTGCGGCTCATTCAACTTTATATTAATTAATGTTAATGGGATGTTTGGAGCATCTTTTAAAATGTTTTTAAAAAAAGGTAAAAAAAAACTAAATTGGTGATGACCAAGGAAGATATTCATGCGAATTTGCATATTATTTAAGATGAAACGCCAGTCTCACAAAAAAATATAATACAGACACGTTAGGGCCATATATGGAGCCATCAGCTTTAAAGTGAGCGAAGGAGGATGGAAGAGAGAGAAAGACAAACAGACAGATAGACAGTAAAGTTTACGTGCATGTGTGTGTGTGTGTGTGTGTTACCAGGAGAGAGGCAGGTGGTGGTAGTATGCTCTCCTCACCTGCCTGTTAGGATGGTCTGGTTTGGGGAACTCAACACCCTAATCAAAAGAACTTTATGTCTCATAATTCTTAATTGTTGATGGACTGGTGTAATTACTGACCTTTTTACGCGCTTAAACACCTTAGTTGTTGAAATCTCCTTCCTCAAATCACCCAGAAATATTAACGAACAACAACTACAGTTTCGTTAAACTACGGAAGGGCTGGCAAATAATGATCTAACTTGACTGTATGGGTCCATAATGTAGGATATCCAGGTGGAGAAAAATAAAGAACTAAAAATTCTGGACGACCGGCTGTGATGGTTACGTTCATTTCATGACATCAACTATATGGATTGTTTGCATAAAAGCGAAGTCAGAGACCCCCTTCGGCTACTCTGTAAGATAGGGCCCTTTAAATGAGTAAGAGATACTAGTATTTTAGATAAGAGAATGACATATCGGCGGTGATGGAGATGGTGAATGTAAATGACAAGATGGTGTATTGCACACTTGATCAAATATATTTATTACAGTCAGAGATGATTACCTTTATTTTCTCGTTTCACAGTTCCTTTTCGATCATACCGAGGAAGAGGGACTTTTGTAATATCAACCGGCCTCCTCCCACTGGCAAAATCCTATGTCTACTTTACAGATGAGATGAAAAGATAGTTAGAGAGAGTGAGGGAGAGTGTTGACTAGCTGCTGACGACGTTTCTCTCTATCCGTGAAGAAAAAACTGTCAGCACATCTGCGAGAGTGAAAGAAGTGTTGCAATTACTCTGTACGTATGAATCTACGTGGTGCTCTGCTTTGAGGGAACATACGGTACAGCAAACGACAAGTAAGATACTGAACGGAGGTTGAAAGGGATGGCGAAAGTAAAATATCGACCAATTATCCGAAAACTCAGCAGATGATAAGTTTGTGTTGGTTGAGGAAGATAAGGGTATCTTTTTGGAGTATGCATATTAAAAGCTTAGATATGATTAAACCTTCATTTGCATCTCGACTTTCTAATAGATAGTAGAATATCTGAGGACTGGAGCTTTGAGCGGCGACAGGGTGAATAACTCGTCTCAGATGACTTACCCTTACTATTTAAGAGCAAACTTGATGTTACAGTGAAGTTTCAAACCAATAATAACTTTATTACTTGGAAGTCTTAAGCCACAATCATTTACGGATACGTAATTGCTACATACGGTTTTCAACAGTTGTGTGGGTCGACTACACTTGATTTTCAAATCGCTTATGGCTTATGGCGCCGTGAACCTCTAATGGGGACTACCTGTATCACTTAGGTGATCAGAGTAACGTTTTACCAAATCCGGCTTCGAAACACGAGGATCCATATATATTTCATTAGCCCAATAAACACGCGGACTTCTACATACAATCAACATTAGAGGTTCAAGGCGCCATAAGCTCGTTGAACAGGCTTTGTGTGAAATATAACAGAGTCTAGGAGTGCTTTTAGTATCCTGGTGGTCCAGTGGTTAGCGTTCCCCGGTATCAGTCATGTGCTCGTGGGCCGTGGGTTCGAATCCTTGCGGGTTGAGGTGTTGATTTTATGTAGAAGTCCGCGTGTTTATTGGGCTTATGAAAAATATATATATATATATATATATATTTTATCAATCTATATTTATCTGTCTATGTATGTAGGCTATGTATGTACAGGTACATTACATAATCTCATACATAAACAATCAATTACTAAAATTTATTAAGACACACTGTATACTCCCGGCTGCAAGATACACACACAAGCCGACCCATATCATGAATACTAATACCCAGTATTATTAGTTAACGCTGCACTCTCAAGGGATACGTTATGTGACTTTATAAACAAAGTTTATGTACTAAATAATATCAGCTTCACTAATACCTGTTTGGATGACTACATACAAACGTCACCTACAATTTCTTTAATAGTTAATGACATATCTTGATGCTTTGTTACCCCACTTTGTTTTAAACTAGAGTTCAATTATCCAGTTGTTATTAAAGGTGCATTTGGGTAATTTAACCGACCTCAAAGTCTATAATAAAATTATTACCTCACAACTTACCTGCATTTTCGCAGTTGTAAGAAGCTTAAGTGAAAATTAGATCATGTCTGTCATTAAGTGGTGTTTCATCAGGTCCAGATGACCCCTCTGGAGACAAAAAAGGTAAAAAACTTCACAAGCAGTTCTCATCCTACAACTGTAAAAACGTACTCTTGACCGCTCAAGGGAGACAGTCCACGCCCTAGTGAAAGTGACCTTCCTCCTAGAAATACCTGCTGGGCCAGTTTTAGTTTCAAATGCTTCAGCTGCTGATGGTGAAAGATATGACAAGTACAACTATGTACTACTAGAAATTGTATATTTTTCGACACGTCCCGTCCATCAACATGTATGCCCAATATTTATCCCATTCACCCTCACTTTCGTTCTCTTTTTTTTTTATTGAGAACCACTCGCCCTTCTCCCCTTCAAATGAGGCAGTGCCAGGTGTATGTAATCAACACATACCGGCGATAAGAGTATTTTTTGGCATTGAGATAACAGTAAACAACTTCCTAGCAGCTCGTGTGTCAGCTGTCAGCAGAGCCTTGGTGCTGGCCCGGCACCTGCAGGAAAGTGGACGATTGCCTTCGTGCAGACCTCGGTGTTGGCCAAAAGCAGGGTACCTAATGCTTCTACCACCACCAGGGACAGACGGAAGGAGGAGCGGGTAGAAGGAAAAAGACAGGTAAAAGTAAAGGGATGAAGAAAACAGATGAGACATAAGATACACAGGGACTGTTAATCACCTGGAGAAGCACCGATTGATCAATGATTCCCAGCATGGCTTCACAAGCGGACGTTCTTGTCTAACTAATCTATTAACATTCTTTTCATCAGTTTTCGAATCGGTGGACGAGGGGCACAATTATGATGTGGTATATCTTGACCTTAGCAAAGCCTTCGACCGAGTACCCCACGAAATACTAATTAGAAAGGTAGAAGCTCATGGCATCAAAGGTAACATCCTTAAATGGATTAGGGCGTGGTTACAGGACAGGAAACAGGGAGTTAGCATTAACTGCACTAAGTCCCATTGGAGCAACGTCACAAGTGGAGTTCCCCAAGGCTCAGTTCTTGGACCATTATTATTTATTATATACATAAACGACATAGATATCGGCATAGACAGCAACATAAGTAAATTTGCTGATGACACTAAAATAGGACGTGTTATTAAATCTGACGAGGACTCAGCAAAACTACAGGAAGATCTAAACAAATTTTTCGAATGGTCTGAAAAATGGCAGATGAAATTCAACGTGGACAAATGTAAAGTACTCAGTATAGGAGATGTAAACAGGGAAACCAGATACCAGATGAACAACGATGCCATAGAGAAATCCAACTGCGAGAGATTTAGGAGTAATGATAAGTAGGAACCTCAAGACAAGTAAACAATGTGTTTTTGCTCGTAACAAGGCTAATAAAGTACTTGGGTTCATACAAAGGAGTGTTAGTTACAAGACTAGTGAGGTCATCCTAAAACTATATCTTGCTCTTGTGAGACCACACCTGGATGCGCAGTTCAGTTCTGGTCATCTTATTACAGAATGGATATAGAATCCTTGGAAAGAATTCAGAGGAGAATGACAAGACTAATCCTGGGCATTAGGAACCTTGAGTATAGAGACAGGTTAAAGCATCTTAATTTGCACTCCCTCGAGAGATGTAGAGTGAGGGGCTAGACAAAGGGGACATTACAAAGGTACTCAAACTATCCAACCAGGAGCGAACTCGTAACAATGGTTTTATATTAGACAAATTTAGATTTAGGGGGAAATAGGTAAACACTGGTTTGGAAACAGAGTAGTGGATGAATGGAACAAGTTACCAAATATCATCATTAACTAGAATACGCTGAATAGCTTCAAACATAGGTTGGATGCTTATATGAGCAATAGGGGTTGGGTGTAAACGGGACTGCCCAGTATGGGCCAATAGGCCAGCTGCAGTTTCCTCCATTCTTATGTTCTTATGTTCTTATAGATGAGGATTGTGGGGTTTAATATGGTGTGTTGTTATATACATATATATATATATATATATATATATATATATATATATATATATATATATATATATATATATATATATATATATATATATATATATTATATATATATATATATATATATGTATATATATATATATATATATATATATATATTATATATATATATATGTATATATATATATATATATATATATATATATATATATATATATATTATATATATATATATATATATATATATATATATATTTGTATTTCATGTAGAGCCACAATGAAAACGTGGATAAGATAAATCTTGATAAAATCACACGGGAAAAGGGAAACAACGGAGCACCTTAGCTTTCGTTTATATTCAAGACAACATACAGTAGCATCACACATATAACACGGTCACACACACACACACCGACCACAGACGGGCCAGGACGGGTCAGACGCACCTGGCGCTGCTCAGCAGCCGCCACGTCAACTGTAATGTTGGCCCATACCAACTCCCTCCCCTGAAGCCTCTTCCCCACCGGAATATCAACAAGTTCTCGCCAAAAGTTACTATTTCATTTGGGAAAGGAATGGAACCAGTGTTGAATAGTTGTGAACAGTGCTTAAGTCAGTGAAAAACAACTCGGCAGTTGAGTCTTACTCAAGCTAACCTTCACACTGTGAGGTCCCAGGTACCCAGTGATAATTTCCCTGAGACTCCTCGATAGAGAAGCCTGAGACCACACCTCACCCACTTGACTGAGTGAAGTCCTGTGACAACTGACCACGTGGTGTCCCCATGATGCTACGACACCACGTGGTGAAGGAGTTGTTACAGCATCATGTGAAGTTCCTCATAACACCATCTGTGAGGGAATTACTACACCACGTGATGCCCCTCATAACCCCATCTGTGAGGGAATTACTACGCCATGTGATTCCCCTCATAACACCATCTGTGAGGGTATTACTACACGACATCAGGCCCCTCATACACCATCTGTGAGGGAATTACTACACCACATCAGGCCCCTCATAACACTATCTGTGAGGGAATTACTACATCGTCAGGTCCCTCGTAACACCATCTGTGAGGGAATTACTACACCACGTCAAGCCCCTCATAACACCACCTGTGAGGGAACTAGTACTCCACGTGATGCTCCTCATAACGCCACCTGTGAGGGAGTTACTACACTACGTGTCTGCTGTTCAACACCTCAGCTCACATGATCTACGTGACCTCCGCTGTAAACATTAATCTGTATGTTCACTGTATGTTCTTTCACCTTTCTTTAATGAAGGCTTTTGTTAAACCACCAATGTATGTAATAAGTCATTTATGTCCACTGTATATTTTCAGCCTTCCGGCTGCAAACTTTTCAATAAACCGTTTATTATTATTATTATTATTATTATTATTATTATTACACACACTATATATATATATATATATATATATATATATATATATATATATATATATATATATATATATATATATATTATATATATATATATATATATATATATATATATATATATATATATATGTATATATATATATATATATATATATATATATATATATATATATATATAGATATATATATATATATTTCATGAATAAAGACGAAAGCTAAGGTGCTCCGTTGTTTCCCCTTTTCCCGTGTGATTTTATCAAGACCCTCAGCCAGTGCGGACCTGTGTTCTTGTCAGTGTTAGTGACATAGTGACATGGCAGCTGCTGACGAGTACTCGACCACCTCTCACGTTCTCCAGCTTTGTCTTGCCTTGCAAGACCGACTGGAGAAGGTTGAGAAGGAGGTCCAGAGTCTCAAGGGCGAAAACTTAGCCTTAAAGCTAGTTTTAGAGGAGAAGAAAAACTTTGCCAGTGTCGTGAAGGACGGTGAAGTTGAAGTGGATTCATGGAAGGTAGTTGCTGCTAGTGCTACAAAATGCACTCTAAAAAGGCACTCAGCTGTAGACCTAAACAACAGGTTCATCACCTTAAGTGACAAGTGTGAGGAAGGTGCTAGTAACACCACGAGTGCTACTCCCTCTGTTAGTGTGGAGAGAGGGAGTAGCGCAGGTAAGAAATCACCACACTCAGGTAAGGTCAAATGTGTTTCTGTCAAAAGAGACTCGATGGTGAAGTATTTAGGTAACAATCTCTGCACTAAAGTTAGGAAGCTCGAGTGTCTCCCCGGGGCAGTGATAGGTAGAGTACTGGAGAGAGTGGAGAACGTCATTGATGACTGTGGAGACAACCCCATAGTCTTACTCAGTGCAGGAGGCAAAGACGTAGGTAAGCTTACCAGTGTCGAACTGCGTAAACTGTATAGGGAAGCTCTAGATAAGATTAGGGTGAAGGGTGGAACTCCTATTGCTTGCTCTATCCTACCTCGACGTGGTGCCAGTCGTGAATGGATGTCCCGTGCAATTGGTTTCAATTGCTGGTTGGAAGAACAGTGTAAAGAGCTGTCGACGCCATTCATTGATAGTTGGAGCCTGTACTATGGTGTGATAGTGTGTATGTAAGGGATGGGGTGCATTTAAGTAGGAAGGGGGGTGGCGGTGCTAGCGAAGATAGTTGACAGGGTAGTAAAGGTGGGGTTTTAATATGTCCAAATCCCATCAATGGTAAAGAGAGGAAAATACCATGTGAAAATAACAGCAGTGAAACAGAAGTAGATAATGCTGAAAATATAGTTAGTCATAATAACAAACATCAAAGTAATAAATGAAAAACAGATAGAAACGGAAGAAATATATTGAGTGTTTATTATACTAATAGTAGAAGCCTGTGTAACAAAATGGACCAGCTCAGGGCCATTGTTAGTAAAGAGAACATAGATATAATTGCAATAACGGAAACATGGATAAATTCAAACAGCAAACATTTTTTAGCAGAATTTCATATTCCAGGATATAACCTATTTAAATTTGACAGAGTAGGAAGGAGAGGGGGCGGTGTAGCAGTGTATATCAGGGTGTCATTAAAAAGCTGCAATAAATCAAACATTAAAACAAATAGCGACAATGAAAGTATTTGGGTAGAGATTGGTGAGGGCAATGAGTCCGTAGTCATTGGTGTTATATATAGACCACCTAATTTGAGTAGGAACGATGGTAAATTGCTATGGGAGGAAATAAAGAAGGCATCTGATAGAAACAATGTATGTATTCTAGGCGATTTCAACTTTTCAGGCTTAGATTGGAAAAATCAACTTAGCAATAATGAATCTGAAGATTTTCTAGAAGTAGTACAAGATAGTTTTTTATATCAATTCATAAACTCGCCCACTAGAGGAAATAATATCCTCGATTTAGTTCTCAGTAATAATGAAAATCTAGTAAAAGATGTTGGGATTGGAGACGAACTAGGAAACAGTGATCATAAAGCCATATATTTTAACATAATATGGAATGGCAGGAAGAAGGAAAATTCGGCCTTGATCCCGGATTTTAGGAAGGCTAATTACGGTAGCTTAAGGAGAGACCTAAGGGATGACCCTATGGTCAAAAGATTAATCCCCCCCACACCTCCGGAAACTGTCAACTTAGGACGGGATAACCCCGAATTTAATTTAGCAGCTACTTATGAACAATTTATTGCGACAATCCATAATGCTCAAAATAAACACATCCCTAAAAGAAAATTCAGATCGATACGGAACCAACCAAAGTGGATGAATAATAGACTCTTAGATCTTCTAGGGAAAAAGAAAGTAGTATATAGAAAAGTTAAGAAAGGCGAAAATCACTTACTTGGTTACTATCAGAACCTAACAAGACAGGTAAAAACAGAAATTAGGAAAGCAAAGAGAAATTATGAAATCAAGGTAGCAAACAAATCGAAAAATAACCCCAAAGCTTTTTATCAACTGTATAAATCAAAGGTTAGAGATACAATAGGTCCCTTTAAAACTACGACAGGAGAAATGACTGATGATGAGTTAGAAATGTGTAGTACGTTAAATAGTCATTTTCGCTCCGTATTCACAAATGAAAACCTAGCACAGTTTCCAGAAGTTCATAAGGTATATAACGACAGTATAGAAAATATGTTGATGAATATCAATATTACTAGTAACGATGTGCTTAAAGTTATTAACAAACTGAAGCCTCATAAATCGCCTGGTCCAGACGAGGTATATGCTAGAATATTAAAAGAATGTAGGGATGAGTTGAGTAATCCATTAGCAGTTTTATTTAATAAGTCATTAGAATCGGGCCTAGTGCCAGAAGCTTGGAAACTTGCAAATGTAGTTCCGATTTTCAAAAAAGGTGATAAATCAAATGCATCAAATTACCGTCCCATTAGTCTCACGTCAATCATAGGCAAGTTGCTAGAGTCAATTATTGCTACAAAAATCATAAGCCACCTTGAAACATTCAACTTAATTCATTCTTCTAAGCACGGGTTCACCCAGGGACGTTCTTGTCTCACAAATTTGCTTAGCTTTTTCTCAGAAGTATATGAAGCGGTAGATAATGATAAGTCATATGATATAATTTATTTAGATTTCAGTAAAGCATTCGATAGAGTCCCTCATGAGAGATTGATAAGGAAGGTAGAAGCACATGGAATAGGTGGATCATTATTAAAATGGATTAGGTCATGGTTAACTGGTAGGAAACAAAGAGTCAGCATAAATGGATTAAAGTCAGACTGGGGTGCGGTCAAAAGCGGAGTTCCCCAGAGATCTGTATTAGGCCCTCTGCTACTTGTTATATTCATTAATGATCTTGATTTAGGTATAACTAGTAGGATTAGTAAATTTGCAGATGATTCCAAAATGGGGAGAGTGATAAATTCAGACAGTGACTTTGAACACCTTCAAAGAGATCTAGATACCTTACATGAGTGGTCAGTAGACTGGCAAATGAATTTTAAAACTGATAAATGCAAGGTACTACAGATAGGGAAGACGAATACAAACGTTAAGTATAAACTAGGTAACACGGAAATAGAAAACTCAGATTGTGAAAAAGATCGAGGTGTATTTGTTAGCAACGACTTGAAACCTAGAAAACAATGTATTAGCGTTTGCAACAAGGCAAACGGGATTCTTGGTTTCATATCTAGGAGTGTGAGTAACAGAACTGCTGACGTTATCTTGAAACTTTACCTAGCATTAGTGAGGCCACACATGGAATATGCGGTTCAATTCTGGTGTCCTTATTATAGAATGGACATAGATTCTTTGGAGAGAGTACAAAGAAGAATGACAAAAATGATCCATAATATTAGAAACCTTCCATATGAAGAAAGACTGAAAAGCTTAGGCTTGCATTCATTAGAGAGGCGTAGAGTTAGGGGAGATATGGTAGAGGTGTTCAAGTGGGTAAGTGGGATTAACAAGGGTGAAATGGAAGATGTTCTGAAGCTCAGTAATAACGAAATAACTAGAACAAATGGGTTTAAATTAGATAAATTCCGATTCAGAAAGGATATTGGCAAGCACTGGTTTGGTAATAGAGTTGTGGATATGTGGAATAGGCTACGGAGTGCTATAGTAGGATCGGGGACGCTAGGGAGCTTCAAGACGAAGTTGGATAGGCACATGGAAGTGCTGGGATGGGTGTGAAAGGGATCTGCCCTGTATGGGCCAGTCGGCCTCCTGCAGAATCCCACTTTCTTATGTTCTTATGTTCTTATGTACTGTATGTGACGGTGCTGTGTGTGTGTGTGTGTGTGTGTGTGTGTTGGCACTGGATGTGACGGTGATGTGTGTGTGTGTGTGTGTGTGATGGTACTGTATGTGTCGGTGCTCTGTGTGTGTGTGTGTCTTTGTGTGTGTGTGTGTGATTGTACTGTATGCGACGGTGATATGTGTGTGTGTGTGTGTGTGTGTGTGATGGTACTGTATGTGACGGTGCTGTGTTTGTGTGTGATGCTACTGTATGTGACGGTGCTCTGTGTGTGTGTGATGGTACTGTATGTGACGGTGCTCTGTATGTATGTGTGTGTGAGTGTGATGGTACTGTAAGTGATGGTGCTTTGTGTGTGTGATAGTACTGTATGTGACGGTGCTATGTGTTTTATGGTACTGTATGTGACGGTGCTATGTGTTTTATGGTATTGTAATATGACGGTGCTGTGTGATGGTGCTGTATGTGACGGTGCTGTGTGTTTGAGGGTACTGTATGTGACGGTGCAGTATTTGTGATGGTACTCTATGTGACGGTGCTGTATGTGTGTGTGTTTGCGTGTGCTTGTTGGTACTGTATGTGACGGCACAGTTTGTTTGATGGTACTGTATGTGACGGATGCTGTATGTATGAGTTTGTGATGGTGCTGTATGTGACGGTGCGTGTGTGTGTGTGTGTGTGATGGTTCTATATGTGCCGGTGTTGTGTGTGTGTGTGTGTGTGTGTGTGTGTGATGGTACTGTTTGTTACTGCGCTGTGTGTGTGTGTGTGCGTGCGTGTGTGTGTGATGGTACTGTATGTGACAGTGCTGTGTGTGTGGTTGTGTGTGTGATGGTCTGTGTGATGGTACTGTATGTGAAAGTGCTGTGTGTGTGTGTATGTGTGTGTGTGTGTACGTGTGTGTGTAATAATAATAATAATAATTAACGGTTTATTGAAAGAGCTTGGCAGCCAGAAGGCTGAAAATATACAGTTACATATTTGGGGAATGGGTTACGAATTACAAATAATATACAAGTAACATAAGTGACACAAATAAGTCATATAATAACTAGATGTGGAAAAGCTCAAACTACAGTTCATTTCAACATAGTGACAGTGTAAGGAGCAGTGTTTACTGGGAGTGAATACACTGATTTATTACAAGTAATTGATAATTTTTGCAATGGTTGGGACTGGGCTGTTCTTATAGCGATCAGTTCGTGCACGTATGGGCTGGATGCGGTTGTGGTGTCGAACAGCAATTCTCGGACAAGGGATCTCAGGTGGTAGAAGGAGCCGGTGTCGGGGATGGTGTAGAAGCTTCTTACCAAATTTGCAGATGAGGTCGTGGTGATGGTCAGTGAGAGTCGAAAGGGTCAGTGTGTTGAGCGCTTCTTGATATGTGGAGTAGGAAGGGGAGAGAATAATCTTGCATGCCCTCTTTTGCACTTTTTCTAGGTGTTTACGTTGTGTGGCATTTAGGGAGGAAGACCAGGTAGGGAAGGCATAGGTGAGCTTGGGAAGTATGAATGTTGTGTAAACACTGAGGAGCTCGTGTGCATGAACTCCGAGGGACTTGGGTCGGCGGAGGAGGTGGAGACGGAAACTGGAGGATTTGACAACTTCACTGACGTGTGGTTTCCAATTTAGTTTGTTGTCTATGGTGACGCCGAGGAGCTTCGTAGAATCTACAACCTGGAGTGTGTTCGGACCTAGAGTAATGGAAGGAGGTGGGACAATGTCGGAGGAGAGGTTGATGTGCATAACCATGGTCTTGGTATGGTTGATGGTGACATGGTTGTTGGTGGCCCAGTTTTGGAGACTGTTCAATAAATCCTGAAGGGCGGTATAGTTGGGAGCAGAATTGTTGACGCTGATCCCAATGGTGGAGTCGTCGACATACTTCCAGCGAGCAGGGGTTTCTCTTAGGGCATCATTGATGAGCATAAGGAAGCAGAGTGGTCCCATCTTGGTTCCTTGGGGGACGCCACAGGTGAGTGAATGAAAGGTGGAGACAGCCCCTCGGAAGCGTACAGCTTGGCACCGGTCACTGAGGAAGTCTGTAAGCCATGGTATAAGACTTCTCCGAAGCCCGAGGTCAATAGCTTTGTTGATGATTATATTGTGGTCGACTAGGTCGAACGCTTTAGTGAAATCAATGAAGGCGACAGCTACAGACGTTTTTCGTTTCTCGAGATGGCGGTATATGTAATCGAGAAAGCTGACAAGACAGTGAGTGGTGGAGGAAGTTTTCATGTTGCCAAATTGCTGAGGGTCTACGACTCCTGCAATATCAGCATAAGCCCAGTCGAACACAAAACTTTCACAGATTAGGCTGGGTATTGGGGTGATTGCAATAGGTCGTAGCTGATTTAAGGATTGTGGGCTGGTTGACTTGGGCACTGGTGATACATAAGAGGTCTTCCAGTCAGCTGGGCATCTGGCTTGACTGAGAGAAGCATTGATGATGGAGCAGAGGGGTTTAGCAAGCTCCGGGGAGAACTCTTTGAAGAGTTTCATTGGTAAATCAATGGGGGTGGTAGAGCGTTTTAATTTTAGTTTGTCCAGGCGTTTTGCTACGTCAAATTCTTCTACTAAGTCAGTGGGAAGGGGGGCTGGTAGGTAAGCAGGGAGAGTGGTTGTGTCAAGCCGTGGGAGCGTCTGGCATATAGTAGCAAAATGGTTATTTGATTTCTCAGCTGCGTCAACATTAGTGAGATGGCTAAGGAAGGGGAGGGGGTGTGTCTTATTGTTTAGTCCACAGAGTTCTTTAAGCTTACCATACCATTAACTGATGTTGGTCTGCTTCAGGTGATGTAATTTGGTTGGGTAGTAGGACTTCTTTGCAGTGCGTATTTTGCGGATGACTCGGTTGCGAAGGGACCTGTAGCGGATGTGGTCATTGAGATGAAAGGCTCTGTCTCTCTGTTGCATAAGTCTTTTGATCCGAGGTGTGATCCAGGGCAAGTTAGCTGGGTGAGATCTGACGGACTTCTCGGGGAAGAAGTGGTGGTGAGCTTCCGTGGTGGTGTTGGTATAATTTATCCATTTGGTTTCCACGTCATCCACGCTAAGTACTTCAGTCCAGGGATGGTGAACTATCCACTGCCCGAAGAGGCGCACTGCAGAGTCAGTAATCGGCCTGTAGGTCTTGATGTAGGGTCTCTGTACTTGAGTGGGAGTGGCAGCTGGGGACCAGAGCACTGATAAGTGTGTGCTACACCCGATAGGAGGCATTGGTTGAGGTGGTTGGTACTGGTCCGCTAAGTCAGTTAAGATAAGGTCAAGGGTATTTTGACCGTGTGTGGGGAAGGTCACAACTTGTGATAGTGATAGCTGGTCCTGGATATCAGTGGTGTCAATTTCATTTAAATCCCCACATAATACTAACTTGGCACATGGGTACCTAACTCTGAGGTGGTATTGAAATGATTGATAAGAGTGTCTCTTGTGGGTGAGCGAGGTGGGTGGTATGACACGCAGATCATGATGGAAGCAGTGTGGCGTTGGTGGGTCCGTGGCACAACACGTACCCATAATGCCTCTACATCTGCTGGGACTTGAATATCCAGGCGTAACGGGCATAGGTCATCTTAACAGAAGAGAGCAACGCCCTCCCCAACCCCCCCCCCCCCCTGTGTCCATGGGAACGAAGGTAATGAAATAGTTTATATCTCTCATTAGAACACGTTTCAGGCACAATTTGCCAAGCCTCACTTATGGCAACGACTTTGGCAGCGACTTATCTGACTGTGGTTGCCAACTCGTCAAACTTATTAGCTAGGGAAGTGACGTTGGAGATAAGTACAGACGGGAGATCATGCCATACCACTTCCTTCAGCCTTCATAGGGTAAGGACGTGTGTAGTCGGCGCTACCAGCTAACGCGGCCATGGTCTCTTGACCATGGAGACAGCTGCCAACCCGGTCTGTCGGGCTCTCCCCTTCCCCATCTCCTCCTTCCCACCTGGATTTATCAACATCCTCACACCAACAGTACAGTGCAAAGATTGACGATCAACCCATAAGTGATATACAAAAGTGGCAATTTCAACTCGAAGGAAAAGCACAAAAACACAGCAATACTGAGTGTGGCTGGATCTGACCTAATCTGACCTGACCTCACGGCTTCACCTGACCTAACCTGAAGGATGGAGCACACCTGTATTGCCCCAAGCTACTGTCCTGGCCATGTGGCCACACACCTCCCCAACCACATCCAGCCCATACGAGCACGAACTGATTGCTATAAGAACAGCCCAGTTGCAACCATTGTAAAAATTATCAACACCTAATTATTATATATCACATTTGTATCACTTATGTTGCTTGTAAATCATTTATAAATCAAGAGACCCATTCCCCAATTATGTATATGCATATTTTCAGCCTTCCGGCTGTCATGCTCTTTCTGTAAACTGTTAATTATTATTATTATTATTATTATTATATCCGCGGAACTTCAGTGTAATGGTACGGTCTGTAAGTGATGGGTTTCTCTGGTTTCCTAGTGGAGGTATGGTCCTAATGGGCTGTCTACGGCTGCGCCCATTGAATATGTTCAGTGTCTTGAGTTGCGCAATAACACTGCAATGAGGATAACCGTTCTTATGCTTTAGAAGGTACAGAGAGCATCGGGAGTAAGTAATTGGTGGCCATCTGTTGATATCTGTTGCTGTGGACGGACGGAAGTGTTTGCCCCAGGTGGCCATAAACTCACTGGCGGCACTTTGAGGGCCACTGACACCGTTAGTCCTTGTCTCTGGCACTTAGGGTCGCCGACACAGTATCCACGATATATGTAGACACCGCGGTGTCTTTGTCTCTGGCACTTTGAAGGTGACCGACAAAGTACCCACAGAACCTACTAGAGGTGACAATATATCACAGTAAAGGAAGAACGAGGTAACAGTGATCACAGAGAAATCAGGTTCACCGTAAATTGGGAAACGAAAAACAATGACAATATGGTCAGAGTCCCAAAATTTCGATTGGCGGATTACACTGGTCAACTTAAAAAAAAATTCTCATGGTTCTGGATCAAAACAGTCTGATTCTAGTGTAATTGTATGTGCTGAACTCAATTATGACATTCGTATAGCTGTATCAGGCTCAGTTTTCCAGAACCAGCATATCTATATATTTAGTGTACCATGCTATTCATACAGTAATTTATATGCTCATTGGCTCCACTTATGCAATTATTTTGTCCTGATTTGAGCTTTTTTGTTTGTTTCAGTTTGCTGATTCATGATATTGCATATCTACACCTGCATGATTTGTAATTACTCTGAAATTAACAAAACATGGAACGTCGCAAGTGTGTGAACGGTGCTGACAGTTTTTGCTACATATGTGGTGCCTTCACTCCTGGTAGCCTCAAGAAACCAATCACAAAAGTTGTTCGACTGAACTACAAAAGTTACTTCAAATGTCATTTGGGTGACCAAGACAAGAAATGGGCACCTCATGTAGCCTGTATGTCTTGTGTTAACCACCTGAGCGAGTGGATGTGTGGTAAACGAAGTTCAGGAATGCCGTTTGCTGTACCAATAATATGGCGTGAACCTAAAGACCACAGTAGTGACTGCTACTTCTGTCTCACAAATAATAAGGGAATAAAAATCAAGACACGAGGCAAGGTACAGTACCCCAATATTGCTTCTGCAATCCGACCAGTACCGCACAGTGCTGAACATCCAGTCTCAAATCCACCGACTGAACAAGAATTGAGTGATTCCGATTCTACCTCTACCTCAATGGAAAACGACTACCAGGATGACTCTGAAAATACCAGGCCTAAACTATTTACTCAAGAAGCACTTCATGATCTCATCAGGGACCTAAACCTGTCAAAAGAAAAGGCTGAAGTTTTGGGATCCAGACTAAAGCAGCGTAACCTGCTAGAAGATGGAGTGCATATCACTACAGCGCATTACCGACATAGACAGCTGTCTGCATTTTTCAAGATGGCAAACAACCTTTGTTATTGCGAGGACGCAGTATCTCTCATGCAACAACTCTGCAAGTCTGAAACATACAAGACAGAGGATTGGAGGCTGTTTATAGACTCAGGAAAAGACTCTCTGAAAGCTGTTCTTTTACACAATGGCAATCGGCTTCCATCTGTTCCAATAGCACAGGCAACAAAAATTTCTGAGAGCTATGAAACAATGAAAATTCTGTTGGCCGCTATAGAGTATGAGAAACACCAGTGGAAGATATGTGGCGATCTCAAAGTCATCAGTTTACTACTGGGCCTTCAGAGTGGCTACACAAAGCACATGTGCTTTTTGTGCTTGTGAAACAGCAGAGCTGATGCAGAGCACTATGTGAGAAAGGATTGGCCGACAAGACCAAGAGATGGGCCTGGAAGGTTTAACTGTGCTCACAATCCGCTTGTAGATCCAGAAAAGATATTTTTGCCTCCACTGCATCTAAAGCTCGGTTTGGCTAAAAATTTCATCAAAGCTATGGATCAATTCGGTACTGGGACTCTATACTTATCTCAGAAACTAGGTGGTGTGGTTTCCGAAGCCAAGTTGAAAGCAGGTGTCTTGAATGGATCACAAATTCGTATACTAGTTAATGATAGCGAATTCACCAAAACATTGAACCCACTGGAGAAAAAAGCATGGGAATCATTTGTCAATGTGTCAAAGAATTTTCGTGGAAACTATCGTGCTGACAACTACAAAGAAATCGTAACAACCATGCTTCAGAATTATCATGCATTGGGAGCAAGGATGTCCTTGAAATTGCATTTTTTTCCACTCTCATATTGAATTTTTCCCAGGTAACCTTGGAGACGTTAGTGATGAACATGGCGAAAGATTTCATCAAGATATCACCATAATGGAGAGCAGATATCAGGGACAATTCAGTCCTAACATGATGGGCGACTATTGCTGGACACTGCAACTAGAAGAGAGCAAGTTGTACAAGAGAAAGAGTAAAGTTCAGAAGCACTTTTAGAACTTCATATTTTGTCATTATAAAGGATTTGAACTTATGTTTTTTGGTACAATTTTTTATGAGCTTATCTGTGATAGGTTTAAAATTGTATCTTGCATGACGCGATAATGTTACTATATTTACTATTTTTTTTATTCTTTAAGAAAGTAGGTCTGATGGTAGAATGAAACATCCAATTAATATTCATTAATATGAAAGTGGTCATGAAAGCACAGTCACATGAGATAATCTCATCTTTTGCACGACAAGTGATGGAATATTAAATATTGTACCTATTGATTTTTTTATAAAACCTGGTCTGATAGAACAAAACAAATATCAGATTCGAATTCAGCAATATGAAATTAGTTGTGTGAGCATGATCTCATATGTGAACCATTTTGGCTGTTGACCAGTGTTATCAGGGGTTAAGAAGGTACCTAGGTGAGGTTGCCTGGGAACAGTCAGGTCAGTCCCCGGTAGGAACAGGTGAGGTCACATGTGACACAACAATTGATCATGACTATAATATATTCACTCGTATACTAAGTAAAGCACAAGAACAAAATGTACCATACAGAAATATTAGGTCAAATAAGAATGAGCCAAGGTGGATGACCAGAAAACTTAAACATGACATAGGAATAAAGAAAGGAATTTATAAGAAATTAAAGGGAGAGGAATGTTAAGAAAAATGAAAGTAAGGCAAAGAGAGACTATGAAATCAGGATAGCAAGAGAATCCAAGGCGAATCCCAAGGGATTTTTCCAGGTATATAGAAAAAGGGTCAAGGACAAAATTAGGCCTTTAAAGTCAGGGAGAGGAGAAGAGATCGATGACTTTGAAGAAATAAGCAATGCATTGAACAGCTACTTTTTATCAGTTTTCACAGAAGAAATTCACGAGGAAATTCCAGAGGTAGAACTGATATTTAGGGGAAATGAAGAAGAGAAATTACAGAATATCACTATCAGAAAAGAGGTTGTTCTTAAGAGGATAAATAAACTAAAGAAGACAAAATCCCCAGGGCAGGATGAAATTGTCCCTCGAGTCTTGAAAGAGTGCAGGGAACAGATTAGCGGACCCCTCGTAAATTTGTTTACAAAATCATTAGACACGGGAGTTGTAGCAGACTTGTGGAAACAGGCAAATGTAGTACCCATATTCAAAAAGGGAGGCAGAGCATCAGCTTCAAATTACTTGCAGATTAGTTTGAC
Organism: Homarus gammarus; assembly: GCA_958450375.1. Taxonomy (NCBI): domain Eukaryota; kingdom Metazoa; phylum Arthropoda; class Malacostraca; order Decapoda; family Nephropidae; genus Homarus; species Homarus gammarus. The sequence continues at coordinate 529,811 of CAUDMG010001675.1, forward strand.
GTCAGTAGTGGGAAAATTTCTTGAATCAATTATAGCAAAGGGTAAATATTGATAAGGAAGGTAGAAGCACATGGAATAGGTAGATCATTATTAAAATGGATTAGGTCATGGTTAACTGGTAGGAAACAAAGAGTCAGCATAAATGGATTAAAGTCAGACTGGGGTGCGGTCAAAAGCGGAGTTCCCCAGGGATCTGTATTGGGCCCTCTGCTGTTTGTTATATTCATTAATGATCTTGATTTAGACATAACTAGTAGGATTAGTAAATTTGCAGATGATGCCAAAATGGGGAGAGTGATAAATTCAGACAGTGACTTTGAACACCTTCAAAGAGATCTAGATACCTTACATGAGTGGTCAGTAGACTGGCAAATGAATTTTAATACTGATAAATGCAAGGTACTTCAGATAGGGAAGACGAATACAAACGTTAAGTATAAACTAGGTAACACGGAAATAGAAAACTCAGTTTGTGAAAAAGATCTTGGTGTATTTGTTAGCAACGACTTGAAACCTAGAAAACAATGTATTAGCGTTCGCAACAAGGCAAACAGGATTCTAGGGTTCATATCTAGGTCTGTGAGTAACAGAACTGCTGACGTTATCTTGAAACTTTACCTAGCATTAGTGAGGCCACACATGGATTATGCGGTTCAGTTCTGGTGTCCTTATTATAGAATGGACATAGATTCTTTGGAGAGAGTACAAAGAAGAATGACAAAAATGATCCATAATATTAGAAACCTTACATATAAAGAAAGACTGAAAAGCTTAGGCTTGCATTCATTAGAGAGGCGTAGAGTTAGAGGAGATATGATAGAGGTGTACAAGTGGGTGAGTGGGATTAACAAGGGTAAAATGGAAGATGTTCTGAAGCTCAGTAATAACGAAATAACTAGAACAAATGGGTTTAAATTAGATAAATTCCGATTCAGAAAGGATATTGGCAAGCACTGATTTGGTAATAGAGTTGTGGATATGTGGAATAGGCTATCGAGTGCTATAGTAGGATCGGGGACGCTAGGGAGCTTCAAGACGAAGTTGGATAGGCACATGGAAGTGCTGGGATGGGTGTGAAAGGGATCTGCCCTGTATGGGCCAGTCGGCCTCCTGCAGTATCCCACTTTCTTATGTTGTTATGTTCTTATGTATTGTTTACCAAACCTGCTGACGTTTTTTTAAGAAAGTCGCCGAGGTAGTAGAAAATGACGAAAATTACGATATTATTTACTTAGACTTTAGCAAAGCGTTTGACAGAGTACTGCATCAGAAGCTTCTGAGAAAAGTTAATGCTCATGTTATCGAGAGGAAAGTTTTAAATTGGATAAAATCATGGCTCACCGATAGAACACAGAGGGTCAGCGTAGATGGTGTAAAATCTGAGTGGGCCTATGTAACCAGTGGGGTTCCCAAGGGGTCAGTACTCGGCCCACTCTTGTTCATAATCTACATAAACGATCTAGATACTGGGCTCAGCATTGACATAAGCAAGTTTGTGGATGACACCAAAATAGGGTGGCGGACTAATTCAGGGCAGGATGCAAATGCACTAGAGGAGGATTTAAATAAACTGCAGGATTGGTCAGAAAAATGGCAAATTAATTTCAACACCAGCAAGTGCAGCATATTTAATATTGGAAGAACAAATACTGTCAATGTATACAGCCTTAACAACATCAACCTAGAGAAGTCGACTTGTGAAAGAGGCCTAGGGGTACTTGTAAGCCCGGACCTACGGCCTAGAAAACAGTGTGTTAATGTTCGAAATAAGGCAAACAGAGTATTGGGTTTTATATCTAGAAGTGTAAGTAATAAGAGTGCAGAGGTCTTATTGCAACTATATCTTGCGCTAGTCAGGCCACACCTCGATTATGCTGTTCAGTTCTGGTGCCCTTATTATAGAATGGATATAAATTCACTAGAGTCGGTGCAGCGAAGAATGAGAAAAATGACTCCGGGACTTAGAAACCTTCCATATCAGGATAGGTTAAAGAAACTTAACGTGCATTCCCTAGAAAGACGAAGAGTGCGGGGAGATATGCTAGAAGTATTTAAGTGGGTGAAAGTAATTAATAAAGGAGATATAGATAAAGTTCTTAAATTATCGAAGCAGGATAGGACTCGTAGCAACGGATTTAAGTTGGATAAGTTTAGGTTTAGGAGGGAGATAGGAAGGAACTGGTTCACAAATAGGGTGGTGGACGAGTGGAACAAGCTTAGCAATGTTGTAGTAAGTGCTGGAACGCTGGAAAGTTTTAAAAGGAGGCTAGATAGATTCATGAATGATAGAGTGGTAGTAACTCTCGACAGGAGCTGCCATGCACAGGCCAACCGGCCTATTGCAGACTCCTTATTTTCTTATGTTTTTCTGTTCTTATGTTATCTGGTATTGCACTTCTGTGTTTTTGTGCTTTTCCTTGGAATGCACTATCGGAATACTGTTTGGTAATCAATCATTGCAATGATCACTTGAATGTTTTGCTGAATAAATCCCGGTGTAGTAAAGCTGGTAGGGCGTTTGGATATAGCAGGGGTAGGGGGGAGCAAGGCCAAACAGACTCGGCCTGGCTGCCAAAACCAGGAGCGCCTTCAGGGCACGTCTTGTCTCACTGATGGTTGACAAGTATGTGATGGTGCTGTGTGTTTTATGGTACTATATGTGACGATGCAGTGTGTGTTTGTTGGTACTGTATGTGACGGTACTGTATGTGTCAGTGCCCTGTGTATGACGGAGGTATACATAATGATGTGTTGTGCACGCGCTATGATGTGAGACGATAAACACCCCATGAAAGATTAACAGGACTTGAATCTCCTCAGTTTAAATTTTAATACTTATAACACTTATTTTTTCCAAAATGTGCATTACTGTATCTCTATTTTAGCCATTTATCAAGCTTAAAATATGTTTGATTGTTCCTCTTTCTACAAACTCACTGATTATATCTTCTGAATCTTTAATGAATTCTAAACTTGGTAGGTTGGTTTGTAAATAATTTCAACCGCATGGATAGGCATAAATGTTATGTTCCTCTTCCTCTTTGGTGTTCATTGCGTGTTCATCCTGATGCAGTTTATGTGTTTGTTTACAGCCTTGGTCGTAATTGCTCAAGGTCTTTGTTAGTGTGCAGGTGTTTCCATGAGCTCTATTTTATTTCCTGACTGAGTTGTTAGGTTTTGCCTTTTTGTTTTACACACACACACACGATAATAATAAAATAAAACTTTTATGCACTTTCAGGTCGTGTTTTTCTGCTGCCTTGAGTATGATACAAGCTGCCACCCTCTTGTTCAGCGTCAGAAATACAAGGAAATATAACTTATAGATGACGAAGCTAAGAGAAGGAGGAAAAGAGCAGCAGTAGGCAGGTGGTGGAGTAGCAGGTGGTGCTTTAGGAGGAGTGAAGCGTGGGGGGGGGGGGGATTAAGATGTTATCAGGGAGGAGGTCTAAGGGTACAGCGGAGGGGGGAATTGTGGATGCTGGGAAAGGGGCTATAGGTACAAGGGAGGGAGGGTTAAGGGTATCAGGGAGGAGGAACGGGGCTAAGGGTATAAGGGAGAGTGGATAAGGAAAAAGGAATGAGGGTTGATGTATACCAGGAAGGGGGTGATTAAGGTTACTAGGCAAGGGGAGGGGGGTTAGGGGTATAGGGGAGGGGGTAAGGTAGAGGGCTAAGGGTACCAAGATAGGGAAGGGACTAGTTAAGTTTACAAGCAAGGCGGAAGGGGGTTAGGGTTACCAAGGGGGGGGATGGGTTGGGGTGCACGAGAGGAGCCGAGAGAGAGAGAGAGAGAGGCGGGGGGGAGGGTGCTTTATCCCCTTTAGATATAAACATTAAGAGTTACCTGTATTTACCTGTATTTTGGGTGAAAGGCCTTAGAGAATTTGTGTATCTGTTTCGTTGATTTTGAAAAAGCTTTTGAGGTAAAACACAAAAAAACAACTTATAGAGGACTTAGAGAAAATAGGCATTATTGAAGGAGATATTAGAAAAAAAAAAATCTTTACTGGCAAGAGTAGCCAGCAGTGTTAGTAAGTAATGAACTTATTAACCGATTCACAGTTAGACATGGAGTAAGATAAGTCTGTGTTTCATCTCCAATATTAAGAATTCTTAATGAGAGTAGTTATAAGAGACAGATAATAAAAGTTAATGGTAAAGTAATATCAATTATATGCTATGCAGATGATACTGCACATATTACAGATAGTGAAGAGGCATTCCAAAAATTCGTTAAAAAAAATAGTGGAAAAGGGTTAAGAATGTGGGTTAAGATTAAATGTTGTAAAGACGAAAGTAATAATTGTTCAAAATTGAAAGTAAATCCTGAAATAAAAATTGTGGCAGACAACAGGGAATTTGTAAAAGTGGAAAATTTTGTGATTTGGGAAGTAAAGTTAGCTGTGATGGTAGATGTACAAGTAGAAATCATAACAAGAGTAGATCAAACAAAACCATTTAATAATATAAAAGACCTACTGAAAAGGGAATTATTTTCAATTTGAGTAAAAGGCTGTAAGGCTAAATATGGCAAGGACTGTTGTATGGGTCAAAGGCGCAGACACTTTCAATAGAAACCATAAAGAGGTTGGAGGCCTTTGAAACGTGGTGTTAAGGCGAATGTTGAGAATAAGGCTCACTGATGGGAAAACAAATGAAAAAAAAATCAACAGAAATACTTGAAGTGTTTATAGAAAAAGACAAATAAGAAAATGGGTCATGTTATAAGGAATGGGGTAGGAGGGCTAGGGAAGGCAGAAACTGAGATGGATTAATAAAATTAAAAACTGGGCCCCCAGAGAGATACAAAATCTTAGAAGATTGGTTAAAACAGCCCGGAAACGTATTGAGTGGAGGACTGTCGTCGCCAACCCTCAGATATGACCGTACTCTAATTGATTGATTTATTGATTGACTGTATTTACCTCCCAGTTACCTAAACAATACGACATGTGGGTTTGACCTATCTTATGTACAATATGCGAGAGTAATTATATATACCCATATACGGTACATGTATACAATAATTTATAAGGAATGGTTTTCGTACACATGTCAACAATACGCAAACATTAATAAGGTCATTATGTAAACAAAGAGTTAGATGTAGATAAAAAAATAAACACACAGACACATTTACATAGTACATACAATCATAACACCGGTCAACACAATTTTTCTGGCACAAGGTTTTTAAACGGATTTTAAGTAAATTTGGGGTGCAGAATCCAAATATGACTTTGATTTTTGTCTATCACATCAGGTTTTTGAGATATACCATATTGCACTTTTGCTGGGAAACGTAAACTTTTGGATCAAAATTGACTGTTTAAACATGTATACATAAATTTTTTCAGCATTATAATTTGTATTTTTCTATAACCAAAAATTGTTAATATCAAATTGGAAAGTTAATGCACATATAATATTTAAATGTAACATTGAAGGGTGAAAAAAACAATTAATGTACGGTAGAAATAGTGCAAGTATTAAGATCAAGTTACAGTTACATAAACTTCCTCTTTTTGGCCGATCTCTTATGTACAGCTTCTGGAATGTCTCTCATCAAACTCCAGCAGTAGTCCGCCATCATGTTCGAGTCCCATCGACCTTGGTAACGTTCTTCCATTACTTTAATGTCTTGATGAAAGCGCTCCCCTTGCTCCTCACTCACTTCTCCCAGATTTTCTGGAAACTCGTCCAAGTGACTGTGTAAGTAGTGAACCTTGATACTCATTCTGCATCCAAGTGCTTGTAAACTCAAGAGCAGCTCTTCCACAATTTCTTGATAGTTGTCCGCTTTCTTGTTCCCTAAGAAGTTCCGCACCACATTAGAGAAAGCATTCCAAGTTCTTGCCTGTGCCTCAGTCATTGTTGCAAGGAAGTGTGGATCTCTGAGTAGTGTTCTTATTTGAGGTCCATCAAAAATCCCTGCCTTTTTCTTCTCGTCGCTAAGACTTGGAAAGGTTGAGCATATATATCTGAAACACTCTCCACTATGATCAAGAGCCTTGACGAATTGCTTCATGATACCAAGTTTTATGTGCAGAGGAGGAAGGACATTGTTTTTCCTGTCAACCAGAGGATCTTTAATGATATTCTTGTCACCAGGCGTCAAACTATGTCTTGGTGGCCAATTCTTTTTCACCCAATGGTCTGCTGTAGCCCTGCTGTCCCAGTAGCACAGGGGTATTTTGTGTACCCTCCTTGCTGGCCCAATAGAAAGTTTACCATTTTCAAGTCCACACAAATTAACCATTCATGAGCATGGTATTGCAACCTCTCTAGAACAGTCTTAATGTTTTCATACTCTTCTTTAATTTGTACAGAATGTCAGATTGGAATTGAACCATACTTGTTTCCGTTACGAAGAAGAACGCATTTCAAGCTCCTTTTAGAACTGTCAATAAAAAGTCTCCAATCCTTACTATCATATGCTGGTAGTCCCATGGAGAGAAGAAGTCCTTCTACATCATTACAAAAAACAAGCTGGTCATATGAATGAAAGTACTTTCGCAGTTGCTCTTCTCTGTTGCGATAAAAGGAGACACTCGTGCCAGGTTTTAAGAGTCGTTTCTCTTGAAGCCTGGAAGGTAACAATTCAGCAGACTGTTTTGGCAAATTTAGATCTCTGACCAGATCATTCAATTCTGACTGAGTAAACAACGTTGGCTTTTCACAATCTTCACCAGATGGCTTGAAAAGATCAGTCTCTTCATCTTCATCAGTAGAAACAGGTGAATTCCGGTCTATATCCTCAATCTCTGGTAGCTCAGTAAATTCTGGCACGTTACGTGATGGAGCAAATCTGAGATCAGATTTGGATTCAGCACCTTAAAGTTAGTAAAAAACAGTTAAAAGGTTTCATGCCAGAAAAAAAAAAATTTTTTTGTAGACCAGTGTAATGCATTACTTACATTATAGGCTATTGAGCTCCTTTGCCGTCTCCACCCGGCCTCTACATCTTTGACAATCTTTCTCAAGTATCAATCTCTCTGCAGGGTCAAGCTCTACCTTCCCCTTTATTCAGCTCCTGCAGCCATCCCATTATACTATTCTCGGGTGATTTTATTTTTCGTTTCAACGTCGAAGACCTGCCTCGAACAAATTAAATGGGCTGCACTAAAAATGCCTAAAATATCTCTCAAATGTCTCCTTCCACAACACAAGTCCACACAAAAGTTTCTGTAGCTGAGTCCTATTTAAGAAACTAAGAATACTTTTTCCTACAATATTTATCACACATACACACACACACACATACACACACACATACACACACACACACACACAAACACACACAACACACACACAACACACAACACACACACACACACACACACACACTACTACTACTACTACTACGACTACTACTACTACTACTACTACTACTATTTGTTTTTTTTTTACGTGGCCTCCAGCCTCCCCAATAACCACACCTTCGCCGCCATTTTATTACCTTAATAATAAATATCCTAATACATAAGTAGCTATCCTATCTGTGTTGAATTAATTGAGCCACAGAGCTATGCGGCATTCAGTGACTGTAGCCTCATAGTCAATATCTGCAACTGTTGTCGGCATTGGGGACGAAGCTCTCGTTCCCCTGAGGCAGAGCAAAGCCGACCGAAGAAGAGAGAAGGACAGTCGACATCTCATCCAGGCTGCAACATAACTTCTGGGCTGCTGCTTCTGTTCGGAGATCACCTCCGCAAGTCTGGCGTAGAAACATCTTGCACTTGGTCCCATCCCACCAGAGGTTGTGAACACTAGAGGAGTGAAGCTGCATTGATCAATATTTTGAATTCTATCCTCATATATCCTTATCTTGTCGTTCTCGTTCCACCTGTGTGCAGCATCGAGAGCTAGGTTACGGTGACATGCGGCCATGGGATAAAAAATCCTGATGTCGAAGAAAGCTCATTGTCCCCGCATCCAGAATCCTCGAGCACTGACGTCAACACGGGCTTCGTTAGATGTGTTTGAAGTCCTATGTTGGAAGATCTCACCGTCCAAAGGAAGAAGGGTCGGATCTACAATAACATCCCTGCAGATTTCCTTCAACATATTTGCTGTGAGGTCCCTTACTTCGTCATGCCTCATGCATATGAAGCCCCCTTTCTTGCACACCATAGCGTGATCGACGTCATAGGAAGAGCCACACACGCATTGGGAGGGCAAACCATTTGCCCTTATCAGTAACGTTGTTAACCAGTTCGAGGCGCCCACCTCCTGCGCTATAGCTACTTTGTTTTCAAATTCTCTGGTATTTGCAGCAATAGTTGCTGCAACTTGTCACTTTGGCCGTTCTGTCGTTCTGTCGTAATGGACCTTCGGATCCTGTTAATTCACTGGTATCCACCTCCCCTGTTGCGTTCTGCGCTACTATGTGGTCCGTGAGGGCTGCCGTGAGCTTAGCTGAGTTTTGATGCTCAGTGGCAGCAATCTCCTCTGGATTGGTTAGTCCCATTCCTCCCAGTCTCGGTGGTAGTGCAAGAAGTGATCTTTCTGCTGGGGTTAAGTGAGGGTGTTTCACTAATTTGTGAATGAAATTGACGCTGATAGCTTCTTCCAGGGGGTGGAGGAGGGGTCCAATATCAGGGACAGTGCGCATCAGGTAGTTCCAGCGATGCTTGACTCCATGGGTGAATGCAGAAAAAGCCGCATGTGGCTCTGTGATAGCAATCTCAGACAGAGCTTGGATTTCCCTAAACCACTCATTCACCTTTCCCGTTATGTACTCGATCTTGAAGTCCGTAGTGCCAATTACTGCGCCTAGATGATTTTGGCCATCCTTTGTTATTTTGACCTCACTTCCGCCAAACACCTCCATTGCCCGTTCATAATGTTCTGGCTTCACAAAGAGGAAGGACTTGCTGGGATTTGGATGATACCCTATTTGTGGACCTCGCGATGCTACCAAGTCACACCACTTTTTGATGTCCTCAACTCTTCCTGCACCTGTAAGGTCATCAGTGTACGCCACTTATTTGACCTTAGTTGTTTCAAATTTTATTTCTTGTTGGAGCACTGTTAGGCCTATTGCATACATTGCCATTGCAACAGGGTCCCCCTGTGTTATTCCCTCGGTTGACTGTAAGATGATATCACCTCTTGGAGCCTTGTTGTTTACTATATAGAGGTCTGATGGATTCCTATACGAGTTTTCAACATACTACATTGCAAAGCTTGGACACTTGACTACTACTACTACTACTACTACTACTTTGCTGTTACTCGGAATCGAGTATGACGATCATCAAGCTATGATACAATGATATAAATTATTGAGGAGGTCACCTAGGTTGGTTAGTTCTGAGGTGACTAAAGATGCCGATACGGGACCGACAGGGTCTTTCACAGACGTTGCACATGTGGGGAGCTACATCTACTGCGGGAGGTGTGGCGGCAGCGTCTTTCTGGCGTTAGCGCTTGTCCGCCTCGTTATGCAGTCCGGCTAACTCGAAACTATTGGCACCTTTTCGTGTGGTGCTCCTCCAAGCGTTACAGTGTGGGGTAATCGTCTCCCAGTTGAAGGAGTCGATTTGGCACTTTTTCAGGTTTGTCTAATGACTATCCTTATACCTTTTCTGTTGCCCGCCAGCGATACGTTTACTATTTACTAGGTGACTGTAAAGTAGCTGCTTTGGCAGTCTACTGTCGTCACTGCGGGTAACATGATCAGTCCAGCGCAGTTGTTCATGGATAATGGTAGCCTCGATGCTTCTACAGTTGGTATCAGCAAGAATACTGGCATTTGTTCTCTTGTCTTCCTAGCAAACTCGGAGGATGGAATGCAGACTACGTTAGTGAAAGTTTTCAAGTGCCTTGAGGTGCCTCCTGTATGTGACCCATGTCTCACTGCCATATAGTACGGTGTGGAGGAGCCACTGCTCGATATACGTGTAACTTTGTAGATAATTTCAGCTCCCTACAACTGAAGACAAAGTTTTGGAGTCTGCCAAAGGCTTGAGATGCACATCTGACCTGATGCTGAATCTCTTCATCGATGTCCGCGGTGGTGGACAGGTAGGAGTCGAGATACCGGAAGTGAGTAGCATTAGAGAGGGTAGTACAGTTAAGCTGGATGGATGATAGAGGTGTGGCTGAACCAGGAGCACGTTGAAAGAGAATCTGAGTCTTACGTAAATTCACCTCAAGGCAGAAGTGTGCATACCCATCAGCGTAGGTGTTCAGGATCTCCTGTGAGCGACAAAGGAGAGACCGTCACCTTTCTTCCTATCTGGAGTCGTCTTTTGTTGAAAATAACCCTTTACCCGGTACTCGATGTACACTCCGCCGGGTAAATTGGCACTGGCATGAATAAGGAAGGCAGCCAAGAAACTGGAAAAGAGAGTTGGTGCCAATACACACCCTTGGTTGGATGGGGAAGAATTCATACAAGGTGTCACTGTGCAAGACAGTGCCGTTCATGCCATCGTGGAGTTGCCTCACAGTGGCGATGAATTTTGGTGGGCAGCCAAAACGGCTGAGGATCCACCAGAGGGCTTCCCTGTTGACCGAGTCGAAGGATTTGGTTAGATTGATGAAAGCCATTTACAGGTCACGACGCTATTCCCTGTACTTTTCCTGCATCTGACGGGCAGCAAAGATCATGTCAGTGGTGCCACGTGATAGTCTAAAGCCACATTGAGATTCTGGGAGGAAGTTTTCCGCCTCAGAAAGAAGTCTGTTTTAGTAGGACTTCGCAATAATCTTGCCAGCTACGGACAAAAGCGAGATCCTACGGTAGTTACCACAGTCTGACCGGTCTCCCTTGTTTTTATAAGTATTGACGATGGAGGCGTCTTTAGGAGTTTGGGCGATTTCCTCCTTTTCCCATATATTTTCCAGGAGAGAGTGGAGACAGCTGGTAAGCAGAGGTCCTCCTGCTTTATACACCTCGGCTGGGACTCCATCAGGCCCTGAGGCTTTGTTATTTTCATCTGTTTGATAGCAGTAGCTACCGTATCCAGGGATGGAGGATAGCTAAGGTAGGTCAGCTCTGGATGTTGCAGGACCTGCTGGGTAGTCAGGACATCCACATCGGTGTTTCGGTTGAGCAGTGAATAGTAGTCCTCCTTCCAGCACTGAAGGAGGCCTTCATCGTCTTTAATTAGGGAGTTACCATCGGGTGTACTGAGAGGTTGCTGCGCCCTCAGTGATTGGCCCATAAAGTGTTTTAGTGGAATTGAAAAATTCGCACATCTTGTGATGATCTGCAAATTTTTGTGTCTCAAGCTTTATTTTTAAACCAGTCGTTCTTTAGATTGCGAAGTTCCCGCTGAGCTGCCGCTTTCTTCTTGTGGAATGTATATGGTTTAGTCCGAGACTGAGGGTTGTTCTGCCAGTCAGTTAAAGCAACACACATATATCATCGACGATTACATTGGTGTATTCTTTCGATCTGGCCGAGGGTCTCTCTGCATGTTTTTGTCATGACACTGTCGAGAATATCCCATTCAGCACTGGGATTTGGGTTGTTTGTTGTTAGGTTGTTTATCAGCCCTTGTTGGAGCTGCTCACTGAAAACATGTTCTACCACTGGATCCTCCAGACGCTTAGTGTTAAAACCTCTTATGGAGGTTTGCTGCCTTAGCCGATTTGGGGCGACGTGAAGTGAGAGCTTGGCTCTGACGAGTACATGAGCAGTGTTGTAGTGGTCTTAGCTATGCATGGCATAGGAGATGAGGACATCTCGGCAATCTCTTTCTCTGACAATGATGTAGTCAATGAGATGGTTGTGTTTGGATCGTGGATGTTGCCACGAGCACTTGAACTTGTCGGCCTACCTAAGCAATGTGTTAGTGATATTGAGGTTTTGCAGCACACTTCCTGAGGAGGAGTAGGCCGTTGGGATCCCTGCCAAATGTCAGCATCTCTGCAAACTCTGGCACTGAAGTCACCAAAGGGCACAACCTTATCTTCTCTGGGGATAGAGGTTAGCACTCTGTCAAGGTCGGCATAAAAGGCCTCTTTGATGTCAACCTCTACATCCAGTGTAGGGGAATATGCACTGAGGAAAAAACATGGTCGAATGGTCTGAAAAATGGCAGATGAAATTCAATGTGGACAAATGTAAAGTACTCAGTTTAGGAGACGTCACACAGGGAAACCAGTTACCAGATGAACGACGATGCAATTGATAAATCCGACTGCGAGAGAGATTTAGGAGTAATGATAAGTAGGAACCTTAAGCAAAGTGAACAATGTGTTCTTGCTCGTAACTAGGCTAATAAAGTACTTGGGTTCATGCAAAGGAATGTCAGTTACAAGACTAGCGAGGTCATCTTAAGATTATATCGTGCGCTTGTGAGACCTCACTTGGATTACGCAGTGCAGTTCTGGTCACCGTATTGCAGAATGGATATAGAATCCTTGGAAAGAATCCAGAGGAGAATGACAAGACTAATCCCGGGCATTAAGAACCTTGAGTACAGAGACAGGTTAAAGCATCTTAATTTGCACTCCTTCGAGAGACGTAGCGTGAGGGGCGATATGACAGAGGTGAATAAATGGAAGTCTGGGCTAAACAGAGGGGACATAACAAAGGTACTCAAAATATCCAACCAGGAGCGAACTCATAACAATGGTTTTAAATTAGACAAATTTAGATTTAGGAGCGGAATAAGTAAACATTGGTTTGGAAACTGAGTAGTGGATGAATGGAACAAGTTACCAAATATCATCATTAACTCGAACACACTGGATAGCTTTAAACATAGGTTGGATGCTTATATGAGCAATAGGGGTTGGGTGTAAATGGGACTGCCCAATATGGGCCAATAGGCCAGCTGCAGTTTCTTCCATTCTTATGTTCCTATGTTCTTATGTTCTTATGAGTGATTCAGTGGGACTCGAAGCGTCATGAGGCGCTCGTTGATCCCAATAGAAATTTCAGTTAGCTTATGTAGGATGCGTGGGCGGATGGCAAGGCCAATTCCGTATATGCGGTTTCTCTCGGCAGGCTTACCCTTCCAGGAGAAGGTGTAGCCAGACTCCCGTTCTGTGAGTTGACCCTCGTCTGGGAACTGGGACTCACTAATGGCTGCTATGTCTATGTTATACCTAGCCAGCTCTTTTGCCACAAGGGCGGTCTTTCTTTCGGGTCACTAATTTTTGCCAGTATCCAGAAGGGTCCTGACATTCCATGCAGTGACTATAAGAGGTTGCATGATTTGTTTGTGTTTGGATCTGTAATTTTGATAGTGATTTTGACCGCATAAGGATAACCTTACTGGGTGCGGTTGCCCAGTTTTTTTTTTTTTTTTAGGCAGGCTATGTTTAGGGCACCTTTTCTATCCCCTTCCCCATGTGAGGTGGGCAGAGTGGCTCTTCGAAAGAGCTGCTCAGTCGCACGGACAGGACCGGATTGCACTGATGCCTAGATTCCAGTGCATAAATGGCCTTCTTATCTATGCCGCCCATGTGCAGGATTGTGATTAGAGACTCCCGGCAGTCATATCTGCCTGTCCCTGTTGCCACTCGTTTAATCAATAGGACTTTTGGGGGTATAGGGGTTTTGATGATGGTGAAAGGTATGATGAGCTGGATATTGGCTGCGCGAGAGTTGATTTATATGGTGAGGCAGGAGTGCAGGCTGCAACCACACATCTTGGCACTTCCTTTTCCTGAGCACACACACACACACACACACACACACACCTCCTTCAGCCTTCATAGGGTAAGTCGTGTGTAGTCGGCCGTGGTCTCTTGACCAACGAGACAGCTGCCAGCCTGGTTTGACAGGCCCTGCCTTTCCCCATCTCCTCCTCCACATCTAGATTTATCAACATCCTCCCACCAACAGTACAGTGCAAAGATTGATGATCAATCCACAAGTGATATACAAAAGTGACAATTTCAACTCGAAAGAAAGAAACAAATGTTAGTAACAATTGTGCTTATCGGTCAGAGTTGACCTAACCCTTGACGTGACACACCCAGCCCGTGGTACACTCGCCACCACCAACACTAGATGAGAACCCAAGAAACACTCTAAACCACACCAGGAGAGAAATGAGGACTCCCTACCCAACCCAGGTGAGGAACTATGAATTCATAAATACAACACATAAGAAACAAGACCCATCTCCAGCACCCTGTGTGAGCTGGAGGACCTACCCGGACCACGTGGTGTATCTGCAGTTGTAGTGAGGTAGCGGCTTAACAGCCAGGCTTGGTGCTGACATTAGGTCATAGGAATGTCTACAAGACCAGCTCCCATAGTACCAGATCTACAGTTAATCTATACGTTGACTCTATGTTTCTTATGTTTCTGTATTGAAAGCTTTTGTCAATCAAGTGACCTACTTCCCGATTCCACCATATGTAACTTATCATCTCTGTTCATTGTATATTTTCAGCCTTCTTGCTGCCATGTTATCTTAATAAACCGTTAATTATTATTATTATTATTATTATTATTATTATTATTATTATTTTTATTATTATTATTATTATTATTATTATTATTGAATCCGTCGGTTAATCCCCCAATTAACCGGGTTGTTCACATATATTAGAGATTGGGGTTTTAGTAATGAAACCCAATTGAAGTTCCTTGTTTTATTATAAAAGGATTATGTCTATAATTCCTGAGTGTAGATCAACCGTAAGTTCCACTATTTATGACTGAACGAGAAAGAGGACGGTGTTTATGAATATAAACGTTGATCACATCCATTCGATATTAGTTGATCTGAGTGGCTGAGCAAGAGCGTTGCCTCTGGTGCGCGCTTACATAGATGCTGACATATGGGCGTCTCCCTCTTGGGAAAGCTACCGTTCACGTGTTCAACTCATGTCTTACTCATAGACAGTGGAAAGTTACAGGGTGGTGAATCTGAATATAATATCAGATGTATGAACCCATTTATATAATATGTTCTGTTGATTAGACAGGGGCCATTACATTGCTCGGTTACCTACTAGCCGAGCTCCGTGAGGCCTAAATAAACTCACTGAGTACAGTACATCCTAGACAACCCTAACCATGTTATAAACAGATGTATAGACACTAAGCTGGAGATTCTACTACTGTAGGGGTATTAGCTACTACAGGGGACCTAAACTTTAGTGTCTTACCGGTTAATATGTTATGAACAACGTTCATTTTGGATGACACTGCCTTATAATAACAGAACAGAAACATAATTGCCAAAATTAACATAATTGAGGGAATTGTAAGGCTTGGTATGGTGAATTCCCGTGATAGATAAAATGGCAAATTATTACTCAAATCAGCAAAATGTGTCTCTTTCAAGAATGCTAGAACTTTTGATTTCTCTGAAACAATTTGAATATCCTGTATATTAAAATTCATGACAGTGTACTGCGCAACTCATTGCCATTCCTAAAAACCCGTTCAATTCATATTACGCTACATAATATTCAAATCCACCGCGCTTGTAGAATCTCGGGAGCGTTTTACCCTCAGGATCACTCTCAGTAAGCCCTGCCTTCAAACACAGTTGTCACTACGTTTATTGCACTCTCTACTGGCCAACGCAACCTTGAATTAGTCTGTTTTAATCAACCCAAGTAATTTGCCAGACCTTTGTCAACTGAGGGTCATCTTTGAATGAGTAACAGTTAGTTTGTTTGTAATTATTGTCATTGCCTGAGTAGCGATCACTGGCAACTCAGGGGTATATAAGCTCGAGATGGCGAGGCATCAGCGTTCCCTGACGCTGATTCACGTTTGTCTCCAGGTATGTTGTTTCCTAGCCATTCAGTTAATTCAGTCAATTGTAGTGATTATCAGTGTTCACCAGTGTTCATGATTTAACAGTTGAATTGTCATTCACCCAGTGTAGAAGTAATATAACGTAAATACGTCTGTCGTCCAGACAAGAGAGTTGGTTGGTGTTGTCATGTTTCTCAGTTCCCTGACGCTGATTCACGTTTGTCTCCAGATCGAGGGTGGGCTTAATTGAAACCCACCGGTCGCTCGGAGCCGGTGGATACCCAGCAGTGGTCAATATAGGAGTGATGGCGCTGATTCGTCATGATTAATCGGCACTACGCTACCTCGTGGGCCGATGACCCCAGACCCATCTCGGGTCGGAGTGTAACCGACCACAACAACAGTTGTTAGAGGCGCCAGTGCTATACCCTGGGACAGGCCTTGGAATTATGGTCCACAGTGTGGTTGTATGTGTTTTTACCAGTGTGTTTTATAAGAAATAAATCAATGAAGACATGTTATGGTTTCACCCTTCTTTACCCTTATCGATCTGGTCAATGGAAAACCTAACCCAATGCCTAGTCCACTCTGCCCGCTACCAAACGAGCTACATGCTGTCCAGAGGGGGTCTGGTGGCAGCGACCCTTAGAAATTAAGTTTAGAGTTAAGTTATCCCCTTAAATTTAGTGACCCCAGTCTGGCAGTATAAATTGGTGGCAGCGGTGGGATGGTTTTTAATCATTGATCAAATCCGAGGGAATTGAAGCTGTGATTTAAGTTGCAGAAAAAGAACAATAATAGAGAAATAAGGTAAGGGTGGTGTAGGTGTTGGAAAAAAAAAAAAAAAAAAAAAAAAACCCGCCCCCTTACACAGGTGGAAATGTGAGCTGTAATAACCATTTCTCCGTGCATCTACCTAACCATGTCACTGTGGCTAATGAATATTTCAGAGGGCTAATAATCTTGTAATGGAAATGATTTTCCAGTGTACAGTATAGTGTAATTCTGTGCAAAATTTTTTTTTGAGGTTACGGAGATGTTAAAAACAGTTCGTGGCAAATACGCGGCAAATACCTTACACGAAGTTAGGTTAGAACAATTGCCTCGAGAAAAATTAGAAATCTGTTTTAAAGTAAAGTGTACAGTAAAATGTATTGAAAAGTGTCTGAAAATGTCTGAAAACAGAGGTTAGCTACCTAATATTTTTTTGCAGTCTTTTGTGAAATCTCAGAAAAGTGTTGGTTGTATGCCAAGGCAAATTTTGTTTGGGTGCCTTTCTGCACTGGTACCATAGCAATTGTGTGATCACTCGAGTTAATGCTTTGTTATTTACAGACAATGAGGGACATTGATCATGTGCCATGTTACGAGTGTTGTGGACAGTGTCGATTTCTGAGTATACCGGAAGGCCATAATTATATTCAGGTTATGTAACAGTGTTATTTGTAATTGACATAATATGGGTGTAGTTGTCTTAACTTTAATTGGAAGTGTTTTAGTTATAAGTTGAGGTCAGAATTGGGCAAGTGAAGTTATTTGTATAACCTGTGTTATGTTAGGTACCTGAGTGTTTTGTATTTTTTGTATTGTTTCTATTCGTATGATTTTTAGTGCAAAGGGAATTAGTTCTAGCAGTGCAGACTGACTGGCATGGTCAGTAAGTGTGTTTTATGTTTAGATGAGAGCTAATACATGTATAATTTCAGCAATTGCGTTGAGGGGTTGAGGACTATGTGGTGATATGGACATCTGTGAAAGAATGCAATCTTTGAAAATTTATTGTAGAAAATACATGTAAGGACTCCCAAGTGTGAGTACAACAGAGTACATTGTGAAGTAATAAGTGTTAAAATCATGGCAATTGAAAAGTCATTCAATACTTGTTGAGCACCGAAGGGACAGTCTCGTAAAGTATTACCATATTACCACTAATTTTTTTTTGTGAGCGTGACTCAGTTATGTGTCAGATTTTTTTTTTTTGGGTTGTTGACTTCGTCAGTCGTACTGAAGTCACCCTAATATTATAAATCCCAGTTCTTATGAACTGAAGTCCGGAAATCCAGTTGCTGCCTATGTTGTCGAAAGGAAAAATCTCAGTTATGTGTCTCAGAATTTTTTTTTTTGGGTTGTTGACTTCGTCAGTCGTACTGAAGTCACCCTAACATTATAAGTCCCAGTTCTTATGAACTGAAGTCCGGAGATCCAGTGGCTGCCTATGTTGTTGAAAGAAAAAAAAAATCTCAGTTTATGTGTGTCGGAAGTTTTGTTTGGGTTGTTGACTCGCTCCGGGTGAGGGAGTCACCCCGACTTTCAAATACCAGTTCTTTTGAACTGTGAGATAGAAAATACGGGTTTTGTGTTATGAACCCCAATGTGTATGTCTAGAACCATGGTTTTTCGTTGAAAAGATGAATTATTATTGAAATGAAGTAGTAATCTGAGGAAGTGTCTGATGTAACTAATTTCCCATTCATAGACCAGAATTTAAAATTCCTGAGTATATGTAATTTCATGCTGAGTACTTTGTTGTATCTGTAATGTCAGAGGCACTGTTTATGTGTTAGTGCCAAAATATGTTGAGGTATTATGCTGATGAACTGAAAGGGGAATGTTCCCCATACTATATTGTACGGAAATAAGAATTGATAAGTTGTTGCAGGTATAGGTAGCGGAGACTCGAGTATGAAACGTTTAAGTCTCCTTAAGTTTTGTTTTATGTATTAAGGTACTGTAATCACGAACTGTTAAGATATGTCGAATGTATGTGCACTACCGCGTTAGTGCTTTTGCCTATTATTCCGCATAATATGAATCATTGGAAGGGGAAGGCTATGTACTGCGCAACTCATTGCCATTCCTAAAAACCCGTTCAATTCATATTACGCTACATAATATTCAAATCCACCGCGCTTGTAGAATCTCGGGAGCGTTTTACCCTCAGGATCACTCTCAGTAAGCCCTGCCTTCAAACACAGTTGTCACTACGTTTATTGCACTCTCTACTGGCCAACGCAACCTTGAATTAGTCTGTTTTAATCAACCCAAGTAATTTGCCAGACCTTTGTCAACTGAGGGTCATCTTTGAATGAGTAACAGTTAGTTTGTTTGTAATTATTGTCATTGCCTGAGTAGCGATCACTGGCAACTCAGGGGTATATAAGCTCGAGATGGCGAGGCATCAGCGTTCCCTGACGCTGATTCACGTTTGTCTCCAGGTATGTTGTTTCCTAGCCATTCAGTTAATTCAGTCAATTGTAGTGATTATCAGTGTTCACCAGTGTTCATGATTTAACAGTTGAATTGTCATTCACCCAGTGTAGAAGTAATATAACGTAAATACGTCTGTCGTCCAGACAAGAGAGTTGGTTGGTGTTGTCATGTTTCTCAGTTCCCTGACGCTGATTCACGTTTGTCTCCAGATCGAGGGTGGGCTTAATTGAAACCCACCGGTCGCTCGGAGCCGGTGGATACCCAGCAGTGGTCAATATAGGAGTGATGGCGCTGATTCGTCATGATTAATCGGCACTACTCTACCTCGTGGGCCGATGACCCCAGACCCATCTCGGGTCGGAGTGTAACCGACCACAACAACAGTTGTTAGAGGCGCCAGTGCTATACCCTGGGACAGGCCTTGGAATTATGGTCCACAGTGTGGTTGTATGTGTTTTTACCAGTGTGTTTTATAAGAAATAAATCAATGAAGACATGTTATGGTTTCACCCTTCTTTACCCTTATCGATCTGGTCAATGGAAAACCTAACCCAATGCCTAGTCCACTCTGCCCGCTACCAAACGAGCTACATGCTGTCCAGAGGGGGTCTGGTGGCAGCGACCCTTAGAAATTAAGTTTAGAGTTAAGTTATCCCCTTAAATTTAGTGACCCCAGTCTGGCAGTATAACAGGAAGTTGAATTAAAGCAGACTTGAGTTTTATAATTAAAGCAAAGTGCTGATGAGTAGGCAAGGTCCGTAATGTACCACAAGTGATTTCACAGTAATCCGGAGCCTTGTAATGCCCTTTCACAACTAGCTGCTTAACACCATCATGGCATTTTAAAATAGCAGTAGTAAGATTTGGAAAGAACAAATACTGCACAATGTGAAGATGAGCATGAAACACAGTCTTGAGACTAACCGGCCTATAACTGCATTGCACTAGTGCTGTGCGTACATTGGTTTGTATGACTGCCAATTCACATATTCCCTCTACAGCAGGAATAAACGCGAACATGTAGGCTGGACATACGTGTAAGTGTAGATAAGACGACTTACACCGTGACAGTACCTTGAGATCCTCTATTGACAATACAGAATAATCTTCATCTATTAGGAACAGTTCTTTAGGCCTATCCAGAGTATACAGTGTGTCGTTAACAAACCAGGGGAAGGGTTCTAAATGCCATGCATTAAACTGATGTTGCCCTCGCATCGGAATGTGGATCAGGATAGCATTGTGCGTGAGAGTCGACTCCAACAGTGGGTAATAATATTCAACCTCATTGTCATTAAAAATAGGAGTTAATTGATACTGCAACTTGGCTATCTGTAAAGCGTCAAGAAGCGTCTGCACAGGCACAAGCTTTGCATCCAGATGTCCTATCCCTGCATCTACAATGCCTTCTTCATCAGTGCATAGGCCCCGACACTGGATGCAGAGGATAACATTACGGAGGCCTTTTATGCCGACCTTGACAGAGTGCTAACCTCTATCCCCAGAGAAGATAAGGTTGTGCTCCTAGGTGACTTCAATGCCAGAGTTGGCAGAGATGCTGAAATTTGGCAGGGAATCATAGGGAGAAATGGCAAGTGTCGTGATCCCAATATCCTTTATACCTGGGGAGTGAAACCTACCCCAAGTTATCATCAAATATAGGAACCAACAGGGAACACGGCAATAATTATCCCCACAAAAACCGACTCAACTGAATGTACTTGGTTAAATAAGAATAAGTTGGAGTAAGTGAGTCACAAATGGGAAGATAATTAAATAATTCAATTTATGTTCCTAAAGGAGTACTGTCTAGGAACCATGGAATTTAAGGGAATAAGTGATTGTATATTAAAATAAGAGTGATGCTGGAAGGGTGAAAATATGCCGTTAAGGAGTTAAATCAAATGAATACTACTTAACATGAACTATATTAAACACAGACATCACAATATATACACAGCAATCACAACCAACTGGTTATTTCCTACCAAATAGGAGATTCCTTAACACCAGGATCCCTTCCTAGGCCTAAGTTAACGTGCCACTAATTACCAGATACCACTAGGGTATTGTAGATGACTGAACAAGGCACGTCTGTACTGGGTCGGTGTGGACACGTCCTGCCTATAGCCTATACCAAGGTTTACTAGAGAGAGAGTCTCTGGCCACCCAGCATATGAGTGAGGAGCGTCTTAGCTCACGTGACTCAGGACAGTTGCCAAATAGTCTTATAACTAATTAATACTAATCTTGGTTTGACTTAACAGAGTAACACAAATGATGCATATTAATGACATACATAGATATACAATTAACCTAAGTAACTAAGAACAACAATAAGATACTAATACAAATTACAAGTTATTAATGGCTTATGTGGAGTGGAGGCATAAGCAGATACCACAAAACATGGGTGTTACAGGCACGTGACACCTCTCCCCAAAAAGTTAGCTTACAACTAAGTGGAAGCGAAAATGGATATACAGCTACAAGGTGAAAGTAATAACTAACACAATCAGTTTAAATCAATATGAAGCAAAATAATTCATAAAATAAACACAAGGTACTCAATGACAATAAAACAAAAAATAATTTACATACAGACATAGTTTCTAGATAATCAGACTCGAGAAAGTGCATCAGCCAACACGTTCTCTTTTTCGCTGATATGGGAAATGTTCAAGTTATAGGGCTGAAGTGATAGATTCCACCTTAAAAGTCTTTGGTTGGAATGTTTCATCCTGTCAACAAAAGTAAGTGGGTTATGATCAGTGAACACTTGAACGGGATAAGCAGTGCTGCCAACATATATTTTGAAGCTTTCTAGTGCCATGATCAGTGATAAAGCCTCCTTTTCAATGGTGGCATAGTTTTTTTTATATTTGTTTAATTTTCTAGAAAAATAGCACAGTGGATGAAGCACTTGATCACTCTCACCCTCTTGCAGAAGCACAGCACCGGCGCCAGTTTCACTGGCGTCGACATGGAGAGTGAACTGTTTCTGGAGGTCAGGGGCAAGTAGTACAGGAGCATTTGCCAGCAGGGATTTTAGATTCTCAAAAGATTCCTGGCAAGCCGTAGTCCACTTGAAGGTTTTCTTGCCACTCGACAGGTCATTCATGAGAGAGACAACGGAGGAGAAGTTTGGGCAAAAACGGCGGTAGTACCCCGCCATACCCAGCAACCTCATCACACTCTTCTTATCGCCTAGCACTGGATAATGTTGAATTGCCTCAATTTTGGCTGCTATAGGCTGGACTTCCCCTTGTCCGACCAGGTGCCCCAAGAAAGTGACGTGGGCATGGCCGAACTCACTTTTGACGAGGTTCACCATCAGCTTGCTTGCAGCCAGTACGGAGAAGAGGGCTTGTAGACGACTCATGTGATCTTCCCAGGAACTGCTGAAGACGATGAGGTCGTCTAGGTAACAGCGGACACTTTCCAGAACAGGCGTGATGTAATTCATGAGGCGTTGAAAGTTTCCAGGGGCGTTCTGCCTACCAAACGGAAGGACTGTGAATTGGTATAACCCCTCACGAGTGACAAAAGCAGAGATGGCCCTGGAGCCTTCAGTCAGTCTTATCTGGTAGTAGCCCTGGAGGAGATCCAACTTGGTCACGTACCTTGCCTGTCCAAGATCGTCGTTCACGTCGTCGATGCGTGGCAAGGGATAACCATCTGGTTCAGTGACAGCATTCACCTTGCGATAATACACACACAGCCGCATCGACCCATTCGGCTTTGGAACTAGAACAACAGGGGATGCCCATGGACTGATGCTGGGCTCAACGAGGCCCAGTTCTTGAAGACGCTGCACCTCGGCTCGAACACACTCCCGCTTGAAGGCATTAAGACGGAAGGGACGCTGTCGGAATGGCTTGGCTCCCCTGGTCTCAACGTCATGCTCCAGCACCGAACAGGAGTGTGGGTGATCACCAACTATAATAAGATACTCCTGTAATAGAGACTTTATATTATTGGCTTGGTCACTAGAGAGATGGCACAACTTAGCACTGGGGTCCTCCAAGATAATCGAGTTTTCCACTTTTACACTAGACCCATTCATTATTTCAGAAAAACACTGATCTGTATCATCCTTACACTCTGGCACAATGATACAAGCTGGCAAGGATTAATCAACACAAGCAACTGCTTTTCCCAAGGGTTTCGTCACGAACATGATACGACTTTAAGATTGACATGGATAAGGCGTTTTTTCTTACGCCGTTCAGGGGTGCTAATTACATAATTCACGGTCCCCTGTTTTTCTAGTACTTCATATGGACCACTGTATATAGATTTAAAAGGGTGATCGTGTAAGGGCAGGAAGGTCAACACCTGCTCCCCCACTTGGAATTCTCTAGGTTTTGCCTGATGGGCCTTATCAAAATGCAGTTTCATTCTCACCTGAGCACACCTTAAGTTCTACAGCCAGACGCAACTTCTCCTTGAATTGGACCACATATGAAGCTAAGGGCGTCGCCCTTTAGTCACTCAACCAACACTCTTTTAACACCTTAAGAGGCCCTCGCGCCTCATGTCCATAAACGAGCTGGAAGGGCGAGAATCCTCGCGACTCTTGTTTACTGTCCCGAACAGCAAACAAAAGCAGGTCAACTCCCTCGTCCCAATCCTTCCCAGTCTCCAGACAGAAGGTGCGCAACATGAGTTTTAGTGTTTGGTGAAACCTCTCTACACCCCCTGTGACTGAGGGTGATAGGCCGAAGACCTCGACTGCCGGACTCCCAGGGTTTGCATTTCCTGATTAAACAACCGGGAAGTAAAATTGGAAACCTGATCTGACTGCACCACTGAAGGAAGGCCTACTTGAGTGAAGAAGTGGGTTAAGGCTTTGATAACATTCTTCGCTGTGATGCGGCGCAAGGGAATGGCTTCAGAATAACGGGACCGACACATTCTATGACCACCTTACTAAAGGGCTCTTCAATGACTGGGATAGGCTGCAGAGGGAATGGTTTGGCACTGGGGTTCGGTTTCCCCGCTACCTGACAATCATGGCAAGTGCGACAGTAAGAGCTGACGTCTTTCTTCATCGTATGCCAAAAGAACTGGGATAATATTTTTGCATAGGTTTTTCTAACTCCTAAATCACCACCCACCCCATCATGAGCTATACTAAGTATGTCCTGCCGCAAAGGTTTGGGAATAACAACTTGATGATGAACTAACCAAGGGTGATTGGCAGGAGAATTGGAGGGACGGAACTTCCGCATTAATACCCCAGACCTAGTGTAGTAGCAATTCGATTCTTGCTCAGCTTCTCACTCAGTAACTGACCTATTGAGAAAACCTACTAGCTCAGGATCCCCTGCTTGTAGCTCAATAAATTTACTCCTAGTGATGGGAGAGGAACCAAAACTAGTGATATCTGGGTTCCTATCTCCATCAGAACTAATCTGGAGGTTATCTGGTTGTGGGGAGTCCTCAAAAAATTCACTGAGACCAAGATCAGTATGGTCCGGCTGGATAAGATTATCCTCGGGCTTCTCACAGTCCTGGAGGGAAACTCCATCAACTTCACTAGTCTCTTCTACCTCTGTACTGCGGCTCATGCTACGGGTTACAGCACACGCAGGGAACAACCCTGGAAAGACTACTTCTAACTGAATAGTATTACTCTCGGCAGTGGGACAAGATGAGACCATAACATTAGGGAACATCATGTCCCCAAAGACGTCATTTCCTATCAATAGAGAGACCACTTCTACAGGTAAGCTATCTACTACTCTTAACGTGACATAGCCTGACTTTATGGATGACCGCAGGTACACTTGGCAAAGGGGAATACGCGATCCACCGGTCAAACCGTTCACAAGCACCCAGCTACCAGTATAGCATGAATCCAGGAATGGACCAGCTTCTTTTGTAACAAGAGATAAGGCTGAGCCTGTGTCTCTCAAGAGTTTAACAGAAGTGGGTTGACTGAATTGATCCAGAGCTAAGGAACCAGGGAACAAAATGGTTCAAAGGTTGATATCATAGGAGAGGGGAAAGCATTTAGGGCAACAGTCTGACTAAGGGCAGTGATACAGGGCTCCAATAATTTCTCCGATTGCTCGGCCTCCCTAACCAAAAGAGAGGGGGATCCTTGGTGAGAGGAATTTCTTTTCTTTATCTTGAGACAGTTGCTGATGACATGTCCTGGCTTCTTACAGTACCTACAACCAAAGTTTCTCTCACCAATAAGGGTAGATCCACCTGTCCCATGGACCATGGGCTCTCCTGGGGTAGATGGTGCAGAACCTGAGGGTCGGGTCGGTTTGACAAGAGGCAGGAACCCCGGTGTAGATGCTGGTGTAGGCCGCTTGAAGGAAGTGAAGGACTGGGACATGGGAGCATAAGAACTGGAATTTACATTTCTATTAGTTAAGGAATAATGATCAGCCACTGGACCAGCATCAGCCAGGGTACGGATACCTCTCTGATCCAGGTGTGCTCGAATGTCGCCTGGGATACATTTTCTAATATCCTCAAGCAGGATTAGTTCAACAAGCTTGCCATGTTCTACATGGGCAGACTCACTTTCAATCCACCTCCGACAAAGGACCTGTTTCTGCCTGAAGAACTCCACAAATGTTTGTTTGTCAGTCTTCCGGCAGTTTCGGAATTGTTGCCGGTAAGCTTCAGGAACAAGTTTATAACTATTCAAAACCGCGGACTTAACAAGGGCATAGTCTCGACATTGATCCTCAGAGAGGGCAGAAAACACATCTAATGCCTTACCAGTGAAAGATCTATAAATATGTTGAGACCATTGAGAAGCGGGCCACTTGTTAAGTCGGGCAATTTTCTCAAAAAGAGAGAAGAACTTTTTTGGTTCTTCCTCATAAAATTTAGGAACACAGTTGAGACATTTGTCTACACTAAATGTTGAAGTACCATTACCTTGAGCCAAACCTCGCTGTTTGAGAGTTTCCAGCTCCACCTCGAGCCTCTTGAGTTCAACTTGTAAGGCCAAATTACTTGGTGTAACAATTTACCCTGAATTTCCCGACGGTTGGGCTATGATTTCACTGGCAACAAGGTGGTTGAGGACAGCCTCTTCTAACCGAGCCTTATTCATGGAAGAGCGGCCTTCTAAATCATAATAATGAGCAAGGGATTGCCACTCTGCCTTAGTAAGCCCCTTCAGTCTTTCGGCTGAAGGTGAAGCCAAAAAGCTTTCCAGGTCAAACATGTTGAACTCAAAATCGTAGCCAAAAAAATGTAACAGTGGCAGCTAAGCTAACTAGCTAGCTACTCAATAATATTAAAATGCAATCAACTGTGAAACACAGCAAGGGATTTACCAAACACATGGTGCACAAAGATAAGGGTTAACTCACCAGTAGCTTAAGCAATAAAACAGGAGCAATATAATTAAATGAACACTGTGAACACTGCAACTTGCATCCAAAAATACTTAGTGATGAAACAACACCTGGCGAGTGAACAACACTTGATATGGCACAACAATGGTTAACTCCCGGACCAAGGCCCACACTTGTCGTGATCCCAATATCCTTTATACCTGGGGAGTGAAACCTATCCCAAGTTATCATCACATAAAGGAAAAAACAGGGAACACGGCAATAATTATCCCCACAAAAACCGACTCAACTGAATGTACTTGAATAAATAAGAATAAGTTGGAGTAAGTGAGTCACAAATGGGAAAATAATTAAATAATTCAATTTATGTTCTTAAAGGAGTACAGTCTAACAACCATGGAATTTAAGGGAATAAGTGATTGTATATTAAAATAAGAGTGATGCTGGAAGGGTGAAAATATACCGTTACGGAGGAGTTAAATCAAATGAATACTACTAAACATTAACTATATTAAACACAGACATCACAATACATACACAGCAATCACAACCAACTGGTTATTTCCTACCAAATAGGAGATTCCTTAACACCAGGATCCCTTCCTAGGCCTAAGTTAACGTGCCACTAATTACCAGATACCACTAGGGTATTGTAGATGACTGAACAAGGCACGTCTGTACTGGGTCAGTGTGGACACGTCCTGCCTATAGCCTATACCATGGTTTACTAGAGAGAGAGTCTCTGACCACCCAGCATATGAGTGAGGAGCTTCTTAGCTCACGTGACTCAGGAGAGCTGCCAAATAGTCTTATAACTAATTAATACTACTCTTGGTTTGACTTAACAGAGTAACACAAATGATGCATATTAATGACATACATAGATATACAATTAACCTAAGTAACTAAGAACAACAATAAGATAATAGTAAAAATAAAAAGTTATTAATAGCTTATGTGGAGTGGAGGGGTAAACAGATACCACACGACATGCCTGTTACAGGCAATTGACATGAGTGTAATCACAATGGTCTGCTCCTCCTTAGCAAGTGTGCTGTGCACAACCTCACTATAACCAATACCTTGTTTAGGCAGGCCGACAAGTTCTAGGGCTCAGACCACTGCGACACTGATCATCTCTTGTCAGAGCCAAGTTCTCACTTCACGTCATTCCAAAACGGGTTGGCAGCAGGACTCTAGAAGAGGTTCTAACAGTAAGCGTCTGGAGGATTCAGCGGTAGCACATGCTTTCAGAGAGCAGCTCGAACATGGGCTGATAAACAATCCAACAACAAACAATCCAAATCCCAGGACTGGTTTGATGAAAATGACCCGGAAATCAATGTAGTCGTCGATGATAAACGTGCTGCTTTAACTGACTGGCAGAACAACTCTAAGTCTCGGCCAAAGCTGATACCTTCCACTAGAAGAATGCGGCGGCTCAGAGCGAACTTTGCAATCTAAAGAACGACTTGCTTAAAAATAAAGCATATGATACTCAAAAACTTGTAGATCAACACAAAATGCGAGAATTCTTCAATTCCATTAAAACATCTTATGGGGCAGGCAATCATGGCACAGCCCCCACCCCCACTCATGCAACGGTAACTCCCTACTTAAAGACGAAGAAGGCATCCTCCATCATCAATATTTATAAGGACAAGGGTGACCAGTCAGACTGTGGCAACTACAGCCGGATATTGCTGCTGTCCGTAACAGCCAAGATAATCGCCCAAATCCTCCTGAGACAGAAAACGTTCTCCCAGAATTTTAATATGGCTTTAGACCAGTAAGTGGCACCCACTGACATGATATTTGCTGCCCGCCAGATACAGGAAAAGTGCAGAGATCTGCATTATGACCTGCACATGGCATTCATTAACCTAACTAAGGCCTTCGACTCGGTCAACAGGGAAACCCTCTGGCAGACACTAAGCCGTTTTGGCTGCCCTCGAAAATTCATCGCCATTGTGAGGCATCTTCACGGTGCCATGACCTGCAGTATCCTGCACAATGGCACCCAGTCTGTGTTCTTCCCCTATCCAAACGGGGTAAAACAATGATGTGTACTGGCACCAATTCTCTTTTGCATTTTCTTGGCTGCCTTCCTTACTCGTGCCGGCGGGGTGGATATCCAGTACCGGATAAAGGGTCTTTTCAACATAAGACGACTCCAGGCAAGAACAAAGGTGTCGGCAGCTTCCATTACTGATCTTTAGTTTTGCAGATGATCTCACCCTTGTCGCTCACACTGAAAGAGACCTACAGGAGATCCTGAACACCTACCCAGATGCTTATTGTTACGAACCACGCCACCAATTGTCATGATCTACCTACCCAGCACTACGATCCACGCCATCTATTGTTCTGATCTACCTACCCAGCACCACGAGCAACGCCATCTAGGGACGAGACACGAGTATGACTCGTCTTAGTTACCACTCCGGGGTTTCCCTTCTCATTATCCTGGTTGTTGCGTCACTTCCTCAAAGTCTTCTTCGACAGCTCCAGTTCGATGAGAGTTCAGTTCACTCTGGGAAGTGACCACAGGATCACCTATCCTGGAAACCTACGGCACAGTGACTACCTACCGTCTTCTACAATACTCAGCCTTGCTCGTCAGCCATCTCAGCTCCGCACTTAAGTATTTGTAATCTTATATTGCCTCCCCCGCGTCCACCTTGCTTCAAATTATTGTATGTTGTAAAAATATGTATATACTGTTAATGTTTAGGTTAAGTATGGCTAAGGGTAAATTATAGAAAGTTGAATATTTTGTTAAGGAATTTATGGTACTTTATTATACACAACAAAAACTCGCATCCTTTGTCTACCCTTTTATAGTCCGATTGTCTTTGTTTTTTTTGTTGTTGCCTGTTTGGATCTGGGTAGACTTTTAACTATATTCAAAATCCCCAACTCGCAACAGTATACACACTTTGGCCTTAAGGTGAATGTACGTAAGACTCACATTCTCTTTCAGCCTGCCCCTGGTTCAGCCACACCTCCGCCATCCATTTAGCTTAATGGTACTGCTCCTTCAAATATTACCCACTTCCAGTACCTTGAGGAGGCACCTCAAGCCACTTGAAAACTTTCACTAACCTACAGTAGTCTACATTCCATCCTCCGAGTTCGTTGAGAAGAAAAGAGAACAATTGCCTTTAGGAGCATCGACGTCACCATTATCCATGAACAACTCCGTTGGACTGGGCAATTTAGGGTGTGTCATAGGAGGGAAGATCAGCTAAAACTAATGGCCCATCACTTTTTTGGTAGATTTTAGTGTATATAAACAGAAAATAATTTCAGTTTCAATATTTTGCAACCTTTTGCTAGGTAAATTTTAGCGTGAAATTTATCGAAAATCTAACGTACAGCTGCATTAGTGCATTACAATTAAATAGTGAACATTGCTTTCTGACTTCATTCTTTAACAACCCAACTAACAATATTTTTTTCTGTTTCAGATTCTGATGCATTTATAAGTTGATAATATTTGCGATGGCTGCTTGTGTCAGGACGAGGAACCAAAAATCCAGCCATCTCAGTCACTATCTTGGGTCTGGGAGAGAGCTCCTGAAGTCGGAGTTGCCTACATTGAGAGATGCTTTGAGATACGGTGTTTTAATCAGGCAAATCAGTGAAAAGAACCAAAGAACTTACACAAACAAAGACATTGCCAGTGATATGACCAAAACTGTCTTGGCACAGTACACTCTGGCTAACGTTCAGTTCAAGCCTCCAATCATAACAAGTCAGAAGAAGATTAGTGAGAGACTGCTAGCCAGTTGGGAAAAGGCAAGAGATATCTCTCTTGGGAGAGGAAAACTTGCAGTTAAGGACAGCTTTGCCAAGCAACTGGACCAGTTATTTGACATAATTACTTGCAAGTGCCCAATTGTTCTCTGTCCTGAGTTTGGATGCGATCGTGACTGTAAATCCGAGGCCCACATCTCCTGTATTTGCAAGCGTGAACTGAAGATTCCTGTGATCGAACTGGCATTTGTCAAAGCACAGAGAGAGAAGACTGGCAGTATAGAGGCTCTCATGATTTCTAGCCAAGATATTCCGGAGTCCAAGAGACAGGAGGCTGCCACAGAGAGACAGAAGAGGAGAAGAGTTGCCGAGGAAAAGAGACTTGAGAAGGCCCAGGGTGAGGTAAAAAAGGCCGATGATTGGAGTCAAGCTGATTCAGAGTTTAATGACTTCCCCATGGCTGATCCGAGTGCTGACCAGGAGAATGGTGACTTTGTCCCTAACCCAGAAAATAATGATCCCAAACCTTCCAGGCATAAGATTCGAAATAGGAAAGATATCCCGAGCATAGCTCTGGCCAGCATGCGACACCACACTGGTCTCAGAGAAACTGCAGAGATAGCAACAGCTGCCTGGATTGACGGTGGTTTGAAAACACCTGATGAGGTTCACCTGGTGATAGATCATAACAAAGTAAGGAGAGCTCAGGAGAAACTTGTCAGTAACCTAGAAGAGGAGTTTGATAAGGGGATAAGAGAAAATGGAATCAATTGTTTGTTCTTTGATGGGAGAAGGGATGACACTAAAGTGTTCATGAAAGTTGGAGATTCTGACAAGTTGTTCCCTGCCATGGTGAAGGAGGAACACTACTCCTGCTGCAGTGAACCAGGAGGGAAGTATTTGTGGCATTTCACTCCAGAGAAAGATGACATCAGGAAACCAGCTGAGATAGTGGCAGATAACATTGTGAACTGGCTCAGAGAGAGGAACGTAGACCAGACCCTGCAGGCCATTGGAGGGGACAGCACCAACACGAACACAGGGTGGCAAGGGGGGGTCATACAGTGGATAGAGCGGAAGATTGGGAGGAAGCTGGTCTGGATTGTTTGTGACCTCCACACCAACGAGTTGCCACTCAGACATCTGATCCAGGAGCTGGATGGCAAGACTCTTTCAAACAACAGATGGTCTGGTCCTCTTGGCAAGATGCTGGACTCTGCCACTGAGTTAGAAATAAATCCGAGCTTTGAAAGAATCACAGTTGGCCCTCCACTCGTTGAGATTGCACATACTGTCATTGACGACCTGAGTACTGACCAGTACTATGGTTACATGATTTGCAGTGCCATCAAAACTGGGGTCATGCCTGATAGACTTGCTTACCTGCAGATAGGTCCAGTCTCACATTCTAGGTGGCTCACAACGGCTCTCAGGTTCTGCAGAATTTGGGTCGCTCATCATAAACTGAAAGGGAACCAGCTTCACAACCTGAGACTTATTGTCCAAATCATCGTGAGTGTCTACTTGCCAAATTGGTTCAACACCAAGGTCAAGTCATCGTTCTCCGAAGGTCCGAGGCATGTTCTCTTCCAGCTTGAGCTCCTGAGGAGTCAGCCTAGGAAGGTTGTTCAGATTGTGGAGCAGACTGTGAGAAGATCTTCCTGGCATGCTCATCCCGAGGCAGTTCTGCAGACAATGCTCTGCAGTAAGGATGAGGAGGAGAGAAGAGTGGCAGTCAAAAAGATCTTGGATATGAGACTTATGAGAGGATCTGGGCATGACGAATCAGTTGGTGACGATTCCTTCAGGGTCAGGAAGACTCCTGAAGTCAATCTAGGTGCCAAGACCCTCACTGATCTCATAGATCTGGATAACATTCAGGCTGGCAGTGAGCCCCCTCTTACCTGCAGCCTCACCAATGTTCAAGTCAGAGCTTTCCTGGACAACCCCATGCATGTCCCTGCCTGGCCCTCGCACACCCAGAGTATAGAGCGTTGTGTACAGCAAGTGAGCGAGGCCAGCAGTCACGTGTACAGCCAGGAGAGGAGGGAAGGCTACATCCGAGCTCAGGTGGTCAGCAGGGAGGTGATGAGTAGAAACAGAAGCAAGAAAGACATGTTCTCTATGGTGTGCAGCAACACCGGGTCGTAGTAGTAAAACCGGTTTTTGTATTTGATGATTTTGTTTTCTAAAGGAATATTAAATTTAATAAATGTGTCAAGATCATTCGTTTCACTATTCTGGATCATTTTCATCCTAATAAATTAACCTGATACAGTTACTTTACTTTAAATAAGCTATTTAGTGGTGTTGGTAAAAGGGTGGGAATACTGAATTTTCATAAGATTTCAAGTTAAAATTTACCTAGCAAAAAATGAAAACTTTTCAAATCTGAAGATATCACATGATTCTGCACATAGAACTACATCATTAATACCATGGGCCGATTTTTCAAACTAAAAAAAAAAAAATTCGCCTCCGTATGACACACCCTACTGGGCATGTTATTCGTATAGACGACAGTAGAAAGCCACAGCAGCTACTTTAACAGTCACATAACGAATAGTAAACGTAAAGCTGGCGGGCAACTGGGAAGGTATAAGGTCAAACCTGAAAAAGTGCCAAATTGACCACCTCACCTGGGAGACGATTATTCCACACCGTATTGCTTGGAGGAGCACCACGCGAGAAGGTGTCAATACTTTCGAGTTAGCCCGACTGCAAACCTAGGCAGGCAAGCGCCAATGCCGGAAAGATGCTGCCACTGCCCCTAGCGCACTAGACGCCGCCCTCCACATGTGCAACAAATGTGGACGACCCTGCGGCTCCCGTATTGGCCTCTTTAGTCACCTCAAAACTCACCAACCTTGGTGACATCCCTAATAACTCATATCATTATATCATAGCTGGATGGTCGTCATACTCGATTCCGAGTGACAGCAAAGTAGTAGTGGTAGTAGTGTGTGTGTGTGTGTGTGTGTTTGTGTTGAGTACGTGGAAAGTGTTGAGTACGTGTCAAGTGTTGAGTGCGTGGAATTGATTAGTATGCAGGAGTGTTGAGTATGTAGGAGTGTTGAGTATGTAGGAGTGATTAATATGTGGACGTGTTGAGTATGTAGGAGTGTTGAGTATGTAGGAGTATTGAGTATGTAAAAGTATTGAGTATGTAGGAATGTTGGGTATGTAGGAGTGTTGAGTATGTACGAGTTTTGAGTATGTAGGAGTATTGAGTATGTAGGGGTTCTGAGTATGTAAGAGTATTGAGTATGTAGGAGTGTTGTGTATGTAGGAGTTTTGAGTATGTAGGAGTATTGAGTATGTACGCGTGTTGAGCATGTAGGAGTGTTGAGTATCTAGGAGTGTCGAGTATGTAGGAGTATTGAGTATGTTGAAGTGTTGAGCATGTGGAGGTGTTAGGTATGCAGTATAAACAAAGTTTTTGCCCTACAAATGTTAAGGAATTTAAATGGTATGGGTCTAGTAACACACACACACACACACACATACACGGGGATGATCCCAACCCTCTACCTGTTCAAGTAAAGTGGAAAAAAGTCGGTGACGTAGCCCAGCAGACCCCCCCCCTCCCACCCCCCCCCACCCTCGTGTACATATTTTACGTGTGCCCGTTAAGGATGTGACAGCAAAAACTTGTTGAGTACTTTGATGCTCGACATCGTCTCTTCAGCCAATATTGTAGCGCCGTGCGGAACATCAGATAAAATTCCTTTCCTATTTCTTAATACATATAATTACAGGCCGTAAACTCGTTGTTCTTGTTACAAGTCAGCGTGCCTGTGTGTTTGTATGTGTGTGTGGTACACACTAAATATGTTTAACTCCTTAATAATGTTTAGGAAACAGTTCTGATGCCTATTAGTATGAAAATTGCACTACCATTATCCTTTCAATAGAGTATGACTTTAGGTATTAATTGTATATTTCTTTGCTATTTTAGCATTAACCTAACTCAACCAAACCTAACCTTCATTTGATAATTTAATGTATTTTCTTTTTAACAATTAACGTATGCAAAATATTTGCGCTCTAAACCTTATTAACAGTTAGTTCTTATTTAGTCAAATATATATATATATATATATATATATATATATATATATATATATATATATATATATATATATATATATATATATATATATATATATATATATATATAACTGTTAATAAGGTTTAGAGCGGAAATATTTTGCATACAAAGGTAAACTGGGTTGTTACTTCGTCAACAAGCGTTAATTGTTAAAAATTCGTTTGCCTTACTTACATTAGTTTGAAGAAAATAATAAGAGTTGGTACGTATACGTTACTTTTATACACAATAGTTTCTATGTACGTTACTTATATACACAGAATCGCGGAAAAGTATTTGCCAGGATGGGTCCGATGACTTCCGAAATGCGACATACAACCCCTGATGTTCCGGGATAGTTGGCAGACTGATCCTACTACATTTGGTAACCGAACAGTATAATAATGTACACAGGAATTGCCCTGTACGTTAACTGTATACACAGTAGGGTGTGTCATAGGAGGGAAGATCAGCTAAAACTAATGGCCCATCACTTTTTTGGTAGATTTTAGTGTATATAAACAGAAAATAATTTCAGTTTCAATATTTTGCAACCTTTTGCTAGGTAAATTGTAGCGTGAAATTTATCGAAAATCTAACGTACAGCTGCATTAGTGCATTACAATTAAATAGTGAACATTGCTTTCTGAGTTCATTCTTTAACAACCCAACTAACAATATTTTTTTCTGTTTCAGATTCTGATGCATTTATAAGTTGATAATATTTGCGATGGCTGCTTGTGTCAGGACGAGGAACCAAAAATCCAGCCATCTCAGTCACTATCTTGCGTCTGGGAGAGAGCTCCTGAAGTCGGAGTTGCCTACATTGAGAGATGCTTTGAGATACGGTGTTTTAATCAGGCAAATCAGTGAAAAGAACCAAAGAACTTACACAAACAAAGACATTGCCAGTGATATGACCAAAGCTGTCTTGGCACAGTACACTCTGGCTAACGCTCAGTTCAAGCCTCCAGTCATAACAAGTCAGAAGAAGATTAGTGAGAGACTGCTAGCCAGTTGGGAAAAGGCAAGAGATATCTCTCTTGGGAGAGGAAAACTTGCAGTTAAGGACAGCTTTGCCAAGCAACTGGACCATTATTTGACATAATTACTTGCAAGTGCCCAATTGTTC
Organism: Homarus gammarus; assembly: GCA_958450375.1. Classification (NCBI taxonomy): domain Eukaryota; kingdom Metazoa; phylum Arthropoda; class Malacostraca; order Decapoda; family Nephropidae; genus Homarus; species Homarus gammarus. The sequence continues at coordinate 565,024 of CAUDMG010001675.1, forward strand.
TCTGTCCTGAGTTTGGATGCGATCGTGACTGTAAATCCGAGGCCCACATCTCCTGTGTTTGCAAGCGTGAACTGAAGATTCCTGTGATCGAACTGGCATTTGTCAAAGCACAGAGAGAGAAGACTGGCAGTATAGGGGCTCTCATGATTTCTAGCCAAGATATTCCGGAGTCCAAGAGACAGGAGGCTGCCACAGAGAGACAGAAGAGGAGAAGAGTTGCCGAGGAAAAGAGACTTGAGAAGGCCCAGGGTGAGGTAAAAAAGGCCGATGATTGGAGTCAAGCTGATTCAGAGTTTAATGACTTCCCCATGGCTGATCCGAGAGCTGACCAGGAGAATGGTGACTTTGTCCCTAACCAAGAAAATAATGATCCCAAACCTCCCAGGCATAAGATTCGAAATAGGAAAGATATCCCGAGCATAGCTCTGGCCAGCATGCGACACCACACTGGTCTCAGAGAAACTGCAGAGATAGCAACAGCTGCCTGGATTGACGGTGGTTTGATAACACCTGATGATGTTCACCTGGTGATTGATCATAACAAAGTAAGGAGAGCTCAGGAGAAACTTGTCAGTAACCTAGAAGAGGAGTTTGATAAGGGGATAAGAGAAAATGGAATCAATTGTTTGTTCTTTGATGGGAGAAGGGATGACACTAAAGTGTTCATGAAAGTTGGAGATTCTGACAAGTTGTTCCCTGCCATGGTGAAGGAGGAACACTACTCCTGCTGCAGTGAACCAGGAGGGAAGTATTTGTGGCATTTCACTCCAGAGAAAGATGACATCAGGAAACCAGCTGAGATAGTGGCAGATAACATTGTGAACTGGCTCAGAGAGAGGAACGTAGACCAGACCCTGCAGGCCATTGGAGGGGACAGCACCAACACGAACACAGGGTGGCAAGGGGGGGGTCATACAGTGGATAGAGCGGAAGATTGGGAGGAAGCTGGTCTGGATTGTTTGTGACCTCCACACCAACGAGTTGCCACTCAGACATCTGATCCAGGAGCTGGATGGCAAGACTCTTTCAAACAACAGATGGTCTGGTCCTCTTGGCAAGATGCTGGACTCTGCCACTGAGTTAGAAATAAATCCGAGCTTTGAAAGAATCACAGTTGGCCCTCCACTCGTTGAGCTTGCACATACTGTCATTGACGACCTGAGTACTGACCAGTACTATGGTTACATGATTAGCAGTGCCATCAAAACTGAGGTCATGCCTGATAGACTTGCTTACCTGCAGATAGGTCCAGTCTCACATTCTAGGTGGCTCACAACGGCTCTCAGGTTCTGCAGAATTTGGGTCGCTCATCATAAACTGAAAGGGAACCAGCTTCACAACCTGAGACTTATTGTCCAATTCATCTTGAGTGTCTACTTGCCAAATTGGTTCAACACCAAGGTCAAGTCATCGTTCTCCGAAGGTCCGAGGCATGTTCTCTTCCAGCTTGAGCTCCTGAGGAGTCAGCCAAGGAAGGTTGTTCAGATTGTGGAGCAGACTGTGAGGAGATCTTCCTGGTATGCTCATCCCGAGGCAGTTCTGCAGACAATGCTCTGCAGTAAGGATGAGGAGGAGAGAAGAGTGGCAGTCAAAAAGATCTTGGATATGAGACTTATGAGAGGAACTGGGCATGACGAATCAGTTGGTGACGATTCCTTCAATGGTCAGGAAGACTCCTGAAGTCAATCTATGTGCCAAGACCCTCACTGATCTCATAGATCTGGATAACATCCAGGCTGGCAGTGAGCCCCCTCTTACCTGCAGCCTCACCAATGTTCAAGTCAGAGCTTTCCTGGACAACCCCATGCATGTCCCTGCCTGGCCCTCGCACACCAAGAGTATAGAGCGTTGTGTACAGCAAGTGAGCGAGGCCAGCAGTCACGTGTACAGCCAGGAGAGGAGGGAAGGCTACATCCGAGCTCAGGTGGTCAGCAGGGAGGAGATGAGTAGAAACAGAAGCAAGAAAGACATGTTCTCTATGGTGTGCAGCAACACCGGGTCGTAGTAGTAAAACCAGTTTTTGTATTTGATGATTTTGTTTTCTAAAGGAATATTAAATTTAATAAATGTGTCAAGATCATTCGTTTCACTATTCTGGATCATTTTCATACTAATAAATTAACCTGACACATTTACTTTACTTTAAATAAGCTATTTAGTGGTGTTGGTAAAAGGGTGGGAATACTGAATTTTCATAAGATTTCAAATTAAAATTTACCTAGCAAAAAATAAAAACTTTCCAAATCTGAAGATATCACATGATTCTGCACATAGAACTACATCATTAATACCATGGGCCGATTTTTCAAACTCAAAAAAAAAAATTCGCCTCCATATGACACACAAGGGTTGCAATCAGATTCAGATTTGCCCCGAGGGGGCTAGTTTATTGGGCACTCCCTTACATCCTGTGCAAGGTGAAGCGCAGAAGCGTTTACAGCGCCCAACAGGGAAGTATGAAAAGTTCATACTTGCCTTTATGACTCGTACATTAAGGGCGTAAAAGCCTGAAGGGTCATAGGTTCTGTCAAGTTACATAAAGTGAGAGAATGATGAGTGTGTGGGGGGAAAGTTCCCGGTACATTTTATCTGTTTATGGCAAAGAGTGGCAGGTCCCTAATAATGTCAAATGCCAGGCCTGTGACTAGGAGGAGGGATATCTGGTCTGGGAGGGAAGAGGTGTTGGTAACGGCTGGGGACCTGTAGGAGGAGGTCTTAGGGCAAGTGAGGATGTAGTGAGAGAGGGTGTGAGAGTCGGGTTGGCCACAAAGTTTACAAACAGTGCGGTGAGGCTCAGGGTTGCCAATGTACTCCCATAGGTACCTGTACCCTAGGCGCAGTCTCATGTATATAAGCTGTTGAGATCGAGTCAGGGATTGATATTCTTTGTAATGGCGGTTGTCGTCACCGGTTACAGCGTCATAGTGGCATAGTGTGACGCTACCCCGTTGTTTCAGGTGTGTCCAATTTTCGTTGAATGCCTCTCGTTGTGTGGCGTGTATGCGAGATTTGAGATGATTCAGGGAGAGGGCGAGAGTGGCTTCAGTATCTTCTTCTTATGTAGCTTCTTTGGCAAGCCGATCCACAGTGTCACAGGCAGTTATTCCTATATGTGACGGGATCCAAAGAAACTTGACACGGATGTCATCAGTTTGTTCTAGCCCGGCAACGGCGGCTAGGGTGTGTTGGGCGGCAGGGGAGGAGGGGGAGGGTAATTTGAGCCTCGCTAGCGCAGAAGTGCTGTCACTGATTATAAGGAGGTTCCGGCGTTCAGTGCGAGCATAGGTCGCCCCCTCATGAATGCCCGCGAGGATGGCTATGCTTTCAGCATCAGTGGAGGAGGCCCAGTCGTGGACCCTGATTTTCCTGCAGGCCTGGCGCTCAGGAATCCACACAGCTGCCCCAGCGCTGCCCAGCGTGGTAACAGACCCATCACAGTAGACGAGGATAGGAGGGTGGGAGGTCTTTAGAGAGGAAGCGACATCATTAATCTGCTCAAGGCAGTTAAGTTTGAGCATATACCTCAGTTGGGTGGATTTACGACCAGGTAAGGTGTGGACGACAACATCAACACACGGGGAGGTCCACGGCGGTAGAGGCGGATGAGTGTACTCGGGAGGGAGAGAGGTCGAGGGGGTGTAGAGGTGATAACGCAGGATGTCAGCAGCAGTGTGGACGGGCCAGAGTTGAGAGGGAGGGGGTAAAGTAATGGGGACAGGCCGGCGCAGGAGGGTGTTAAGATGTGAGTTCAGTGAGCGCGACAGGGGAGTCGGTTGCTCACTGCGAAGAAGTTTAACACCAAGGATGGCATTGAGAGCATTAATTCGATCGCAGACGGGAAGCAGGATTAGTTCGCGCTGCATGACTTCTATTCTGGTGGTCATAGGGCAGCCGAGGATGAGTCTCATCGCTCTGTTTTGGATTTTCTCTATGCTTTGTTTCTCGCGCTGGGAGGCAACTACAAGGACAGGAGAGGCATAATCTATGACAGCTCTGACGATGGCAATGTACATGAGACGTAGGACCCTAACAGAGGCTCCTTTGAGGCCGTGAGTGAGGGACTGGCGGGGCCTCGTTCGTTGGCGGCACTGGGAGATGACGTGGGCGGCTACAGCGGAGGTCGTGGCTCTGGTAGTGGCTCGCACAGGTAGACCAAGGTACCTGTAGGTGCGTACTTGATCGATGTCTTGCCCTTGCAGAATCAGTAGTGTCTGACGCCGGAAGCGTGAGATGAACTTGGTTTTAGTGTGTGAGATGACTAGCCCGAGTGTTTGACAGGTCCGGGCGAACGTGGAGAGTATAGGTTGTTCATGTTGCACTGTAGTAATTTGGAGGAGGATATCATCAGCGTAGCTTATGATGTGACCGTCTAGGGCTCGCTCAGCAAAGATGACGTTGAGACGGCAGATGGAGTTCATGAGAACATTGAAGAGTGTAGGGCTGAGTACACCTCCCTGAGGCGTGCCAAGATCAAGGTCCCTGATCTTAGAGTAGTGGCCCTGAAAACGGACACGGGCCTGTCGATGGGAGAGGTAGTCAACAATCCACGTGAGGAGTTTGCCCTTCACATCCATGTGAGTGAGGCCCTCAAGGATCACTTCACTGTTGGCTTTATCAAAAGCACCCTTGAAGTCGACGAAGAGGGAGGTTTTGGCGGAGGTGTTTGCCATGTAGTGAGCGATGCAGTGAGCAGTACTCTTTCCGGGGCGAAAACCATAGAGGTCAGGGTGCAGGTGGGCTTCAATTTTCCAGTGGAGGCGGTGGAGTATCATGCGCTCCATCATCTTTGAGAAGCAGGAGATGAGGGATATTGGACGATATTCATCTTGTCTGCCTGGTTTAGGGACTGGGATGGTGGTGGCAGTCTTCCATGAGTGAGGCAGCTGACCAGTATCAAAAGAGAGGTTAAATAGACAGAGGAGGGGGTTACCAGGGGTGGTAATAAGGGCATTTAACACATCATATGTGACGCCGTCATCGCCTGGGGCGGTGGACCGACCACGCTTAACAGCATTTAGTAGTTCACACTGTGTGAAAGGCACATCAGTGTCTGCAAATAGGTCTTGGTACTCGAAGATGCGCTGTCGGCGTTGTGGTTGCAGTGCGAGGGTGAGGTCTCGTACAGCGGGTGGTAGCGCATCAATGGAGGCGGCCTCCTGCCACGTCTGGGAGAGCGCCTCAGCTCGGGCAGCTGGTCTGGGGTGGAGCGCGGGTCTGGCGTTGGTGCCCCGGGCACGGTTAATGGTGCGCCATATATCACCTATAGATGTAGACTGGTCAATAGAAGAAGCAAAATCAAACCACTGCTTCTCTCGTGCGAGAGTGATGGCAGATTGGAGCTCTTTATTTGTGCGCATCAGGAAGCGTAGAGAGTCAGGGGAGCTGGGAGATTTCTTCCACTGGTCGACTGCTATTCGGTGCCATACTCGGATAGACTTAACATGAGGGTCACGGTTAACGTTCCACTGACTCCTGGGCTGGCGGTTAGGGCGGCGGTGTTTTGGGACAGGGCGGAGGAGGTCACTGCATTGTTTGGACAGATCAAGGTAGAGTTGGTCTGCGGTGGTGACAGTGTAACCCTGAAACCATTCAGCAATGGAAGTGATGAAGGCAGGTATGTTGGCAGGGGGTAGCCTGAGCCTAGGGCCGTTGGGTGGAACGGGTATTCTCACATACTGGAGGGTAGTGTGGATAGGGAAATGGTCACTGTGGGGGGAGTGGAGGATGCGGGTGGAGTGTGGGCGGTGAGGGTCAGAGTAGAGAGCTATGTAGTCAAGTTTCCCTCCCCCGATGTGGGTGGGTGATGGAGGGCAGAGAAGACGTACAGGGTTCTCGGTGGTTTGTAGGTAGGAGAGCCAGGAGTTACCCCGGGAGTTTGAGTGGGGCCCCTGGGAGCCGAGACTAGGGTGACGGGCATTGAGGTCCCCCACAAGGAGGGTGGGGGTGGAGGTGATATGGTGTGGTAGGACAGGTACAGTAGGGGTGGAGGGAGGCACATAGACATTGACAATATTGAGGGACATACCTTTTAGTGTGATTGTGATGGCATGTGCGTCGGTGGTGTCGTCATCAAGGGGGACGTCGAGAGGTTGGTAGGGGAGGGGTTGCAATGTACAGTCGCTATCCAAATTTCTTTATCCCCCTTACTGGATGGAAGGCCAAGACTAGGTTGAAGAAAGATCAGGCAAACGGACAAACACTCGTTCAGTAGTTTGGTGATGACGGTGGGGCTCAAACACACCAGCACCTCAACCTAGACAAAAAACACGAGCATTGGTATGAAATATGATTAAAAACATTGACAAGGTATACTGTAGTATGTTGGTAGGGCAATAATTATTTTGTGAATAATAAAATATAACGACAGCACAAAGTGTAGCTCTTATTACAGACACACATACTGTATATATACCAATGGTACTTAAACAGTCATTCCTCTCCTTTATTTTGTCTACTAATATTTGAAGTATCATTATTAGCTCCCCACAGAACGTTTTGGGTTAAAGGTTGGTGTATATGAGCGGTGGGGTAGGATGAAGGGCGGAGGTTTTTACCTGGTCGAAAGGGAGGGGCGGTCTCTCTCTCTCTCTCTCTCTCTCTCTCTCTCTCTCTCTCACACACGCAGAAGAAGTTATTAGTATTATAGATCATCATCATCAGTAGAGAAACTTTTTTATGTTATTTGTGGTAGTTGTAACTGTTGCAGTAGTAGTGGTATTATTGCATATTTGGAGGAAAGCGGTTATTTAATGGAAGAGTAAGATGATAAGCAGTAAGAGGAGCTGAGCAAGGAAGAATAAAAGGAGAGGGAGGGAATGGAGGTAAATAACTGTGGGTAGGAAGTGAAGAACGTGGAGAAAGTTAATTTTATTTAAATAACACATTAGTCACTGAAATAATTATAGTATGACCATGCCGGATTTTATTTATTTATTTATATATTTATTTTTTTGTACAGGGATTAGCCCACCCGGGCATAGGGCACTGACCAACATCGGGGCATGGGGGCGATAATGTAATAAAAAAATAAGAAAAAATTATATATATATATATATATATATATATATATATATATATATATATATATATATATATATATATGCTGATAACCACCAGGAAAGAAGAAAACACAGTGATTTACTTGCATATATATATATATATATATATATATATATACATACTAGCAGAATCGCCCTCATCCGCTAGGCCACATTAGGATGCCACCCTCCGGGAGGCTCCACGTTGTCTCACTGTTCAGTCTCCAAAACTTCTTCTTCCATCAATAGTTCATTAACGGTGTATGTAAGTTGCACCATGTTTTTCACTACAACGGTACAGCAAAGCATATCTTTTTAGCATTAAACTGTTATTATTTTATTGTCTAATCATCACTAGATATAACACCACCCATCATCACTACATATAACATCATCCATCATCACTACGTATGCTCAGACAGAAGGCAGGAGAGAAGTCTCGATAATATTCATCAGTATTAATATGGCCGTTAAATGTGACTAATTCTCCAGAACTCGAAGCCCACATCCAACCATGAAACGAGACGGTTACCCTGCCGCTCTTTGTCGTCTCATGAATGTTTCTGGCATCGTAGCGAGTGTTTGACTTTCACCACAGTGTCTGCCAGTCGCTGCCACAGATGAAAAACATTTCTCATCTATGAAAATAACCATATTGACTATGCTGTTGCCTTGTTGGCTTCCGTCCGCACCTCCTTCACTGCCGGACCGTGGCAGTCCAGCCTCATCTCATACAGCCGCCGTTTCTTGGTGACAGAGTGACATGGTAAATCCCGTGTCGTGTCCAGGCTCCCGCTGTTGTTTTTGGGCTCCAGAGAGCAGTAACGAGCCTTCCGTCGTCATCTGGTGAGGTTACCCATCTAGTCTTCATGTGTCCCTTCTCTTCATATCACTTTATCCATAATATTACGGTGGGCTTACTGATACTCATAAGCCGGTTGATCTCATTTATGGACTTCCCAGCTTCACGATGGCCAACTATCAAAGCTCTCCTCGTTATCACCTCGTGGCGATTAGCTCAAGTGTGAGGCGGACGTCGCCCACTTCCGCTAGCCTGAACATCCATATCCGTTGAGATAATGATTTTTTTTTACTGGAAACCATTACTTTGGTTGTATCAGTATTTCTGTAATTGGGTGAAATATCACATATAATTATATGTGTATGTAATGAGATGGTAGACTTATGCTAAGACCATATTATTATGAGATATATAAAATGAAGAGCATACAATCTCTCAAGAAGATAAATATGGTTATATATTGGTAAGAAGGATGACGAAGACATTACAGGTGGACGTTACGTTGGTAGAGACGGACAGTAGCGTAAGGAGGTTAGGCGAGCTGCTACTTTGCACACAGGAAATAGCTGGTAAGTGTAGAAGTATTTTTTTTTTTACGGGGAATAGCCCACCCGGGCATGGGTCATCAACCCACAGTTTGGCTGTGTGAGGAAAGAAGGATGTACTATAACGGGTTATTCTAGAGTGACCGACATCCACAGAGAAACGGTGGGCACTGCTGGCAAGACGAGTGTTACGTGCCCATGACTTTCCGGCGGTACACATGATGCCAAATCCTCTGAATATTGCCCGTTAAAGTACCTGTAAAAGAGAGAGAGTGAGGCAACATTACGGCGAAGAGAAAGGGAAGAAAGATTATCAACTAATGGAGGAGAGTTAATAAGACGAAATGCCTTTGCTGCCACCCGATCTAACAGTTGGACACAAGAAGAACCACCCCAGATATGAGAAAAGTACTCCAAGTTAGGACGAATGAATCCCTAATAAACTTGAAACATCTGCTCAGGAATGAAGTAGCTACGGCATCTGTACAGCATTCCCAGCTTTCGGGAGGCAGCTTTAGCAATGTTGAGGCTGTGTGGCTTCCATGACATATTAGAGGAAATGGTGACGCCTAGCATGTCTATTTTATAATTTGGCAGAATGATAGTGTGCTGAAATGTGATTGGTGGGAGATCATCTAATTTAGAAACTGTAATTGGTAAATACTGAGTTTTATTAATAATGAAGTTAACCAAGTTTCTACCTCCCAATTCGGAGATGCTGCACAGATCCACATTGATAGATGTATTGATATCAGCTCTAGAAACAAATCCAATTTGAGAATTAGGGGGGGGGGGATGTAAAGCAGAGTGAAGAGTAGAATCATCAGCACAAGAATGGATGAGATTAGTCGTAGTGTGAAGTAAATCATTGATTAAAAAAAGGAAGAGATTAGGTGAAAGAAGAGAACTCTCTGGGACACCACTATTGGTAGAGAAAGACGAGAGATCCATCCCTCGGCAACAGCTGCCATGGATCGGTCCTCAAGGAAGCTAGAAATTAGAAAACAAAGTGGGGGAGAGAAACTATAAGGGGGAAGTTTAGAAAGCAAAGACTTGTGCCATAGCCTGTCAAATGGTTTGGAGATGTCGAGGGTCACAACGAAATTTTCCCCATAATCCCTATGAGAGGATGACCAAAGATGGTGCAATAGGAGAGCAGATCACTAGCAGATCTCGCTTGGCGAAAGCCATACCGGTCATGATGACATGGTTGCTATATAAATTACAATAAAATTATATATTTCAGTTTGCAATTGCATTTACAGTATCAGTATAATTTTAACATTGTTATTTATTGGATGTGACAACATTCGAAATTATTTTCTATATTAAGTAGTCTCGTGTGACATAACAATATAGAGAAATATGTATACCTGATCTTGTCGAGTGTCCATTCCTTGCTGCTGAGATCTGACCAGCCACTGCTTATATATTAGCTAGGTACCTCGTGTGTAATATGAACACTTGAAACAGATGGTTCGAGACCAAACTCAGTTTCACAGGGCTCAGTGGTAACATACTAATATACAGTATGAGTATAAATGTTATGAATGCATATGCTATGCAGGGGCATACCATGTCAATGTTTTGAATTTTATTTCATGCCTGTGCTCGAGTGTTTTCCGTGAGAGATTGTGTTGAGGTGCTGGTGTGCGAGCCCCACCACCATCACTAAACTACTGAATGTGTGTATGTCTGTTCGCCTGGCCTTTCTCCAACCTAGGCTAGGCCTTCTCTCAAGACAGGGTGGTAAAGAAATTGTACGTTACTCTTATACACAGGAGTTGCTATGTACAGCACCTCAAAAAGTATCTACAAGGATGGGTCCGATAACTTCCGAAATGCCTGGCTCTGTGGCATAATGATCTTACTGCATTTGGTAACCGAACATTATATTAATTACTCCGAAATAAAGACACATTGCATTACTTACAGTACACTATACAGACCAGGAACACGCATATCTCAATATCTATCATCAGTGGTGGTCCCATAACGTTTCACACTGTGTGGACAGATTCTTTTATGAGATACTGTACGTTACTTTTATACACAGGAGTTGCTATTTACATTACCTATAAATAGGGGTTATGTAACTTACATATATACTCGTACACAGAAGTTGATATGTTGGTTACTTTTATATACAGGAGCTGCTATGTACTGTACGTTACTTATATTCACAGGAGTTGCTATGTACAGTCGTCTGCACTTATTCCTGGCACAGTAAATGGCGTGTCTTATGAGATGTGGAACCTCTGTGTTTGTTTACATCGTATTAAAACTCCCGGAATTGCCCTAAGGAATTTCTCAATAGTAGCCAGACTAAGACTGATAAGATAGCGTTCCACACAGGTACCACAGTAATTGGTCCATTATTACTATTTATTATATACATAAACGACATAGATATAGGTGTAAACAACAACGTAAGTATTTTTGCTGACAACACTAAAATAGGGCGTGTAAGCTGACGAGGACTCCGCAATACTACAGGATGATTTAAAATGAAAATTCGTATGGTCTGAAAAATGGCAGATGAAATTTAATGTGGACAAATGTAAAGTACTTTCCCTAGTAGGTGTAAACAGAGACATCAGATATCAGATGAAAAACGTTGATAGAAAGAAATCCGACTGTGAAAAAGTTTTATGGGTAATCATAAGTAGGAATCTTTGACCAAGACATCAATGTGTATTTGCTCAAAACTAGGCTCACGAAGTACTACTGTTCATACAAAGGAGTGTTACTTACAAGACTAGCTGGGTTATCCTAAAACTGTATCGTGCGCTTGTGAGACCTCATTTGGATTAAGCATTTCAGTCTTGGTCACCTTACTACAGAGTGGATATCGAATCCCTAGAAAGTATAGAGAAGGGGATGACAAGACTAATCCCGGGCATTAGTAATTTTGATTAAAGCAATCTGATATGAATGCGGTGTATAAATTGAAGCCAGGGTTAAACGCAGGTGATATAAAACAGGTACTTAAATTTTCCAAACAGGAACGAACTTGTAGCAATAGTTTTACATTAGACAAATTTAGATTTAGGCGCGAGATAGGTAAACATTGTTTTGGAAATAGAGTAGTGGATGAGTGAAAGAAGTTACCAAACATCATCATTAACCCGAACACGCTGGGTTGCTTCAAATATAGGGGTTGGGTGTTTGCCGGACTGCCCAGTACAGGCAGTTTCCTCCCGTCTTACGTTCTTAGTAAAACGCGCCAGCCACTGTGCCAGGCGACTGTACGTGACTTATACACATAAGAACATAAGAATGGAGGAAACTGCAGCGGGCCTATTGGCCCATACTGGGCAGTCCCGTTTACACCCAACGCCTATTGCTCATATAAGCATCAAACCTATGTTTGAAGCAATTCAGCGTATTCGAGTTAATGATGATATTTGGTAACTTGTTCCATTCATCCACTACTCTGTTTCCAAACCAGCGTTTACCTATTTCACGCCTAAATCTAAATTTGTCTAATTTAAAACCATTGTTACGAGTTCACTCCTGGTTGGATAATTTGAGTACCTTTGTAATGTCCCCTTTGTTTAGCCCTGCCTTCCACTTATACACCTCTATCAGGTCGCCCCTCGCTCTACGTCTCTCAAGGGAGTGCAAATTAAGATGCTTTAACCTGTCTCTATACTCAAGGTTCCTAATGCCCGGGATTAGTCTTGTCATTCTCCTCTGAATTCTTTCCAAGGATTCTATATCCATTCTGTAATACCGTGACCAGAACTGAACTGCCTAATCCAGGTGTGGTCTCACAAGAGCAAGATACAGTTTTAGAATGACCTCGCTAGTCTTGTAACTAACACTCCTTTGTATGAACCCAAGTACTTCATTAGCCTTGTTACGAGCAAAAACACATTGTTTACTTGGCTTAAGGTTCCTACTTATCATTACTCCTAAATCTCTCTCGCAGTCTGATTTCTCTATGGCTTCGTTGTTCATCTGGTATCTGGTTTCCCTGTTTACATATCCTATACTGAGTACTTTACATTTGTCGACGTTGAACTTCATCTGCCATTTTTCAGACCATTCGAAAAATTTGTTTAGATATTCCTGTAGTTTTGCCGAGTCCTCGTCAGATTTGATAACACGTCCTATTTTAGTGTCATCAGCAAATTTACTTATGTTGCTGTCAATACCGATATCTATGTCGTTTATGTATATAATAAACAATAATGGTCCAAGTACTGAGCCTTGGGGAACTCCACTTGTGACGCTGCTCCAATGGGACTTAGTGCCGTCAATGCTCACTCCCTGTTTCCTGTCCTGTAACCACGCCCTAATCCATTTAAGGATGTCACCTTTGATGCCATGAGCTTCTACCTATCTAATTAGTCTTTCGTGGGGGACTCTGTCGAAGGCTTTACTAAAGTCGAGATATACCACGTCATAATTGTGCCCCTCGTCCACCGATTCGAAAACTGATGAAAAGAATGTTAATAGATTAGTTAGGCAAGAACGTCCTCTTGTGAAGACCATGCTGGGAATCATTGATCAATAGGTGCTTCTCCAGGTGATTTCGAATAGAGTTTGAAATGATTGCTTCCAGTAATTTGCCTAATATTGATGTTAGACTGATTGGGCGGTAGTTAGAGGATAGTGATCTATCCCCCTTCTTGAAAATCGGTATTACATTCGCTATCCTCTAGGATTCTGGTACTACACCTGTTTTCAAGGACATGTTAAACAACTTTGCTAAGGGCATACTAAGCTCTTCCTTACATTCCTTTAATACTCTGGCAAATATCTCATCGGGACCAGGTGACTTATTAGGCTTTAATTTGTCTATTTGCTTACTAACATCGTTACTAGTCACTACTATCTCACTTAATTTGTTTTCTTCACTATCTCTGAATAGAGTCGGTGGCTCGGGTATCATGTTTAAATTTTCGGTGGTGAAAACTGTTGAAAAATATTTATTCAAATTATTGCTCATTTCTCCGTCGTTATCAGTGAGCTCGCCGGAGTCTGACCGTATTGGTCCAATCATTTCTCGTGTTTTAGTTTGATACATTTGGTAGAATCCTTTGGGGTTTGTCTTCGCCTCCCTTGCTATCCTTACCTCATTATTCCTCTTTGCTTTCCTTATCTCGGTTTTAACCCTACTCACCAATACCCTATAATAGTCCCGGAGGTGAATTTCGCCACGATTTATCCTTCTACCTATAGCCTTCCTTTGGCCAATGATGTTCTTTAAATAATTATTTATCCATTTAGGGTCATTGTTGTCTAATCTGAGTTTTTTGTTTGGTATGTTCTGCCTTTGTGCATTAAGTAACTCACTATTTAAATTGTCGTGGAACTCGGCAATCTCAGATCTCGTTATCAGGTCCTTGTCATCTGTCAGGTTCACGGCCAAGCGCGACACCCCCTCTCTCAGCTGTCTCTTTAAACTGTCAAAGTTTGCCCTTCTGAAATCTGGTACTTTAGTGGAATTTTCCTTACGTCTGCCCTGAAAATCTAACTGGAATCGAATTTCTTTGTGATCCCTGTTTGCAAGTTCGTTGCCTACCTAGACATTGCTAATGAGGTTTTCTCTGTTCTACAGAACTAAATCCAGTATATTATTACCCCGTGTGGATTCGGTTATATGTTGACTTAGAAAACAGTCCTGGATCGTCTCGAGAAAATCCTCTGATTCTGAGTTGCCCGTAAGGTCACTACAATCTATTTGGCCAAGGTTAAAGTCGCCTACTATACAGGTTTTGTTGTGTATGGAAGCCCTGCGCATTTCATCCCAGATAAGTCGCTCATTGACGCTATCAAGATTGGGGGGTCTATATATTACTCCTGTGATTAATTTTTCCCGACCGTCGCTTAATTCTATCCAAATTGTTTCTGTATTCCTCTCAGTTTTTATTTCCTTATATATTTCCCATTTCAGATTATCCCTAACATAGATTGCTACTCCGCCTCCTTTCCTGGTCTGCCTATCGGTATGGAACAGTTTGTAACCCGCAATTTGGTATTCGACTGGTAATTCACGTGTGTCTAGGTTGATCCATGTTTCAGTGAATGCAATTATATCGATTTCTTCTGTACATACCAAGGCCCTAATATCATCCATTTTGTTTCTCATACTTCTACTGTTCGCGTAGTATACATTTAAGTTAGTCGTGTTCTGAGTTCTCCCCTTACCGCGTTTAGTTTTAAACTCCCTGTCTAATTTAGTTTTGTCATCATTCCTAACACTATTTCCCCTGTAATCTGTCGCCTTGTTTACCCTCTCCCACTGCAGTTCCCTCCACCCCCGTGCCCATATGTTCTCTTAGCAGTTTAAAGACTTCGATATCTTTTGAACTGCCCCCTCTAGAGCCCCAGCTAGGGTTGCTGCTCCATCCCTAGACAGGTGCACCCCATCCCTAGCATAAAGGTCCCTGCCATAGAAGTTGTCCCAGTTGTCAATGAATGGGACTGATATTGACTTGCAATATCTGTCAAGACGGTCGTTGACACCAACTGCCCTTGACAACCATTCACTGCCAACTCCCCTTCTAGGCAGGACACCCCATATGATAGGGATCCCTCCCTTAGTCCTAATACGATCTATGGCTGCCTTGAACTTATCAAGAAGTTCCTCCCTCCTACACCGGCCAATATCATTGCCTCCTGCACTGAGGCAGATAATGGGTTTGTTCCCATTACCAGACAAGATATTGTCCATCCTGTCAATTATATCGCCCACCCCAGCTCCTGGCAAACACACCCTCATCCTATTTTTGTTTTTACCACACAAGGCCCTGTCCATGTACCTTACCTGTGAGTCACCAACAATTAAAGTTTTTATACCTTCCTTGTCATCCCTGCCCCTGACTGTACTAACGTCCAATTCGTCTATCAAGGGACTGAACGGGTAGGTACACATAGCTGTTGTTGTCGTTGTTGTTGTCGTATCCTTCGTGTGCTTCTTCACCAACAGCTTTTTCTTCCCACTACTCACAATTTTCCACTCGCTTGATTTTTCGTCAGACACTGGCTTTACTCGTCCAGCCTCTCCTTTTAACTTTGCCAGCTCTTTCCTTAATTTCAGGTTCTCCAACGTGGCCCTCTCAATTTCTAACTTGGCCCTCGCCAATTCTTCAATGGACCACCCCAGTTTGGTCAATAAACTCTCATACCCAAGACCGCACATAGCACTGGCCATATCTGATAATTATCCCTCCGGAGCTAACCCTGCCGTGTTATGTGCGTTACTGAGTTATATACACGAAACATCGCAGTTATTATTCTTATACACTATAACTATTAAGACGTTATGTATAGGTTGTTCTTACATATGGTTATACAAAACGAAATTGTTACGTCCACTAGTTGTTACTGTATACTAAATGCTGTTACATCTTAAGTGATTCACGTTTATAGTTATTCACTCACACTGAATTCAGATAATATTTATGAAATGATAATATCCAGTGGTATGAACCCCAGTGAAGCATTCAGAAGTTCAGGACGACAATTTAGCGAGGTGTGGTCAGGTATGTGAGTGTGGAGGGAAGGGAGGCAGGTGTGATCAGGTGTAGGATGACGAGAGAGAAGGGGAGGTGTTGTTAGGTATAGGGTGAGGAGGGGAGAAGGGGAAGGTGTGGTTAGGTGTAGAGTGAGGAGGGGGAGAGAGAAGGTGTGGCCAGGTGTAAGGTGAGGAAGGAGAGAGGAAAAGTAGGTGTGATCAGTTGCAGAGTAAAAAGAAGGATGAAAAGGGAGAAAAAGGAAGTTGGTTAGGTGTATCGGTGAAGAGGGAGAGAGGGGGAGAGGCAGGTGTACTAAGCTGTATGGGTGAGGACGGAGAGGAGCCTGGAGGAGCTGAAAGAACAGTAATTAGTGTCAAAAGTATTATGATAATGAAGGTTTGTGAATAGATGGGTTGGGGGGGGGGGGGGTCTTACCGAGTTGGTTGGGTAGGAGAGAGGCCGGAGGTGTGGCGGCGGCGGCGGCGACCATTACCGGACATTGAGGTGTCAAGATAAATGACCCACCTGCGCTATCTGTCATCCTAATACAGGCTAAGGTGTTATTATACTCACGCCGACACTAATAGTTATCATAAAAAACAGGTAAATGTAAGTTTCTTTGTGTTATTAACCTAGTAATGGGAAAAATTAAAAATTTACCATGGGACGTGAAAACAGTTAAAAGAAGACAGCAGGATAAGACATGTTAATCGATTATTGAAAAGTACGAGGGAATGTTCATAAAATGTTGAAGTATAAATTAAAATACATTATATGGGAGAATACTCTACGTCACATTGTCTATATAGAACACCAACTCCCCCCCCTCTCTCTCTCTCTCTCTCTCTCTCTCTCTCTCTCTCTCTCTCTCTCTCTCTCTCTCTATCTCTCTCTCTCTGACGTTTTGATCTAGTCTCTCATTATTTCATCCTGTCTCTTTATTTCTCACTCTCATTGACCTTTTTTCTCTCATTTTCTTGCATCTTTCTTCTCCCCCCTTCCTGTTTTCCTATATTTACTCACAGTTTCTTACATCTCTCCACTCCTCTTGTCTCCTCACGTCTTGTCTAGCCCTCTGGTGTCTACTGAGCCCAACGACCTTGACACAGAGGACCATTACCTCGCGACTGACCGTTAGTGAGAGGGAAAGGCTACGTTGGCGAGGGGGTGAGTGTATGTGTGAGAGGGAGGATAAATGTTGCTGAGAGGGATGATGTTTAGGTGAGAGAGAAGATGTATGTTGGTGAGAGGGTGAATGTATGTGTGAGAGGGAGGATGTATATGTGAGAGGGAAGATGTATGTTGGTGAAAGGGGAGATGTATGTTGGTGAGAGGGATGATGTATGTTAGCGAGAGGGGAAAATGTATATGAGTGAGTGGGAAAATATATGTTAGTGAGAGGGAAAGGATACGTTGATCAGAGAGTTAGTGTACGTGTGAGAGGGATGATATATGGTAGTGAGAGGGATGATGTATGGTAGTGAGAGGGATGATATATGGTAGTGAGAGGGATGATGTATGATAGTGAGAGGGATGTATAATAGTGAGAAGGATGATATAGAGGAGTGAGAGGGATGATGCATGGTAATGAGAGGGAAGGTGTATGATAGTAAGAGGGATGATGAATGGTAGTGAGAGAGATGATGAATGGTAGTAAGAGGGATGATGTATGGTAGTAAGAGGGAAGATATATGGTAGTGAGAGAGATGATATATGGTAGTGAGAGGGATGATGTGTGGTAGTAAGAGGGACGATGTGTGGTAGTAAGAGGGATGATGTGTGGTAGTGAGAGGGATGATATATGGTAGTGAGAGGGATGATATTTGGTAGTGAGAGGGATGATGTATGGTAGTGACAGGGATGATGTATGGTAGTAAGAGGGATGATGTATGGTAGTAAGAGGGATGATAATAGTAGTGAGAGGGATGATGTATGGTAGTGAGAGGGATGATGTATGGTATTGAGAGGGATGATAAATGGTACTGAGAGAGATGATGAATGGTAGTGAGAGAAATGATATATGGTAATGAGAGGGATGATGTATGGTAGTGAGAGGGATGATGTATGGTAGTAAGAGGGATAATATATGGTAGTAAAAGGGATGATAATAGTAGTGAGAGGGAAGATGTATGGTAGTGAGAGGGATGATGTATGGTAGTGAGAGGGATGATGTATGGTAGTGAGAGGGATGATATATGGTTGCGAGAGGGATGATGTGTGGTAGTAAGAGGGATGATAATAGTAGTGAGAGGGATGATGTATGGTAGAGAGGGATGATGTATGGTAGTAAGAGGGATAATGTATGGTAGTAAGAGGGATGACAATAGTAGTGAGAGGGAAGATGTATGGTAGTGAGACGGATGATGCATGGTAGTAAGAGGGATGATGTATGGTAGTAAGAGGGATGATAATAGTAGTGAGAGGGATGATGTATGGTAGTGAGAGGGATACTATATGGTAGTGAGAGGGATGATGTATGGTAGTAAGAGGGATGATATATGGTTGCGAGAGGGATGATATTTGGTAGTGGGAGGGATGATATATGGTAGTGAGAGGGATACTATATGGTTGTGAGAGGGATGATGTATGGTAGTGAGAGAGTTGATATATGGGAGTGAGAGGGATACTATATGGTAGTGAGAGGGATGATGTATGGTAGTGAGAGGGATGATGTATGGTAGTGAGAGGGATACTATATGGTAGTGAGAGGGATGATGTATGGTAGTGAGAGGGATGATATATGGTTGCGAGAGGGATGATATTTGGTAGTGAGAGGGATGATATATGGTAGTGAGAGGGATACTATATGGTCGTGAGAGGTATGATGTATGGTAGTGAGAGGGTTGATATATGTTGGTAAGATGGTAAAAATATGGATGAGTGGAACATGTTACCGAAGACCACCATTTATACAAGCTCCCTGGGAAGCTACACATAAAGGTTGAACAGATATATGAGTATTAAAGGCTGTGTGTAAACAGAGCTACTGCAGTTTCCTTCATCCCTATGTTCTTATATGTTAGGGAGAGAGTGAGAGTGTGTATAGAAAGATCTTTTGTTGGAGAGTATAGGAAGTTTATCTTTAGGAAATAAGAATGGATATGTTGGAAGCGGGAGTGAAAGTAAAAGGTAAGAGAAAAATTATTTTATGTTTCTTTGATAAGCAAGCATATTACAATTAGGAAATAAGGTTATGAATGATAATAGGGGAAAATTTGATGACAAAGGTTTGGTTAAAGAGAGTGAAATATAGGGAAAACAACGGTGAACTACTAATTAACATCCAAGTACCATCCTATATTTGCTAAAGTAAAAATGTTTCCTTTTATCAGGATGCTCCTCGATACTGGGTCACAAATTGAGACCCCCCCCCCCACCACCTGTTGAATCTCATGTGTGTCTGTGTGTCATGGTCTTATCTCCCGCTGACACAGTCTTCTTTTTGTCATTTTGTTTACTAGTTATTATCGACCAACTTCATGGCATGTGTTGTGTTTAAACCGGTTAATATCTATCATTACCTGGGAGTTGGCGATACCTTTTGTTATCTAAGGAACGCTGCTTCTTACATGGCCAGGTGGCTGTATCTTGCCTTACTATTTTAGTAAATATCGGGTTTTCTATTTGAAGAACGTATTAGTTCTTTATCAAGACATATATATCGACAGACGTGGCTTCTAGTGGCTGTCTTTAGAAGTAAAAAAAGGATATTTGATAAATTATATTTATTAAATTAGCCTGGGGGTGGGGGAGTGATTTTGTAGTAGAATATATAATTTTCTGTTGAGGTCATACATACCATAAACATCTACAAGTCGGCCTTCTTTTATGTCAAGCCCCTTTTATTTGGGTCAGTGAATCACAATAATATATATATATATATATATATATATATATATATATATATATATATATATATATATATATATATATATATATATATATATATATATGTGTGTGTGTGTGTGTGCGCAAATAAATCAATGTAGGTGAGCGCAATCCACAAAGACACAAAATTCCCAAGCGCTTTCGTGTAATTCTCATCTTTTGGGGGTAAGTACAGAATAATGAATATAATAATAATAATAATAATAATAATAATAATAATAATAATAATAATAATAATAATAGTAATAATAATAGTAATAATAATAATAATAGTAATAATAATAATAATAACAATAATAATAATAATAACAATAATAGTAATAATAATAATAATAATAATAATAATAATATTAATAATAAACAAGTAACGGGTGATTAATGTTCAATGGAAGAGGAAAAGGAAGGTTGGAAGTAAGTTGTAGGAGTAGAGATGGCCACACCATCACAATAAATATATGAAGAACGGAAGGCAGGTTAGTGATAGTGTTGTTTGGAGAAAGGTGAAAGTAAAGTCTTTGAGCTTTTATGTCACAGGTAAATGGAGCGAGTTGGAGAGGAAGAGTTTTGAGTCTTTGTTCTTGAAAATATCAACGTACTCGTAGCATGGAAGGATGAGTGTATCGCTGTAGAAGTTTACAGTGAAAGTGGGAGACAGATCTTTGAGATTTTATGTGAAAATTATGAGTAATATGGTGAGGAAGGAAGATGTTAAAATCCTTGGTTTTAAATTTTCAAGGTGTAGGTGAAATCGGTGTTTAATCTCTGATAATTTATGTAAATGTCAGAGTATTCAAACAGCCTAAAAAGAAGAAGGTAAAGTGACAGGTGACTGTGGATGTGGAGTTGATGTTGGTGTTCTAGTTCAGTGGTGTTGTGGTGTGGGTGGGCTTGAGGAGGGGAGGGGGTCGTCATATGTGACTTCCCTGAGTATAGGACAAAAGCCCCCTAAGACAACAGCTCCGGACAAAATCTCTCTGGGACAAAAGCCCCTTAGGACAAAATCCCCCAGGATAAATAATAAATATGATTTTTTTAATTTATTACTTTTATTCTTTAATATTCACTCTTTTTTGATCACTTCCATCAACACCACCATCATTAGCTACGTTCGTCACCAATAAGATTTAAATACAATTAACATCACAGGTATCACATGAGACATTAGACTTAGGGTGCTCCTTTAGCGTGAGGTCTACAAAGTTATCTTCAATTTAACCTAACCTAACTTGACCTAACCTAACCTAACCTATCCTTATGGTCCCTAACCTGACCTAAGCAAACCTAACCTTACATAAGCTAACCTAATCTGACCTAACCTAACTTAACCTAACATAAGAACATAAGAACGAAGGAAATTGCAGCAGGCCTATTGGCCCATACCAGGCAGCCCCATTTACACCCAACCCCTATTGCTCATATATCCATCCAACCTATGTTTGAAGCTATCCAGCATATTCGAGTTAATGATGATATTTGGTAACTTGTTCCACTCGTTACTCCAATCAGATGTAAGGGCGGAAACGATCTTCCTGCTCGTTACCGCTGCTAACTCTCTTGTTGGACGGAGGTTCTCTGTTACCTGTGTCACGGGCAGATTCATCCCAGCCGTCATACAGTCACTATCTATCTTCCCACTGTTCGTCAAATTCTGGCTGTGATCTCATCATAGGTCCTGGACTCGTGGGCTGTGTCCCCAGACCTTCACAATTTGTCTGTTCATCTCTGGACACCTACCCGAAACCACTACCCCTGCCGCCACGGCCGCCAGCGCCTCTCCATCGTCTGTCCCCCGGTGTTTCGTCTGCTGTATCAAGACATCGGAGTTGAACAGATGCTTCCCCCTGAGAGTGGATCACTGTGTTCTGGAACCTTCCCCAGGGCCACTGTCGTAGGAAATATCTGTTCATTGTTTGATTCTTTTGTTGTTGTTTTCTTTAATTGCTGACTCCCCTTTCATTGTTTGATTCTATCAGTTGTTTGATTCCATTAATTGTTTGATTCCCTTAAGTGTTTGACTCCATTAACTATTGATTGCATTAATTGTTTGACTCCCGTAATTGTTACTTGATGTTTGTTGAGTGGTGTCAGAGTTTTGTGTTATATTTCTTATAGTCAAGAGATGTCAATCTCAAACGGTTGTTTGTTATTCCTCAGTAAACCATGGTCCTTGACTTTCCTTTATTAAGATCCTGATTAGTCTGGTAAAGGATTTCTATCCCTAAGTCCCAGGCCTTTACATCGGATTTAGTGCCGTTAATGCTTACTCGCTGTTTCCTGTCCTTTTAGAATATCTCCTCCAGTGCCATGAGCCCCACTTTTCTTATTAGTCTTTCGTGGGTGACTCTGTCGAAGACTTTGCTAAAGTCAAGATATACCACATCATAGTTGTGCCTCTCGTCCACTGATTTGAAAACAGCTGAAAATAATGTTAATAGTACTGACCAAAGACGAGGAGACGTTAAACCAGGTGAAGATGAATTATAAAGAGTACAAAAGAGAAATACTCTTGAATAGTACTGACCAGAGACGAGGAGACGTTAAACCAGGTGAAGATGAATTATAAAGAGTACAAAAGAGAAATACTCTTGTTCTTGTTGGAGCGCCTCTCTCTTTCTCTCTCTTTCTCTCCTTCACACACTAAAGTAACCCAATAACAGCCCCACCAACAGCCATAATGACTCTACTAGGCAGTTTTACATCCAGCCATAAAAACAGATAGATCTATCATTTTCTCGAGCTCTTCATGGAGTGGTCGCTTTAGCATATTATTACACGCCTGGTCACATCACATTATATGGCTATAAAAGAAAAGATTAATGGGCTAGGGTAGTTAAGTAATTATATAAGTAATTTTTTCGGTGATTATATAGGCCTAGGGCTACAATGGTCTACGACTGGACCATCAAAGGACCCGCACGTCATTTTTTCTCCCTTTCACCTGCTGAGAGATACATAAGCGATAAAGCCTCAGTGTAACTTGGAAATGATTTTAGATTCTATCAGTAGCCTGCATGTATGGTCTAATCAGATGCATTCCTTCTTCAAAATTTAATTACCGTAGAATCTTCGAGCAATTTAATCGCCATTCTGGAACATGTATTTTTTTTTTATTTGTAAGCGTGGTATCTATTCGTATGTCCTTATTTGAGGGAAATTTAAATCTTTGGATCTTTTGGCAATCTTGATCCTGGTGTTTTATTGCCAGACGCGGTTTATGTGAGGTTCAAGATGGGAAGGAGGGTGAGGGGAAGGGAATGAAGGATGAAGAGAGAGAGAGAGAGAGAGAGAGAGAGAGAGAGAGAGAGAGAGAGAGAGAGCATATCTCAGATTAACAGAGATATTGTGTTTACCTCCCTCATCTCAAAGGGCAGGTGAGTTAGGAGATCTGAATGCTATCATCATGAATTTCCAAAAATCGTGACGTTATAATTTGACACCGTAGTTGGAGAGGTGAAAACATAACCAAGTGTTGTGACATGAAAATTATTGGAAGAAAAAAGGATTTGAAATTACACAGAGACTACCGTAGCTAGTGAGTTCTCTTATACCCAATTCCGTGAGAAATATAAACATACAAGTTTCTGAGAATTCCGTTCCTTCCCTTCACTTTTAACCAGGTTTATTATCATAAGTATTATTACCGATAATGGTAGTGACATAACTATTATTATTATTATTATCATTTTTATTATTATTATTATTATTATTATTATTATTATTATTATTATTACTATTATTAATATTATTATTATTAAATGAGCAGTCATACTCAGATTATCTTATAAGAACAAATGAACATAATAATGAAGGAAACGGCAACGGGCCTATAGGCCCATACTGGACCGTCCCGTTTACGCCCAATCCCTGTCGATCATATGTCCACCCAATTTAAATTTGACGCAGTCCAGCGTATTCGAGATAATAAGGATGTTTGGTAACTTGTTCCATTCATCCACTACTCTATTTCCAAACCAATGTTTACCTATCCCGCGCCTATACCTAAATTTTTATAATATAAAACAATTGCTGAATTTGCTCCTGGTTGGATAGTTTGAGTACCTTTGTTATATCAACTTCGTTTAACCCTGACTTCCATTAATATACCTAGATCATATCGATCCTCACTCTACGTCTCTCGAGGGAGTGCAAGTTAAGATGCTTTAACCTGTCTCTGTACTCAAGGTTCCTAATGCCCGGGATTAGTCATGTCATTCTCTTCTGAATTCTTTATATAGATTTTATATCCATTCTGTAGTACGGTGACCAGATCTGAACGACATAATCCAAGTGAGGTCTCGCTAATCTTGTAACTAACACTCCTTTGTATGAACCCAAGTACTCTATTAGCCTTGTTTCGAGCAAATACATATTGATGTCTTGGTTTAAAATTCCTTTTTATCATTACTCCTATGTTTTTCTCACAGTCGGATTTCTCTAGAACAACATTGTTCATCTGATATCTGGTTTCTCTGTTTACATCTCCTCGACTTAGTACTTTGCAATTGTCCATATTAAGTTTCAGCTGCCATGTTTCAGACCATGTGAAGATTTTTTTTAGATTTTTCTGTAGTTTTGCGTAGTCCTCGTCAGATTTAATTACACGCCCTATTGTAGTGTAGTCAGCAAATTTACTTATGTTGCTGTCTATGCCTATACCTATGTCGCTTATGTATGCGATAAATAGTAATGGTTCAAGTACAAAACCTTAGGGCACTCCACTAGTGACGTTACCCCAATCGGATTATGTGCTGTTAATGCTTACTTATTGTTTCCTGTCGTGTAACCACGCCCTAATCCACTTTAGAATATCTCCTTCAATTCCACGAGCCTCCACTTTTCGTATTAGTCTTTCGTGGGGGACTCTGTTGAAGGCTTTTCTGAAGTCGAAGAATACCACATCATAATCGTGTCCGTCATCCACTGATTCGAAAACAGTGGAAAAGAATATTAATAGATTTGTCAGACGTGAACACCCACTTGTGAAGCCATGTTGGGAATCATTGACCAACTTGTGCTTCTCCAGGTGATTTCGAATAGAGTTTGAAATTATTGGGTGGTAGTTAGAGGATAGTGATCTATCTTCCTTCTTGAAAATCGGTATCACATTTGCTATCCTCCAAGATTCTGGTACTACACCCGCTTTTAATGACGTGTTAAACAATTGTGCAATTATCTTATCGGTACCTGGTGACTTATTACGTTTTGTTTTTTCGATTTGTCTATTAAAATCATTAATAGTCACTATTATCTCAGATTGTTGCTCATTTGTCCAGCGTTATTTATTAGCTCGCCGGTACCTGACTGCATTTGACCAATCTTGTCTGATTTAGTTTGATACCTTCAGTTCATTATTCCTCTTTGCTTTTCTTATCTCAATACCTTACAATAATCTCAGAGGTAAACTCACCACGATTTTATCTCCTACCTATTGTATGTATATTATGTATGCTGGATTATATATTATGTATGTATATTATGTATGTGCTCCATTTATGTAGCTAGCAGCGTGTGGCAATGTTATTACCATATCCCACATGCTTAATTAATGTGCCTGGCGGCGTATGGAAGCTGCTAATGCATCACTTGCCATACGTCGTCTATAGCAGTTGACCAAGGAGCTTAGCCGGGGAGAGTGCTGCTCCCCTTTGTGTACATACTCTTATCCAGTAAACCGAACCTACAAAACTATACAGGTGTTTGTGTTCTCTCCTGTATATAGAACTTATTATTCAGAACCTAACACCTATAGCCTTTCTTTGTCCAATAATATTCTTTAAACAATTATTTATCCATTTGGAGTCATTGTTATTTGATCTGAGATATAAATAACTTCATGTAAAAAGTTACAAAAAAAATAGTTTACTCTGTCGGTAAACGGAAATAAAGTCACAGAAAAATAGTCACAATTTCGGCTAAGAAAAAAAATCACAGTAAAAATATCACATTTAATTTAAACACCATAAAAAATATACACTGTACAATAAAAGAAATTAAGTCAGTTGTTAATACACGTATGTGTAAAAAAAATCACATTTTATTGAACATCTTAAACAAAGTATGGTAATGAAACAAAAAATGTGTAGGTAAGGATAGGATAGGTTAATTTTAACTTTATTTTTTATAAATTTTCTGTGACTTTTTTACTGGATTCACTCCGTCTTCGTCTACTTGTTTTCATGTTATTTATGTTATTCGTGTTGCTCATCCTGTTGACCTCTGTCACTACAGTACCTGGGATATTAACCGGCCAAGTATCTGCTTTCACTAGTAATCAAAATCGGAATCAGAAAAATATAATTAGACAAATTTATAATAACAGTATCATAAATGTTGTGCTTTTACTAAGATACAAATAGACATGACTTTAATATCATCAGCTTAAAATGTTCGCTTCCACCTAACCGTGAAGCTTAAGAGTGCTGAGTAGCTTGATTGGCAGTGTAATATTATAAGATAAAGAAATACTTGTTTGCTGGTGCAGGTTAAGGTGTGCACTGTACAATACTATCAACACACGTCTTGTTTTCGTCTCTCAATTAATGCATGATAATAAGTATGAGGATGCTGCTGGCGAAGTTGGTGGTGGCGGTGGTGGTGTGCTGGTACTGGGCTACCGAAGGACCGGTGTTCATGGACTGACAAAAGAGACCCTGTTCACCAGTATCACGCGTCACCCCGTTAACACTTGAGAGTCGGTCACCTCTTGCCGTCCCCATTAACCTTAAACACTAGCCTCTTGGACTCCGAGCCTTAAAATAATATTGTGTATCCTCTTGCTCCGACTATTACCTCACCACTGGCGCGACACGGCAGTTCAGGAGACTTTTATTTAATCTCTCATTCTTCTCTTTACCTAATACTACCTACTACTGTACTTGTGTATCTCTATGTATTTTATTTGTTTCAACCTCTCTCTCTCTCTCTCTCTCTCTCTCTCTCTCTCTCTCTCTCTCTCTCTCTCTCTCTCTCTCTCTCTTTACGGTATATTGTTATTCATTGTGTGTATTATAAGAGGAATGATGTAACCTTGAGATACTGTACTGTGATGATACGAAATGAATGTTCATATACGGAAGCTATGAGGCAGGGCGCAGGTGGCCGTATAGAGGTCTGGTTGACACCTCAATTTTAATCCGCAGATGATGGGGATTATAGGGCGCCTCAAGGACTTGACACACTCCACCACTTCCTCTCATGTGCTTGTTTTACTTTTTTCCATAACTGCTTTAGCGGAATGGGGCCTTGTAGTGTTCCAACTGATTACAGCCTGACAAACTACCATAAGGAAACTTTCTACTGACTAAAAGAAAACCGCTAACACATCGAACAAAATACCACCACTAAATCAAGTAATTAGAGAAAATCGAACACCTTACCATGCAACGTTTAAATCAGGTAAGCTTGTGGCTGACAGCTGAGACTCATGTTCCACTATGAGCTGACAACCAGCGAAGACTGGTGTATCTCTTCTACATAAAATGCGGCCCCTCAACCTGGTGAAGCTGTAAGACACTCTAGTGATGCTTGTTCTGAAGATTAATATTTCCCTTAAACAAACTTAACGTTATACTTAGATTCAACGTCTGGTGAGGCTTGGGTCTTCTGATGCCTTTTTTCGTTGTTTATGACGACCAGAACCAACATTATAAGCTAGGAGGAGATTATTGCTGCATATTGTTAGCAGAATATGGCTTGCTGCAGCGGTTGTGCATTAATGAACACGGACAATTTTAATTTCTAAATAAATATTATTATTGAAAGACCTATTTTAAGCAGACGCTCCCTGGGGTGCTGCTACAGTTTAAAATGCGGTCTACCGAGTTGGATGCGGTTATACCGAGCTGGAATTGGTCTACCGGAATACTTACACTATAGCATCAATTAACCAACCCTAACTTAATCTAATATATCTTAACCTAACCTAACCTAACCTAGTAGCTCCAGTTCGGTAGACTGCATACTGTAGTAGCACCCTCCCTGGTATATTGTCACGCTTCTCATGCCCATCAACGCCGCTCTCTACAATCATACATAAAGTGATAAGAACATAAGAACATAAGAATGGAGGAAATTGCAGCGGGTCTATTGGCCCATACTGGGCAGTCCCGTTTACACCCAACCCCTATTGCTCATATGAGCATCCAACCTATGTTTGAAGCTATTCGAGTTAATGATGATATTTGGTAACTTGTTCCATTCATCCACTACTCTGTATCCAAACCAGTGTTTACCTATTTCACGTCTAAATCTAAATTTGTCTAATTCAAAACCATTGTTACGAGCTCGCTCCTGGTTGGATAGTTTGAGTACCTTTGTAATGTCCCCTTTGTTTAGCCCTGCCTTCCACTTATAATCTGCGTATGAATTATTTTTCATTTATTTAGAAAGTGAAGTGGTTAGAGTGTGTCAGAATTCGAAGGGTAATTTCATATTCGTTTAATTTATTTTCAATCCTCGGAGCCCTGAGAAGACGAAGAGTATGGGTGTTTCTTCTCAGATAATCCATAACATGGACTGTGAGTGGAATTTTTCCACTTTCTGTGGCTGTCGAAGCTAAAAATTAGTAGATGGTTCGTTATAATTTTGTTTTATGTTCGATTCCACACACACACACACACTGTGCAAAAAATTATCCTGATGAAAAGAGAGGAAGGATAGTCGTATATCAGAACGACCAAATACCATGTCGATAACCAAGGGGTGTGTGGTACCAATGGCTGTGGGTCGATGTATATATGTGCTAAATCTTAACTCAAAGTTGCCTATGACCAAGATTCTCAATGATTTACCTTGAGTCATTAATTATTCTGGCAGTAAAGGTGTAATTGGGCAGGTGCAGCCAGTCACGACCCTGTCATAGCTCTCAACCGTGCACCGTCCTACCCTTCCATTTTCCATCCCCTTTCCTACTTACCCCTCCCTCTTCTAGTCCCCCATTCCCTACTCTCTCTCTCTCTCTATCTCTTTCTCTCTCTTCATCCCATCTTCCTCCCTTTTCTTATGTCCCTCCTCATCTCTCACTCCCTCCTTATGCCTTCATTCTTCAATCTCCTACCCTGACCCATTTCTCAAATCTTCTTCCTTAAACCCTCCTTTACCCATGCTCCCTTCCACCATTATGTCATGAACATTTATGGAAACTTCCCGAAAAAAAAGACTCCCCCGCTGAACACAACATTTGAAAAACTAATTTATATTCTAGACTCAGTCTTGTATATCTCTGAGACCTTCTAACCTATAAACTCGTGGGTTTCACTCCAGCCAGCAACCAGCTTTGACAACATTGTGAACTATATAATAAAAAGTCTTGATGATATGCTACTGTAGAGGATATTCATAGACTGACGACTATTGTCAGTAATGGCTAATGCTACTTGTGAGCAGAGCTGTGCCCTTTTGAGGGCCAAACTACTGGTCAAGTTAGTGAAGGTCAAGGAAGAAAACTTGAAAATAAAGGAAGTGATAGCGAGGATTAAGGAAGTGGACACCAGACAAGGAAAGTCCGTGTCTGACGAAAACTTAGGCGAATGGAAGGTTGTGAGGAGAGGAACGACCAAACTGGTGGTGAAAAAAAGACACCAAGGATACGACAACAGCTAAATATAAAAACTCTTTTAGTCCTTTGACAGACGAATTGGACGTTAACATAGTCAAGGACAGGGCTGACAAGGAAGGTACGAAAACCTTAATTGTTGGTGATTCCTAGGTACGGTACCTGGATAGAGCTTTTTGTGGTAGGAATAAAAATAAGATGAGGGTGTGTTTGCCAGGAGCTGGGGTAGGAGATATAGTTGACAGGATGGACAATATCTTGTCTGTTAATGGGAACAAACCCATTATCTGCCTCAGTGCAGGAGGCGATGATATTGGCCGGTGTAGGAGTGAGGATCTTTTTGATAAGTTCAAGACGGCTATAGAACGTATTAGGATGTAGTGAGGGATCCCTATCATATGTGGTGTCCTGCCTTGAAGGAAAGTTGGCAATAAATGGTTGTCAGGGCCAGTTGGTGTCAACGACCATCTTGACAGATATTGCAAGTCAGTATCAGTCCCATTTATTGACAACTGGGACAGCTTTTACGACAGAAGGGACCGTTATGCTAGGGAGGGGTACATCTGTCTAGGGATAGGTGGCAACCCTGGCTGGCTCTCTCGAGAAGGCAGTATAAAATATGCTTGAAATCTTTAAACTGCTAGGGGAACATGTGAGCACGGAGATGGAGGAGACTGCAGTGGGAAAGAGTAAACAAAGTGAAAGGTTACAAAAAATTAGTCCTAGGAATGATGACAAAATTAAATTAGGCATGGGGTTAAAACCAAAAACGCGTCAAAGAGAGGACTCAGTTGAAGTATGAGAACATAATAACATAAGAAAATAAGGAGTTTTGCAAAAGGCCGGTTGGCCTGTGCATGGCAGCTGCTGTCGAGAGTTACTACCACTCTCTATCATCCATGAATCTATTTAGCCGCCTTTTAAAACTTTCCAGCGTTCCAGCACTTACTACAAAGTTGCTAAGCTTGTTCCACTCGTCGACCACCCTATTTGTGAACCAGTTCCTTCCTATCTCCCTCCTAAACCTAAGCTTATCCAGCTTAAATCGGTTGCTAGGAGTCCTATCCTGCTCGGATATTATAAGAACTTTATCAATATAAGAACATAAGAATAGAGGAAACGGCAGCGGGCCTATTGGCCCATACTGGGCAGTCCCGTTTACACCCAACCCCTATTGCTCATATGAGCATCCAACCTATGTTTGAAGCAATTTAGCGTATTCGAGTTAATGATGATATTTGGTAACTTGTTCCATTCATCCACTACTCTGTTTCCAAACCAGTGTTTACCTATTTCACGCCTAAATCTAAATTTGTCTAATTTAAAACCATTGTTACGATTTCGCTCCTGGTTGGATAGTTTGAGTACCTTTGTAGTGTCCCCTTTGTTTAGTCCTGCCTTCCACTTATACACCTCTATCAGGTCGCCCCTCGCTCTACGTCTCTCATGGGAGTGCAAATTAAGATGCTTAAACCTGTCTCTGTACTCAAGGTTCCTAATGTCCGGGATTAGTCTTGTCATTCTCCTCTGAATTCTTTCCAAGGATTCTATATCCATTCTGTAATACGGTGACCAGAACTGAACTGCGTAATCCAGGTGTGGTCTCACAAGAGCAAGATACAGTTTTAGGATGACCTCGCTAGTCTTGTAACTAACAGTCCTTTGTATGAACCCAAGTACTTTATTAGCCTTGTTACGAGCAAAAACACATTGTTTACTTGGCTTAAGGTTCCTACTTATCATTACTCCTAAATCTCTCTCGCAGTCGGATTTCTCTATGGCATCGTTGTTCATCTGGTATCTGGTTTCCCTGTTTGCATCTCTTTTATTGATTCCTTTCACCCACTTAAATACTTCTATCATATCTCCCTGCACTCTTCGTCTTTCTAGGGAATGCAAGTTTAGTTTCTTTAACCTATCTTGATATGGAAGGTTTCTAAGTCCCGGAATAATTTTCATCATTCTTCGCTGCACCGACTCCAGTGAATTGATATCCATTCTATATTAAGGGCACCAGAACTGAACCGCATAGTCGAGGTGCGGCTGATAAACGCAAGATACAGTTGCAATAAGACATCTGCACTCTTATTACTTACATTAACGCACTGTTTTCTAGGCCGTAGGTCCGGGCTTACAAGTACCCCTAAGTCTTTTTCACAAGTCGACCTCTCTAGGTTGATGTTGTTAAGGCTGTATACATTGACAGTATTTGTTCTTCCAATATTAAGTACGCTGCACTTGCTGGTGTTGAATTTCATTTGCCATTTTCCTGACCACTCCTGCAGTTTATTTAAATCCTCCTGAAGTGCATTTGCATACTGCCCTGAATTAATCTGCCGCCCTATTTTGGTGTCATCCGCAAACTTGCTTATGTAACTGATGATCCCAGTATCTAGATCGTTTATGTAGATTATGAACAAGAATGGGCCATTACTGACCCCTGGGGAACCCCACTGGTTACACAGCCCCACTCAGATTTAACACCATCTACGCTGACCTGTGTTTTATCGGTGAGCCATGATTGTATCCAATTTAAAACTTTCCCCTCTGTCAAACGCTTTGCTAAAGTCTAAGTAAACAACATCGAAATTTTCGTCATTATTTACTACCGCGAAGACTTTCCTAAAAAACGTCAGCAGATTTGTTAGACAAGATTTTCCCTTTGTAAACCCATGTAGATTAATTTGCTTTTCTCTAAATGCAAAATGGATGAAATCAGGGTGTTGGTGTGTACTGAAAAAAATCGATATAATAGCATTGACCGAAACATGGAGAAACTTAGACTCACGTGAGTTACCTGTCGAATACCAAATTGCAGGTTACAAATTATTCCATACCGAAAGACAGATTAGGAAAGGAGGCGGAGTACCAATCTATGTCAGGGATAATTTGAAGTGTGAAATATATAAGGAAATAAAAACTGAACTGAATACAGAAACAATTTGGATAAAATTAATCGATGGTAGGAACAAATTAATCACAGGAGTAATATATAGACCACCCAATCTTGATGGAGTTAATGAGCGACTTATTTGGGATGAAATGTGCAGGGCTTCCATACACAGCAAAGTCTGTATAGTAGGCGACTTTAACTTTAGCCAAATATATAGGATCGACCTTACGGGTGACTCAGAATCAGAGGATTTTCTTGAAACAGTTCAGGACTGTTTCCTAAGTCAACAAATAACCGAACCCACCCGGAGTAATAATACACTCGATTTAGTTCTGTCAAACCGAGAAAACCTCATTACTAATGTCGTGGTAGGGAACCAACTTGCAAACAGCTATCACAAAGAAGTACTTTTCAAGTTAGAATTTAATGGCATTCACAAGGAAAATTCCATTACAGTTCCAGATTTCAGAAGGGCAAACTTTGATGAGTTGAAAAGGCAGCTGAAAGAAGGGGTATCTCGTTTGGGAGTGAATTGCATGACCTCACGTGAGGTGACCCCTCACAATGTACCCACAGAGGGCAATCTCACTTTACCTGGAGACCTGACGACGATAACCTCACAAAATATGACGGTTGATAATGACCTAATCACGAGATCTGACGTTGACGAGCTCCACAACAATTTGAATAAAGAGTTACTAAATGCACAAAGGTAGAACGTACCATATAGAAAACTCATATCAAACAACAATGACCCTAAATGGATAAATAATTATTTAAAAAATATTATTGGACAAAGGAAGGCTATAGGTAGGAGAATAAATCGTGGTGAAGTTCACCTCCAAGATTATTATACAGTATTGGCCGGTAGGGTTAAGACTGATATAAGAAAAGCAAAAGGGAATCATAAACCGAAGGTAGCAAGGGAGCCGAAGTCAAATCCCAAGGGATTCTTTCAAGTCTAATATACTATAGCGCAAGGGGTGCGTGTATCTGCTCTGGGCAGCTGAAACGGCACAATCGTTTTTCATCAAACTTGGTGGAAAAATCGCAAAAAAAATCGTAGAGTGGAACAAACTTGGTCCCAGGACGATTGCAGCTATTGTACGGATCCCTCCTCCTCCCCCCACTTTTTCTCTTAGTCTACCTTTTTTTAATGTTGTTTGGATTAGTAAAGGAAGGAAGATTAATATATAGAAGAAAGAAGGGGAAACAGACAATAGTTAGAGATAACAGGTGGGGGGAGCTGAGTTTCATCATGCGTCTGGACGCGCAGTTTCAACTTTACCAAAGCATTTTCGGACCTTACCAGGCTATAGTGTGTACCTAGTCTTCTCCTTATGGTGAATATTTCTTTAACTAATTATTCTAACCTTTGTTCTATTCCTTCCTATAGTATATTAGATACTGTAAGTACCACGACCACGACCATGATTATAACAACCACGACCATGATCATAACCACGACCATGATTATAACAACCACGACTATGATTATAACAACCACGACTATGATTATAACAAACACGACCATGATTATAGCAACCACGACTATGATTATAACAACCACGACAATGATTATAACAACCACGACTATGATTATAACAACCACGACTATGATTATAACAAAAACGACCATGATTATAACAACCACGACTATGATTATAACAAACACGACTACGATCATAACCACGACCATGATTATAACAACCATGACCATGATTATAACAACCACGACCATGATTATAACAACTACGACCATGATTATAACAACGACGACCATGATTATAACAACCACGACCATGATAATAACAACCACGACCATGATTATAAAAACCACGACCATGATTTTAACAACCATGACCATGATTATAACAATCACGACCATGATTATAACAACCACAACTATGAATAATGAATGTATGAACACACATTAGTAGGTTCTCTATAAATACTGAACTTAAAGGTGTTACCTATTCTGTGGATTACCCATCCACTCTCACCTGTATTAAGCAACCTATATATGGAATTCTTTGAAAAGAAACTATTAAGTAATATTTTACCACCTTCAGCAATCTGGTTTAGATATGTAGATGATGTATTATGTCTCTGGCCAAGTAATGAGGACCTTAAAGCTTTCCTGCCATAACTTAATAACTTAGCCCCCTCGATCAAATTCACTGTGGAATTAGAGCATGACTGTAAATTGCCTTTCCTAGACTGTCTGATCCACAGAATAGGTAACACCTTTAAGTTCAGTATTTATAGAGAACCTACTAATGTGTGTTCATACATTCATTATTATTCTGCCCACCATAATAGAGTCAAACAGTAAGTATTATCAACACTGTTTTTACGTGCTTTGAGAATTTGCAGCCCGGACTTCATTGATGAGGAATATATATATATATATATATATATATATATATATATATATATATATATATATATATATATATATTGGCTCAAACCTTAAATACCCTAGATCTTTCCTAGACAAATGCCTGAACATTACTAAGAAATCTTTTTATAGAACTGATCCCAAGTCCACCCATGACCAAAAGAATCTCTTAGTATTACCATTTCACGAAAATTTCTCTCAAATTCCTTTACAACTAAAAACCTGGAACGTCAATGTGGCATTTAAAAACTCATGCACTGTTAAACAAATGTTAATCAAGAACTCCCCCAACAACACAATTGGTTGCAGTTATAAAGTTCCTTGCAAGGAATGTAATATGTTTTACTTAGGCCAGACAGGTAAAGATCTTGTAACTAGACTTAAACAACATAAATATAGTGTTAGGACAGGCCAGAAATCCAATGCTCTGTTTGTTCATCGGAGGGATAATAAGCATTGCATTGACTGGGATAATGCCTCCTCAATATTACCTTGTAATTCAATTGACAGTAGGAATATTATAGAATCTAGTCTCATTAAACACACCGAAGCAGTCAACATGAAATTGAGTAATGGCATGTACAAACTGGACAAATTTGTAATTAAGAAGATTTGTAACCAGGTGAGAAGGTTGGGTCACCTTACCCTCTGACCTGACTACCGACCGTTGCGGTGCTTTTTAAAGATTAGTAGGGTCATTACCTAATACCTGACCATTGTGGACCTGATCTCACCCCCCTCTGTATATAAACACCTTGTTTTGTACTTCCCCTCACATCGACTGCTGGACCTGGAGCTGCGAAGACTTGCCTCTTTTGCTGCATGTTGAGCAGTCTGCAACTTTGTTGTGATAAGACACTCAATCCTAGTGATTGTACTTACTCAACATAGTGACGGTGTAATTTCCATCACAGATTGTACGGAAAATTCCAACTTCTGGAAAACAAATATTTGGGCTCCCCAAATTTTGACTACTACCCGTGCGTCTACGTCCTGGATTGGCCAATCAGTGGTGCCCCACGGTGGCGTGATACATGCACGTTTACTGCGGTGCTCTGATTGGCTAACCGAACGTGGCGTGGTAGGTAGGCTGTTTCTACTCTCTAATTCCTCTTCTTTCCTTTTTTCATCCCCCTCATGCACTCCGTTCTTTGAACGGGAGGCGGGACTTAGCGATACGGTCGATCCGGCAAGGGAACCTGTGATAGTGCAGGGCACCCCTTGTCCGGGGGTCACCGGTAGGTGGCAACTTTCTTAGATATAACTATAGTCACAGGTAACCTGGGTGCAGAACCCTACGAGCCCGACGCCCGTCCAAGAGGGGGGGGGGGGGGTTGGCGGGGTCACTGCTCCCAGGCAGGAGCCCTGTGTTATAGGTAGGATTAGATGTAATCAAGCAGATGACAACAAGCATTAGAATAAAACATAGAGATAAGGGACACTCTATTGGAAGGGGAAAAGTGGCAGAAATCACTTACAACAAATTGCAAGTCCCACTTACAAGAATATTCAGCACCAATGAAGGTTTTAAAGTAATCTGTAAAGATGACTTTGATTCAGATAAAATCCTTTCAAAAGAAGCCAGAGATATATCTTACAATGAAGGCCTTGTTGTTGTCATGCCACCAGAACAAAAAGCAAAAAGATCAGTTTTCGTTCGTCAAGTTGACCAAGAGATCGGGAGGAAGACTTCTGAAGACCTGAAAGATGAACTGGAACGCCAAAACAGGTGGATGAAGATTGAAGAAGTCATAAAGATAAAAAATTATACTCATGTTTTTAAGATTACTTTTGAAGAAGTGTCAATGGCTGAGAAAGTTTTACAACAGGGCTTTCTAATATTCAACATGTCAGTCACACCACATCAAATAAAGAAGGAGACATTCATCAGTCTGCAAACTTGTTTCTCTTGCTACAAATATGAAGAACATACAACGAGAGACTGTCCGGAAAAAGAAAAAAAGTACTGCTCAGATTGCGCAGGCGACGACCATACCTACACTGAATGTAAGAATACATATGTTGGCTGTCTCAACTGTAAGAGAAACGGGAATGCATACATAGGACATAGGACGTTAGCAATGGCATTCCCAATAAAAAAAC
Source organism: Homarus gammarus (assembly GCA_958450375.1). Classification (NCBI taxonomy): domain Eukaryota; kingdom Metazoa; phylum Arthropoda; class Malacostraca; order Decapoda; family Nephropidae; genus Homarus; species Homarus gammarus. The sequence continues at coordinate 601,715 of CAUDMG010001675.1, forward strand.
ACATGATAAAGTACATGGAACAAGGAAAAAGGAACAAGACAAGAAGGATACGACATACGTCGAAATAGCCAAGAGAGCGGTCCAAGAGGCTCATAGACCAGAATCCACCATATTAAACCTAAGTGAGCCAATACATGATAAGGTAATGATTAGTATGATCCATGCACATTTGCACAATATCATTGCACCCGGATCATACAATGAGGAATTAAGGAAAATGTTTAAATTGAATAGCCTACCAGAGATGATATTTCCAGAGAATCCACAATCCGAAAAACTATTTCAGGCAACATACGCAAGCGAACTGAGAGAAAGACTACAGCTAGACAAACAAAGGTTTGAGCAAGGAGCAATAGCTGATACACAAGGAACACAAGCGACTGATAGAGATCCCAGACAAATGACTAGAAGTGACAAAGAGAAAATAGAAATAACAAAAGGACAGACTACAAGACAAAGGAGTAGGAGGAGAGAAGATAAGATGGAAACTGAACACAATATACAACCTGAATCTGCTGAAGATATTGGATTAAAAGTTTTCACCACAACAAAACATGGAATCCCAACATCGAGACCAACAGGAGGGACAATAGCAAAAAACTGTGAAGGAGGGATATACAAGTGGACATATCAAGAAAAATCCCTAAGTGAAGATTACGTCTGGTCACTAATTACTACGGACAAACTAAAGATTACGACCAATGACTTTAAAATAGTAGACCCGTCAGAGTTTAGAAGAGTCAGAAGCGGGAAACAGGATGATAGGTCTCCACTTCAACAGTTACAATCCAAGTATAAGAAATAATGGACAATAGACAAACAGTAAGAACTTTAAGAATAATACAACACAACGTAAGAAACTGGAACACCGAGAGAATTAACCTAAGTAATATATATCAAGAAATTGACCCTGACAATATACTAATAAACAGTCACGGTGAGACAGAAAACAACAACATAAAACTCTTAAACTATTATGTAAACCAAAGAAACAAATCGGGCGAGAAAAATGACGGAGTAGCTATAGCGGTTAAAAGAAACTTAAAATTTAAACTAATTGATGACTTCCAGGATGAATTTCTAGCAATAAAAATATATACAACTCAAGGAGACGTAATAATTGCTACTACTTATCTGCCACCGAGACGACCCTACTTACCTATAGAAGACCTATTAAAATTGGGTAACAGTAGTCATCCGATGTACATCTTAGGAGACTTTCACGCCAGACATAGGATTTTTGACAATACAAATAATAACGTCGTGGGAAACGCCCTTAATCAATTAATAAATTTAGGGAAAATCAATCATCTGGGTCCTAATTTTCCAACCTGGAGAAATCACAATACACAATCGACGCCAGACAAAATTTTTACCAACAACATAGCCTTTTTCAATTACCATATAATGCAGGGACCTCTTACAGGCAGTGACCATCTGCCAATTATACTAACACTGTCAACAAGCCCCATACAGATACCAATAAAAAAGAGACTGAAAATGAGTAAAACAGACTGGGACAGCTTCAAAGACGACTTAAGTAGTCACCACTCGATTAACCTACAAGGGAAAACAACAGAAGATATAGACTCAGAAATGGACAGACTGCACTCAGCAATAAAAACATCTATAACCAAACACACTCCTACTTCACACTTTAGAACATTACCCAACAGCAGACTACCAGAAGAAGTTAAATTAATCCAGACATATTACAATGAAATAAACAGGTATATGGAAAGACATGGCAGTAACAGATGGCTATATACGACACAGATAGCACTACAGATAAAATTAAGAGACGCATGTAAGGAAGCAAACAATAAAAAATGGAATGATATTATAATGGAGGCTGACATGACTAAAGACACAAAAACATTTTGGACTTCCATAAACAAGATGATGGGGCACAACAAGCAAAAAACACCATACATTAAAGACCAAAATGGAACAAAATTGCACGAGGAAAATGAACAAGAGTTAGCATTCAAAAGGGAATGGGTAAAAGTTTTTAAAATATCAGATGAGGAAAATGAAGATTTTGATAGTGAACACGAAGAAAGGATAGAAGAAGAAATGGGAAGACATATACATAGAATCACCCCAAGGCAATATATAGACTATAATTTATTACCTAATAATCAAATAATAACCATGGGAAAAATGATGCACTGTCTGAGGAAGTTTAAGGAAAAAGCCCCTGGGCTCACAGGTATTACACGAAATATGATCATGAATCTACCTGAAAACATTTTAAATACACTATTAAACATTTATAACGCATGCTTAATAACTGGTTACTTTCCAGAGAAACTAAAATATGCTAAAATGATATTTATTCCGAAGGAGGGTAAGGACAATAAGGAAATATTAAACTACAGGCCAATATCTTTATTAGAAATTACTGGGAAACTATTGGAAAAAATTTTAAATACAAGACTTATAGCCTTTTTAACACAACATGGGAAAACTAACAATAGACAACATGGATTTATGCCCAATAGAAATACCCTAACTGCAATAGCCATAATAACGGAAATAATTGCAATAGAAAAAAGCAAGGGTAACCAGATCAATATAATTTTAAGGGATGTTTCTAAGGCCTTTGATAAGGTTTGGCATTTAGGCTTAAAATATAAAATATTTAAACTGGGACTTGATGAATACTTGCTAAGAATATTGTGTAACTATTTAGATGGTAGGAGAGCACAAATTCAAATTGGAAACTTTTTGGGAACTATGTTTAATCTTGAGAGTGGAGTACCTCAAGGAGGATGCCTTTCTCCAACACTATATACAATTTATACTTCAGACACACCTCAACCTACCCCCTTTAGCGAATATGTAATGTTTGCTGATGATATTACTCAAATAGTATCATACCCAGGAAAATCAACCCAATTTATGGCACTTTACACGGTAAGAGCGATAAAAAACATAAATGATTTTGAGAAAAAATGGAAAATCAGGACAAATAAGAACAAATTCAAGATAATACCAATAGCCAAGAATAAAACAAGTCCAGTAATAGTCGACCAGGAACTATACTCATACGACACTGAAGGCAGGATGCTTGGACTAAAACTAACAAAAAGAGGATATATAACATACTTAAAAGATAAAGAACGACAGGCAAGAATAAGATTATCAAAAATAAAACGCTTTAAGAACCTTAGCTTTAATAACAAAAGAAAGATATATATTGCCCTTGTCAAATCAATTATGGACTACCCACCCATCCCATTGAGCACCCTTAGTAAAACGAGCATTAAAAGGCTACAAACAGTACAAAATATAGCCCTTAGATTTATATATAACATAAAATATACAGACCACATCAATAATGAACAGCTACACAAGAGAGCAACCCTCTTAGCAATTAATGTAGATATACACAACAAAGCTGTAAATATTTGGAAAAAAGTGACTGAACTTAACACAGAAACATATCAAAACTGGATAAATAATATAGACAACGAAGAATTCCTAGAACACAGTTGGTTTAAATCAGCCAGGAAGAAAGTAATTGAACCATCTCCTGCCCCAATATACATATAAAACCTTAATAGAGAGAATAAAAGATGAGAGTGACCTACCAGTTCCATTAAGAACCTGGCAGGCCTCTCCATACAGTGTACCTTTAGACTAACATAACTAATATTTAATAATTAACATTTAACATTGAACTAACATCTTAGTAAAAAAAAAAAAAAAAAAAAAAAATGTGATTACCCTCCCAGCTACACAAGGACCTGGGCGGGCTCACTAACTCCGAAAAAAAAAAAAAAAAAAAAAAAAAAAAAAAAAAAAAATAATAATAATAATAATAATAATAATGTGATTACCCTCCCAGCTACATTAGCCA